>OZ053311.1:26323956-27523956 GCA_964056655.1 Arabis hirsuta
AGAAGTCGAGGGTAATTTTTTGTTCCCTCCTTCTTTTAGATTTTCACTTTTTTTTTTTCTTTGAATTTTCTCGGGAAAAAACCCTGTTTCTTTACTTTTGATAAGAACAAGGTTCAAATTTTTCGGATTCAAAATTTATTTTCTCTTTTACAAAAAAAAAAAAATGGAATCTGCTATGAATTTGTACAGTAGCAGAACGTTTCAACCACAATCATCAAATTCGTTTGGTGGTGGTGAACTTATGGAAGCGCTTACACCTTTTATCAAAAGCGTTTCCGATTCTCCTTCCGCGTCTGCGTCTGCGTTTCTTCATCCCGCAGCGTCTGCGTTTTCTCTCCCTTCTTCTTTTCCTGGATACTACCCGGAAGTTGACTCTTCACCGTTCTTAACCCAATACGGGTCGGATCTTCAACAAACCGGATCCTTAATCGGGTTAAACAACCTTTCTTCTTCCCAAATCCACCAGATCCAATCTCAGATCCATCACCAGAACCATCTTCTTCCTCAAACGCATCACCAGAATCACAACAACTCTTTCTCGAATCTTCTCAGTCCGAAGCCGTTACTCATGAAGCAAACCGGAGTCCCTGGATCTTGTTTATCCTACGGTTCCGGTGTGCCTCCGAAGCCGACGAAGCTGTACAGAGGTGTGAGACAACGTCACTGGGGAAAATGGGTGGCTGAGATCCGTTTGCCGAGGAATCGGACTCGTCTTTGGCTTGGGACATTTGACACGGCGGAGGAAGCAGCGTTGGCCTATGATAAGGCGGCGTATAAGCTGCGCGGCGATTTCGCCCGGCTTAATTTCCCGAACTTGCGTCATAATGGATCTCACATCGGAGGCGATTTCGGTGAATACAAACCTCTTCATTCCTCAGTCGATGCTAAGCTCGAAGCTATTTGTCAGAGTATGGCAGAGACTCAGAAACAGGAGAAACCGACGAAGAAACGTGCCTCGACGAAGAAGAAAACTGAGTTTGTTCCGTCGCCGGAGAAAGTGAAGACGGAGGAGAATGAAAATTCGAATTTGACCTCGATCGCTGGATCTCCACCGGTGACGGAGTGTATTGAGTCCGCCGGATCTTCGCCGTTATCGGATCTGACGTTCGCCGACACGGAGGAGCAGCCGCAGTGGAACGAGACGTTCTCCTTGGAGAAGTATCCGTCGTATGAGATCGATTGGGATTCGATTCTGTCTTGAACGGAACCACCGTCGCCGTCGTGTGTAATTTGGGTGGAAGATTAGGGGTATTTTAGGAAATTTACAAGCCGCTTGCAATGGAGTTTTTGGAAATTGCAAGAGAGGCCCCTACTATTAGGGTTAAGTTAAATTAAATTATGATTAGGGAAGTAACTTGCGTATGTTAATATTTTGTACTAGTCTGTATCTGTGTCGGTCCAAGCTTGCGGTTTTTTGTCAAGCTTGCGACCATGCCACAGATTTTTCATTTTTATGTAATCTTTCTTTTTGGTCTTTGTAATTTGTTGTTTCAATTTCCTTAATGCAGTTTTTTTTTCTTTTAGTTTAAATGAAATCTTCCCAAAAATTTATATATATTGTTATGTTGTCATGTGATCAGGATGTTAAAATTGGTCACCAAATAATTCCTTACATTTGGATAACCAATCTTTCACCTAAATTAACGATGGATTGACTTAAAACAAATCGTAATGTATAGGATTATTCTAGCTCAATCCGTCAAAATAAATCCAATAACTTGTTTAATATTGACAAATAATTGTTTATCACAACCACGATTAAGTCATATCAGTTGAATTAATATCAGAGTTGTGGCCCGCATGATTATTGACTTTTTGGAAATATATGTCTTACTAATAAATGTTTAGAGAATCAGAAATCGCAAATACTTTGATGAGTTATGTCTTCGCAAATACTTTGATGAATTATATCTTTTTTTTTTGTTGTGGTCGATGAATTTACGTTACATGCATACAATATATCAGTTCTGTTCCACAATTTTTTTTTTACTTTGAACACATGAGAAGTTAAAACACATAATTCATTCTGTAACACATCTCTAATTATTCCGTATTTCCTAGTCACAATTTTTGGATCTTTCTTTCAGATTATAAACTTTGAAAGAAATCATTGTCATCTAATTAATTTTGTCCGTTTTATTTCACAAAATGGTGAAGCTTCGCGTGTTGGTAAATATGACCGGCCTTACCACAACTTTCGTGCACCATCTTCAATCATTTATTCCACTTATTACTCAAACGTACATATTTTACTGTATGAGATTTTTTGCAATCAAAAGAAATATCTAGAAACCTAATAATTCCATGTAAAAATGACAAAGTTAGCAGAAAATTAATCGAATCTTGATCACACATTTTCAGAAAGTAGATATGGATTTTTCAACGACACACACATAAGAGTGTGACTCGAAGAAATAAATGAAAAAGACAAAAAAAAAAACCGATGCATTGCATGTAGTACACGAGGGTTTTTGGGGCTATACGGGTGGTGGTACTATAACCAATATTCAATATATACTAGTATATATTAATAAAATGTTTAGATGATATATGGCAAAAACTTATATCAATAAAATCAAATCGTATTTCAACATTGTTCGAGACTAGTTTAAATTTCGTTTTGAATTTTAGAAAACTATCAAGAATTTATTGTTCATTTCATACATTTTCTTGACCATTATTACCTCTCTAACTTCTTAAAATGACATATGGAAAATTGTATTTTTAAAATATTTTGAAATTGTATTATATTATTATTATAAGTAGTAAAGAGAGGAGAATTCCAAATTACGCAAAGGAAGCATAAAGATGGAAAAATTGAAAGGCACACCACACCAAGGAGCCCACTAAAGATTATGTTCACACTCCATTTTTCTTTTCTTTCACATGGATTTTTTCAACATTGTTGTATTTATTTAAAACATTGCATTGAATTTTAGCTACACACCATTATTATCCCACTGACGTGTGATGTTGAATAAAACCTATCATCAATTTGAGTTGTTGTACTTGTATCCATTGTAGTAATATCCGTGTTTAGTTAGTTTACATTTCAACTTAGGAAAAAAAAAACTTGTTTAACAAAAACAATTCAATGGTTTTGTTTCAAATCCTTTGTGCCTATTAACAAAATTTACAGATCTTGAGTTTAATATCAAATCTAATACAAGATCCTCACATTGAATAAGAGAAACAATCCCAACAACAACACTTTTAATGTGGTATATTTTGAGTTAAAAAAGAGTACTAGTTCTTGCAACTCTATTCCAAATTCATCTTACAACACTTCAAAAATTCAGCTTCTCGAGCTCAATGGGGTTTGTAGTAACTCAGCCGAATTTGCCGATTTCCATCTTTTTCTTTATCGCCCGTTGTCCGTGATATACGAATGAATCAATGATTCCGGACACCGTGAAAACGCCTACATTATGCAAAAATTAAACCAAAAATTTTCGAGTTTGGATTTGATGATCGTTACATGAACAAAAAGAAAGTAAATTGATTGGAGAAGAAATAGATTATCACACCTCCTACTATAGCGCAAGCATTGGTAAGGAAGTGCAAGAATTCCACATGCTGCTCCGTAAAAATCACCTGCAATAGTCCAAAAGTAAAATGTTAGAAATGCGAATTAATCGATATGACAAATACGCATTAAACAGTGTCGATCCCGAGATACCTTAATTGGAGAAAGATCATAGAAAAAGAAAACACCAGGAAGTGATTGTATGTGAACTTGAGTTTTCTCGAAATGTTCAGTCACAGAAAACTGCCAAGTACACCAAGGAAACCAAATTCTTAGATATACTACAAGAAGGACAAAGCGGTTTGAGGAAAAAATTACAACGAAATCAGAAGCTCTGATCTGAGAGGTAGTAGTGTATTCACCTGGTTTGACTGAATAACATGCTCTTTAACATCTGTGTATTCGGTCGGTACAACCTGCAATCCCACGTTTAAAGAAACAGAAAACATCAATAAAATCTATGATCATCGCAACAGATTCGTTATCATGTCTAATTCGAGAAAAACATATCATAAATCTCTCTCCCACTACCTATACGTATCAGTAACCCGAGCTTAAAATACAGAGGATATCACAGTATTGTCACAAATAAATGTAACAAGATGTGAAACTGAATGTATCGAGGCAAACCTTGATAAAATATAGATACATGCCATTAAGTGCCTCTTGAGTCCTCATAGGGAAGAAAATCGATTTATGGATGGAATCAAATATGCAGTATTTACAGACAAAAGTATTCGGTTATTGGGGAAAAATCAATATACTTTTAATGTCGAATCAGGATCAACTAGGACAGAAATAAAGCATTGGGTCGAACTCTTCTTTGGTGTCAAGGTAATAGCTATGAATAGTCATCGACTCCCCGGAAAGGTTAAAAGAATGGGACCTATTCTGGGACATACAATGCATTACAGACGTATGATCATTACGCTTCAACTGGGTTATTCTATTCCACCTCTTAGAAATAAATGTACTGTCACAAATAAATGTAACAAGATGTGAAACTGAATGTATCGAGGCAAACCTTGATAAAATATTGATACATGCCATTAAGTGCCTCTTGAGTCCACTGCACACTGAGAAACCAAAGATAAAAGTTCAGAAAGATAAAATGATTTGGATTACCGAGTAACTGCACGAGACATAAAAGAGGTTTACCCATCCAAGGGATTCACTACACCAGGGAAATAGTCCCCGAAGGCCAGTCTGTTAACCTTGTGGCTTATCTGTGCAAGAAGATACAGTAGATTACACTTATCGTGAACATATCATAATCCAAAGAAAGACCAAAATCGAAAATGGTTATTCACTTACATTGTAGTTGTCTTCCTGGAACACTAACAGATCTTGTAAATGAAAGCCTGATTGATGGAAAGTTTTCCCAGGAACGAAATGAAAACTCCCAGCCACTTTATTAACTTCCAAGAAACCGTAGATATTACAACCTTCACCTTCCTCGTCCTTAACCCTTTGAACAAAACCTTCTCTTTTACACTGAGATCAAACGAGTAAATTTCAAACAACTATGAGACTCGAGCTAGTTCAGCTAACAAGACCAGCAAAACTATACATTATGAAACGCACAGCACCGTACCTGGTCAATGATCTCAGGGTCTGACATCGCCCAACCTTTCTTTCGATAAGCTTCACGAACTTCCTCACATGAATTACAACACTCATCATCTGACTGCAAAAGTATTAAGAAGCAGAAATTAGATTCCAAATCTAGCAATAGCAATAAGGGCTAAAATCATTTCACCACATATATAAGAAAATAAGAATGATGTGCAATTGTGCATAGAATCAAAAACTTTATCCAAGTGTCACAATCGTTTAAAGTTACATCTAAGAGTACATTCTTCTATAAACTTGGGGAAAAAACTTACTGCTTCAGCTCCATAACAAGAACCACAATATGTTTCATTATGCTCTAGCCTCCCACCATGTCTTTGTAATGGATTTTCAATCTGTCGAAACGAGAAAACCGAAGTCTTAACACGTTTTCAATCCTTGAGACATCTAATATTTTGAAATACTAAACCTTTGTATGACCAATTCCATCTTGTCTTGTCTCTACAACATTACCATGAGAATCTAACCTTCTTTTAACTATATCATGCCTCTGCAAATTCATAAACAATAAACTTGTTAAAACGTAATGGAGCCAAGACTTGAAGATAATAAAACACATACCACATCAAGGTGTTTCTCTCCACTAATATCCATAGCATCAAGGCTAATAATCGAACAAGCAAGAGCAGGGAAAGTAACATCAAACTGCAAAAATTGATAAAAAAAAATAGTAAGTTACCTAATCAAATCTTAAAGAGATGAAATGTCAAAATCACACAACAAGCAAACACATTGTTGTACTTACATTGATTCTTAGCTTCTCTCCTCTTGATGTATCAACACGAAGCTGAGTGTCAGTAACATGATGAAGATAAAGTCCTAACAAAAACCCAGAAACAAAAATTCAAACTTTGTTCAAGGGGTCACGAAAAGATACAAATTCAAACCCAGAAAAATTCGAACTTTAGTTCAAGGGTCACGAAAAGAGACAGAAATTGAAGGAGCCAAAAGTGCTTACGAAGCTCGGAGAAGAACAGAATCAGCATAACAATGGAAGAAATCAGTGTGATTAAACCACCGGAGAGTGTACGGCTATAAAAATCATCGTTGATTTTAGGGTAAGCATCCAAATTCCTCAATTTGTTCATCACGCTCGCCATTACCCAGAAAAAATATCTTCACAATTCGATCGATTTTATCACACCTCTAATTTCTGATTAGCTTGTGTTTATCGCCATGATTAAAGCGAAGAAGGTGATGATTAGCGGCTAATCATCATCAGACCATTTCTTCTGATTTTTCTCTTCTTTACAAAACTCTACACTTTTTGTGTACTAGTAGTATTTCAGTATTTCTTTATTTAAAAACGTTTTGTGTTATTTATATTTATATTGTTGTGAAATTAGAAAATGGGCTTGTATTATTAGCCCATAACCCAATTTAAACGTTCTTAAGGCCTATTTTAGTTTTATGAACTGGTTTTTCAACATTTTCTTACACAAAAATATATACTTTTCATTTTAAAAGGAAATTGAAAAATATTGGACTTTTTCCACAAAAATTTATTGGAAGATACAAAAAATTAAAGGCTTTTAGTGGGCTTAGCAGTATGGGGCTATTCTGTCTTTTTTTTTTGTAATTTTTATATTTTTACTTCTGAAATTAGAAAGTGGGCACATAAACTCCAAATGTCATGAAAGTGTAAAAAAAAAAGGTCCCTCTTAATGAGATATCACATTCACATCATATATATATATTTGGTAAAATTAGTGAAATCCACGCATTTGATAACAAATAGTATCCAAATTAACAAAAGAATATGCACTAACTATGGACCTTTTCATAAAGTAAATTTTCAAGTAAATGTTTGAAGATTTTGAGGTTACATGAGAGACTTTGGTACTAAGGATCAAAACTTAGTTGGGTATGACAAAGAGCTTAGTGTGTAGTGTACCGTAAAATGGACAAATGTATCCACTAGGCACTAGCTAATAAACCGAGCATTTCAAAATATCATTAATTATATCCTTGTAATTTTTTCCTGTTAACAATTAATTATATACTAACTTATAGGTAAAGATAATGTTTTCTTTTGCCTCCCCACAAAAGGGACTCAAAGTACAATTACCGATCAGATATCCTCTTTAAATAAGCAAAAGCATTAACGATCCGTTCGTGGCAAAATCTTGGGAACGTACATGTACAACAAAAAATATTAGCAATATAAATATACTATGATTTGTACTATTTCATAATGTGAGTAAATAAGATATATTATACATGTATACAGTATACTCGTTCGTCTTGCGAAGCGCATCCATTATTTTATGAATTTGTAGCACAACAGTTGAAATAATACTAATTGGGACGAGGTTCTGTAGAAGACAGAATTATTACAATATATTGCATTCCAAAAAGTTTGATAGTTGTTATTGTTAAGTGTGGTTCACATATAGATCTAATATATGATAACCTTTTTTATTGTTATATGTATACATCTATTACATATCACAATATATTCAAACGTACAATCACCAAAAAAAAATATATATTCAAACGTACAAACGAAGATTTAGTTTTTGGATTTAACATACATGTTATACATATAAATTTGTGTTTATAAATAGTATAAATATGTTACATATTCATGAATGTGTTGGACTAGCTAAGGGCCAATTTGGTGGTTGACATCAAATTAATATGTCGTTTAATTAATTGAAAAAAAAAGTGACTGAAAATATTAATAGTGTATGCTACTCAATTAACAAAAAAAAAGTTTTCATCTGTATAGAGAGGCTAATCGTCTTGCAGATGGATTAGCTAAACTATGCGTTTTCGTTACTATTAGAATTTATGTTTTTAGTTATGTTCCTACGAATGTTGTTGCGATTTTGAATAATGATGTTTTTGGACCGCCTCGGCCAAGACAATATGCGTGTAGTTGATTTTATTTTAATAAATTGGGAGAAGTTTCTCTCGAACATTCACAAAAAAAAAGGTTTTCATGTCGGTTTTAGTCACATAAGTTGGCAACACTATTCAGACCTAATTCTAATAGTTAAGTATATCTTTCATCAATTTCTACCAAACTAATTACATGTGTCTTCACATGCCTTTACACTTTTGTTTTTCTAATTTTCCTCCCATCAAATCAAATACTAGCAAATTTGACTAATTAAAGGGATGTAAGTATATTGATAATTTACCTTGTTATTTCCCATATAAGTGGCCATTATAGTCCCTAGTCATTCATATAGTTAATAATTGGAGATTAGTTGAGCTATGTTATTTTATTGTATGCATGTATATGGATTAGTGATTGACTGTGAAGTCGAAGTTGGCGGCATAGCTAGTAACATCTTAAATGGGGCAATAGTTAAATTCAATGGTGTTTAGCATGGTGTACTTCTTAAATGATTTAATTGTCGATATATACTTTTTCAATAGTAAATTTTCCTTTTGAGTTGTGTTGTTTCCTCACATATGTGATATGTTTTCCGAAAACTTGTTCAATTGAGTTGCTGAGTCTAATCTTTCGCCGATACTGTAAAAATTTGACGACTAATTTTAATTATGATCATCAAGTTATATTAAAAATGGACAAAAATCTCACGTCTAGAAAAAGAAAGTTTTCCATTACACATAGAAATTACTCGCATCCATTTCTATTTTGTTGGTTCGAGTAGTTGCAAGTTGCAACAGAGGCAAGAGATTTTGTGTTTAAATATTGTTCATGTCAATAAAATACATTTATAATATTAGTTGATAGCACCATAACAAACAAAAATGATGATATTATATTAAAACAATCAAAATAACATTGAATACAAAGATTTGGAAAGAAAGAACACTAAAGAAATAATCCCTTTAGCTCTTGGGGCAAGACAGTTGAAATGTGGCCCTATGCTCCATTGAAGGGACCAACAATCTTCAGTTTTGGTTTGTTTTTTTATTAGCATTGGAAATGAGCCAAACAGTAATTTAGAAAATGATATTATATAAAAATGTGGATATCTTAGATAAATTAGAAAACATATCTCTTTACTCATCAAGATATATAATTCTCTAACAGTGAGTGTTTACTGAAATTTGAGACTTTAATCATATAATTCAACTGCAAGAAGAACAAACAAAAAACAGAACTATTATAGCATTTAATTTAATTTTGAAACTTAATTAATTTAACTATAAACCCCAAAATTAATTTTCATTAGCAGATAAATGAGCCAAACAGTAATTTAGAAAATGATATTATATAAAAATGTGAATATCTTAGATAATTTAGAAAACATATCTCCTTATTCATCAAGATATATAATTCTCCAACAGTGAGTATTTCAATTGCAAGAAGAACAAAAAAAAATTATAGCATTTAATTTAATTTTGAAGCTAATTAATTTAACTATAAACCCAAAAATCATATACATTAGCATATAAAGAATAAGATTATCAGGAAAAAAGAACTAAATTTGATGAAAAACGACATAATTAACTACTAAAAATTGGTGCAAGTGGGCAAATAATAGATAACTGAGGGAGCTATGAGACTGAGACACATTCACATGTTTTGTAAAACATCAAACTATTGTGGGGAGAAATATAACAAAATCATCTTATGTTTAAAATTAATATCATTAATATTTAAGCTAACCGTAAGAATCTTACCGTTGAATTTGAATCACATTATTTGGATTTGATTACACAAAGTGATTATTTTCGGTGATATTCGTATATTTTTCTAGAAAAAGAATCAATGGTGTCGATTTAAAAAGATAAAGATTTTGATTGTAGGAATTACAATATTAAAAAAAGTCACTCTCTATATCTAATTTTCCTGATTCGAATATAATTTTAGCTGAGATTTATTAGTGAAAAGTTGAATTAAAGGCATTGCTCAATCTATAGATCTCTCCTAAGTCTAGAAAGTTTAGGCAGTTTACCAAATTCATTATGCATGATATAATTTCCCATTATTTTTTTTGTTCTAACACAATATTAAAAAAAGTTCCAAGCTATCCCGCCGTACATAATGTCCTACTTTCTTCTCTCTAAAGGGTTTTACCAAACTTACGGGAGCAGTTGCGAAATTGTAGTGGAGCTCAAAGCCTCAAACACGAGGAATGCAGTGAATAACATGGAAGAAATTATGCTTACCAAAGAAAGAAGGCATAATCAGTTTTAAATTATTTGAAGATTTTAACCAGGATCTCCTGACAAAACAAATGTGGAGGCTGCACGGGTGCTCAAGGCGAGATATTATCGTTCGTTGTATCCTTTCAACGCGCCGAAACCTTATCGACCTTCTTATGGTTGTCATAGTATATGGACCTCTAGACAGCTTGCGCGTTTTCTTAAACTTTTTTTTAGTAAGGTTTCCTACTTGTTCAAGAATGTATTTAGGAAAGTTTTTTTAAACAAGTGAAATTCTTTCCTAAACTATTTTTTAAGAAGGTTTCCTACTTGTTTCGGAAGATGTTTAGGAAGTCCTTCTTAAACAAGTGAGAATCCTTCTTAAACAAGTGAGAATCCTTCCTAAATTTATTTTTAAGAATGTTTACTACTTGTTTAGGAAGGTGTTAAGGAAGACCTTCCTAAACAAGTGAAAATCCTTCCTAAACTATTTTTTAATAAGATTTCCTACTTGTTTATGAAGTTATTTGGGAAGGCCTTCCTAAACACGTGAAAATCCTTCATAAACTCAATTCTAAGAAGGTTTACTATTTGTTTAGGAAGGTGTTTAGGAAGGCCTTCCTAAACATGTGAAAATCCTTCCTAAACTATTTTTTAATAAGGTTTCCTACTTGTTTAGGAAATTGTTTGGTAAGGCCTTCCTAAACAAGTGAAAATTCTTTCTAAACTATTTTTTAATAAGGTTTCCTACTTGTTTAGGAAGTTGTTTGGGAAAGCCTTCCTAAACACGTGAAAATCCTTCATAAACTTTTTTTTAAGAAGGTTTCCTACTTGTTTAGGAAGGTGTTTAGGAAAATCTTCCTAAACAAGTGAAAATCCTTCCTAAACTATTTGTTAATAAGGTTTTCTACTTGTTTAGAAAATTGTTTGGAAATGTATTTCTAAACACGTGAAAATCCTTCATAATTTTTTTTTAAGAAGGTTTCCTACTTGTTTTGGAAAGTGTATATGAAAGCTTCCTAAACAAGTGAAAATCCTTCATAAATTTTTTTTTTAAGAAGGTTTCCTACTTGTTTAAGAAGGTGTTTAGAAAGTCTTTCTTAAACAAATGAAAATCTTTCTTAAACAAATGAAAATCTTTCTTAAACATGTGAAAATTCTTCATAAATCAGTATAGTCTAACGTTGATGTCACGTTATTTGACTAACAAAATGAAACCACACAATGAAAATACATGATTTGTCCTTGAACAAGATTATACATATGATCAAGATTATACTTGTTTCGGAAGATGTTTAGGAAGTCCTTCTTAAACAAGTGAAAATCCTTCCTAAACTTATTTTTAAAAAGGTTTCCTACTTGTTTAGGAAGGTGTTTAGGAAGACTTTCCTAAACAAGTGAAAATCATTCCTAAAATATTTTTAATAAGGTTTCCTACTTGTTTAGGAAGTTATTTGGGAAGACCTTCCTAAACACGTAAAAATCCTTCATAATTTTTTTTTAAGAAGGTTTCCTACTTGTTTCGGAAGGTGTTTAGGAAGGTCTTCCTAAACAAGTGAAAATCCTTCCTAAACAAGTGAAAATCCTTCCTAAACATTTTTTTAAGAAGGTTTCCTACTTGTTTCGGAATGTGTTTAGGAAGTCTTTCTTAAACAAGTGAAATTTTTTCTTAAATAAGTGAAAATTCTTCATAAATCAGTATAGTCTAACGTTGATGTCACGTTATTTGACTAATGAAAATACATGATTTGTCCTTGAACAAGATTATACATATGATCAAGATTATACTTGTTTCGGAAGATGTTTAGAAAGTCCTTCTTAAACAAGTGAAAATCCTTTCTAAACTTATTTTTAAAAAGGTTTCCTACTTGTTTAGGAAGGTGTTTAGGAATGCCTTCTTAAACAAGTGAAAATCCTTTCTAAACTATTTTTAATAGGGTTTCCTACTTATTTAGGAAGTTATTTGGGAAGGCCTTCCTAAACACGTGAAAATCATTCATAAACTTTTTTCTTAAGAAGGTTTCCTACTTGTTTAGGAATGCCTTCCTAAACAAGTGAAAATCCTTCCTAAACTATTTTTTAATAAGGTTTCCTACTTGTTTAAGAAATTGTTTGGAAAGACTTTCCTAAACAAGTGAAAATCCTTCTTAAACAAGTGAAAATCCTTTATAAATCAGTATAGTTTAACGTTGATGTCACGTTATTTGACTAACAAAATGAAACCACACAATGAAAATACATGATTTGTCCTTGAACAAGATTATCAGGAATCTAGAGCTTACACGGTCATATCAAGATATGAAATTGCAAAGCTGAAAAAAGTTTTGTCGTTGAACAAATTATTAACTACATGATTTACATATATGAGTAGTCCATATAGATATTAAGGCTGAATGATTCTATTAGATTAAGGAATTACACTATATATAGACAAGAGAGATTAGGGATATATAAATGACTAATCTATCCTTATATATACATTCTACAGTCCATATAAATTTCTTATCTTTCTTTTTTGTCACGGATGCACTTTTGTTATTTGGTTAGAAAGATATCGAATTATCCGTGAACCAAACAGGAACATAAGTGCATATATTCGAAAAAAATATTTTCTTGAGCCGAGCATTCTTTGCGAGCGTGTTCGCTTGTTCGTTCTTGGTCTTTGGGCGTAGCTCCTTGAACTCCTTTAAGTCGGAGGCAAACCGTGACCATTCATCTGGTGCAAACACCATTGTAATTAGCTCCTAAGAATCTGTGATAAATTTATTATCGTATTCGTTTCCAATATGCTATAAAAATATGACCGATGGAATTAATTGAATATCATGTAAATCCACATGTATTACATTATTCTTTTCATCCCTCATTTGGAAACATATATCTTATGAATCAAAGATGGAATCGATTACTAAAATTTGAAACGAGGGGTGAATAAATTGGATAAAACAATAAAGTTCTTCAAATCAAATATATGATTACTAAAATTTGAAACGAGGGGTGAATAAATTGGATAAAACAATAAAGTTCTTCAAATCAAATATATAATTTACTTTTACATTACTATTTATATTAGAAAAAATCATTCTTAACTACATCAAATATTGATTAATATGTTACAAACCATCCCAAATATAGAATATGTTATAAACTACACAGACTATTATATACATGGTGACATACACCAATTATATGTAAACATGTTAAAAACTACAAATTAGTGATTTTTTATAAATTTGGGAGTCAATTTGTAATTATTTTCATAAAAGTATCTTTTATGAAAAAACAAAAACTAAGAACATAAAAAAATAAAAAATAGAAAGAAAATCCATATAATTTCGAAAATTTAGGAAAAATATATATATTAAATTTTAGATAAAAATTAAAATTATACTTTCAATTTTAAGTTTTATAGAAATTTCAATTTTTAAAATCCCAAATTTTTTAAAATTACAAAAAATTTATTAGTCTCTAAAAGGTAATTGAAAATGTAATGTATATATTTTAAAATTACAAAATTATATATTTTGAAACCATCAAATTTGTTAGAAAAAAATAAACAGAATTTTTTAAAAGTTTGGTCAACAAATATTGTTCAAATTATATTGAATTTGTTAGACAAAAATAAACATAATTTTTTAAAATTTTGGTCAACAAACATTGTTTAATTATAGGGACATTTGCAAAAATGCCATTTTTGTGTCCACATTTGCAAAAATACCACTTTTGGTGTCCATTTGCAAAAATGCCACTAATTATGATTTTTAGAACCTAAATCTTAAAATTTTAAACCCTAAAATTTTTTTTGACCCCTAAAACCCTTTTAACCCTCAAAACTAAACCCTAATACAACATAATTAACCCAAACATAAATAATATAATGAATAAATAATTTTGAAAAAGTGACATTTTTGTAAAGATTGTAAAAATGTGGCATTTTTGTAAAGTGACACTTGAAAAGTGGCATTTTTTGAAATTTTTCTAAATTATATTGAATAAATTTCAATAGTTTAGAATAAAATACATAAACGACATATATATTACGCTTATTCTTCCGAGAATAATTTTTACTTGTGCTTTCGGTACTATCCCTACATTAACTAATGAATTTTAAATTTAATTTAATTTTGAAATTCAAAATTGAAAGTATAATCTAACTTCTATCTACACTATAAATTGTTGTTTAAAAAATAATAATAGTTTTTTAGTTTTTTTTTAAAAAATTTGTATTATTATAAATTTTGGTAATTAAGAAATTAATTTCGTTTCCGAAACTTAATTTGAAAATACAATGAAATATTTATATAAACCTTCACATTATGTATTTTTGTAAATTTAATGTTTTGGAATTATTTTTTTTTTGAATTTTGTAATTTTAGATACTTTGAGATTTTACCAATTTAATTATTATTTTTACTCTATATCTCTGAAAATTTATGGTTTTTTCTTTCAATTTGTTAAATTTTGTTAGTTTTAATTTTTTGGATTTTTATATTTTTACGAAAATAATTATAAATTGACCCATAAATTGATAAATATTTATAAAAACACTAATTTGTAGTTTTTAACATATTTACATATAGTTGGTGTATGTTACCATGTATTATATAATAGTTTGTGTAGTTCATAACACATTTCTATATTTGGAATGTTTTACAACATATTAGCCAATATTTGGTATAGTTAAGAACGATTTTTCTTTTATATTATTATGATCTTTGGCTTAGTAAAACTTAATATACAACTGAAAAGGAAACTTAAAATACTATTACTATTAATATTATGATCAATTTTTTTTGTTACAACTAAACATTATCGAATTGAAATGTACATTATAACACAACGATGACAAAAAATAAACTACGTAATCTTGCAAAATCAATATTTAAAAATAAAAATATATATGGTTCTCGAGTTTGTGTTTAACCTCTATATCTCTTTACAAGAAAAATCAAAAGGATGTGTATTGCTACTAAGTTAGGGCGAAATTTGGCTACAATGTGTTATATCATTATGGTAAGAAGGAAACCGATAAATGTACTATTTTTAATCGTTCTATCCTTTTTTACTTCGTACGTTATTACCATTCTTTTTTTTTATTTTTTATTTGGGTCACGTACGTCATTACCATTCAAAATTTTAATTTTATATATATATTTCATTTTAGCATTTTTTATGGAGTATTAGCAGTGTCATTATTGAGTTGTGATAAAGGAAAAACATAAAGTAAAAAATATATATATATATATATATATATATATATTTATAAGGGTTTTTTTGGTGAATAAAAAAAAAAATTAGAAAATTAGAAAAAATGGGGTATGTGGTAATTTTTAGACCATTAAATTTATGATTTTTTGTTAGTTTTCAAATAATAATTTTTTTTGTTGTATTTTTGGCAAATTTTCTCTATTTATAAATAGGAGTAAGAAAAATCGATCCAGTGAGTTCTAGAAGAGAGAGACCCACCGTGCATGGACCATGCGAGCAAAATTTAATGAAAAAACAAAAATCTTCCTTAATGGGAAAGTTATTCTAAAGTCCTCTTTGTGGAATGGGGACACTGATTAAAAAATAAAAATCTCATAAATAAACTAATCAACTTACACCTCACAGTAATTATTTCTTAGCAAATGGTTTCGCTGCCTAATTAGTATTTTTCTTTTAATTTTATATATCTAATGAAACCCTAAATTTGAAACAATTTAAACGTTTGATAAACTCACACGCTTGTAAATTTTAACCTCTATTAAATTTGGGTTACTAATGGATTTCCAATTCAAAACTAATTGATAATGAGTGGATTGGCTTTTACCTTTTATATATTATTAAATTATTTTTTCAACTACCGATGTGAGATTTTTCATTCATTAACATCCCCCTTCACACTCAGGCATGATCATTTGAAACGTGGGTAATTGTGGAAACAACATCTATAGGATAGCCCAAAGATTGGGTGACTCTGATATCATATTAAATTTGGGTTATTCATGGGTTTCAATTCAAAATCAATTGACAATAAGTGGATTGACCCTTACCATTTATATATTATTGAATTATTTTTTCAAATACCTAAATACGAGACTTTTCATTCATTAAGGCCATCTCCATCAGTGGTTCTTAACCAAATTCTTAAAATATAAAATTATTAAAACACACACTCTCTCTTCCTTTTACTCAACTTTATACCTTCTCTTTTATTTTTTTACTCAACTTTTATTAATTTTATATTTAAACACTATATATTTCTCTTAAGAACCATCTCCAAAAGTTCTACTTTAAGAACCGGTTCTTAACTTTTACTCAACTTTTATTAATTTTATATTTAAACACACCCACTATCGCCTCTCTTTATTCAAATTTTATTAATTTTATATTTCAATACACCCTACAAAAACACTCTCTTTCTTACTTTTACTCAAATTTAATAATTTTATATTTTAAGAAATTGCTTAAGAACTTACCAATATAGATGCTCTAACAATCTCTATTAGTGGTCATTGGTCAAACTATACACGTAAGTAAACCGTGTTCGTCTTCTGTGTTCATATGATTCCAAATAGTAAAATAACTCATAACTCTTATGCATGTGATAGCACTTCTTTTTTTTACTCATTTTATAGGTCTCATCTCTGTATAAACATGCAAGTTCTGATATATATACATTTTGGGTCAATATCTTGGACAAAACATTTTTTCCTACCAATGATTCGTTTACAGTTTTTTATACATGCACGTTTATTAAAATAAATCCAATATAATTAACAATGACTTAAATAATCCATAAAAACCAAATCGTAAGTTCATCAGTTCATTGTTAGATGTCTATCATAGATCATACAACTACATTATATTTTAAAAATCATGTTTGTAATCGTAACCTACGGTACAACGGTTCAGCAGAAAACTAGGTTCCACCAAACAAATCCTGGTTCAGATCTTACATTATAACATTATAGATAAAATAATTAAAATCGTATCATATATAGACGATTGCGTAATTTAGTAATTAGTTATCTCGCAATGTCTATTGATTATGCATTAGCTCAAACTACATTGATTAAAGACGTTTTTTTTTCCTTCTTAGAAAGACAAAATATGGCATTATACATAGAAAATACCATGGTCTATTTGAAAATGACACACAGAAATCGAAATCACATCGTGTCGGAGAATATAATTTGGTAAATGGAACCATTCACAAAGAACTTTTGGGTTTGGGATGATTAGATCATGAACCCAACAATGCCGAATTAAGCTTTTCTCTAACCGCCGCCAAATATATAATGAAAAATTAATCAAACCACAACCACACAATGACTTAATTAACAGCACGAAAAAGATCGGAAACTTCCACATCATGTGTTTATGACTGTGTTTATATGTGTACAAATTAATTAAGATACAATGAACATATAAAATGTGCTAATGGAACTTAATTTAATAAAAGAAAATTAAACAATAACTAATCCCAAAGTGATTGTCCCCGTCGGAACAAGAAATCTAAAGGGTTTCTAATTTCTTGCCCTTTGTGGATTCTCAAGTAACGAAAGTCAAGAATGTTGACCCATGTGGTCGTCTTATAATTATGAAATTATATTCAAATATCAATTAGTCCTAATTTTAATCTAAAAAGTACTTCTTGAATATACGCAATTATATAGAATGTGTAAATCCGTACGTAAAATACCAACAAGGGCATGCAATGAAACAACGAAAGAGAAAAAGTAATACACGTTAGGATTTATGTACGATTTTTTCTTACCTGACAAAACTAATACAGAGAGTTTAATTATAGCTACTAGTTTCGATTGAATACCACAAACTGTTAGATAGATTTTGGTGCAATCGCTTTTTGTTCCTGTCATCCTGTGGGCGTTCACCATTCTAAGGCCATCATTAACCCACATCCCCTTTAAAACTGTCTTCCCATAAAAGTGATTAAACAATTATTTATTTAAATGAACCTTCCATTGAAAAGTTCTATAGAAAGAATTTTTGAAACTAATTTTGGGGTGTGAAAACTGTTTATCATTAAATTTAATATTAAAAAATTACTTAACACCCTTTTAATGGGTTTACCATTAATGATGCTCTTACGTTCTATTTTTTTTGTTTACCTGTTTTGTTTTTTTATTAGGGGTCTAAATGATAACAGCGAAATCTGGTTGAATTTTGCTAAATTGCCGAATTTTTTGGATGAATTTTTAGTGATTTCTTGCAGAATTTGGCAGACTATTTTGAAATGTAAATGGTAACAGCTAAATCTGACTGATTTTTTTAAAAAGTTAATATTTATATAAACCTTAGTTAAATAAACTAACAAAATATTAAATTTTACATTTATATTTAATAATTTTATCAAACATAAAATAATAACATAATTTAACGAGAAAACTTGCAATTAAAAAAAAATTAAAGATGAATTTATCTTACAAATAAAGTAAATTAATCCAAAATTTTGTTTCAGTAAAATTTACGCTAATTATTAAATTTTCTATTCAGAAAAATATTCTTATAGTTTTCTTTAAATTATACTAGTACAAACAATTACGAAAAAATCGTATCGAACCATACTAAAAAATTAAACTTAAAATACATGAACAAGACATTTGTTTAAAAAGTAATAAACTACCTAAATGATCTAAAAGTTCTAAAATTACAATAATTGTTTTAATTTTTTCAAACAAAAATATCTATAAATTATCCAAAATTATTTTTAATTACATGAAATATCCAAATATGTAAAGTCTTTACGTGTTTGATAAAATTTGAAATATCTGAAATCATATATATTATATTCATATTATCCCATTCATTTTTCAAATAAATATATTCGATGTACTTTCTAAATCAAATATCCACTCTTATCCAATCTATTATCCAAAATAAATATATTTATGCATCATTTGGTTGCAATATATTTTTTGCTGAATTGTTAAACCTAGTTGAATTTGGTAGAATTTTTTTACATTGCAAATAGTAACTGCGGAATTGGTGAATCTAACTGAATGGCGGAATTTTTTTTAAGTGTCACCATTTACAACTTAGGTCTATTTTAGGTCAAATTGAAAGATTCCTATTAAAGTGCCCAAAACAAGAATTCCCATTTTTCTCTAGTTTGTAAACCAACGGATCTATGCTATGGCTATAGCATGTTATTATAATGTGATCGTTACACGGAAAACAGTATCTAGAGGACTCCATGTCCTTGATTAGCAGGCCCGTGGCTATGTGAATCTCAAAGAGACTTTGGCCTGTGGCCCAATTTTTTTGAAAAAATGTTAGAGGCCCATAATTTTATTAAAGCACCATTAGAAATAATGTAACGTGAAACATACTTTTGATCAAAACTCAAAAGATTAAATTGAGGTTATTAAAAATAACAACTAATTAGAAGTTGATAAAAAATCTAGGGTAATACTCAGCCGCTTAATCTCTTTCACTTTTCTTAATCGGAGATAATCGTTTTTTTTGTCTATCTCTATTAAGAACACTACCAATTGGTAAATAATCTCTTTATTATAATTGTGTTCATCTAACATTAGTTTTGATTCTTTTATCTGATTAAGAATAATCCAAACATGATTTGAAACTTAGTAAAAAAAATACGATCTCTAATCCTAAATTGGAATAACAGGTTTATAGGTTTGAAATTCTATTTATAATTCATTCTAAATAAAAGATATGATGTGCTCAAAGTCAAGCACATGTTATGATTGTTTTGCTTTTTTTATGCAGCTTTGTTTTGTTGCTTTTATCAAATCATTGAATCGATGCATATGTTATGATTGTTTTGCTTTTTTTATGCAGCTTGACTTAACGAATATTTTGTTTAGAAGATTACTGACTTATCGTAACATTGTTTTTCGATTCCAGAAAAATATCCCTGGGTAACATGAAGAGACAATTGTCTGGAGCAGATAAGCTGAGAATTAAAAAAAAGAAGGAAGAAGAAAACAAGTCTCTAGCAGGTTCGCTATTTAGGTATTTCAAAAAGAATGAATCTGTTGATGATATTGTAGAAAATAATGGTGGGCTTGATGGAGTGGATGAGAATATGGGTGAATGTCGTAAAGAAGAAACAAATGTTCAGCCAGAGAATGTGAATGTTGTGACTGAGGAAGATTTGAGTGAAAAAGAAGATGCAGTGAATGAAGAAGACTTGAATGAAAAGGAGAGTGAGAATAAGAACGAATGTGAAAAAGGCGATGATTTCATGGAGCATTGCGGGGTTTTGGATATGTATGATCCTGGAAATTGGGAAAACATAAAAAAAGGATGGAATGAATGGAGAGATTTTATGGTTGTCCAAGGTCCGACAAAAAGACTACCAATTGATTTTGAGTTCCCAAAGAATGGTGTTAAAAGGCACTTCTCACATTTTTATTACACAAGAGATATAGGAGGTGGAAAAAAGCACGATCGACGTTGGCTAATTTATTCAAAGTCATTGAATAAAGTCTTCTGCTTTTGTTGTAAGTTGTTTAATCAGCGTGACAACTGTCAGTTGGCATCTGTAGGATTCAATAATTGGAAGAATATTTTGAGAAGCCTTAGAGAGCATGAATCTAGTCGGGAACATATTGTATGCATGAATCAGTGGGTGGAACTAGAACTCAGATTGCAGAAGAATCAGACCATTGACAAATATGCTCAAGATAAAATGAATGAAGAGAGAACTCACTGGAGGAAGGTGTTGTTGAGGATAATTTCTGTGATAAAGACTCTTGCTAAACAAAATTTAGCATTTCGTGGAAGCAATGGAAAGATTGGAGAAGATGGGAATGGGAATTTCTTAAGTTTTATCGAGATGCTTGCTGATTTTGATCCTGTGATGATAGAGCATCTTAGAAGATTTAAAGAAGGTGAATCTCGTTACCATTACCTCAGCAACACAATTCAAAATGAGTTGATAGCTTTGTTAGCTAATGAGATTAAAGCTATGATTATCAAGAAAGTTCAGGCTGCAAAGTTCTTCTCTATCATTCTTGATTGCACTCCAGATATTAGTCACCACGAACAAATGACTGTTGTAATTCGGTGTGTGGATGTTTCAACCACTTCAACTAAGATCGAAGAATTTTTCTTAACATTCTTGAAAGTTGATGATACATCTGGAGAAGGACTTTTTCGTGAACTTCAAGATGTGTTGGTTGCTTTTGACTTGCAAATTGATGATCTGAGAGGGCAAGGCTATGATAATGGCTCTAATATGAAGGGAAAGCATAAAGGAGTTCAGAAAAGATTACTTGAGATTAATCCAAGGGCGTTTTATACACCTTGTGGTTGTCATAGTCTTAATCTTGCACTTTGTGATATGGCGACCACTTCTTCAAAGGCGATCTCATTTTTTGGAATTATTCAGCGTATTTATTGTTTCTTTGCATCTTCAAATAAGCGGTGGAAAATATTTGAAGATAAGGTGGGAGGCATAACACTTAAGTCTTTATCAAATACTCGATGGGAGAGTCATGTTGAAAGTGTTAAAGCAATACGATTTCAAGCTCCTAAAATTATGGACGCTTTAGTTTACTTTGCTGAAAATAGTGATGACCCAAAAGAGCAGAGTGACGCTGAGTGCCTTGCAACAAGTGAAACACATGGAATTGGAAGCTTTGAGTTCTTGGTTTCAATGGTTATTTGGTATGATCTTCTTTCTGCTGTGAACATTGTCAGTAAGAGTTTACAATCGGAAGATATGAACATTGATGTTGCTATCTCTCAATTGAAGGGGTTGGTTTCTTACTTTCAAAAGTACAGAGATTCAGGTTTCGAAAAGGCCAAATTGGAAGCTATAGGCATTGCAGAGTCTATGGAGATTGAGGCTATATTCCCCAAAAAAGCAAAGCGGATCATTAGAAGAAAAAGACATCATGACGAGGAATGTAAGAAAGTTGAAGGAAGTGTGGTATTATCCCCAGAGGAGAGCTTTCGAGTTGATTACTTTATTCAGATTGTGGATCAAGCTCTCTACTCACTTGAAACGAGATTTGAGCAGTTTAAAAATTATGAAAAAATATTCGGCTTTTTGTTTGATTTGAGGAAGCTGCAGTCAGCGAGCGATGATAGTTTGATGGCATCTTGTACCAATCTGCAAGACTCTCTAACTCATGGGAAGCATTCAGATGTTGTTGCTAATGATCTGTTTTATGAGCTAAAAGTTCTACGAGAAGCTTTACCCAAAGAAACTAAGAAGCCTATTGAAGTGTTAGACTTTTTGAAACCGGTTGAGGATTGTTATCCAAACTCATGGATCGCTTATCGGATATTGTTGACGATTCCAGTTTCAGTTGCATCTGCTGAAAGAAGTTTTTCAAAGTTGAAGTTGATAAAATCTTATCTTCGCTCGAGTATGTCACAAGAGAGATTGAGTGACTTGGCTATCTTGTCTATCGAAAGGGAATTGGTTAAAGATGTTGTTTTTGAAAGTTTTGTTAGTGATTTTGTTGCAAAAAAGGGAAGAAAAGTATTATTTTAGAACTAGTAGTTTGTAGTTTTGTTTTAGACAAAAGGATTATTATTTATTTTATATAAATTATGGCAGATATTTTTAGTAATTAGTAGTCTTGCCTCTGGCCTTCTTTTCTCTAGCCACGCCTCTGTTGATTAGCCGGTTGAGCTATATGTAAAATGTTTAATCTAGCTACTACATCTTTGTTGAACTATCACCATGTGTATACACCTATGAACACTACCTATACTTTCATATATAGCATCAATTCTTGACTACATCTTTATTGAGTTTTTGGTTTTCCATACAAAACCAAAACTAAACTAATATATATAAATAAAAGAGACATAAATAGACTCTATAAAAATTTCGTCAAATCTAATATTAAAAAAATGAAGAACAACCAAAAGTCTATAAGTTTTTTTTCAAAAAAAAGTTTCAAGTTTATGAGTTGTAATGTCTTGTCTATTTATTTATTTATCTAATCTGGGATATAAAACATATAATGGTATCTTTATATTACATATGCACATTTTTGGCAGGACAAATATAAAAAGGATGTGTATACATATACTGAAGTGGGAACCGGGAGGTTTAAATATAGAAAACAAGTTTTTGAATATGCTGATATGGATTTCGGTGAAATTTAACCTTTTCTTGATTCCTAATCTTACAAATAGGATTCGAATATATCATTTGGGAGATCATGTAGAGATATGGTTTTTGATCAAATTCCTGAATTTATTAATACATTGATGTGTATTCTAGGAATTTCGAATAATCTTTGAAAGCTCGAGGTTAGTGATTCCATAATATAAAAGATTTCACGCCGTCTTCCAGCGATTATACTCCTTTAATTCTACCACCATTTTGTACCTTGAAATAATTCATACTCAAAACACAAAACCACTTAGGTAAAAAAAAGGTTTGTCAACAACACTTAGGTAAAATTTATTTAAAACAATCATATTAATACGACCATTTCTAAAGTTTCACATTTTCACTTAAGCCTAACCTTTGATCTATCCATATAACTACGGACCGACCGTATTTAATTTCTGCAGCTTGTTAATACTAGATGCAACTATAACATTAAACTTTAGCTGACTAGCTAGTAATCAACAATCTGTTTTCTTAAAAGGAAATGCTCTTCTTTCGTCTGCCATCAAAAGATGCATGCTCCTTACGAATATAGACTAATTATAAAAGATTCGAAGCAATTTAAAAATAAAAAGCCAGATATTGCGGTCCATGATAGTATGTTATCAAGACAGACGATGAACTAATTTACCTCCCAATTTTTGTGTTTTTGCTCAAATGGCGTTAACCTATTGACACCGGGTAATTTTTGTGAAGTTTTTTTGTTTAAGATCATTTATATTGATTTTTTTTACTGTATCTAAGAACGTAAAAAAAAAAATACATTGCATTTTAATTTACGCTGTTAAATCACTTAAAAAGACTCACTCAATATATATCTAAAAAAACAAACTATGCTTGAAAAACCTAAAAAATTCTCCCAAGCATCGAATGAAGTGAAAAATAAGAGAAAAAAAGAGATTTTAAAAAACTAAACAAAATAGAGAAGGAAAATTGGCAAGTATAACAAAAAAAAAAAAATTAAAACATAATAACTAAACAAAACTCCCAATGTGGTACTAATCATAACCACTGATTTTAGGAGCTTTTGTTAGTTATTATATTTAAAAAAAAATTTTAGTTATTAACCAAATCAACCCTCAATAGAGAAAAAAGAGTCAAAATGTGGCCAAAAAAGTACAAAAGAAGCCACCAATGATAGATGAAGTTTTCAATTTTCTTTTGTCCCTTCTCACTCTTCTCTCTTCTCTCTTCTCTCTCTCTTCTTCCACTCTCTCTCCTTCTCCTTATAAATTCCTCTTCTTCTCCTTCCCCATTTCCTCCTCCTCAACCTCTCTCTATCTACATATCTCTCTCTTCTTTGTCTCAACACTTGTGAGAATATGACCAACCAGAATGTCATCGTCTCGGACAGAAAACCAGTCTTGGGTTCGAAAACCATCACTGTCTCTGTCTCTAACTCTCCTCTGTTCTCTACTTCACCTCCTACTTACTTTACCTTCCCTCGTCGAAAACTCTTGGAACTTCTTGAAGCAGCCGAAAAAACCAACAACAATAACAAGAACATGGTTGCTTCTCCAAAGATTGCATCTTTGGTCGAATCCATGCGTGATTCTTCACCTACACGTCTTAGATCCTCTTCCACTCATGACTCTGTCTCAGAAAAAGACGATAAAACATCTTGGATCGTACGTTTCATTAGCAATATACCTTAAATCTGAAAATGACCCATTTCTTGATTCTTGAAATTTAAATCAAAGATTTCGTTTTCTGTTTTGTTTTTAGGTTCGATTTCCTTCGGCTTTAAACATGTTTGATGAGATTGTGAATGCTGCAAAAGGGAAACAGATTATTATGTTTCTTGATTACGATGGAACTCTTTCTCATATTGTTGAAGATCCCGACAAAGCTTACATAACCCATGAGGTTTTTTATTCTCTGTTTTTTGTTTAAGTTTAATTAATATTGTTTTGGATTTTGTTAATAACGTTTAATTATATATATTTTCTTTTTTTTTACAGATGCGAGAAGTTGTAAAAGACGTGGCTTTAAACTTCCCGACGGCTATTGTGACCGGAAGATCCATAGATAAGGTACATTACATGAATCTGCCAAATATCTATACTATTTGGTTATTTTCTTATGAACCCATTTACTATATTTATTAATTAATGCTAATTATTTGGTATATAAACAATAATATTCAGGTTCGTCGTTTTGTCAAACTCAACGAGATTTACTATGCCGGAAGCCACGGTATGGATATTGAAGGTCCGACCAACGGAAATACTTACGGGGAGGTGAGAAAACAATGCAGAAAATCGATAGACAAAAAAAAAATATTATTTATTTATCATAATGATAATTTTTTTTCTGAAAATGATCACAGAGTAATCAAGGAGTGTTGTTTCAACCTGCACGTGAGTTTTTACCAATGATCGAGAAGGTGCATTTTAAGAATTTTTTTTACATAACAAATCGAATTACGTTGAGTTAAACGGTAAATTTTATTTAACTTTCGTCGGATATATATAATTTTCAGGTGGTTAAGATTTTAGAGGAAAAGACAAAATGGATCCCTGGGGCTATGGTGGAGAACAACAAGTTTTGTCTGTCCGTACATTTTCGACGTGTTGATGAGAAGGTAAAAAAACAAAAATAATGATGCAAAAAGAAAATAGTGGTCCAAATTATTATTTTTGTTTTTTAACCCAAAATACTTCAAATAAAAGCAAGAGGCTTATTTCTTAAAAGGAACATTTTTATATGAAATAGATAAAAACTTGTTAAAGATGATTCGGTATTTCGCTTTTCAGCAATATAATTAAACACAAAGCAAACCACCAGTATTATTTATAACGATGATTATGAATTGATAATGTTATTGCGGCCTGGTACCAAACCACTATCAGCGACAACATTTTTCATATAGAGAAAAAATTTGAAAGTGTTAATAATTAATCATTTATTTACATTTTTGTTCTAACAGAGATGGACTGCATTAGCCGAACAAGTAAAATCAGTTCTTCTTGATTATCCAAAGCTGAAACTAACCCAAGGTCGAAAGGTAAACGTTAATCTTCGTCTCCCTATGTTCATTAGTCATTTTAGAAGGCTAATTACGTATTAACAGATTATTTAATCTTATTTATTTGTAAAACCAGGTGCTTGAAATCCGCCCCACGATCAAATGGGACAAGGGCCAAGCTCTCAAATTTTTGCTAAAATCATTAGGTGAGAGAACCCCCATAAATATATTTGTTTGTTCTTTATTTGGCAGATATTTGTTAGATCTGTAAATTCTTATATTTTTTATATATTTAAAATAGGATTTGAAAATTCCGAAGATGTTGTACCGGTGTATATTGGAGATGACCGTACCGACGAAGATGCGTTTAAGGTATATATATAATGACAATTAATTAAGTGCGTTTACATTTTTAAACAAAATTACTTATTATACAGTTTAACTAGTATTGACTTAGTAAATTAACCATATACTTCGGTAGGTTTTACGTGAAAGAGGACAAGGTTTTGGGATTCTTGTCTCAAAAGTTCCAAAGGAAACCAATGCTTCTTATTCTCTTCAAGACCCTTCTCAGGTAAATTAAATCTTACCATTTTATAAATATTTTGAAATTTTTTTGCAGCTTATATATATATGACTGTTATTTAATTTATTAATTTGGAAACCATTTTAATGTATAGGTTAATGAGTTCCTGAAGCGTTTGGTAGAGTGGAAGAAGACAGTGGGAGAAGAGTGAAACACATACAACATAAATAATGACTTGAGTTTATTTCCAAATTTTGAGGAGATATATAAACACCCTTTTAAGAAAATTAGTAGATGCCTAGACGGTGTTTCGGCCAGAAGTATTTTAATATTTTCTACATCGACCCGAAAATTGTAAATTTCGTGTAACGATTTAGAAATGAAAAAAAAAAATATTAATATTCACTCATCACCTTTTTACTTTCTCGTTGCTCATAATATATACTAGTTTGGCGTTTTTTTTTTTTAACATCAATTGTTTAATCACTGAATATTTGATGATATTAAAAAGTTTATACATCTACTTGTTTACATTGAGGTCGCTAACAATATGTGTTAGTGTTTTGAAAGCTGTGATCATCATGTTTGTTGATACAAGAAATCGACAATGAATTTGTAATGGAAAGAGGTTCGGAGATTCTCGATATATAAGTCGGAGCTCGGCATTTGCTTTGTAGATGGACAAGAGTTGGAGTGGTTTGGATTTATAGCTGCACCTCGTAAGAGGTTGCCTACGTACCCTCTAAAAAGGGATCAAGCCATTCGTAGTTCGTAAGGTGGATGTCATGACAATGGTGGGTGCTGCGGGCTGTAGATCGAGCTGTGGGTAGCAGAGACGGGCTTCGGGTAAGACGAGCGAGCTGCGGGTAGGACGAGCGAGCTGCGGGTAAGACGAGCGAGCTGCGGGTAGGACAAGCGAGCTGCGGGCAGGACGAGCGAGTTGCGGGTAGCAGAGACGAGCTGCGGGTAGCATAGACGAGCTGCGGGTAGCAGAGACGGGCTGCGGGTTGTAGAGACTGGCTGCGGGTAGCAGAGACGGGCTGCGGGTAGCAGAGACGGGCTGTAGAGACAGGCTGCGGGTAGCAGTAGAGCTAGAGAGAGAAAAGAGAGAGAAAGAGAGAGAGAGAAAGAGAAAGAGAACCCCCTGTTCTGGTAGAGTGACTCCTCTATTTATAGAGAAGGTGAGTCAAGTGGCCAAATCTTGTGGGCTTCTTTCCCTAGTGGGCTTTGGAGTTGGCCTCAATTTTGGGCAAATAAATGGGTTGAACTAAACCCATGCCCAACAATGTTGAATCGATTCATAGTGATCCAGTGATTGAGAATTTACTATAGAGTTGGAAATCATAGTCGAATCTTTCTACCACAATTTTAACTAGTCATTGTAGCGTTTTGTCTAAAATATTTATCTTTTCATATGCCCTATATATATATATTAGCATGGACTTCGATCCATGATTCTTCTCTAATAAAAAAAAAAAAAAAACAAAGTTTATATTCAACTTTTGTAGTTTATTTTTAAATAACACAACACTTGTGAAACGAATAAAAAAAATCAAAGAGACGGAATATACTTGTGTTATTTAATTATTGCTATCACGTAATAATAAATACCCTTAACAAAAAAACAATGATAAGAAAGAAAGTGTAAACATTGTTACAGATGTTTAGACTGTGCGTACTGCGTTGTACGTGTTTATAATTAGTGGTACATAAATGGTCACACATGAGTATGTTTTATGAGTATCCGGCAAAATTACTCATTTAATACTTAGCCAAATGTGATTGGATATTTTTGCCTGAGATATCATTGGATTTTTTTGAGGAATCCGAGAAAAAAACCCCTGTAAAAGTAACAAAAAAAAAAACTAGGGGTCATTTAAAATCACATTAATTCATGAGAAATTTCAAAAAATGACATTTTTCAAGTGTCATTTTACAAAAATGTCATACTTTTAAAATTTTTATAAAAATGTCATTTTTCAAAATTATATTTTCTTTATATTATTTATATTTGGGTTAATTATGTTCTATTAGGGTTTAGTTTTGAGTGTTTAGAGAGTTTTAGGTGTCAAAACATTTTTTAGGGTTTAGAATTTTAAGATATAGGCTTTATAATTCTATAATTAGTGATATTTTTGTGAATGGACATCCCTAAGTGGTATTCTTGCAAATGTGCACATAAAAAGTGACATTTTTGTAATTGCCCCTTAATTTATATGCATATACAACTTATAAGTATTGATGAAAGTCTTTTTTTCAGTTTTATAAGATTAAAATCTAGGGTTCACTAATTCGAATGCAGAATAGTGAGATTCGTTAAGGGACCAGCAATACTCTCTAATCCTATGGGATACAAGTTCAGCTAAGCGATCAAAAGAGGTTTAATTTTCACGATTAACCAAAGCAAATAAGAGTAAAATTCGGTTGAAAACAATAGAAGGAAAGAGTTAGATCAAGGGATATCTCAGGGATTAGGACATCAAAACCAAACAATTATTCAGGTTATCAAGTTATGAACCAATCTAGAACTCAACCATAGATTCAAGAGGACCCACTGTCGTGGCATCAACTACTTCAAAAACAATCTAACGCCCTAAATTGTCGTTTGAGGTTACAAAGAATGAAGAGCATTAAACGATTTGGGTTGATTTGTTCACGAGTTGCTTTAACTTCAACTTTCGTTGGCTAAAGACAACACGTCCACCTAAATCAATTCCAGCAATCTACAACACTTTTGATGAGTAGATTCAACCTAAAATCAGAGGCTAGGTGATCAAGTTAACCTAGGCAATACGATCGACTCTAGGTGGAGATATCGAATGATGTTCAAAACCTATCTATGCTTCTCTAATCCCATCGAAACTCCTCAACCTAACAAGTGGATTACTCGCACATATTCAAGAAACCAACAGCAGCAAGTGATAAGAGAAACTTCATTGAATCAAAGTAAAGAGATTAGGGTTTAGGAAAATTTCAACAAAAACGTGAAAGACAAATCTCTAAAACAAATATTCGAATCTCTCTCTCTCTCTCTCGTGAATCTCTGTTGCGTTGTTGCTGTATTGCGGCTGTCTCTCTGCTGCGTGATGATCTGAAAAGATCCAGGGAAAAACCTATTTAAAGGCCCACGGCGGCTGGCCCAAAGATAGGGTTGCAAAATTAGGTTTAGTGAATATTTCCTTAAGTTGATCTTCTGGAGAGCAGGTGCTCCCTTCTGGGCAGAAACTTCAAAAGATCTATATTTCCTCCTTTTCCGCCAAGTCCAGTCCGCAAGCTCCAATCTTTGTTTCCAGCAACTTTTATACCTAGAATGACTCGAAAGAAAACGATAAACTCGATAAAATCTTACAAAACAAATGTTAGAATGCGCCAAAAACGCATTATATCAAATATGATAAAAAAAAAGTATAAAATATATAAGTTTCAAATAGCTTTTAACAACAAAAATATCTTATTAAATAAGAGTGAAAGTATTGTTTTGCAGTGAAGGGAAAGCTCTTCTTGTCTGTTTATTTAAATACTAAAAAGTAAAATGTAATAATATGATTATGGGCAGTCAGAAGGAAACACTCTCACAAACCCGCAACAAGTTCAAATCCCAAATTTGGAACTCTGATTTTTCTTTTCTCACCACTACATTGGAGAATTACGTGCGATTATATTTTGAATTTTTCCAAAACAAATTTATATTATTGCAAATATAATGAAACAAACAAAAATTCGATCCGAATCAAATAGAAACAATAAGTCATAACTCAGAAAGAATTGATCAAAGTATTATCCTTTGAACAAATAGGGATTGAAACACACACATAATGTAGTTTTACAGATTAAATTAATTTGGGTTAAGTCCCTAAGAAAGTTTGAAATTATTTGAAAGAATAAAGGAAACACCTTAGGGTGACCATATCATTAACAACTTTATCCATATATAGAAACTTGAAGTTCATTAATTGTTTATGGGTTTTGGACTATTGGGATTGAGATGTGAAAACTGAAAAGAGAAACAAAGGAAATTTGACAAAGCCAACAAAATGAATATTAGGTTGGACAACTTTTGTTGTATCAAAATTTGTGTGGGGTTTCAACTTATACTTTCCCATAATTTTGATATTCATTTATGTGTGTATATATATATATATATATATACACACACAGACATATCTATATAAAATTTAGTACATTTTTCCATACATCACCATCAATATATATTGCAGTCGAATAAATATATTGTCAGACTCACCCGTGCCACGATTACATACATGGACACATTCACTCATTACTAGTGTAAATATCTAAAGATAGATTCATGATATACTGCAGGGATGGTTTACCCAAAACTTTTAGATGACAAATGCATAACATTTACATGTTACTCGCGCGATCTTGATTCTTGACAATAATACTCTGAAGAAGTAATAAATAAATATTTATCTTTACACTTTAACCAATAATTATAATGGCAACCAGGTAGAAGAAATCAAAAATTAATTACAAGTTGCATGCAGATCAAGAACACATGCAAATTACTGAGAAAAATCTTGTTTAATAGTATAACTTTTGTAACAAACTAATCTTCTCCAGATATCTAAGACAGCTAAATTAGTCACAAGCTTTTAAGCAACACTAATTGATATATGCGCATGTAATAACCATCATAACTATATCAATTATCAACAATAAAAAAATACACTATTCATAAAGATAATAAAAGAATTGACATTAGGTGATAAATCTGACCTGCATTAGTGATAAGCCATGAAAGGAAGCTCGACAAGTGGGAAATAATAAGATTTAAGTGCATGCGCTTATTGACAAATATTTCTGAGTTGGTTTCTCGTTTTAAAAAAAACACTGATTATTAGTTTGTTCATGTTGCCATAGGTTATTATACCATGAAAGAAATCTCATAGATATATAAAGATTGAGCAAACAAATTGCATTAATTTAGGTTTTGTGACAAATTGACCACACTGTTAGATAAGTTAGATATATGATGTTTCGATTATTATACAAATAGATGGTATAGTAGAATTTAACAATTGTATATAGATATACGTACATATAATATGTATGTAGAAAAGAAAATGTAAAAGGCAGAAGGAAGAATCTTGTTAAAGTGAGGTGTCTTTTATTTTCTCCTTTAAAGGAACTTCTCATTATTTAAACAAAGACAATTTATCATGGGCCCTAACTGGTAACTAAAACTTTGAGGATGGAGGAAAAGTTGTGGAATTAGTTTTTGTGTTACCAGTTGAGAACTTGAAGAATCTTGAGAAACTGAAGTATTGGGGGATATAGGAAATTAATAAAAAAAATCAAATGAAGAAAATAAATATGTTAAATAAATAAATTAGCTAAACTAATTGACAAGAAATAAATTATATATTTAAATTATTAAATATTAATATTTTATTTTAATAATATTGAAAGTATGAACTAAGTTATATACTAAAAATTAAATAAAATCGTTTTAATGTTAATATATACTTTTATAATTTATCGTTGTATTTGATACTTATTTTGTAAATCTATAATTATTTTGTAACGTTTATTATAGTTATTCAACGAGGTTAAATTAGTGTTATTCCGTTACTCAAATAATATATATTAGATTCGACACACAAATTTTAATTAATACTCTCTCTATTTCAAAATATAAGTTGTTTTACTTAAAATCACGTATATTAAGAAATTATTTTTTTACTAAAAAATATCATTTTATATATCTAATAAAAATAATTTGACCAATCATATAAAAGACCGCAAAATATAAGTGGTCACATAATATTTAATAAAGTTAAAAAGTACCTAGTATTGTCAAAACAACTTATATTTTGAAACGAAAAAATAGTTAAAACAACTTACATTTTAAAACGGAGGGAGTATTTTCATAAGTTATAATAATTAATTAATTAATTAAAAAAATCTACTACATTCCGCAAAATTCAGTTGTTATCATTTGAACATAAAATCTATAATTTCACAAAATTCTGCCAAAAATTATCAAAAATTCTGCTAAAATCTATAATTTCACAAAATTCATCTATTATCATTTATACTCATGTACTATAATGTATTGTATGTATATATATATGGAATTGTGAGTTATTTTTCGAATGGTAGGTGGTGAAAAGGAAAGCCGCTATAAAGTAACACTACTTAGGTTGAATGAGGAGTTGGAATCCACTTAAAGTGGTTCGAATTGATGTAAAATAAACATATAAAAGGCATTTTTATATATTATTATAATTATTTTACACTAATCTTTTCATTTTAATATGTTAGATATATTTGGACTTCAAGTGGGATAGCCAACGTGCTTCCATTCCACGAGAAGACATGACTCGATACGTGTAAAGAAACTAAGAGCATGTACATTGGTGTGTTCTCAAGTGTATTCTTATAATATAAAATTATTAAAATTTGAGTAAAGGAAGAAAGAGAGTGTTTTTGTGGGGTGTATTGAAATATAAAATTAATAAAAGTTGAGTAAAGAGAGGAGATAGTGGGTGTGTTTAAATATAAAATTAATAAAAATTGAGTAAAAGAAAAAGAGAGTGTTCTCAAAGTAGTACTTTTAGAACACTTTTGGAGAGTGTTCTCAAGAGGAATAGAGAGTGTTTAAATATAAAATTAATAAAAATTGAGTAAAAAGATAAAAAAAAAGGTATAAAGTTGAGTAAAAGGAAGAAAGAGTGTGTGTTTTAATAATTTTATATTTTAAGAGCACACTTGAGAGCACCCCAATGTACATGCCCTAAAGCCGTTAAGTGTGTGTATCTTCACTTATATTTACCATATTACTAATATACTTATTGAGATATTATTTAAAGAAGAAACCCCATCATTGGTGACCCGACTTGAAAAGAAAAAAGTAAGTACGATTTCCTCCAATTATTGGGATCAACTCTATTTGCCACTTAAATTTTATGGTAGCTTCTACCTATTCATTTTCTTACTATGATACTTGTCAATGTATGATTTTTTTAGTTACCAAATAAATAAGACCAGATTCATATTTTTTCTGTTTCACAAAGTTCAATGCTTTTATATTCTATCGTGGTTATTACTTTATTTCATAATTCACCTTTATCATTTTTTATTATTTAAAATAGAACACTTCAGCAATATATAATTAAAAATATGAAAATAGAGAGAGTATAGTATTTTTGACCCAAAAAAAGAAGAAGAGAGAGTATAGTATACACATATACTGCAAATGAAATTTTAAAATATGTACGAAAATCAAAAGCATCTAATAATTAAAATAGATATATATATATATATATAGTTCTCATCTCGATTTTTAGTGTGAGATTTACAATGTGTTTCTTAATATAAATGATGGCTATTTTGATAATTTCGGACCTAATCCCATTTTTATTGACAATATATTTTACTTGAACTATCATATTTAAGTTAAATTTCATAGAATTTTTCAATTTAAAATCAATAAACAATGAATGTATTGATTCATGTTTCTATACTTCTCATATTTCATTTTTCACACAATTTCTGATACAGTACTGTCAGTGAGTTTTTGGTTTCAGCTCAATAATCATTCCATGACGTGTTTTTATGAAGCTTTTTGTGAAAGATCTATTCATCCCGATATTGATGGGACGCTCAATATAGCAAATAAGATACATTGTATCAACAATAAGGATGACAAATAAAATCATAAAGTTCTGCTAAAGACTCAATATTCATAAATAGATGCTTTGGATGGTGACAAATAAAAAAGTGAAAGAAATATGTGATTAAGGAAATAGTATACACATAAGAAAGGAAAAAGAGAGCAAACATAGTTTGTTTTCTATGTGACAGCTATCAATTAGTCACTAAACTATGCACATGTACAATGGGGTTCATGTGTTATTCTTTGGATCTGTGTCCCAAAGTAACAACTAATATTTCATTTGATACGATCAGTTAGCGTCTTCAAATCCTAAATATATTCCCAACAACACTTACAAACCGGGTTCGACTCTTGGCCATCACAGAAAAATGAACGGTGGAACGTAAATCCCGTATGATTAGTCTTTCAGCCTAGAAAGCCGTTAGAATTCCCAAACTAAAAAAAAAAACACTTGCAAACCGATCTAGAATTATATATCTATTATATTATATGATCACTCACACTCTTTTTTGGGTGCTTGCAAATGATAATGTAAAATGTATTAGTGTTTCTCATTGCTTAGTAATGATCTTGAAAATTTCCCAACTCTTAGTAATAAGAAATGTTATACATTTGCGAAACCATTTTTTCCAAAACGTTTTATAAGGAAACTGAAGGAGTACTAACCATTTAATAATTGCTAAGAATAGTATATGTGTATGCTTAATGCTCAATATTAAATTCATTATCTCTGTGTGTGTATATATATTCCTTAATTACAACTTAAACCCCATCATGTGAAAGGTATAAGGGACCAATTAAAGCTAACACGCATCTTACAAAGGTAAAGGGGACCATTAATCAGATTCTCATTTATTAGTTAATTACGTTTAGTTAGGCAATAATTCAGGTTTCTAAACACACACGTGTCACTCTAGTGGTCCCCTCCTCTCTCTTCTTTATTTCCTTTCTCCCATGTTGTAGGCTTCTAGCTTCGAGAAATTTGTGTACTAAACATTATTTTTAAGTTACTAAACAAAGATGAGTTTAATTTTAATTGGATGATTAAGATTTCAGACCATGTGATTTAGTGATCTTAATCTGGGGAGCAGATTTAGTTTTGTCCCAATAGTTATCCACTTTCAGGTTTTAAAACGTAGAGAGAAAAAAAAAAACTTTTGTGTTGTGCACTATTTTAGAATCTTATTGATTTATATAAGGTACTGGAGAAAGAATAAAAATAAATATTTATAGAAGCTTAGGGGTATAGCCATATAGGGTTAGTTGCTTGATTATATCTTATTAATGATTCTACTAGTTATTGTTAATACTATTACTCAAGATAGATTCCAACTACCAAGTTAAATTAAAGTGCTTTGATATATAAAGGGTAAACAATAGATAATGGATTAACGAATAATTAGTATGTTTTCATTTGAATATCCCTAGAAGTTGAGTATATTATATTTTTAGTTGGGAAATATAATTATTTCCATTTTTTTTTTTTAACATCTGAAACTTATATTGATTAAAGGGAAATTTGGCAGAATAACGTAAAAAAATTTATAAATTAAGTGAGTAGCAATAACAGTTGATGGCTACGATATTTCTACAATATTGACTATATTCCCCCTAAATCTTTAGACGAAGCGCGTGAAAGAGAAAAAAAGTTGAAATATATTAATTTATTTAAAATAAAACCTTGAAAATATCTAAATTTTCGTTAACAGAACAATTATCTTTTCGTCTGGGTTAAGAAAGACGAGAGGAGAGAGAGCATAGAGGAGAGATACAAAACTGGGTTTATCGGTGAGAGTAGTAGTGATTAAGCGAGAGAATACAAGCACAGAGGTGGGCGAATTCATCAATTGTGCGGTACGAAAAGGATTGGAGAAGCGACACAAGTTGTGTGGTAGAAGTAGGGGTGGGCATTCGGTTAACCGATCGGGTTCGGTTCGGGTATTTCAGGTTTTTGGGTATTTCGGTTTAGAGGTCCAGAAACCGATCGGGTATTTTATAGTTTCGGATCGGGTTCAGATCGGTTATCTTCGGGTTCGGTTATTTTCGGTTTATCCGAAAATAACCAAAATACTAAGTTTAAAACAAAAAAAAAATGAAAAATATTTAAAACATTTTAAATTAAATTTAAGATAAAATTATAATAATGAAACAATTTATGTTTATTAATACATTCAAACAAAAATAAAATATTATTCAATCTGAAAATTATGTAATATTTTAGAATTATTCAATATATCTATAAAAATTACTAAAAAATCTAATAAACATATGATTTCGGGTACCCGTTCGGGTATCGGGTATTACCCGATCGGATTCGGGTACCCTAACCACAAATAAATCAAACCCGATCGGGTAATGTTCAAGTCGGGTTCGGGTTCGGTTCGGTTTTTTCAAGTCGGATTCGGGTTCGGGTATCGGTTATTATGCCCACCCCTAGGTAGAAGATCTGCGAAATTGCAGCGGAGAATGAAACGGTTCGGAGACAGAGATATAAGGTAAGAAAAGATGAGGATTTCACAGAAATTGTGCTTAGAATAAGTGAATTAGAAACTGCAGGAATGAGGAGCACGCTTGTGTAGTTGGTACTGCATATGTCGATTTTGGGTGGGAGGAAATTTCATGGTGCATGAGTTTTTGCTGGTGTGTCTGCTAATTGACACATCGGAATAGAAAAATTGGGAAATTAAGTTCATTGACAATGGCATTTAGGAGGATTATCAAAATAGAATTTAGTGAACATAAATGTGCTGCAAAAATCGCTAATTGAAAATGTGGATTTTGTGGTAGTGATTAGGATAGCGTTGTCTATAAAACATCTATTCTAAGGGAACATGACTATGTATGGTAAAGTCTATTTGTAAATGAATGGTACAACTAGTATACTTGAATCTTGTATTTTATGCAGTGTTCTAAAAAGCGTTCTAGGCGTTCGCCTAGGCGGCGCTTAGGCGCTAAGCTCCTATAGACCGTGGCGATTACCGCTTTTGCCGCCTAAAATATTATGGTATTATTATAATAAAATACTATAATAATATTTTGCAACCAACTCTGAATACTTCATATCGGTTGCAAGGATGATGAAATTTTGAGGACTTACTTTCTCTACTTCAAAGTGCCAGATTCCAACTTCATCTCTCGCCCAAACGCCTAGAACAAGTTGGACACGATCTTGTGTTGTCAGCTACAATAAAAAAAAACACAGAAAATTCCATCAGATAACCACACTACATAGGTTGTTAATAAATGGAATAGCCAGCGTAAACCAAGTACCCAAGTACAAATATAACCAAATCTATCTCTATTTCACATATATACTACATAAATAGAAACTACCACTACTTAATAACACAGATCCGTGACTGCGGTAAATAGAAAGTAGGTAGAAGTTGATGTTATTACTCTTTCAATTCTTCTATTAATTTCTAAAAGGTCATCTTCATCAGACATTTTTTTTTTTAGAATGGTATATGTGCCCAGATTTACCTAAGTCTGACCCGTATTTAACCTAATGCTCCAAGATTTAGGGCGGTTTTAATGGTGGTTTAAATTAATTAATTTTGTTTAGCTATGTTAGAGATTTGACATATTTGAGCGGGATATTTTCGTTCTCAAACACTCGGGCAAGACGACGCCACGTTGCCAATATGAGCTATCTTCATTCACGCGCAGTTCGAGGGTAAAAATGACAAAATCTTCTTCAATTAGTTATTTACCTTATTTCAGTTACTCCGTAGCTATATTTTCAGTTTTAAGGCCCAATATTGTTATTGGCTTAATTCACCCTTGATTAAACTGTATAATTATTTCCATCTTTCTATGAAAGTTTTTAGTTTATTGATAAAAAAGGGCCATGTATAGATTATTCTATCTTAATGTAAAAATAAATAAATAACTAATTAGACACATCATACATAAACAAGCCGATTCAATAAGCCTTCAATTTAATTAACGGGCCTTGTTAAATCCAATGGGCCAACAAAATCGTGTATACAAATCGGCTATGAAACGCTTTGATCATATTCCTATGGGCAACCATTTTGTTTGATTTACTAATGGGCCTTTAGTCCAAGCAATTGGGAGCCCAATGATATGGCAAGCAGGAGAATGTCTTTTCAATAATTAAAAAAGTGACTCAAGTAATTTTAGCATATGAAAATGAATAATTATTTATGTATATATATATATATATATTTTTTTTTATTTCTTCAAATTTTTATATTTCTCTTGATAAAAACTTCACAAAGCCTAAACCATTATTCCAACTGGCGACTTGGTGTTGATGAATTTTAATTACATTCGCTGATTTAAAAAATTAGTGTTAGCTTAGCTGTACGTTTCTAATTAATTAATAATAATAAAAAATTCTCAATAATACACAATAAACTCAATGATTAAGATTCTTTTTAAATCTATTGTTTAGTCGTTGTCACGGCTAAGTTGTCCACTTGTCCCCCCAAATTTAAATTAGAATAATCACAATCCCACTTTCTCTAAATTATTGATATCGGCATCATAATATACTAAAATGGGAAGGAAATTTTATCTTATTGCGAGGAAAATATTATATCAAGCAATTTGGATATAATTTTTATAGAATAAGTATAACAGTAGCTTTCATCTTGTTTGAAAAGGAAATTATAAATATAAATAAGGTCTAAACACAATTTCGTGATTTTCATAGTACACATCATATACCATTGGCTTGGTGAATTAAAAGCTAACTTTCAAGTTTCAACAAACCCATTAATATAAAAATTCAATGGATTATTCTCTAGTTGAAAGAATCTCTGGTTTTTTAATTCTACGGGTTCACTCTCTCATAGTTGTCTTAAACTTGGAGCAAGGAAAATGAATAAATTAACATCAAAATAAAAGTTTTTTTTTCTTCATGTCAAGTTCGAAGATGGTAATCAAGTTGCTGATGAGTTACATATGACAGACAATAAATCAATAAAGACAAAATAGGAAAAAAGGAGACAAATATAAATGTTGGAAATTGAACCGTACCTTTTGTTATCTTATCCAAGAAAGATGTGTTTTTGGCAATCGCGTGAATTTTGGATGGTGGCAATTTTTTCTGTGCCAATAAATATTTCCTCATTGATTCGCTCTGTTTCTTTAAAACCTAAAAAGGGAAATAATTTTTGACCCTTTCAGCGACAAAATATCAAATATAGCAATTGTTTAGGGCAAGGCAAACTCAACAAGGAATCAATGGATCAACTTTACACTTTGTACCGGACTTTTTTCTCTAGTGGTACACTAGTCTACAAAAGAATACAAAATGGTGAATTTAAAACCAAAAGTTAGCCTATTTATTTTTCCGATCCATGTAGAAATAAACCGTTTAATCTACAATGACAAAAAGATGTCTTAACAAAGAAACGTAAACTAGTGGTTAAAATTTTGTATTTACGGTCTATGTTTACACTTTTACAAAAACTGAGAAAATGATACATTAGATTTTGACAATGAAATTATAAATAGTCAAACAGTGAACATTTATACATGGAATGATTCATTTCCTCAACTAGATCTACAAAGATTTTTTTTTATATATTCAAATTATATGTGTTTAGATCGAATACTAATAAATATTTTCTATTTAGTAATCGAATTTTCAATGCATTGGATGCCAAGTTTTTGGTATAATTAAGAATATTAAAAAGCATATGCGTAATTCCTAATTAGAAAGCTTATCTAGTGATTAAAAAAACAGTGTTAACAAAACCACCAACCCTATGATTTCTCTTTACCTTTTTTTCTCGACAACAATTTTCTTTTTATACCTTTATTATGATGTTATTGTCATCATATTAACTCCATGAGACCATGACCATAATTGATTCTAATCCACTGTCATGACTCCATGAGTAAGACATTCCTACTAAGCCACTAGACCATGCATATTATGTATGGATCTCCATAGGAGGACGTGTGAGAAAATCTGCCACAACAACTCCCAAATTCATGCATTAATTCAGAAGACAATACATTAATACAACCTGTCCCAACTTTACCTCATTATCACTCGAGCTTTCACATATTAAAATATAATAACAAATATAAATAAAATTAGATTTTAAAATAATGATAAAGAAAATTAGTTTGAAAAAAATATTGCTTAAAAACAACAAAAGTCAATATTATTGTTAATACGGTCAAAATGAACCTAGACATACATATATGAGAAAACCGTAATGTTTTGATCGTCTCAAGAGAACTTGTTCTTAGTGAATGCATGTTTGAATATAATTCTCACCAATTATTTAGGGAGAATTTGAAAAATACTCTATTTATGTTTTAAATTTTGAAAAATACACCTCTTTTTTTTTTGAAAAATAACATTTTTCATATGTGATAAGACTTTTTTGTCCTGATTTTAACTAAAAATTATATTTTTAATAAATCACAATTAAAAGAGATTCGAAAAACTACTATTTTTATTTTATTTTTTAGATAAAGATATCTTGTTGATTAAACTTTAAAATTTATCATTATAAAGATGTTAATCGAGCTTACAAGATGCAACTATGATTGGATATTCAAACCGAGAAAATACAAGTGGAACTCATGCTTTTGGTAGTTACAGATGTCCCTAAGCTTGTGGTAAAATATTTCCTTCCAATTTTTCCATTCAAGACATGTAGATTTTGAAAATTAAATTAGGAATTTTGTGAAAAGTTAATTGGTTCTGTAGGTGTGAGTTCAAGCGATTAAGCAAATGGAAATTACTCTACTATGTTTCTGTTCGAAAGAACTTTGTTAAAAAAATCAATCTCAAACCAGTAAGAATTTCAATTGTATTGGTGGCCCTGGCAAGATGAAGACAACTCTTTGCTATAACAGATCCTTCAAATGTCTATGGATGAGCAATCTTCATGTAATAGTTGCATCTTGTAAGCTTTATTAAAATATTGCAAAATCTTAAAACGAAAAAAAATCTTATGTGCCATATATAAAGAAGAATCGCCATTTTGCTAAAAAGAGAGGTACCTAAGAACTTTAGATGAAACATATATTCCGTATTGCTAGATCAATTTTTTTTGTCAATTTGATTACTTTATTTAACCAATAAATTTGTTATAGAGTATACAGTACTTTCCATTGTTTTAACAAACAAAAAATAGTTTGGTCTTCGACCCTAATGGTTCAATTAATCATAAATATATATAATCTTTCATAACATCAAAATCTTAGAAAATTATATATTATATAACAAGTAATTCGGAAAAATATTAGAATAATACTATCATCACAAAAATTTATTTTATTTTTCTATAAATCTATAAGAAAAATAAAATTATTATTCATGTTTAATAAGATTATTTTAGTAAACTAATATTTTGAAAAGTGTAGTTTTCAAAAAAATAAAAAATAATGTATTTTTCAAATTTCAAAACCAAATAAAGGTATTTTCTCAAATTTTCTCAATTATTTATCTCTGAGATCATTCATGTGTAAAACTTAATGGCACAAACGATTAATGAACTAATTCCAATTCCAATGACATGTAAAACTTTACATCGCTCGTGAGAAACCATCTTAGGAAAAATTTGTTATAAACATATTCAAGTTCAAGCTTAGAAAACCACTCTACCACTTAGAACATGATCAATGGTGGGTGTTAGTGAGTTTTTTAACGGGTTGCTAATGGGTTAAAAACAATTAAATAATTTTAAAACTTTAAAAATGGGATTCTAATTTTAGCATTTATAAAACTTAAAAAAGTGGAGTTCTAATTTTATACACAATATATATAATAAAAAATATTTAGCACCCCAACACTAACATCTACCATTGATCATGCTCTTACGATATCAGAATTCAATTGTAGTTTTGTTTCTTTAAATAGACAGAAACAACAAATCAAAACATAACACACTGTTTTGTTTTGTTCTTCTATCACGATATTGATCCATCAATGCAAAAGGAGAGAGAGAGAGAATGATGCCTTAGAGACTGCTCGTGCATCAATCATTTCCGTACAATATAGGTTTCGATTTTGTGTTTAATACCAAAACCATAATTTTAAGCATTTTAAATATTCATTAGACGCAAATAATAGGAGAAACCCTCCGTTTATATGAAGTGTTTACGACGTTTATATCTTTCAAAAATGTTCGACAAAACATAAAAGATGTTAATATTCTTTTTAACAAAGATTTTTTTTGTAATTTAAAAAAAAAACAAGTGAACACACAATGATAAAAAATGGTTGTTGAACTAATATAATCAAGATTAGTTTTTGTTGAAATCTTTTACTTTGGACCTAGTCTTTTGGAATTAACAAATCATCCTCATCCTCTTAATGATTTGGTATCTCTTAAAATGTTGAGATATATGAAGTTTAATGGGGCAATTACAAAAATGTTATTTTTTATGTGCATATTTGCAAAAATATCACTTAGGGGTGTCTATTTACAAATATGCCACTAATTATAGATTTATAAAACCTATATCTTCAAATTCGAAATCCTAAAAAATGTTTTGACACCTAAAACCTCATAAACACTCAAAACTAAATCCTAATAGAACATAATTAACCCAAACATAAATAATATAAAGAAAAAATAATTTTGAAAAAGTGGCATTTTTATAAAAATTTCAAAAGTGTAGCATTTTTGTAAAATTGCACTTGAAAAATGGTATTTTTTGAAATTTCTCAATTTTTTTTTAGTTTTAACTGACACTCTTCGTCATTGAACTAAACACAATATCATACAATTATCTAAAAACTTGTTAAATAATCATAGAGCTATATTCAGTTTTCTTCACCACCTAAACTTTGAGTATTCATGATAAATTTAATTTGTCAATACCGGTAATACTTTTGAAAATGTTATGATATCGAATTGTCATCACTCATATTCACAATTAAAAAAAAAAAAAACTTAAAGCTGTGGATCCAATCGAAACATTTTGTTTTAATCATTATTTTCTGCGGTATGGACCGAGAAATTAATTAAAAAAAATGATTAAAGCAGCTTGGACCGTCGATCAAGGATGGTGTCGCCGGATAAAGAGCATCTCAATCGTTGATGTCTCCTTATTAAATATCAAACCACAAATATAAAAATAAACAAAAATAAAAAGCCGTACTTATTGTTCTTTATTAATTAAAATAATCATATATCGCCGGCAATAATGGCCCCACATGCCGGAAAATTTTTAAAAAATATTATTATTATTTCCTTCACCATTTCCTTATTTAAGTCGAAAATCTCTCACACACACAGAACAAACTCATAAACAGAAAACAAACCAAGAGAACTCTCTAATCGAAACCGAAGGTTTCACAAGGGTATTTTGGTCAAACCAAAGAAGAATCTCTCATTTTTTAATGGACGCTTTTGATGCGATTCCAGATCCTGTGGTCATCGACATTTTGAACAAAGTCGGTGACGTCAAAACTCTAATACGGTGTCGTTCCGTCTCGAAACGATTCAACTCGTTAGCAACTCAGTCTGACTCGCTTCTTCTCCAACTCGATAAGATCCTCGGAACCACCACCACCACCGATTCCGACTCCGAGATCGATTCTCCGATCTCTAACTTCTTCCGATCTCTATTCAAATCCATACACGGTCTCTTACCTCCTATCTTCTCGAAATCCGTTAACCCGGACCAAATCCTGACCCGATCTCCGAAAACTCCGGCTCAGATTCTCTCCCGATTTGAACGGATCCGGAATCTGGAGGTTGAGTTATACGGCGGAGATGTCAAGCTCGAGAAAGGCGCCGCTGTGAAGTGGAAAGCTGAGTTCGGTGAAACCTTAAAGAGCTGCGTCATCGTCGCTTACCGTTCCGCGACTGTTAATACGACGGCATCTTCCGCCGTCGACGGTGGTGTTACTGGTGTAGAGTCAGATTCAGAGTTCGTTTGTGGATTGAAGACGCGCGTGCTGTGGACGATAAGCGCGTTAATGGCTGCTTCGACTCGTCATTACTTGATGAAGGATTTGGTGAAAGATCACAAGGAGATGGAGAAATTGACTGTGATTGACAGAGAAGGTGAAGGTACGGTGGTGATGAACGCGGCGGGGATGAAAGAGTACAGAGAGACGGCGGCGCGTGAGATTGAGAAAGGAGTAGAGCGCGTGAGAGAACGCACGGTGGTTCCTAGCGTGAGAATGAGTATGAGACACGCGCCGTCGTTGAAGCTGAAAAGCGGGATTTGTCTCGAAGCCGCCACGCTCGTTATCGTAAGACCGACCGGTGTTGTTTCCGATGACGATGATGTTGAGCTGGCGACGGAAGCTTTTGCCGGAGACGGCGGAGAGTGTATGTACGGTGAAGCCGTTACGGCGTTGCTTAAGCGTAGGAGAAATGTGTTGGAGATGAATTCTTTCTAAAGACGAATAAAGGCCCAATGGGCTTTAATTTGTTCGGCCTTTTTCTATTATGTACATACACATTTACACAACCGTGCAAAAGCCACCTGTACTATTGACGTACGAATTTGGTCAAATGACATCAAATCCCAATTATTCCTCTAATTTGATATGATTATCAAACATTAAATGCGTTGCAGTATACTATTTAATATGTAGATATGATTCGAACGAATAAACAATATAATTAGCTATATTTTGGATAAATTATTACTCTTATGATTCGAACGAATAAACAAATAGCTATAAAAACTATTTTATAAGATTAAATTCTCTGGTCTACTACAATGAGTTGGCTAGGAAAAAAATAATGAAATGGGTTCTGATTCTGATATTGACTATGAAATACTTGCCATTTAATTTTATTAAGTTTTGGAATGAGATGAGAAATCACAACTCCTTTTTTTGTGTGTGTGAAATAAAAGCAATTAATTATTATGCAAATTGCAATCGAGTGTAAAGATTCAAGTTTCATGGATCAAGGTTTTAAGCCCATCAAGGCCCTTTAAGCAAAACCACAATTCTACCTTTTTCTTGAACAAATAAAAAATCTGATAAAGAATTGATATGATATCATTATGAACACATTGTTTAATTAATATGCCATTCAGTGGTATCATCACTATCATGAAATAAGATGTTTTATTGATTAGGTCACTAATATAATTCTTTAACATTATTCTAAATTTGCAAAAAAGGTGACAGAGTGCGGTGCGGAGAAAGAAAGAAAGAAAGAAATTAAGGTGTTAGTTTCATTAAACCATAAATTAATCCCTATTATAAAATCTAAAGTGTGATCCTAGCTTACATTTGAATGAAAAATATTTATGCTTTAAAATTAGAGAGTGAATCCCAGCCACAGCCTATAGGTATGAATGATTGCAAGTTTTAAAGTGGTCAGGCAATACAATTTCATATTTATCAGGCTTCTTTTTGTCACATTTTATCATGATTTTTTTTTTCTTTCCCTATTAAGCTTTTGTTTACGATACACTTATACAATTTTTCTATAATTAAATTAGATTCCGTTGTGATTTGACAAAGAGAAATACAAAGAGTTAAGTTCGTGAAAAAGGAGTAAAATGTGAATTGCCTAACTTTTTCAAGGAGAGGCTGTTAGTGCCAAAGGCCTACCCACATGATTTCTCAATATTTGTCGTTCTCATTCACAAGCAATGGTGTACTGTACACAGGGCCGTTCCTGAATCCAGCGGGATAAAACATTAGATTTGGACTCCAATTTTTTGGGGCTCTCATTAAATTTTTTTTTATGTGTATATATATAATTCAGAAAGATTCGATGGTTTTTTGTTCCTGAACCAAGCGGAAACATACGAAGTAGGGGCCCCCGTTTTTTGTTTCGCTTGTGGTCTCATTTATCTCAGGGACGGCCCTGACTGTACAACTAAATCAAACATCATCTACATAAATTTATCTTTATGAAAAAATATTTTAAAAAACAATATCTTCCTTTATATAATTTATTTATACATAAAAAAATTGCTAATAACTGTTAAATAAAAGTTTTTTAGTGCTAAGGCCTACCTCAATGTTGATGCAACTTCTCAATGATATAATAAAACATACCTAACTTTTCTTTTCATTTTTTTTTTTTAATTTATTTCGTTTAGTTGGGGTATGTAACGTTTGCTTATTTTTATTTGATTTTTTCCTTTTATTTGATTTATATCATTATACTGTACTACTTTAAAGAGATGGACGCAATTAGCGCAGCATTGGTAAATTTAAGTGAATTAGATTAAGTAATTCCCTACCATTCACGTGAATTAGAGTGAAAAAAACCGAGTTTTCATGATTACTCAAATTCGGTGGAAGCCAATTACTTAATTTAAACTGTTGTTTTAGATTATTATTTTTGTTAAAGGTTGTTTTCGATAATACCTTAGTAAGATAAAAGTGTATCTAAAAAGGAATGTTAAAAAAAAATACCAGTTACAAGAATCTGTAACAATAGTTAAATTTCATTAAGTTTTACAATATTTCTCTTACCAAAAGGTCTAACACGTCCATGTTGATTATACATGTTTTAATCCGGCTAGAAATTGACGGTTAAAGCAAGTGTTTCATGGAAAATACTGGAATTGTTGAAACTAAAGTTGGATCAGAGCTGCGTCCAAAACTGAGAAAACTGATAATTCAATTAAAAGCAATATATTGCGTGAGAAACATGGCATGAAATCAAATATTAGGTATTGAATTGAAGTTTAGGACACCTTCTATCGTAGTCAAGAACTGAAACTCGTCCAAATCATGCAACAAATTTCAAGAGTTTTTTGAATCACTATAGGAAATTTAAGTGTGTTTATTATGTTCTTTGTAGAAAAAGTATGGTGTCGACTAAAGATTTGTTTTAATGCCGAGTTAAAGTGTTAAACCGTAAAATTAGGCGTGTAACAAATGATTAAGGTATTTTCTATAAACATGGTGGAAAAGAGTTTGCACAAAGTGTTTTCTAATCTCTATACAAATTTTTTGACTTTACTTGATGTTGAGTTGAAGTTTTACCTGAAACTAACCATAAAAAATTGCGATTATTTGAACGTGATATTAGAGAAACCAAATTGTTTGGATCGGAACCACGATCAGTTTTAGTTTTCCGATCATTTTTTCACCGCAATGATTTTTTCCGATTGTGAAACAATCATATCAAATAATTCATGTCCCAATATCGCAATACTTTTATCATACACTATTCCAATACTTTATATCGCATCATTACATCATTCACATCCCTAACTAGTTTTGCTCTCCTCCTGAATATCATTGTCATTTGGTGTTGCTATAGTTTGGTGATATAGTTACAAGGTAGTTAAATGGCAAATGGAAAAATTTGATGAGTGTGTGGTTGAAGATAACAACAACAAAAGGAAAATGTGACCACACAGCTTGTGAGTACCATTGGTTTAAGAAACAAGCCTCGTGCCCTTCCAATCTTTTCCTTTTTTTTTCCTCTTTATACCATTGTCTTTCCTTTTCCATTCATATAAATATTATATTATTCTAAAATTTATATTGAATTTTGCAAAAGTAAAGCCTACGAAACCTTTCCAACTTTAATCTATTGGAGCAATTCGACTATAACCCATCATCACCCTTGTCACATTCACATGTTATATTCCTTTTTATATTATTTCATCTATGAATGTACTTGTCACACACAAAAAAGTTGTATCCTTTTACTATAAAATCATCGAAAAACTTCGAATTTTGATCGCAGATTTGATTTATCGATTAATGCAAGAACTATGACCGATGCATTTACTTTGTGCTAATCTCGTTTATAGAGGTGAAATCTAGACTATACATCTATTACATGAGTTCTTTTCTTTTTTTTTTAATTAGAAAGTAGTTTTTCCATTCATTCCTACTTATCCCGACGTTACACTCAAGCGACTATGCGCATGTTTTGCTAGGCTATCAGCTATTACATGAGTTGTATAGTGACCAAATATGGACGTCACATTTCGTAGAATTATGTCTTTTATACTATGGCCGTTAATATTCAAACCCCATCATTTGATAATGGCATATAAATCTCAAAGAAATATGAAAAACTTAGAAATGAATGAATCCATTAAAAAAAAAAATGAAGAAGAAGTGGTGATGATCATTGAATGTTGAAAGTGAATGATTCAGTCAAGAAACTTCTTGTTTACAATGGAATAAAAAGTTATAAAATGAACCCACTTCACTCCTTTGACCCCATTTCATATTTATCCATCAATTTTACAACAAAATTTTCAACATTTAACAAAGACAATTGGTAAAGATACATTACACCACCGAATTTTTTTCACTTTTTTTTTTGTTGAAAAAAGGGTTTCTCAATGAAAAAGAAAGTTTTGTCCCCCTCAAAAAGCAAAAAGCATGTAAAGCTGTCACAACACAAGAATTTCAAGAAAAAAGAAAAAAAAAGTAAGAATTTTATAAATCCAAACATAAAAAGCTGAACACTTTCATTTCATTGATAGATCGATCCCCAAAAACTAAAACCAAACCCCAAGAAAACACAAAAGCAGAGAGAATTATGATCAAAGGAAGAGAAGGAAACAGAGGATCTTCTTCTTCTTCTGGTTACTCTGCAGATTTGTTGGTTTGTTTCCCTTCAAGAGCCCATTTAACTCTCACTCCTAAGCCCATATGTAGCCCATCTCGTCCTTCCGACTCAACCAACAACCGTCGTCCTCACCACCGTCGCCAGCTCAGCAAACTCTCCGCCGGGAGTCCTGTTTTGTGGGCTAAACAAGCAAGTGTTAAGAATCTTGGAGGTGACGAAATCGCCGAACCTACTTCTCCTAAAGTCACTTGCGCCGGCCAGATCAAAGTCCGGCCTAGTAAATGTGGCGGGAAAGGCAAGAACTGGCAATCTGTAATGGAAGAGATCGAGAGGATACATGTGAAGAACAGAACACAGAGCAAGTTTTTCGGTTTGAAGAAAGATGTGATGGGTTTCTTGACTTGTATGAGAAACATCAGATTCGATTTCAGGTGTTTTGGTGATTTCCGACATGCTGATGTCACTAGCGACGACGAAGAAGACGACGATGACGATGATGAGGAAGTGGAAGAAGAAGAAGAAGAAGAAGAAGAAGAAGAGAACTCGAAGACTCTGTTTTCGAAATGGTTTATGGTTTTACAAGAAGAACAGAGCAATAACGATAAAGACAAGAACAGCGAAAAGTGTGTCGTTGTTGATGATAAACACGATTCAGACGCCGAAACTGCGGTTCCGCCGCCAAACGCGCTTTTGTTGATGAGGTGTAGATCAGCTCCGGCGAAGAGTTGGTTAGAAGAGAGAATGAAAGCAAAAGCAGAGCAAGTTGTTGATAACAGAGGAGAAACAGAGGAAGAAGAAGCAGAGGAGGATCAAGAATCGAGTACGAAGAAGAAGAAGAAGAAGAATGATTTGAGATCATTAATGGAGGAAGAGAAGATGGAATTGGTGTTGATGAGATACGATACTGAGTATTACAGATTATCTTCAGACATCGCTAAAGAAACTTGGGTTGTCGGAGGAATTCAAGATTCTCTGTCTCGAAGTCGAAGCTGGAAAAGCTGATATCTTTTACCGTTAATCTTTCAGTATCGTTCGTATTTTAAAACACTAATTAAGCTTTTTTATTTTATTTTACTATCATATTGATTATCTCTGTTAATTAATTTTGATAATACTGTTTTTTTTTTTTTTTTTTTTCTTGAGTTTTCATGGTTCCTTTGTTTTGTATCTCAAAGGTTTTCTTTGTTTCGTGTGTTTCATCACAAAGTTTGTAATGTAATGCAAATATGTACAGGAATTTTATATCTACGCAAATCTGCTTGATAAATCTTTTTTTTTTTGTATTTTATGTTTGATTATATGTTGTGTGTAAACCATTTTGGAGTTCAATAAATGGACTGTCTTATTGGTAATCATATGATAAAATCCAAAGGAAAACAAACATCTCAAATTTGGGCCTTTCATTGGTGTCGTCCTTGTTACATTCGTCAGTCAGTTTCAAAAAAGATTTCATCAGTTAAAAAAAAAAGAAACAAAAAAGTAATCACTATCACACAAATATGATCAAATGCATGTTATTGGAAAAATGAATAATCACTATCAACAAAATTCGATTGAATGCATCTTGTTTGAAAAAAAGAATGATTAGTATTAGCTGACAAGTTCAAGTTTCAGTTACAACTTTGCATCATGAAGCTTTTTTTACTTTAAAACATTTTCCCCCTTATTGTTTCAAGTAAGCATTCATGCATGCCTAAGTATTTTTGAGGCACATAGAGACCATAAGTGGTTTTCAAGACAAGGAACAAACTAAAATATCAATCCTACTTAAGCCTAGACAAGAGACAGAGTAAGCAGATTTAGTGTCAATTTCCATAAGTGGCTACACAGCGTGCTTGGTCTTTGTCACTTTTACTTTAAAGATGCACACAATCAAAACATAACCAGAATGAAAGTTACATGCTTTAAACACGGCGAGTTAGCTCTCTTTTTCGCGATAATAGCATCAATCGAATAACCAATATCAACCGTGGAGAAGCGCATCACGATCAGCAGAAGATATTGTAGAGGAATGATCACCAAGAACAAACCTATGGTCATTGTAAAATGTCTATGAACATAGTTTTTTTCCGTTTTCGATCTTTTCTTTTATGTTCCATCTTGAGATATAGTAGATTCGTTTTCAACCCCAAATATACTGGAAACTAGACGGACAATTAGGCAAAAATGTTATGAGATAATAATTTATAACATTTTCTAATAAATTTGAAGTAGTATTAGAAATGAATCTCATGATAATAATAATTTTACCCTAGTGAACCTATTTGATTATATGACTTGACGAATTTCCAAACAACACATAGGTTTTTTGAGTAAATGCAATTGTCTTATGGATCCGTAAGCCCTCGAGGCAAGGCCATTGACATAAGATAAGTCGCTTCTAGTCTTTAACCAGATACTTCATAAATCAGAATTATGATATTGGGTTTGTGAAAAGAAGAAACTATAAGATTTTTTTTCCCCATTATCATATAAGGTTTTACCTTTTTCGTACTTTGGTATAATCTGTTTGATACAAAAAATTTGAACGTGAAAGAGGAAAAAGCCCTAAAATAAGAAAATGATCAAATAAAAGTACGACCAAAAAAAAAAAAAAAGCCAAACAAACACAGACACAATACAATCATTCAAAAATCTTTTAAAACTATACAATTCGGCTTACGCAAATCCAAAATCTTCCATTTCAATTTACCACAACTAAATCCGAGCCGATTCCTTTAAACCGGACATCTCCACCACCAGCTTGCTTCTTAAACCGGACATTTGCCTCAGCCAAGGCTCTTCTAGTCTCTTCGTCTCCAGGTATTTCCATCACCAACAACTCATAATCTTGAATCGCATGTTGCCATTTATCCAACTACATACACAGAGTAAACCAAACAAAACAATGTTCAAGATACAAAGCTATGTCATAATTCGGCCGGTTTATACCGGTTCTTGAGATTGAGATTGATTTACCTTGGCATAGGAATCCGCCCTGCGCCGTCTCGCTTTCCGGTAAGAAGGCTGAAGATCGAGGACCAACGTGCAATCTTCGATGGCCTTCTCGAACAGACCAAGCTTGAATCTTGAGGCAGCTCTGTTACAGAGTAAGAGGGCATTGTATGGATCTTTCTCGAGTCCTTCCGTGTAAACCACGCAAGCCACTTCGAATTTCGACGCGTTGAAAAGCAAGTTTCCGCTGAGTCTCGCCGCAGCAACCGCTCTCGCTTTTTTAGCCACCGCGTTTACTTCTTCGTTGCTCGGGTCTAGCCGGGCTGCTTGCCTTGACGCCGTTACTGCATCTTCAAATCTGTCCATGAAAGAAAGAATACAATGAGTCTCCTCACGTTTTCGAAGGTGAAAACAAAACGCCGAGTTGTTCGTTTTTCGAGTAAAACAACGGCAAGCTTTGTGTAATCGAATGAAATTTCAAACGGCGCGTTTTTTGCTGATTTTTCTATGACAAAAAATGGCAAAGCTATTTCCATGCATTTAAAATAAAACGTAGTGCAGGTGTTTATTTTCAGGGAATTTAAAGGTCCTAAACAGCAAGATGTTCCCTTCCTTAGAAATGAAACGGCACGTTGTTCTTTTCCAGAAAGAAATGAAATAAACAGTAAGGCGTCCGATTAGATAGTACTATACTGAGTACTGACCTTCCTGCTGCAATGTAGACTTGCGCTCCGACCATTAAGAGGTAAGAAGTGATGGAAAGACCAAAAATCTTTATGAAACAATCAATGTCAAAGCGTTTTGTTCCTTTCTGGTAGACGTTGTATGCTTCTTCGTGTCGCAGAAGATGTAATAAGGCCTCGGTTTGGAGCGCATTGACCTTATAAGATTGGAGATTATGGGTCTAATTAGTCAAAACAAAAGTACCTACCAATAAAATTGTACTTTAAAATTAAACACAACTGGTTAAACAAAATATACAATCTTTGGCTCCTCGTTAGTATACATAGAACCATTTTATATGATATGAGCAAGAGAAAAAAATGCTAACCCTAGGAGAAGAATCTGCTCCATATGATATCGCAAAACAAGTCTCTTTCAAAACAACGTTCCATTCCTTTGATCTTCGGGCTTCGTCGCATCTACTTAAACATTTTATAACATCTTCAACTTGTTCTATATGTTTTGTATCTGTATATTTCCCAGCTTGAGTATAGTGGCACAAAGCTTTCTCAACCTCACCCAATCTGTCCAAAAACAAAAAAAATCAAGGGTGTGATTAGACATTGTGTAATCCTTTAGGACCATAAGATAATAATCTTAAACTACAGGGACCAACTAAGCAATAAAGAAAGGTAAACAGAGCGAAGAATCTACCTAAGTTGGAGAGAAGCAAGTCTCTGATGAGCTCTCTCGTAAGTCGGATTTAGTCTTAAAGCTTCTTCGCAAGCATCGGAAGCTTCTAGAAGGCGACCGAGACTGATCAAAGCGGCGGATTTGTTCGACCAATACGTCGACGTTTTGGGGTCTGCTGAAATAGCTCTCTCGTAAAACACAAGAGCTTCTCCAAACCTCCCACGACAATACTCTTCGTTTCCCATTCTCTTTAGAGTCTCCGGATCGCTTCTGTAATTTACTGTTTTACCCTCCCACCGATTTTTCGGACGCGCCGCCACGTCAGCTTTAACGGCCGGAGGAGGCTGTGGTTTCACGATGATGTTTCCCATCACGCCGTTAACTGAAAACCTCTTGCTCTCTGTTCTTGGTGACACTGATGAAATCGATTTTCTTGCGGAATCCGATGATTTTCTTGCGGATTCCGATGATTTTCGAGGCATGGTTTCGTCGGATTTAGACTTTTGTCGGGGTTTTTGAGGTTCTTGTTTCTTTGGTTGAGAAGAAGTATCGGTGGATTTTCTTGGAAGGATTTTAGGGTTTGTAACAGTGGTTGACTTGGGAGGCAAGTAATCTTTTGCTTTGTGATCTTTTTCCGGTAAAGATGGTTTTCGTCGGCGAGGACTCCAGCTTTGGAAAATACAGCCAAGGAGACTCTCACAACCCAATTTTTGACCAGTGGAGAGTTTCTTCGATTTCGCCATTTTTAAGGAAAAGAAAAGATTTTGAGTCTTTGAAGAGGAAGATAAAGAACTGTGAAGTGTTTTGATGAAACAGAGAGAAGTTTTCTTTTGAGTTGAAGATGAAAAGATGTTTAATGTGTATATATATATAAGTCTAACAAAAGAGTTACTGTTGAGTACTTTACAAGAAACCAGCTTTTTTATTTGTCTGCCTTTTGCTATAACACAAAAATCTTGCTTTTGTTTTCTAAAATCCAAAAATTAGATTTTAATTTGATCTTATGGGGTCGATTCGTTTAGACATTCTTGTTATTGAAATATAATTATAGGAATAATTATATTGGCTGACCCCATTGTTTGATTGTTTATTGTCTTAATTGATAAAGACGAAAAATGCAATAGAAGTGTTGAAATATTTGGAGCCTAGTGAAAGATTTAAATAGTTTGTGTTATCATTATTTCTCGATATTTACGGTAATGATTAATACAATGACAATTAAACTTTTCAGCATAAACGATTAACAAAGAGCATAAAACTCAAAACCTTTAGTTGGAGAATTAGTTAAGTGCAATAACAAGTGATATATAATAAAGTCAGCAATTTTGTTAGTACATAATTGTTGTGCCAATAATGATATAGGTTAGTAATTTTTTATTTTTATTTTTTAAAATATAGGTTTGTAATTGGTTTTTATATGAATCTGTCCCATTTTTACGAATTCCAAACTTATAAATATAATGAGTAAAAAATGAAAAGAAAATGCTTAACATGTAGTCAAAATGACAAATGATATATAGACACTCAATGAATTTATAATGCTCGAAACTGGTATTTTGACTAAAGATAATGATTAGTATTGTGAAACTGTGAAATGGATGGGAGTAGAGTAAGATTTCTCTTTAAACCAACTTATGATAATGGCATTAGCCTGTATTACACTAACAGAAAAGTTAAAAACCAAAGGGTCAATGTTTAATAGTGCTCTTGGAAAGTAATTAATGGAATAATTAAGTTTATCCTCTTAAACGCCAAAGCAGTCGCAATAATAAAGTGGTTGATATCAAGTTATCAACAATAATATAATCCATAACAACCAACAAATTTGTTTTTCTTGCTTAATTAATAACAACCAAATTCAATCAAAGTGACCTACCAAATGTACTAATTTTGCTGAAATTCCGCTTAAACTATTAATTGTTATTAATGGAAACTTGCTTTCCTAATTGCGACTTGTACGTGCGGTAGGCGTGATGATTCAATTTTTTTTTTTTGTGAACCGAAAGAATTTTAGGCTTCGTCTAGACTAATCCAAATACGGGTTTTCTTACCTCTTCAACCATGACTGAAATTGTAGTAGGATTCGAACCTTGTTCTTTTAACTAACAAGTCGAATTTTCGACCACTAGATATTATGAATTGTTCAGTTTTAACTTTTAACAGATTTGATTTGAGACTGTGTTAAGGCTTTTAGCGAAAGAGGACATTGACACAGTGTTGTTGTGTTCGTTCTTGTGAGTCGGTACCGGCTTTGTCGGGGACCCTCTGTCTCACAAGGCAGCTTTGTTCGTTTGTAACTTTGTATGTTTGATTTGGCTTTGACCACTTTTTCTTCAATTTTTTGTTCTCTCACCAACACATATAGTACTTCCAAACTTTTTTTAACAAAAATTTGACTAAAATCTCATCATCAAAGAGAAACTAAAGAAAATACCAATGCTCCTTCTTTGTATATACATTTATTTGTAAATCTGATCAGATTTCAATATCAATGATAGCTGTTTTCAGATAAGATAATACTATATACTTTCAACACACTAGTAAGTTATAGTTTCTTTCTGTTCTTGTTATAAATGCTCCCTATATTTATTTTCATTTTTGGTTGTTTCCTAAAAATGCATGAATGAATGTGGTTTTTGCCTGCCGACAACTTAGAGAACTCGTGCAACACTAGCTACAAGGAGAAAGCTAGTTCAAGAAAGAAAGGAAGAAGGATATAAAGCTATGAACAAAACCTTATAATAAAACCCAAACAAAACAGGCCACGTAAATAGATTCTCTTAAATCTTTCTTTTCCGAGAATTTCAACTTAAAAACCAAAAAAGTAGTCAAAATACAACGACTGATGATAAAAAAGAATCATTCCTTTTTTATGTAATCTTCTTGTTTCAAGATTTTCTTTACTCTAAGAACGCGAACATACTACTCATCACAATGTGGCTATGTATATGGACCATACGACTAGTCTTAACTTTTAAATAAAAATTCGGTTACAAAAAAAACCAACCCATTATATTAAATGATTGCTAGTTTCACAAATAACTAAAGGGTGGTCCATTTTTCTAGTATATGCTCATAGCTCTTTATTTACGAGAGTATAGCTATTGTTTTACTAATACTAAGATAAGAAATATGCATGGATTTATTCTATAATCTATTATAATGTATTTTCATTTTCTTTAAGCTTTCATCTTATTGTAATTCTGAAATGATGCTCATTATGGGGAAGATGAATAAAGAAAAATATTTCTAAGAAAAAAAAATATGCATGGATTTGAATAAGTCTGATTGACCCAACATATGTAGACGACCTAGGCAGTTTAAAAAAATTAAGGGAGTTAATATTACATGGTCCTTTGTTGTATTCAAGTATACTTAGAGCATGTCCATTGGTAAACCCCTAATGGGGTTCTTAACAATTTTTTTAATATAAAATTTTCATCATTTTTAGTTAAGAATCCCATTAGAAAATTTTAATTTTTGTCTCCTCCATTGGCAAATTTTCATTAGGGGTTTTAAAATAAAAAATTCATATTTTAAAAATAAACGGTAGAATCAGTACAATAAAAAGAAAACATAATCTACTTGTAAAGAAAACGACTTCAACAAAATAATGGGAAAAGGAGTTGTGTTTTCATGTTTCAAAACCTGTGCTCCAATTTCTCCTGCTCCTTAAAGTGTTGAGCATATCTGCATTCGATATTCGAAGATCCATTAACAACTAAACCATCCTAACCAGTGAAGATTATATAGAGTAGAAACCGAATAACATAAAGCCAAACCCCGCATATTAAAATCAAATGAAAAGTTGAAAACTATACAAATCATGATCACAAAACACTTGTAGAGGGAAACAAAATGCCATTGTAAACATGTGAAAATTGATGGATTTATTAAAAAAGAACTTATACAATTCTGTTGCTAAGAGAAAGACTAAGTAATGATCATTGCTTCATGAAACACTTACGATCCTCATCATCTCAAATCGAGCTACATAGACTAAAGAATACTCATCTAGCTGAGACTGTCATCACCAAAAATCAGATTTTTATTCTTACATCAAAACTCAGAAACATGAGCAATGCTTACTTTGGAGCTTTACTTGCACAGTGATGCTCAAAGGTACCTACTTGGAGCCGTAGCAAGTATTAAAAGTATCTAGTTATTGCCCAAACCCTCACTACAGACCTAAAAAGCAAATCAAGCCTATAGTTCCGATGAAATCACAACCTAATCGAATCACGTAAACCACCGCCTTCAATTTCACCGGCTTCTTCTTCAATGATTCCCAAAGACGAATCTTCAAGCTCTCTAACATGCGCTCTTGATTCTCCGATTTCGTCGGTCGATGGACGGATTTGGTTGAAGATGAGCCAAAAAATTCTTCATCGTCGTAAGAGAGAGAGAAACGCGAGAGACAGAGGCGACAAAAGAATAATGTTCCTTCCCACCCAATGAACGTGTGACACGTGTGACGTAAGAAACTGATCTTAAGTGCCTTAATTAAGGACCGATTTTGCATAAAACACCAAATTTTTATTTATTTTTTATAGGTTTTGTCTTAAGAACTTCATCTAAACAACACCATTGAACATAGTCTTAAAGACTGAGTCATATTTTGCAGTATGCATTTAAGACTAAAGTAAGATCATACGTACCTAAAGGAAAAATATAATAAAGTGGTTGGACTAAAAAAGATATATATATTTTTTTTTTTTTGAAACTTGACTAAAAAAGACATTGCAAGGAAAGTCGTTCGATAAACCTCCAGTATACTCAAAGTGCATAAATTCTTTTATATATATGCAACCCCATCATTACATATTTGATATAAGGAATACATCTACGATTTCTTATTCTGGTTAGTTATCATGGTTTCTAAGAAAGACATGATGAAACTAAAGAGAAAATAGGTGATATAATGATTGCAGTAATATATATGTATATATAATACTTGAAGTGATCATACTTGTATGATAATGTTCCTTGTATAATTCATATATATGTGCATGTAAACATGTCGTTAGACTGCTATTTTTTATATGACGCATATGTTTATAAGCATATCATTTGAGAAACAAAATTAAATTCAGCCAATTTGTTTAAAAGTTATCTGAAGTTTTTTCAACAAGTTTATTTCGCTAATTAAAAGTTTAAAACCATTAGACATTGTTTTTTCTTTGTAGCATGGATAATATTGTACATTAAATTACCAAATGAAAGTTAAATAATGTTCAAAATGGCAAGCAATATGATTGGCTCTTTGGCGTGTGGACCTTGTTAAACCGAAAAAATAACATATGAAAAAGGAATAAAACAACGAATGTGGCTTTAAGTTAAAGATAAAAATACGGAAATGCGATAATTTCTTATAAATATCCAAAAATATTTAAATTGGATATAATTTCTTACTTATACATGCATTGGAGAAGCTAATAAACAATGGTGTGAATGGAACCTTAGATGGTATCGGGATTTAAGGTTCTATAGCTAGTGAAAAACTAATATATCGACTAAATAATCATACTTTAGAAGTTGTCGACATTTTTTTTTTATCAACCACACAATTACTTAAAAGTTAAAGTTATCGTCATGTTGATCAAATAGTTTTTATTTTAAACGATGGTGGAAGATCTTGAGAATTGATTTGGTATTTGGTGTGGAAATTCCAAACTATGAACAATACATAAAGTATAGTATTGATTAGAGGGGAAAAATGTATGAAGTACAAAGGCACATGATCCAAAGGCACATTGGGACTACAAGTCTACAATATATGCTTGGCTTTGAAGGGAAAAAGAATAAAAAGAGGAAGACTTACCCTTTTTCGATATTTCTTCACTTAGGGTTTTAGCTCCAATCCCAAGTCTTTACTAAATACGGTCCATTGCTTATCCACTAATTTCAATCCTTGGAACTTGGAATATAAGACTTCTTGTTCAAACACCCACCAGCAAGTGGTAGATTAGGCCCATGTTCGATTTCAATTATACCATTTAGGGTCCACATAAGCCCAAAATTAATCCGCAAGCCTAGTATGAAGAAATGAAAACATATTACAAAATTCGAAAATAGATCATCACTGATATACAAAGAAAAAAAAAACCTATTTTGAATTTTGAGGGGATATAGACAAGTCATTGCGTGAATTATGTGCCTAATGTATTTTAATTATTTGGTCAATATAAACTAAACATTTAGTAGAATTTGTTACAAACCAGGGAACTTTTTTCATAAATCAAGTAGTATTTCAACATAATTTTTTTTTGAAATTTATTAAAAAAATGGAATCAAACCAATTTATAGAATATATCAAATTTTATCATCTGGAATACAAAACATAAAGAGAAATTGACATCAATAACCATAAATTTTTTTATAATTAGCAATATAACAAAAAACACTCCATATGGCAAAATCATAACCACTCATTTTAGTATTTTTGGTTAGATCGCCAATTATAATATATTTTTTGGTTATTACATAAATTAACCCAAATATAAATGATTTGTCAATATCACAAAAAAAAAAAACTCATCTTCACATTAAAATTGCAAATCGAACGGTGTAGAAAAAATGAAAAAAAAATAATACAATGGCTAGTTGTGTCAACAAAAGAAATTTAATAAAACGATCGAGTCTCGTACACACGTCAGCATTGGGACCCATTTTCAATCACCGGGAAATTTTCAGTTTGACTATTCCAACGCGCCACCGTCATCGACCACGTACCGTGATTGGCTGAGACTTTCCACCGTCAATATTGATGATGCTTCACAATCCCAAATTCTCCTTTTCAGTTCCGAAAAAGACCCCAAAGAATAAAATCCGATCAAAAGAACCCAAAAGCAGATATTTTTATTTGAAAAGGACCGATTTTTTTCCTTTTTTTTTTGAGAATTCCGGGGAAAATGAAGCCGGAGACGGTGACGCTGATTCTGGTGAATCTCGCCGGAATAATGGAGAGAGCCGACGAATCTCTACTTCCAGGTGTATACAGAGAAGTCGGTGCGGCTCTTCACACCGATCCAACCGGACTCGGGTCGTTGACACTGCTACGATCCATGGTTCAAGCCATTTGCTATCCTTTAGCTGCTTACATGGCAATCCGACACAACCGAGCTCATGTTATAGCTCTCGGTGCATTTCTCTGGTCCGCTGCTACTTTCCTTGTCGCTTTCTCTTCCACTTTCTTCCAGGTTCTTGTCTCAATTCCTCAAGACGATTGTGGGTTTTTATGGGTTTTGGGTTTAGTGTGATGATTCATAATCTCTTTGATTGTTTTGGTAGGTAGCTGTATCGAGAGCTTTGAATGGGATTGGTCTTGCACTAGTGGCTCCAGCGATTCAATCTCTTGTTGCTGATTCGACCGATGATGCAAACCGTGGTACTGCTTTTGGATGGTTGCAATTAACGGCGAATCTTGGTTCGATCTTAGGTGGGCTTTGTTCTGTTTTGATAGCTCCATTTACTGTAATGGGTATACCTGGTTGGAGAATTGCGTTCCATATTGTAGGTGTGATTAGTGTTGTAGTTGGTGTGTTGGTTCGAGTTTTCGCCAATGACCCGCATTTTGTGAAGGATGGTGTTAATGTACCGAATCAACGAGTTTCGAGGAAACCTTTTTGCTCGGAGGTGAAGGATTTGGTTAGAGAAGCTGATACTGTCGTAAGGATTCGGTCTTTTCAGATCATTGTGGCTCAGGGAGTGACAGGGTCGTTTCCTTGGTCTGCTCTTTCTTTTGCACCAATGTGGTTGGAACTCATCGGGTTCTCACATGGGAAAACTGCGTTCTTGATGGGTCTTTTTGTGGCTGCGTCTTCTCTTGGTGGTTTATTTGGAGGTAAAATGGGTGATTTTCTGTCTACACGTCTTCCTAATTCCGGAAGAATCATTCTCGCACAGATTAGTTCGGCCTCAGCGATCCCACTCGCTGCAATTCTCTTGTTGGTTTTACCAGATGATCCATCTACGGCCGCAATTCATGGTCTGATCTTAGTCCTATTGGGGCTGTTTGTTTCTTGGAATGCTCCTGCTACCAACAAGTAAAACCTCTCTCTCCTTTACTACGCCTATTAATCGTAACTCTCTATCGTTCTTTAACTGTTTTGGCTGATACTGGTGAATCAAACGCAGCCCAATCTTCGCGGAAATTGTTCCAGAGAAATCAAGAACAAGTGTCTACGCATTGGACAAATCGTTTGAGTCGATCTTGTCGTCGTTTGCTCCTCCTATAGTTGGAATCTTGGCGCAGCATGTTTATGGATATAAGCCAATCCCGGAAGGGTCATCAAGGTCAACAGAGATAGCCACAGATAGAGAGAATGCTGCATCTCTGGCAAAAGCTCTGTATACATCTATAGGAATCCCAATGGCGGCTTGCTGCTTCATCTACTCCTTTCTCTACCGTACCTATCCTCTAGACAGAGATCGTGCTCGGATGGTAGCTTTTATAGATTCCGAGATGCGTGAGCTGCTTCCCGAAAGTTCCAGCACAGTCATCGAGTTTTCACAAGAAGAGCCTTTTGCAAACCAGGTTAAAACCAATTTACAAGCTAGTAGATAGGAACATTTGCACAAAAAGCTTTACAAAATAGGTTATTGTGTATGCTCTTTTGAGTTGTTACAATGTGTATAACTTTACACCAAATTGTGTATATATTCAAGGATTTAAGCTATTCATAAGAAGGTGAGCTTATCTGTTTGGTTTTGTGGCGGAGAGCATTATAAATGGCCCGTTTCTAACACAAGTGAAGCCAACGAGTCCGCAGGCTTTACAGAGATCTTCAAGCTCACTTTCACTCAGAAAGATGTGAGAACCTGAATATCTCATTATTTCCTACCATTTGCATAACCGGAATGCATAATCAGCCACAGAAGCAAACGAGAAGAAAATGAGGCAAGACAACAATTGAATGTGTTTTAAGGGTTAGAAGAAGTAACATATACACACCTGACGAATATTCTTCAACAACGGGATAAAACTGAACGGACCGTCATAGATGAATGTGGTGGCAACAAATACTCCTCCAGGTTTAAGAACACGGCTTATCTCAGCAACCTAGAACGATCCAAAGAGAACATTAACCATTGTATGTGTGATTTTTTTGCTAAATTTTCAATTAGGAAAAAGGCTTTACGGCTGAGGATGGTGAAGGCCAGCAATGCAGAGCAGCACCAGCATGGACAGCGTCAACTGAACCCGAAAGGAAAGGGAGTCGAGCGATGTCTGCTCGGACCAGAACAAGTTTCCTAGAAATGTTATAGCGAAATCAGAAAACACATCTAGTTACCCAAGATATTTAAGACAATAGTGGAAGCAAAAGGTAAAAGTACTAACTCTTTGTTGGGAAAGTTATCTTCTTGGTTTAAGAGTTCATAGCACTGCTGTAGCATATTCTCTGAGTAATCAAGGGCAATCACCAGAGAAAACAGCCCGCTTCTGGCAAATAACCTCGAGAACATCCCACTTCCGCAGCTAGCATCAATGATATTGCCTCCCAAAACAGGCTTCAGGTAGTCTTTAGCCATTTCAAACTAAGGAACACAATGTTCACAGTGTCACTACTCGCTCTGGCCGTAGGTGGTTAGATTAAGAACATATTACATACGTTCTTGCAGCGAACGAAGTGGCCTTTTTAAGAACAAGAGAGTTTTTCATCTCACCTCTTTCTCTGGTCCTGGAAAACCACCCCATATGAAATTCTGACGCCAACCCCGTTCGTAAAGGAAGGAGACTAACGGAGTCCTATACATCAACAACGCCAAAGAATCTCTGTTACAAAATTAAGACTAGAGCCTAAAACATTGACTAAAGAACCCATTAATGCATATCATCCACCTGAATAACTCGGTGGAAAGTGGCATTGGTTCATTGTATTGCTTGCTTCCACTAGCCACAGCTAAATCAAGATGCGTCTCATTACCCGAAAACCTCCTTTTACAGGTATTGCATTGTAATTGAGTACCAGAAACAGAAGATTCTCTGTAGGCAAAGTATACAAAACTCATTTTTAACTTATTTTCTCAATCCTAATTTTTGAATAAACGTACCATATCAATGAACAGTGATGAGTACTCACATTAATCCATTAGGTTGACTAATCCATACTAAAGAGTTATAACAAATGGGACAAGCTAAAATCTTCTTCTCTTTCTCGATAACAGAATCCACCAGCAAGAAAATCGAAATCATCAACCAAATCCCACTCACGATGAACATTTCAAAACCAAAACGGAATATAAATCTGATTCCGTCGGAAATACCCAAGTCGAATCTGTTCCTAAAAATGAGTAAAGAGAGTTTGAGAAGAAGGAAAATCTTACACTCGACTTCGTTTCGACGGAGACGGAGGAAGAAGAAGAGGCGCGAGGTGATCTGGGAACGAAAACAACGCGTCTTTGATCGGAATACTTGACGGGAAGCAACAGGGAGATGGAAAACCTAGCCGGAAGAATCGCCGGCAAGAATCGACTGGTAATAACCATCATCGGCATTTTTTCACGCTTCCGTGGCTACCTAGTGAGCACGAAGCTTTCGCTAAAGAAAAGAAAATTCACAGAATTCACGTGAATGAAAAAAGTTTGAAACACATTTTAAATTAAAATTATCGGAATTTGTTAGAGAGAGAGAGAGAGAGAGAGAGAAAGCCTTTTTGGTCTTTGTTGATGGATCCTTAAATAAAGCCCAATAAACTAGATTGGGCCTTTTATCGCAGAAAGTTTTTGGGCTGTTAGTAACTAAACCGTCTTTAACCGCGCATTTTATTTGGATTGCATTATTTTTAAAAATTCGTCATTGAATAAGGATCGTTGGCGATTTAAATTTTGGTTACGAATAATCAGGATGTCAAATTCAGGATAACAATTAATGCCTAACTAAAAGGATAAAATTACGGCTTTTTTGAATTACTCTATTGTCGAATAAATTGTATTTTGTGTGCTAATAAAAAATAAACGTTGGTAAAAGTCTTTATTAGTTTTGAATGTGTGAAGTTCACATGGTCTTGTGTCAGAGATTTAAAAAAAAAAAAAAAGTATATGATTGACCCTAAAATAACATAATTCTATAATGCTTCATTATTTTTTACACTAATAACATTCCCTTTTTACTCCTTCAAATAACACCAAAAATATAACAGTAAATTTTATAATCAGAATACAGATTTTGATCTACATTTACACGTGGGAGTTTTAGAGAAGAAGCTTCGAGATCAAGTGAGAGTAACAAGGGTAAAAGCGTCATTTAATACAATCGGTTAAACCAGTGAGGGAGGAGTAAAAGGAAGCTCAAAGGTGTTAAGAAGGGATCAAATTCTCAAATGGTGTTAAGAAGAAGGAGAATAATCTCAATGGAGCTCAATTGTTCTACATGGTGTTGATAAATATGAAAAACCATTTATACCCTTAATGAATCTTAACTCCTTCCTTTTCTTTATTTAAATTTTCAATAAAACAATTTAAAAGAAAAAAAAAAGGGGACACGTGACCAAACAGCTGGCGCAGTACTACTGTACTACTTATTTATAATACAACTCATACTACTAGTACTACTGATTTTAGTGGCACAATACAACTGGTTTTAGTGTCTCGTAGTACAACTAATAGTAGTAGAAATGGTACGATTAGTATAAATAGTATAACTTTGTAACTGGTGCGATGAAATCAGAAAGATCTTAATATTTCTACTTATAATATTTATAATATTTTAACTAGTACAATTCGAATAATTGGTCCAAATGGTACAACTAGATATTAGTACAACTCGTATAACTATTACAACTTGTTTAGAGGTACGACTAGTATAAATGGTACAACTAATTAGGGTTGTACATACAAAACTCAGATGTGGAGACTAATATTCATGATTTTTGCTCCAAATGTTACTGGATGGAGCAATAGTTTATTTATTCAGTATCTCATAATTCTACTTGGGATATTTTACAGGAGATACAAGTTGAATGTGTCTTACCTCCCTATTATGAGAAAAAGAAAGGTAAAAAATAAGTGACTAGATTCTCAACTGTTGGAGACACTCGGATGTCACTATTCTCGGTTGGTTGATAGAATATGTAGGAAGATTATAGTATATACAGCTGAGACTGAGTCTGAGGCTGAGGCTGAGGCTGGAAAACAATACAAAATTGTTAAAGTTAGACAAATCGAACTAGTAGTCCTAGTATTACAAATCCAGTAGTCCGACTAGTCCTAGTAATACTAATCCAGTAGTCCTAGTATTACGAATCCAGTAGTCCAAGTAGTCCTAGTAATACGAATCTAGTAGTCCGAGTAGTCCTAGTATTACAAATCCAGTAGTTCTAGTTTTACTACTATTACTGACCTGCAATGCCTCTTGAGTAAATATCGGTTGACTCGGAGGTAGATGGAGGTAGATGGAGTTCAGGACCATCCGATGGAGGTGAGAGCTCGGGATGCGTATGATTATTTGTGTTTTGTGTAACTTTTAACTTGTTTCGTATGTGTAAGACCTATTTGTGTTTGTAAGAACAGGTTGGAAAAAACTAGTTCGCATGTATCAGGGAAGTAGTCCCATTTGTCCTAGTATTACCCGCACAGTAGTACTAGTAGTCGTAGAAGTACCTACCAAGTAGTCCCATTGGTCCTAGTACTACCCTCCACAGTGGTCCTAGTAGTCCTATTATTACGGTTGAAGTAGTTCTATTTGGACTAGTCGTACCAATACAGTAGTCCTAGTAGTACGCATACAGTAGTACTAGTCGTTCTATTATTACCGATTAGATGTATTGTTAGTGAAATGATGTAAACTTACATTTGTAAACATTATTCCACATCAAATTGGCCATTAAAACATCATAATTTACATAAACTACATAAATAAATTTAATTTTTTGGAATTGGTTACATGATCATCTAATGTGTACATGAAATGCCTTATACTTCTAAGGTTTGTTTTCAAAACTTAACCACACTAACATGACTAATGACTTAAAATTGTATTTTTTATAAATTTTATGGTCTGGGATTATGGTTAATGTAGTTTATATAGTAAATGTTCGAAGTACTACTAAAAAATTTCAATATAAAGTATGGTACTACTAATTAAACCTAAAAAACACCCAAAGTACAACTAGCAGAAAATAGTACAACTACAATACTGGTACAACTACAAAAGGAAAAGGCGGCGCACGTGACCATTAAAAGGCGGCGCACGTTTTGTAATTAATTGTCGGCTAGCACGTGTTTAATTCATTAATGCTCATTTGTTTTCTGCTAGTTGTACCAGTATTTCTAGTTGAACCAAAAAAAAAAATTCAACATAAATTCATATTAATAAAATTCAACATAAATTCATATGAATAAAATTCAACATAAATTCAACACAAATTCAAGTAATTTTTTTTATCCTAGTTATACCAATATTTCTAGTTGGACCGAAAATAAAATTCAACATAAAATCAAGTTAATAAATGAAATGGTTAATCGCAGCTATGTTCCTTGTTCAGATTGCTTCTAAACATCCAGTAAGCAAATTGACAAGCTCGAAATCTCTGTGTGTTCATGGGAAAATGTGTTGCTGATGTTACTGCTACTGCTTCGCTCCTTAATCTTCGAGTCGGCGACAACAAGGAAGAACTTGAACAACCTGCCAACATCCTCTACAAAATCTAAACCCACCCAAAAATATCTATAAATTCCAAGTTTCTTTGAAGAATGTCAGAGATGGTCTCTAAGTGTGTGTGTGTGTGTGTGTGTTTGTTTTTGTTTTTGCACAAACAACAATTGAAGAAAAGAAATGGAATCCGATGTATAAAAGAATCAAAATCAAATGTGAAATCAAAGTGAATCCTATATGAAGATGAAAAAAGAAATGATTTTTTTTTTGTGACTTGATATGCAAATTTTGAGGAAAAACAAATGGAATAATGAATTGAATCCCTAACCCCCAAAAACAAATGAAGAAATCTATATTCAAATAAAGAATGAAAGAATAATCGTACTAATCTAAAATTTTCGAAAATCAATCTACCATAAAACAATCATCGATGTTGAATCTTCCGTAATGTTGATGGTAAATCTCTTTGTTTCCTGCATAAAACAAAGAAGAGGAAGAATCGTATTCGTATAACAATAGCTTCAACTTTTGAGACATTTAGATAGACTTGAATAAGGAAGAGCCTTTAACCTTTGCATCTAATCCGGAAAAACTCCTCATCGCTGTATCGAGCACAAAGTACCTAATTCATCACTCAAAAAACTCAGACTAGAAAGAGTAGTAAACTGAAGAAAATGCTAACACGAAGATCAAACTAGACAAACCGCAGAATTGGCTAAAGGTTTGCCTTCCATTGTTTCAGGAACAACCTGTGTATGTGTGAGTAAAGAATAAGCAAATGCGACACACAACAAAGGGAATTTTTTTTTGAAACTAGACTCACAGCAAGAAACCGGAATTCGAGCTCCCTTTGCATAAACACCGGAATCTGTATTCCCGTGTATCGAAAATTCATCAGAGTCTATGTATGTACACACATGATCGAAGCCGGTTTTCGAGTTTATCTTTCGTTACCTCTGTTCTTTTGATTTCAAAGACAGTCACTACAAGACTCTCTCCTTCACATGGCTCTACACTCAAGCTTGAAATCTCCTGTTTACAACACAGTTTTCTCCTACTCAGAAAACACTACACACCAAGAAGAAGAACCTAATTCCTTAAAGAAACCAATTTTCAGAATAAGACCTTAGTTACAGGATTAGCGATTCCACGTTCGAAGAAGATCGGAGCAGCGTGAGCGAAAACTCGCCGGAATCCATCCAATCTCGCGATTCTGAAATTCTCCAAATTGGGAAAAGTACTCCTCGCGCTTCTCTCTGATGAGAGATACAAAGCAATCAAATCAAATCAATCAATTCATATTCTCAATGATCAAATCACGAAAGGAGAAAGAGAGCTCACCGGAGAGAAGAGAACCAAAGCCAGTGATTGAGATCCGATTCTCAGAAGAAAGAATCTTATCGAAATCAGATTCATCTTCCAATTCAATCACCTGCCGCAAATCGGAACGAGACATAGCCAATCTCCGACGAACTAGTCGACGCTCCGGTCTTCTCGAAGAGACGCGTGGTTTACGAATCAATTGCTGAAAAAGAAAAAGAAGATAGTGGACTCAGAGAGAGGGAATGATAGGTTTTTTATGGTAAATAATTTGAATGATAGAGGACAAAATTGAGTTTTACTTGGTTTTTTATTAATAAAAAAATATCTAATTTCAGCAACACCATTTGAGATTTTGAGATGGGTTCTCAACGCCATTTCAGCAATTGATTCGTTAAGAAGAGTAATCTTCTTCTTCTTCTTCTTCTTCTTCATCGATTTGTTGTTGCCGGAGAAAAAAAGCAATCAGAGTATGGAGAGAAACACTCCGGTGAGAAAACCACACACTTCCACCGCAGATCTACTTACTTGGTCGGAAGTTCCACCGCCGGATTCTCCTTCCTCCGCTTCTCGCTCCGCCGTTCGTTCTCATCAGGTACACGGTTTCGTTTTTCGAGAAATTTCGTTTTTTTTACTTGATTTGAGCGATTTTTGAATCATTAGCACTTTTTTCCATCTGGGTTTTGTGTGGGTTGATTCAATTTTGGGAGTTTTTTTTGTGTGTGGTAGCCATCGGATGGGATTAGCAAAGTGGTGTTTGGAGGTCAAGTGACTGATGAAGAAGTTGAAAGCTTGAACAAAAGGTGAGAAATTTAACCTTGTTTCAATCGCAGTTCTCATTGATTTCTTTCAAATTTAGTTTCCATTTTTGTCTTAGGATCTCGTTTCTAGTATTTGGTACTCTCGTCTCTGACATTTCGGCTATTGAAAAATGGATAAGGCTCTGTTTGTGCCACTTTTCATGGAGAATTTATAATACATTTTAAGGATTTGTTGGATTGTGTCTTGTTTTACGGATTCTTGATGATGCATTAGTATAGTTTCATGGTGTTTATGTGCAAATATGCATGGCTTGGTGTGTTGATATCAAGCTTGTGGAAATGTGCATCAGGAAACCATGCTCAGAACATAAAATGAAAGAGATAACTGGAAGTGGGATCTTTGCTCGTAACGAAGACGGTGATGCATCAGAGCTTTCTAGTGCCCCAAGTGGCCGGATTTATCAGGTATCTTCTTTTTAAAATCCTTGTTTGGAGAGTTATATTGTATTAGTCCTAAGCGTATAACTCTTGATTGCGTTCAGCAAGCACTTAGTGGTATAAGTCATATATCATTTGGCGAAGAGGAAGACTTATCTCCGAAGAAGCCAATTACTTTACCTGAGGCTGCGAAACAGCGAGAGCTCAGCGGGACAATGGAGAGTGAATCAGCTACAAAGCTGAAGAAGCAGCTCTCTGATGCTAAGTATAAAGAGATAAGCGGACAGAACATCTTTGCTCCACCGCCTGAGATAAACCCTCGACCTGGAACAACTCGAGCATTGGCGTTAAAGGACAATTTCAATCTCGGAGCTGAATCTCAAACCGTAAGACATTTTCCATGTGTTTCTTGTACATCACTATGCACTTATACTGTATATATAGTCTAATCCGAGAAACTATATGTTCAACTATTCCTGCAGTGTGCTGAAGAAGACTCTGTGAAGACGGCAAAGAAGATCTACGACAAGAAATTCGCCGAACTTTCAGGGAACGACATATTCAAGGGAGATTCAACTTCATCTTCCGTTGAAAAGCATCTGAGTCAAGCGAAGCTGAAGGAGATAGGAGGAAACAACATATTTGCAGACGGGAAGGTAGAGGCAAGAGACTATCTAGGCGGTGTCCGTAAACCGCCAGGCGGCGAAACAAGTATCGCTCTCGTTTAAAAACTCTCTCTTTTCGGTAACATCTTAACTCTTTCAAAATCGCGATTGATCGGTATGTGTTCTTGATGGGTAATCTCATATACTTAAGCTCAAAAGTGTGATTTGTATTATGAAGTTTCGTGGGTTATGGTGGTGATTTTCATTATTATTATTATTCAGTTGTGTTTTTAGCTGTTAGGGCTTTCTAATGTATCTTCTGTAATAGTTAACAAGTTGCTTCATAATACAATATGTTGCTTGGGTCAGAAGCTATAGGGCTTTATCTTTAAAAAAATTTAGTTGTGTTATATGTGTGTAATATCTAAGTGTTTGTTATATACATATAGATATGTATACGTATTATATATATTAGTATAATAGTAAGATAAAAGAAGATCGTAAGTGAATAAGGAAAGGAGAGGATAAATTCTTATTACAACTATTATATATATCACCTCCTCAACATTACAAGAGATCCTATAGGGGAGTGTAAGTCGGCCAAAGTTACTTCAAGGAGAAGTAACTATTATTCTATAGTATTAATAGATAAGCATAATGAATGATTATCCATTTACAATACTCTTTAATTATCCATTACTAATGTTATATCGTAAACTGCCTTGTTAAAAAAATGTTTATGGAAAAATCCGTTAAGATAAAAACCATGACAAAGAAAAAGAGTGCAGTCTCTCCGCTGAAAACGATGAAGATAATCTTCTTTTCATAAATCGCGTAGATGATAGAATCTCTCCCTCGAATGAATCTTATCTCTTCGACTCTGTAGGTTGATATCTTGATCATTCTCTTCGCTCATAAATCATTTGGAAAAGTGATGGACCTTAATCATTAAAGGGAGTAGAACATTTGCCTTTAGAAGTCTATATTTGGCGTGTTCAGTGCTGTCTCGTTAAAAACTTTGTCATGGAAAACCCAATGGGATAAAAACCATGATAAGAAAAAAAAAATACAGCCACGCTCATCATTATATTTCTCCCCCTGGAAAACATCATCTTTACAAGATGTATTCTGTTAATACATACCATTCTTCTTAGAAAATTTACGTGTTCTTTGTTGTCTCGTTAAAAATCTTGTCATTGAAAATCCAGTAGGACAAAAACCATGATAAAGAGAAAAAGAGTATAACCACGCCCATCATCAAATAACACTCCCAGGAAACAATATCTTCATGAGATGCATTTCGTATATATGTTCCACTATTTTGGGAGTTTTTCGCGTGTTATATGCTGCCTCGTTAAAAATCTTGTCATGGAAAAATCCAATAGGACAAAAACCATGATAGGAGAAAAAGAGTACAACCACGCATAACATTATCATTCTCCCCCTGGAAAAGCATCATCTACCAGAGATGCATTCCAATAGTTTATACTCTCAGCTATGTCATTTAGTGTATGAACATGGAGGAACGGATGTTCAACATCTGAAAAGGCAATGAATCTTGTGAAAACCGTATTTCATGTTGTCAACAGATACACATGTGACCATCTACTAGATGTGTCGACTAATACCATAAAGTATCAAAAACGGCCCGCAAAATGGATGAATGATCCACATAGATCACCATGTATTCTTTCTAAGAATACTAGAGATTCATTTCCAATACTGGCTAGTGATGGCCGAATTATGAATTTTCTTTGAGAAAATATTTTACATGAAAACTCTCCCGATTGAAAAATCTTCCAATTTTTTTATTGGGTGGCCATTCAGACTTTGGACAAATCTTCTCATCATGACTGATCCTGTAATACTAGACTTTAAATGTACTAGTAAACTTCTTGTTTACTGTAACATAGGACTCAGTCGTTTTTATTAATCTAGAAGATGTCATTGGTAATTCTTCCAATGTGATCATTCTTCGATGTAATGCAAAGATATTCAATTCATACTTTCAGTATGCTATTCATTTCTCTGGATGTCGTTGAAACTCAACAATTTTCTATATGAATCGGAAGAATAAAAATGCATCACTTATCTCAAACTTTATCCCTCTTGAGATTGAAAACATGACTCTACCAGAGTTCAAAATGATCTTTGCATTATCAGATAAAGTACTCATGCTTTTAGCAAAGTCTCTTAATTTGAGATCGAAAAATACTTTTGATCTCAAATTCTGACATCTCCTTTTGGAAGATTCACTGAATAGAGTCTTAATGAATAAACTCGTATGATCTTCATATAATCTCTGGGGTCTTGAACCTCTAGATCACCCCTTTAACATGGAAGATCACTTTTGATCTATTTGGACTTGTGGACCAAATTTTCTTTTATGTACAATCTTCTAAACGCTCGATTATACTTAAGAATTATTCATATTCTCCTTAAAAACTATTTTGGCTTTATTTCTTATTGAAAACATATCGTATACCTCCAAATCTTTTGTAGCCGAGGTATTACTATAAGTTTCTCACAAAACATTTAAAAGTTTGGTACATCTCGACCAAATAGCATTTCCTTTAGAAGTGCTTTGATGTGAGTTTTATTTAAATCCTCTTAGGATTTCCTGATTACATCTCTTTAACTAGATGTTTGATTTTGGAATACCTGAGAACAATGATGCCCTTCCGAAATCTTTGATTCCAAACATTTTACAATACTATTTGCGATAACTCTTCCGGAGTTTCAATCGCGTAGAATTTCCGGAACATAAAAATGATATCATTAATCCCTCTAGGATTATTCAAAGAAATGTTAAGGCGCAATCCAGTCATTTAGTCCATTTTTTTCTGGACAAAACCTTTCAATGTTTGGACTTCTGGTCCAAAAACTTCTCGTTCGTCAAACGAGTATAATACAGACTTGATTGCCTCTTTTGGCCAATATTTTCTATCTCTACGCTCATCCATAGAGCGGAGATTCAAGATCCTCACTAATCACATCGCGCGCTTTCTCATTTATATTGTCGACATTCTTTTTATCTTTGGTTTCATTTTATCGTAATGACATGGTTAATCGAGATCTCTAAATCATTCTCAATGATTTCTTTCAGGTACATGATTTCATTATTAACCATAACGATTTTTTTAATCCTCTTTAGGACTTTAATCCTACTTTTATTTGCTCCATTTTTTCATCGAAGATTTTCTTTATCTTTGGAACCAAGTAGTTTATCACGTCTTTTACGTGCTATAGACTTAATATATTCTCCTTCAAAGACATCTATTTTGTTGGAGCATTTCAGCTGCAATATGAGATTTCACTTTTCTCTTAAATGAATTATATTTTGAACTTTCAAGTTCATATTCATGAGAATCTTTGATAATTTTTTTCTTGAAATCTCATCAGCCTTTTATTTGATTTGTAACATATTTTTGAATAGTGATCCTTTTAAACTTTTTGAACTCCACGTTCACATGAACTTGTTCAAGGATACCAACTATTCAACATTTTTCCGTGGAAAATTTTCCTCAGAATGATGATTGCAAATCCTGCAATAAGCTCATCTCCACTTAATGGCTTAATATACTACATGCACGACTGTATGTTTTATGCCAAATCATAGAGATTAAATTTCACCATAATATATCTTTACAATCCCTTAGACTTGCTTTACAAGAAAATCATTAGGCTCATTTCAAATGTGACATATAGTAAGTGATAAATATTAAGATGCAAAATCACCAAAAGTTATCCAGTTTTGGGATGTAAGCTCACCAAAGTTATCAACTTTGTCGATGTGGGATTCTTTAATTCTCCCCCTCGAGATAATAACTCTTCTAGTTCATTATCTCGTACTGAGTCCCACTTTAGGATCAATAACATATCCAACTTGGATAATGTGCTCTATCTCAGATCCGTTAAACTTCTAATATGGGATTCTCAATACCCTTTTTAAGATAATAGAACTTCTGGCCCATTCATCTGAACCGTATCTTGCTTTTAGATTGGTTACATAGGGTATAATTCTGGAGATTAAAGAACTCAACCACCATATCCAATGAGTTTTTTTTTTAACAAAAAAAATGGTGATTCAACTATAAATCTCTCATAATGGCCTTATTTTTGCTTGAGACATGCTACGTGAAAAACTTCTGGTTTTCACATGAATTTTCAATGATCCTTTATATCATTGTTAAATCAGAACAGCATAACCGCTCATATTTTTTTCTTAAATCACGTAGTAAAGTTTTGGTTTATTACCATACCAATTCAGTAAATTTCTGGTTTACTATACATTTTAACATCCTTATTCTTTGTATGTACGACTACATACAAACATGTCTCAACCATATGTTCTTCCAGAGCATTCACTCTTCTAGAGCGTTTGCACTGTCCAATATTATATTGACACGTGCATCATAAATTCTATACATTCTTTTATAATAATTTATTTTATTTTGAATTTTAAATTCAAATAAACATGTTAAATTATTGAGCATAAAAACAAATAATTTAAAATAGATATCTTAGGAGGCAGAGCTTTCCATATAATTTGTAATAATAATAATAAACATAATTAAATAACGGCAAGAAAATAATAAATTAATAGGCATAGTCCTCTACATAATCAATGAGGCAAAACCTACCATGAGATTACGGAGACATAAATTAATCAAGGAGGTCGCGCATACCATAATAATGATCAATTCGGAAAAGACATAGCCTATTATATGGCTTTTCCACTGATATCTTAGGAGGCAGAGGCTTTCATATAATTTGTAATAATAATAATAAGTATAAATAAATAACTATAAGAACATAATAAATCAATAGGCATAGTCTTCCACATAATCAAGGAGGCAGAGCCTGCCATGAGATTACGGAGACATAATTTTGATTTGATCAAGGAGGCAGTGCCTACCATATAATGATCAATCCCGAAAAAACATAGCATATTATATGTCTCAAAGAAGAGGTATAATTTACCACCGTAAATAATATAGAACTTTAAATTTAGATCAAAAATTCATAAATCAAAATCTCATCTTTCTGGTATGAAACGGATATAAACCGTTTTATCTTTTCGGCATAAGATAGAGAGACTATCGTGCTGATAACGTGTTATAAACTATATAGTATAAGGTGAGATTTATATGTGTGTAATATCTAAGTGTTTGTTATATACATATAGATATGTATACGTATTATATATATTAGTATAATAGTAAGATAAAAGAAGATCGTAAGTGAATAAGGAAAGGAAAGGATAAATTCTTATTGTCACCTCCTCAACATTACGAGAGATCCCATATATATGGGAAGCCTAAGTCGGCCAAAATTACTTCAAAGAAAAGTAACTATTATTCTATAGTATTAATAGATAGGCATCATCTATAACATAATGGATGATTATCCATTGACAATAAGTTGGCATTATACAAATGATATGACTAGTTCTTAGTTTTCAAATGAATAAGCTAGAAAATTAATTTACTTTGTATATAAATTATTAGCTGACGTAGGCAACATCGTACATTTGAGAACTTTGAAAAAAACTGTTTTTGTAAATTTCTATTAAGGAGAACTATACATGATTAAAAAAATGATATAACAAACATTCCAATTCTTAACGCATATCATTATTATAATTAACCATAATTTTTAAATTTGGAACTGAATTTACAGTCATATGTTTTGTTTATTTGGAAGTGTTCAAAACTTAAACAAATTCATCCATATGTTTAGTAGAATAATTTCTTTAATTTGATAAAGTTTTACCCATTCAAACGCATACAGATAACTTACAAAGATCTAAATCTAACAATTACTGTTGATTTGGTCTTAGTCCAAAATCTGTTAAAATTAGGAAACCGATTTTAACGTCAAAAGGAGAAATCTACGTTTGTCTTATTTATTTCTTTCAACAAATAATAAATTAAATCATTCACTTAATCCGAAACTGTTAGAGATTAAAACGTATCCAAAACAAGATTAAGTCTCATTACTCTCTGTTCTCTTCACTGTGTAAGATTTTTAAAACCTTCACTTTCATTTCAATGGCGTAAAAAGTACGAACCTTTTTGAATCAGAGAGGTATAAGAAATGAAAATGGGTGAGTTTCGAGAAGTTTCTGTATCTTCTTCTTCACCTTCACATTCACCAAACTTCAATCTTCTTCGTCAAAACCTCTTTCATGGAGATTTCTCATCAAGCAACAGATTCTCTTTCAATTCTTCCTCTGATTATTCACTTTCGAGCTCTTTCTCTAATGGCTTCTATTCTTCCGATGATTCTTCTCCTCCGTTTAACGGAATCATCACTCAACACTCTTCTTCTTCTTCTTCTCCGATCACTTATGATCCTCTGTTTCATAAAGTTCATGAGAAGAAGGTTAATGGTGTTGATGATGATCTTGGTTTGTGTGAAGATCTTTACCGTATGAATATCAAAGAAGATTTTGATACGTTAGGTTCGATTCCTGAGTCTGATTTCAATTTTGGTACGAGTTTTTCACCTAGTAACAATGGTGGATTTGTCTCTGGTGGTTTCTTTAGTACATCATCAATGGAGTCTTGTGACTCTGTTTTGAACAATAACAACGACAAGAGAAACATGTTTGGTAATAACAACAACACTCTTCAAATTCATGATTCCATTGCTAATTCCCGCCAAATTGGTTGGCCTAGCTACTCAAACACTAATAGTCCTTACTTCAATGGTGGTGGTCAAGAGATTTTCGGATCGGGTTTGAGTCGTGGAGGCGGCGGAGGAGGAGGAAACAGAGAGTTTTCGGCTTATTCGCCGCCACAACAACAGCTCGATTTTTCGTATAATCATCAAGGATACAGAACAGCAACAACGTCAGAGATGTTGTCTCAAGGAACCACTAATGTTCCATTTAGCAGTTCTGAGGAGAGTTTTTTCATGGAAGGTAAAAGCTTGGATCATCAGAGAAGCGGTGTTGGTACGACTCGAGGATTGATTATGTCTGATTATGGGAATGGTACAGAGATATGTCATCAGAATCTGCCTAACGTGTGTGACATTCAAGGATATGTGTACTTGATGGCTAAAGATCAACATGGATGTCGATTCTTGCAGCGGATTTTCGATGAAGGAACTCCCGTTGACGCAATGATCATATTCAATGAGGTTATTGCTCATGTTGTTGAGCTTATGATGGATCCTTTTGGGAATTACTTGATGCAGAAACTTTTAGATGTTTGTACCGAAGAACAAAGAACGCAGATCGTGCTCGTGGCCACTTCTGAGCCCGGTCAACTTATCCGAGTATCGCTTAACGCATACGGGTAAAACAAACAATTACACTCTAAGAGATCATTCTTATATGCTACACTCTAATATGCTAAAGAACTTGTGTTTGATTATCTTTGTTTTTGTAGTACTCGAGTTGTTCAGAGATTAGTGGAAACAATCAGAACCGGAAAACAGATTTCGCTTGTGAAATCGGCTTTGAGACCAGGTTTTCTCGATTTGATCAAGGATTTAAATGGAAACCATGTGATTCAACGTTGCTTGCAATGCCTTGGCACAGAAGACAACAAGGTCAATTAAGAGACCACTAAAGCCATTTCCTTTTCACTCTCTTATAAACTCTACTCTTAGCTAAAATTCTGTTTTCGTCTTTTCCAACAGTTTATCTTCGATGCAGCGACAAAGTACTGTACTGAAATCGCTACACATCGACATGGATGCTGTGTGCTACAAAAATGCATTGCGTATTCAATGAGACAACAAAGAGAGAAGCTAATCTCTGAAATCTCTAGAAACAGTCTCATTCTTGCTCAAGACCCATTCGGGTATATAAACACATGATCATTCATCATCATCATCATCACAAACAAAAGAATCAATTTGAAAGAAACTAAAAAAAGCACATTCTTGTTTTTGGATGTTCATTGATGTTTTTTCAGGAATTATGCGGTCCAATTCGCTATAGAACTAAGGATTCCTTCTGCGGTAGCGATGATGTTGACTCAGTTAAAAGGACATTACGTTCAGCTTTCGATGCAGAAATTTAGTAGCCATATGGTGGAAAGATGTCTTATGCATTGTCCAGAGAGTCGTCCACAGATTGTGCGTGAGCTTGTCGCTGTTCCTCACTTTGATCAGCTTCTTCAAGATCCTTATGCTAATTTTGTCATTCAAGCCGCTCTTGCCACCACTAAGGTAACCAACTTTTACCTACCACTCAAAATCCGGTTTTTGGTTTGGTTTGGTTCTAACATTTAAGTAATGAGTGAAATTTGAACAGGGTCCATTACATGCTTCACTAGTGGAAGTGATAAGGCCACATTCGATTCTGCGTAATAATCCTTATTGCAAGAGGATTTTCTCAAGGAATCTCTTGAAGAAGTGAAGTGATGATATCTGAGTCTGTAATTTCCAAAATCTGTTGTTGTTTTTCTTTTTATTCGTCAAGCTGCTTACGTTTTTTTTTGCGAATGTTCTTATGAATAATCTCTCTGGACAATGGTGGTCAAGATCCAGAGACACGAAGAGCTTCTTGTGTTTTTTTTTTGTCTTTGTTTCTTATGTATTTTGCTTGTTGTTGTTTTTTTTGTTGTCAGCTAAATTTTTTGGGTTTTGGGACTGGAATTTCATGTTGTAAAAAAATCGGGTTTTTTTAAACCCGGTTTTGTCTTTGAATAAATTCTTCTGAATACATAATTTTCTTTTGATATATGCACGGATCAATTTTTTAATCAAGTAAAATATTGAAAACAAACAGACTAACCCATTAATTCTTCACGAATCAAATATTTTATGGTTATACACAAAGTACAATTGCGTTAAAAAAAACAAACAATTCACAATTATGCTAAATACTATACTACTCTCAAATGAATGAGATCTTGTTTGCGAGAAAACTTGTTAATGCTTTTGATAGCAATGGTAATTATAGTTCTCTTCCATGATTCATCTCCCAACTTAGCCTAAAGTTATAAAAAAACGATAAATAAGTAAGAACGAAAAAGTATATGTATCTTGAATATCTTTTAAACACACAAATAGAAAAGTATCTTTACTTGATAGATCAAACAGATGGTGGAGGAAATTATTATGTGCGGTAATAGAGTCCTCGATGCTTACAATTCCGAAATTAACAAATTGAAGAGTAATATATTTGGAGACAGACTTTAACCAGGGTGAAACCAAACTAAATCAACTTCTACAACATTTTTACCTTGCATATGTATATACTTGAAGGTCTAGCATGATTCATGCAATGAGGTTTGAGGTATGTAGATGCAAAACTCAGTTATTCTGCATAAAAAGAAACACAAGTCAAAAACATCAACAAACATAAAGAGTATTTGGAAATAGTGAGGTTTCTTTCCCACTTACTATACATTAGGAAAGAATGAAACCGAGTACGACTACTCAATTGTTCACTCAATTTTTTTGTAGAATCTGTAAGTGGAAAGTTAATTAGTAAAAAAAAAAAAAAATAACAAAGTCACAAAGAAGTTACATAAGGTAAAGCCGTAAAGATAACTATGTTGACCAAAAAAAAGAGAGGGTAAAGATACCTATAAGTAATTGGAATCGAAAGAGATAATTGATAACTTGATTAGCGAGAGTAGATAGAGACATTGAAAATTTGATTAGAAGATGGAGCTTAACCCCTGCAATTGGATTGGTTAAACAAAAACGGGTGTTCTTAATTTGCTTTTTTTAGCACATCATTTAATAAAATAAACAATCTATATTTACCAACGAACACAATTGCACCCACCATGACCATGGTATTCAATTAATTATCGACCTTAATAGAATTCCAAAAACGATTTCGAAGCAACTGGAACACAACACAAGGAATTAAGAAAAATGATCAAAGTTAGACAAGGAAGAAGAAGAAGAAGGAGACATGAGTAGCAGCGAAGTCCTCGAGAGTACCATCTTAACTGATCCTTCTTTCTTCCCGTTCCCGGATTTTTTGAGAACTTGAGACAAAGCTGTTTCCAAAACTCCATCACGATCTCGAATTTGATCCAGAGAGAAATTGACAAAAAGAAAAAAACCAAAGGGAGAAAGACAGACGATGAGAAAAAAAATTTACAGTGAGAATAGAGATAAATAATTTTTCCTGTTGATAGTGATTTCGAAAATATAGATGAGCAATGAAATTTCGGTTTCTTCTCGTAGATAAGAAAGTGGAGATCGTGGAAGGTTTATTTTCTTTGCCGTGAGAGATCGTGGGAGGTAAGGGTAGAAGAAGTTAGAGTTTTACTTTAATGTAAAATTTTAATTTTAATTAGATAAATTAAAATCGAAAACCAAAAAACTGAGAAATTGACACGTAATAAAAAAGCTGAAGTGTCATTATTGGAATGATTTTAGGAATCTCTCTCTAACTTCTTCTGTTTTATAAGGTAAGAGATCCTGAAAACTGAAGTATTTGATACTCATGCATACTGATATAAAAAATAAATTCAGAAAAAAATTAGAAGGCCCGTTTGAATAAAGTGAGAATATATTCTCAGTTCATATAATGATGATTTTAGATGGGATTTTAGGCCCAATCATAGCCTAATTTGCGACTATTCAATTGAATCTTCATTAGTTTTGAAAATCAGTTGTGGTCTTGTGGAAAACAAAATGCATCATAGAAAAAGTATCCAATTATTGTTATGGTTACATTAATTAGCAACATGTAAAGATGGAGACTTAAGGCGTTGTATATGTATTCAATGAAGCCGTTGAAATAGGTTTATTCCATTTTAAGCCTCTTATAAGTCACCGATCCCAATGAAAATATAACCCCCAAACTACAAGTTGATAGTAATCTTAAAGTCCTCAAATTCACTCGAACTCAAATGATGTTATATAGTATAAAACTTACGGAGAGAGAATTGGTTTAAGTTTGTATATATCCGTCATTATATATTTTTGTTACACTATATTTTAAAGTTCCCCAGACTGTATGTTATTGTATGAAATACCTATGATATTTTGATCAAATAAAATATTAAAACCGATGATAAGGATAACCAAAAATAGTCTATTTATTATCTATGTTTTTTTCCGCAGACAATTCAAAAGTCCAATATTTTTCATTGCATTTAAAGTTTTATTTGACATAATTTATTGGTGATGCATTTATTTCACATGATCAACACATCTTCTCAAACCTAATTCTTGGGCAAATCAACCGTAATCAATAAGAACATATACCCTATTTAATGTTCATCGTCACATGCATGCATTTTGTTTCCGAATAAAATTGTTTACTCTTCTAAACTTTACATTATAAGTTGTTTTTATCTTATTATATGTTGTTGACTATTTTACATTACATTAATCATTAATGTTATACAGAAGCCGATAGGCTAAAACACCATAAGATTCGAGACGACTTAAAATGGCACAAAAGGGTCAAAACTCAAAAGCAATGCGTAGAGGTCTTTCATCCTTGCGCACGTGAATATATCTTGAATTGCATGGATCCACCCACACAAACAAAAACATTGGAAGCTGTAATTTAGAGTATATACCATCACAGGTTGTAGTAAAATATATTTCTATTAACCACTGTCTAATTATAGGTGTGAGTTTTAGAATTTCACATGCACACAACACAACTTAAAATATCTCTATAATAAAATAATATGATATAAAATTTGTGAGCGCAAAGATTTCTAATTCAAATGTATGATAATTAATTTATGTTCTATAGACAAGTAGATATATACTTCAATGCATATATATACTTGAATTTTGCATTTATAATCGGTTCAAAATTATTCAATGAAAACGGGTAGACAAGTACTGAATATTTAATTCTTCCACCAGGAAATAACAACTAATTTATTTAAGAAAAAAACAATTATATTAAGTGATTAAGGACTCAGAACTATGATTCTCCAGCTAACCATGTAGTTTAATTTGTGTTAATGATTAGTTGTAGCTTTCAAACGCATTTTTTCCTATTTTTTTTATATATTTCAATTTATGAAATTAAAACTTTAGTAGTACGTGACCACAAGAAAAGAATTTTATGGTACAATATTTACATAAATTGGAGACACTGGCAAAAAAAAAAAAAAATGAAGAGACATGAATCTTTATTGTAGTTGCATGCATGGAGGAGTGGATGTTGAGGGCTTTAAAAGCTTGGTCTCCCACCCTTTTTTGTTTTAGTAAGTTATTTTCCTTTTTTAAAGAATATATAATACATATTTTAGTGACTAAAGACTCTATTTATGCATGGTTTTAGAGGCTAAGGACTCGATTTATTCAAATATAAATAATTGTGTTTGTGTTACTCTGTTTATAATCAAACATATTTTTACTATTATTGTATACACAAACGCAAACAGAATGACATTTATTACTTTGCAATTACAATACCATATCATATGATGTTTAATAAACACAATAAATTTACGTTTGTTTAGAAAGTAAACACAATCAAACGATCAGTCCCTAACTGAAAATGTCGCTTACACGTTTAATTAGGTTCCTAAATTGACATGCATGTTACAAGTCCTTGCATAGTTGCATTGCTTTGTTTTTCTTTGCTTTCCTATCAACGAGTTCCGATCCTTTTGTTCGAAATTTATTTCTCTCCATTTCACGGTGTGATCAAAACGATACTTATTAAAATCAGTAAAAGAACATAAAAATAATAATGTTCACAACACACAATAATATATCAATTCATCTTTATGAGGAAACTAGCCAAAAGGATCAGAAATATAAACGATGAAACGGAGTTTAGGACATGAAATGTGGGATAGGAGGCCGTTGAAAATGTATTTAATTATTTGAAATTGTTCTAAGAAAATAAAATAACAATAACAATAAAGATTGTAGGAGAGGGAAGGAGGTTGGTTAGTAAAGTGTTATAATATGTGTTATATAACCAAAAATGGGGAGTAGGAGTTAATGTGGAGTATTTAAAGTTGCATCGGCATTCATCAATTCATCAACCTTCCCTACTCCCATCTTTAACTCTCTTTTATTGTCTCTCCCATTTATTGACACCTCTCTCTCTCCCCTAACTCTCACAATACTTCATTCTTATCATCATCATACATGATACATACACATCCAAATGACTTCACCAACGACACTATATACTCCTCCCGTTCCACAAAGTCGATTTTTTTCCAAAAAAAAATTGTTCCATGAAGATAAATTTTTATCATTTAATGTTAATAGATTGTAAATTTCAAAAATATTATTAAAACACTATTGGTTAAACTTTTTCGAAAATTTTTTATTGCGGAAATTAAGACATTTATAATAGAAGATTAATTACTCTCTTAATATCTGTGAAAATCTCATAAAATTCATCTTTGTGGAACGGAGCGAGTATGTATTTTGTCATATCAAACATGCATTATGCGAAAGTTTAAACCCATATATTAACGCATCGACAACACTAACACAAATTACATGTCCCGGTCGATTTTAAGAAAATGAGGTAGTTAAGTTAATAATGATACGAATCACCTAGTAGGGCTGGAATTATTATCCGGGATCCGTTCGGATCCGCTCCGAAAAATAGGATATCCGGACAAGCCGGATCCGGATAAGGATAGTAAAATCTAGTATCCGGCGGATCCGGATCCGGATAACAGAAATAATTGGAGCCGGATATCCGAGATCCGGGGTAATTAATGTATATTACATATTGTTACATTTTATTATGAACAACACATTTATAGTCAGGCCCAATATCAATTGAAAGACATAACACTAAAACCCATCTTGTTGATCAAAATATATTTTATCTCTTCAACTTCACAATTTTTTTTCACCGACAGTTTTCAAAACCCTAGATAAAAAAGTGAGTCTGTTCTTCCAATCGGGCAGTGGTTTTGTTTCTGTTGTCGTGCTCGTGCCCTCTCTACTTGAAAGTAAGATTAATTTTGTCATTATTTCTCCATTGATCCGCTTGTATTCCTCTTATGCATTTACTTATTTCTCGTTGGAAACATCTGTAGCAAAATAGAATCTTTGCTTGTTATTTAGAAAATTTCTCATTATTTTAAGAACAGTGTAAGCAAATACTTTAGATTTATCAAATACATTCATTCTTGTGAAGAACGAGAGATAGAAAGATTGGATTAGCACCTTCTCTTTTGGCTTCACTTTCGATATTCCATCTTTTGTTTTATATATGATTTGACTGATAAAATATAATATTGTTATGAACCATGTGAATGAATATGCTTAGATTCCTAAAACATTTCATTGCTTCTGGTTTGTTCTGGTTTAAGAATATGTCAATTTGCATGATTTCTGGTTTGTTCTGTCTCATCGGAATTAAACTATGTTTATAATTGGTTTGTTTTCTCTATGTAGATGGAATCTAAAGACAGTACTACAAATTCCACAACCAATTGTGGTACTACGGATGGAAGCTCTAAACCTGGTACGCATGAAAAAACTCAAGAGACTGAGTCTTCCACAAGTTCACAGGTAAAAACAAAGTCTCAAGTATGGACGAATTTTATAAAGTCGTCTGAAGTTCTTAATAAGGCTAGGTGTCTCCATTGTTCTCAATTGATTACATGTAAGACTAAGGATGGTTCCACAACTAGTGCAATGTTAAAACACCAGAAGACATGCAAAATGATACGTATAGAAGTAGTTGATGGTGAAACGGATGGGAAAAAGATGAAGCAGACAACTTTATATCATCAGAATGAAATAGATGGGAGTACAGGGAGTAAAGTGGCATCTTTCTTGGCTTTTAGTCAATCTGGGACTCGTAAGGCATTAGTAGAAATGATTATTATGGATGAGTTGCCTTTTAGATTTGTTGAGCACAAGGGATTTAGACGATTCATGAGCATTGCTCAACCTCGTTTTGAAATGCCTTCTCGTAAAACAGTGGCTAAAGATTGTTTGGTGATTTTTGAGGATGAAAGGGGCAAATTGAGAAAGTTTTTCAGGAACTATAAAGGTAGTATTTCTCTGACTACGGATTGTTGGACATCTATACAAAATATGAGCTACATGTGTCTCACCGCTCACTACATTGATGAGACTTGGAAGCTCCACAAAAGAATCATCAATTTCTGCATTGTTGAGAATCATGCTGGTGAAACAATTGGTAAAATGGTTGAAAAGTGCTTGGTTTTTTGGGGAATCCGTAAGGTGTTCACCATCACAGTAGACAATGCAAGTTCTAACGATCTTGCATTAAAATACTTGAAAAAAAAGTTGACTTCATGGGGAACAACTATCTTGAATGGAGAATTTCTTCATATGCGATGTGGTGCCCACATTTTGGGTTTGATTGTGAGAGACGGTCTTCAGGAGGTGCATGGTGCGGTGTTAAGAATTCGATCAGCTGTTAGGTATGTTCGATCATCTCCTAGTAGACTGAAAAGATTTAAAGAGTGTTTAGAGCATCAAAAGGTTGAATCAAAGGCTGGTCTTTGCTTAGATGTTGAAACAAGATGGAACTCAACCTTTTTGATGTTACAATCTGCTGTGGCTCTAAAGAAAGGATTTGATATGCTTGAGCTAGAAGATGAAAAGTATGTATCAGAACTTACCAGAATCTGTGAAGCCGTTCCAAGTGAAAGTGATTGGTCTTATGCTAGTGCATTATCTCCTATCTTACAATATTTTTATGATGCTACTGTCAATATCTCTGGGTCTAAATATGTTACTGGGAATACATATATGAAAGAGATATTTGGAGTCGGTTGGATGATAATGAAGATGGACACAATGGGAGATGAACACAAGAAAGCCATGGCTCAGAAGATGAAACTCAAGTTTTATAAGTATTTGGGAAACTTTGATAACACAAACATGATGATCTATGTTGCTGCTGTTCTTGATCCTCGATACAAAATGAGATGGGTGAAGTGGATGATTCAAGGAACTTATCAGACATCTGAGGCTAATTGTTTGATTGACAAGATTACAAAACTTTGGAGAAGTTATTGGAATACTATACATCTTTGCAATCACAACAGGATTCAATATCTCCCCAAGAGAAAGGAAGTTCAGTGTCAAATTCTAAGGGCAAAGAGAAGAGACATTCAATGATGGATGACATGTTTGATGATGCTGAGGGAAGCGAAGATTCTGAAGCTGTAAAATCAGAGCTAGAGTGTTACACGGATGATATTCGTGAGGACCGAAAGAATCCAAACTTTAACATATTATATTGGTGGAAGACAACAGGTTCCAAGTATAAAGTTTTATCACTAATGGCAAGAGACTTGTTGGCTATACCTGTGTCAACTGTTGCATCAGAATCTGCGTTTAGTGCAGGTGGTCGGGTACTAGATCGTTTCCGTAGTTCTTTGACACCAAGAACCGTTGAAGCTCTTATATGCACTCAAGATTGGTATCGTGACGATGATGAAGATTTGAAGGCAGAAGAATTGATTGCCGAACTGGAGAATATTGAAGAAGGTATTTACGCTCTGTTTTATATTTTGTGGGCTATGAATTTTTCTAGCGTTTCAAAGACTAATAATTTTGATATTATACAGAAGTCACACCTTCGAGTATGCAACCATGATCAAAGAGTTGAATGGAGTGTGTTAAATATTATAAGGTAAATGAAATTCAATCACAATCCCTTACATCATTTGTTGATAGTGTTTATATATTAAAAGCGTAAGAGACTGTTTTGGTTTCATGTTTGTATTTACAATAATTTATGGAAGTATCGTGTTACCTCTTAAGTCAGCTTGTGGAAGTCTTATTGATTAGAACTCATGTTTTATGATATAATTTGTTTCAGATTATGAGGAAAGAATATGAAGGTTAATGATATATATACCTCAAGAACATTGCTTGAATCTTTTGGATCTTTTGCTACTAAATCAAACTTATCTATCTATGTTGATGTATTAAACAATGTTTAAATGTTGTCTTGTGTTCGGATTATCATATTTTGTGTGAAAATTAGGTATTTAAAATTTTGTTATAATCCGGATCCGGATATCCGCTGGATATCCGATTTTTTCACGGATATACATAACCCGGATATCTGGGGTCCTCGGATCCGGATCCGGATAGTAAAACTACGGATCCGGCAAATCTAGATCCGGATATCCTGAATTTTCCGGATATCCGGATCCGACCTAGGCCTATCACCTAGGCTACATGTATGATAATACATAATGTGCATGCATCATACGTATAGATGACGATATGATGATGATGATGATGATGATGATGATGATGATGATGATGGTGGTGATGGTGATGGTGGTAGGGGAGAAAAGCAAAAACAGAAAGATAAATTGGTTAGCATTTCACATCTAAGCATTTAAATGAGTCTCTTTGGAGTTATTGAACACACCCAACTTGGAACTCACACATCATGATTCACATTACTTCCCTATTTCCCATTTTTTTATTCCTTCAAAAATCAAATTAAAAATATAGTACATCCTAACTTCGCCATTATCTAATTTATCAAACCATTTTTTTTTCTTTTCATTTTTATTATATTGGTATCTAATTCAATTACTACATATATACCGGTGGAGACAATAACTCCCCTGAACATTTTCATACATGTATATAAATAGACATGATCTTCACATTACTCTTATGTCTATCTGCTCATTTCCTCAGAGAAATCAAAGTGAGTGAAAAACTTTCCTTAAAAGCATAAATCACTCAGTGGAAATCAAAAGATCGAGGCTAATGGTTTCTAGACAAGAAGGAACCTTCAACTCTAGAAAGAGGGATTTCACAATCTATGGAGAAGATTTCCACAATTCATTCAAAAAGACCAAACAAGAAGATCAATCACATGGCAACAAACTTCAGACCACTCTGTTCAATGAAAGACCAAACTCAGAGAGTATGAGATCAATTACCTTTGACTTTGAACTTCACCTTCACAATCATCTACCTTCAAAATCACAAGAAGCTAAGGTAATATATATTCACATACATATTAAGTATATTGTAAGCACATGAACATGCATCTAAAGCATGGATCTTTATATTTTCAGGGCTATTCAAGAACATCTGAAGATCAAAGGACATACCAAAAAGATCCAGTGATTGTTGGACGACCAAAGATGAGTCTAGATCTTGAGCTGAACCTTTCACCTTCTTATTCACCTTCAGAAACTACAACTAGAGATGAGTCCTCAAATCACAACGAAACCGAGTCATCAAAGGGTAAAAACTTGACGAACCCGAGTAAGAAGAGCATAACTGGGACAGGGTTAGGCCGATCTTCGTCCTGGCTTGCGTTTGAAGGTGATGATGTTGATCACAAGGAGCAAGAGATGGTGACAAAAGTATGCATGAAATGTCACATGCTGGTTATGTTGTGCACATCAACTCCTGTTTGTCCTAACTGCAAGTTCATGCACCCACATGATCAAAGCTCTACAAAACTGTTTAAACCATCAAATTTGCTTAGGCTACTATGCTAGGCTCTTTCAGTGTTACTACTGAATCTGTGATACTTGTACGAAAGAATATGAACCAGAAGAGACTACTAGATTATATGGACAAAGTTATGTATATATACTACAAGTACCAAAAAGTTTTTATTCTATGCTTCTATGAAACCATATTCAATTTCTTTGTTCATGCTTGGAATCTCTCAAACTACTAGTAATTTCATTGAATTGTACATTTATGTTCAAGGTCAGATAAACAAGAGTTTGACTAGAAAACCTGAGTGTAGTCATTTTCGATTATATAACCGCAGGAGAAAAAGAGTTAATTTGAAACTATTGATGGTTTTGTAGCAAGCCACGATGCTTTTGTTTCGGGACTATTGACAAGTCTTCATAGCAAATGAATGTGTTTACTTAAAGCTGAAACATAGCATAAAGCTAATATGATCAGACAGAGAGTTCAAGTAAGGGAAAATCATACCACAAGGAGTCATGAACCAGAGAAGCTCCATCAAAAGCTCGTAACACTTAAAATTGTTCACAGGTGGGGAACAAGATCAAGATGAAACCTGGTAAACAAATTAACATTATACACAGATTAGTTATCCAATAAGGTCTTGAAAATGTAATCTAGCATTAGTAACCGGTAAATAGTGGCTTGCTTTGCTTAATTCTCTAACTACTTCATTTGGAGTACATAGCCTGTGTATAGTAATTAAACAGATGCAAACAAAAAAGCATGAGCATCACAAAAGGTGAATAAACAGCAGATCCATTTGTAGTATTGAAATAGGGGAAGGTGTAAGAGTAACACTCCCAAATTACAGTCTCATACTCTAATAATGTATGAAGAAATGCCAAATTATGGATCGACACTAACCCAGTTTCTGAGTGCATTCAGAAGCAGCAACATCTATAAAAAACTAAAATTCCTCTAAAGCAAAACCTAACAAACGCAAACGATCTATCATCTATCTCTTCTGATTTCTTCGACAGAATAACTGTAATTAGGCAGACTAACCTACGAGGAAATTAATTGGGGAAGAAACGAATCGGTAGTAGTAGCTTACGAGGAGAAACTGAGAGATTTCGCGGTTAACGGAGCAGATACTTTACCAGCGACCACGGCAAACAGAGGATTCATCTGGCCGGCGACTATTCCAATCGATTTTCGTTGCCTTTTCCAGATTCCGATCAGGTTTCGCCATATTTGTTTTCTAGGGATTTCAAACAAAAAAAAAAAAACGAAGGAGTAGACGAATAATTCAACATTGAGAGGTAAATTTTGAAATACTCTCGCGAGGGAATATTTAGGATTTAGGAGGGAAAATCCACAAAAAAAAAAAAAAAAAGCCTAAAATTACAATGCACAATTTCTGCGTGATTTTTATTTTTCGAGAATTGTTTTATTTCAGGTAGCATCACTAATCATATATTGACACCTGTCACTCGTAGCAACACACCATTAAAATCAGGCCTAGTTTTGATTTTGAAACTCAAAATCGAAACAGAGAAAGAGAGACAGAGACGAAGGAGAATCAGAAGAAGATGACAAGCAAAGATGAATCGTCGATCAGAGAGAGAGCTGCGGTCCGATGTGCAAGAGCTACGATGCTCCTCTACTAACTGGCATCATCGTCCCGCGATCTGACGGCAACCATTGATTCCGGCGGCGAGGTTAGAAGATCCTTCCTCTTTCTCCATTTTCTTCTTCGGTTCGGAATGGGTTTCGCTACGGTCGATCTATAATTCCGAAACTCTTTTGTGTTTGTGTTTGTGTTTGTGTTGTGTGGTATCAGAAGGAAGGAGAGACGCGAAGAGAAATTGAGGATCTGAAGAAAAAGCTTGCGATGGAGAAGAAAAGGACTAAGCGGATTAAGCTTTTGCGGCTTCATGGAGATGCTTCTTCTCGTCGTTCTGGTTCTCTTGATTTCCAGTTTCTTCCTTGTCTTCTTTCTCGGTTCTCGTTGATCAATGTTTGTATCAGCTTTCTCTAGTTCCACTTCCACACGTTCTTATGTAAAACGTTTCATCAGCAGAATTTCAGATTTCGTTGCTTATTATATCAACTGCTAAAAACCAACAAAATCAGATGTGTTTGTTTTGGAATCAATGACAGGGCTTATTTTGTATTTGATATTCGTGTTCGAAAGGTTGGAGATTTATTATGAAATGAAGTCTTCTTTGCTCAAGCAAATCTTCCACTCACTGAAATAGCAAAGAATATTTTTTTCTATAATGGAATGGGCACAAGAATTTGAGGACGCAGAGATACATCATAATAAAAATGTTTTACATCTCTTTGGTCTCTTCCGGTCACACAATCACACTTGAGAAGTCCCCAGAACTTGGAAGTAACACTAAAGAAAAGAGGGAGGTATGTGTAATTCTTCTCGTGCTCAGTCAAATGCGTAGGGATCATCGGCATAAGGATTGAGTGAGCCTTCTGAAAACAGATCTCCAATATTTGCAGAGCGTGGATGATGAGCACTTATGGCTGCTACCTATTTCATGTACAAGAGAGATACATTCAATGTTGTTAAAAAGGTCCAAACACAGCAAAATAAGGAAAGGGTCTCAGTTTAGAAGCCTAGCCTAAACAAATGTTTTTTCGCAATTTAAACAACTCTTCAAGTTACAGAAAGTATGGTCGAAATGAACTAGTCTACTTGAGTGGTATTAACCCTGCTTCGGAACTAGTTCACTTGACTGCGATTTTTACATTCCAAATATTTAGTAAAGTTTCAGGATCTATCTTACCTTAGCAATACTTCTGGGGGTCTTAGCTTCGGGTGTAACCCGAGACAATCGCCTCTGTGGCTCCTGTAGCCATAAAAAAAGGTGAATCCCAACTCAGAGAAGATGGTTGTTGAACATATCTGAATATTTAAGATGAAACAAATCAAAGGGTTGATGCGCAGAATAGTTTACCTCAAACATGACTGTGCCTTTTGTTTTCCTTCGTTTTGTAGCCCTCCCATTGTTCGTTTCAACTTCATATTCACGACGGGTCACCTGCCAAGTTGAACCACGTAACAAATGATGAGGCTGGGAGCTGAAGTAAAAGTAGTTAATAAAGGGTTTTAATGTTTTACCTTGCTGTGATGCTTCGGACTGCTCATTAAGCTTCTTGTATTAACCTTTTCAACTTCAGGTGTTTCTGTTGCCTTTACAAAAGGAGAGTCCTGCATTTCATCCATGAGGATGTATGTATATAGTTATATATGCAGACTTTGACCAACCAGAGACAATATAAATTGGTATTTCATTTCCTACCTGTTCATCGTCATGCACAGCTATTTGCTGACTTCTCTTGCTACCAGCAGGACGAGAACCTCTCACTTTGACAGATGAGACAGAATATTCCTACAAGATGATTAAGTTATCAAAATCAATATATGTTTTGTGTTTGACTAAATGTGATGATATAAAGTAAACAAAGTATTCTTTTAGTTGATCAAAATGATTTGCGGTCTAACCTTCCTAGAGCTCACTTCCTGCTCTTCAGGCGGTTTGTCACTCATAACTCTCCACTGCATTTGCAACAAAGCTCTTTGCCTTTCTTCCTGCAAAGATAACTCATTAAGTCATTAGGTTCTAAACGTTAACAGGTGCATCTTATAATGAATATTGATAAACACTTACCTTTGATCTCTGAAGATCTAACTCGTCTTGCAGCTTTTTGCAATCATCTTCGTACTGACACTTGAATGCTTTCAACTGAACATCATGCTCGTCCCTGAGTGTTGTTATCCTCTGCATGAAGATAAAAAATTACTTGAGTGAGTACCATAGGCTTCATATTCCAATCGAACTATCAAATTGTCTGTTGGTACCTCTTTTAATTCAGTTTCAGCCTGAATCTGAGCTTGTCTCAGTTGCTCATCGTGCTTCGCTTTGAGATTGAACTCCCTATTCTCATGTTCCTCCCGAATAGTGAGTATCTGCAAAATATACAACTTTATCAGCCAATTTGCTACTTAAACCTGCTCAGTGATAAACTTCCAAACAAAAAAACAGAGAAAAGGGACTTTGATTCAGATATCTCCATTTTCTGCTACTAAACCTATAATTCCGAGGGGTTGAAATCTCAGAAAATTCAATGCTTGGTGATGTTCAGAAACAACAGGTTTAAGAGGAGATTACTATACCAGAGAAGCATGATCCTCCTGAATGGTCAGCAATTGCTGCTTTGATTCGGCTTTACTGTCTGAAATTTCTTTATCATATTTTGTAGATAAGTCTTTGATAACCCTCTCAACCTGAAGTCAGAACCAGAAACATCACAGAGCCATGATCAATTGCTCAGCCGATTTACAACAAAAAATTTTGTCAGCAGATACCTTTTCCTTTTCAGCATTGATATTTTCTTGCTTCTCCTCATCATATTTCCTCCGGATTTCATTAATTGCCTAAAAATCATCAAGAGAGTATATACGTCAAATTTTGAAGTTGTGTTATACTTTGATTCAGTTAAGAGCTCTAAACAAATCCTCAGCATACATGTGGAGAAAATGATCCAAGACATACCTGGTCATTTCTCTGAGATAATTCCTTCAAATGCCTTGATAATTCCAACTGTTTACTCTCCAGCATCAGATCATATTGCTTCTTCGCCTCAACAAGCTTGGTTTCAGCAGCTGCCAGTAGCTCCTTGTCCTGCAATGGGGTTCGTATTTGAGGAGTATTAGAAGGTGGATAGAAACCATAAAGCCTTGTCCAATATCAAACTTTTTATACCTCTGTGGTTTGCTGGTCCAACTTCTTCTCATTTTCCTTGCATTGTTGGATAAGAAGCTCTTTTTCTTCAATAACGCTTTGGAGCTGGTTCACCTCTGTCGACAATGAATCGACACGCAGCTGATTGCCCTCGTTTTCTAGCTGCAAAGTCTCCATTTCTTCAGCCTTTTTCTGTGCATCAGCCTCCAGCTTCTCATAGTTCTCTTTGCTTTCCATCTCTAATGATGAAAGCTTCAACGAAAATTCTTGCTGCGAGATACAAGGACAGATTAAGCATTCATAGATTGATAATTTGAGAGAGACAGCACAAAGTTATGGAAGATATTTATACCGTTCTATTCTCTGAGGCCCTCAGATTTTCCAACAAAGCTTCTATTTCCTCTCTCAGCTTTGAGATCACTGCTTCTGTCTCAGCATTTTTAGAGACTAGACATTTTGCTTCAGACTCCAGCTTTTCAATTGCCTGCCTTGCAGAGCAGCGTTCCTCATCAAGTTGGGAAAGTAATGAAGCTTTAGCTTTCAGAAGTTCATCTTTTTGTTCATATAACTCGTTGCAAGCTGATTGCAGAGCTTCTTTCTGGAAAGTTAAGTTCAAGAACTCTCTTTGGAGTCGCTCGAATAATCTTTGAGCACGATCAGAAGTAAGATCTCTATCCTTTTGGAGCAACGTAAGGTGAGTGCCATATAAACCATTTAGCTCATCAAACTTTTCCATAAAGGCCAAGTTCTTTTTGTCCAGTTCAGCCAATTCGGTTGCCAAAGAGTGGACAAACCCCTCAAGTTTCTTGACCTCCTGGTCTGAGCTAATCAGTTTCTCAGATAGATTATCAGCACTCAGCTGAATATTCAGCGTTTCTTGCTCCAACTTCTCCTTGATGCCAACAAGGCATTTGGCCTCATCTTCTTTTGATGTTAACTCAAGACGCACCTTCCCAAGTTGGACGTTTAAATTCTCAATGTTGAGTTTTGCTTCAGCTACAGATGCTTCTGAATTGATTATCATAGCATCTGCAACAGAATAAGAAGATTAATGCAAATACCACTACTATCATATAGCTGTAACAACAAAAGGAAAGAAAAAAAGAGGATAATATTTGCAGTGTTCATCTTTATTGTAACATTAAACACAATTCTGTATCTTTATGTGCAGTGAGTTGTTCAAGCTATTTGGTATGTGGGGTACATGTTCAAGCTCTTAAATTAGATAGAGCATGTGATATACGACAGTGTGAATCTTAAGAAGAAGAAATTTTACCTTTCTCCTTTATGAGATTTGCAGTTCTACACTGCTCATCTAGATAAGAGTTTTCTTTCTGTTCTTTCTCGAGTTTGAGCTCCTCTAGTTCCTTCTCTCCTGCATTATTGACTTAAATGTAACTAAAATGTCTTAACAATATCCAACAAAAGAGCCATAGAGAAATTTTAGTAAACCATACTGAAGCAACTCAATCGTTTTGAAATTAAAGGTATTCCCATGAAAGAAATCAACAAAAAAATGTCTAAAACAAACCAGAAACTTACGGATTTTTATGTTTTCTTCAGCAGCACCCAATCTTAAACATAGGTCTTGCATTTGGTGCTTTAGATTGTCTATTGCTTCCGAACTAGAAGAGAATTTGGACTCAAAAAACTCCTTGTCCTTCTCAGCTACAGAGGCAACATAGGAAACAGCTAAAGAAACAAAACCATAAGTATTCAACGACCAGTGTGCATCTATCATTCATTACCTTCTTGCACCTGTGAAGCCAAGTGCTGCAGTGTCTCAGTCAGTTGATCACACAGTGTCTTCGTTGAAGAGAATTTGGACTCCATCCCTCTCCAAAGCTTCTCATCTTCCTTTTGCATTGCTCTTAGCTTAGCATTCTCATTAAAAGCGTTCTGCAGTTTTTCCTCTAATGCAATTATATGATCCATCGACTTTTTCAGCTTAGAATTCTGATAAAAAACATCAGAATTGTCTATTAACTCTGTCTAACTACATTTCTGACGATATATCATAAGAAATCAACAGTAACTCGAGCTTATCAATGGCAAAATCTTTCCAAAACTAAGATGTTCTCGAGGATAATCAAATACTTGCGAAATTAAGCAGAGAGATCTGCGTTTTCCTGCTCATTCATGTTAGTAGAACCGAAACCAGAAATACAATCCTAGCAACAACACCACCATACATACCTCATAAAGCACATCGATCAAACTTATAAAGTTTGTAAAGACGCATTATGTAAGAAGAAAACGTGATAGCATTCGAAATACCGCCAGTTCGAGATCGGATTTCATAGAAGCCTGTTCCTTCACCAATTTCTCTGGAAAAACGGAAACGCAGACATCGCGATCATCAGAATCGCTCGATTTCAGAAACAATCGGACCGAAATCCTCGAAATCAATCCATAAGAAGAAAATTACCTGCAGTGAGCTTCAGATTCGAGAAATTTCCGGAAGAAGAGACGGAATCCTGAGATTGACGCGACGAGAAGGAGAAATTCTTCGCCGATCCAGACAACGAACGGATCTGATCCAAGCTCTTCATCGCTGGAAAACCTATCTTCTGCATCTCGACACTTGACGAACACAAATCGTAATCTCTCTCTCTCTCTCTCTCTAAGAGCCTTTAAGTGTGAGATTAATCGGAAAATGAACTTGGCGCTAAATCCGTCCTAGTCCGGTATTTAAAATATCGGAGATTCGACTCCCGACGGTTATAATGCCACGCGGTTGTGCTGACGTCAGCATCCCGCATGAGTCAAGATGAGCCGATTCCGAAGTTGGGAATATTACACAATTAGTACAAACGTTACATAAAAATACGAATAATTGTAAGTTTCTTTTGTATACCTTTTTCTGGATTTGGTCATAAATATTCAATTAGGGAACTTTCTTTCTTAGTGATGATGCTTTGTTGTTAGGGATTTGAAACCGGAGGAGGAGTATTGGAATTTGCAAGCAATGATTTTTTGAGAGACCAATGGTTGATCGATTTAAGATCAAGATTTTGTCAGTAAATGCATATAATGAGTTAAAATGGAAACCAATGGTTGATCGATTGAGAAATTGTAAGACCAGAGAAGAGTGCGATTTAGTTACTAAGGAGAATAGGGAGAGAACTGATAGTGAGAGAACGGATAAAGCTTTAGCTGTTGAGCTCAAGGATCTAATGCAATATGTAGCTAAGGAAAGGGAGAGTAGAGGACAACCTCTATCGAAAGAGCTCGAGGATGGCTACTAGATCCTGCTCGAAGGATAGAGACATTGCTTCTGATCGTGCTATTCGATCAACTCTAAGGAGAGTTCTTGACCAGAAAGAAGCTCTGCAATCAGCTGGCAATGAGTTATATGAACAAAAAGATGAACAAAAACATCATTTGTATCCTGCAGCAAGAATTATCGTTGAAGCTTTCATCATTAGAGATGGAAAGCAAAGAGAACTATGAGAAGCTAGAGGCTGATGCACAGAAAAAGGCTGAAGAAATGGAGACTTTGCAGCTAGAAAACGAGAGCAATCAGCTGCGTGTCGATTCATTGTCGACAGAGGTGAACCAGCTCCAAAGCGTTATTGAAGAGAAAGAGCTTCTTATCCAGCAGTGCAAGGAAAATGAGAAGAAGTTGGACCAGCAAACCACAGAGGTATAAGAAGTTGGATACTGGAGAAGGCTTTATGGTTTCTATCCACCTTTTCAAATACGAACCCCATTGCAGGACAAGGAGAGCTACTTGCAGCTGCTACAAGGTTTTGTTTAGAGTTAAAAGTATAACACAACTTCAAAGTTTGACGTATATATGCTCTTCTGATGCTTTGTAGGCAATTAATGAAATCCGGAGGAAATAGGATGAGGAGAAGCAAGAAATCATCAATGCTGAAAAGGAAAAGGTATCTGCTTACAAAATCTTTTATTGTAAATTGGCTCTGAGCAGTTGATCATGGCTCTGTGATGTTTCTGGTTCTGACTTGAGGTTGAGAAGGTTATCAAAGCATTATCTACAAAATATGATAAAGAGCTTTCAGACAGTAAAGCCGAATCAAAGCAGGAATTGCTGACCATTCAGGAGGATCATGCTTCTCTGGTATAGTAATCTCCTTTTAAACCTGTGGTATGTTCTGCAGATACTCACAAAACGAAGGAAGAGAAAGAGCACGGTCATGTTTGAGGTAACCTATTCTGCGCATCAACCCTTTGATTTGTTTCATCTTAAATGTTCAGATATGTTCAACAACAACCATCTTCTCTCACCTTTGTTTTGGCTACAGGAGCCACATAGGCGAGCATCATGTGGAAGAAGTGGAACTAGAGGAGAAAATACAAACATTGATCAACGAGAACCGAGGAAGAAAGTGGAAATCAACAAAACCAGAACGATGAGAAGAAAAAGGCAGAAATTATCAACTAGAGAAAGAAGACGAGTCCTCTGTTTTCGGAATATTCACGCATGACTCAGATTTGTCGTTTTCTCTTACTCATGAATCAAAGTCCCTTTTCTCAGTTTTATCGCAATTCGTGAAGAACATGAAATAAATAGGACGATTAAAACATCAAACCCAGAATAACACGATCAATCTCAAAACGACGTCAAACGCCGGAATAACAAGATCCATCTCAAAACGACATCAAACCCAGAATAACACGATCCATCTAAAAACGACATCAAACCCAAACGCCACGAAAGTAGGAGTAAGTTCATTAAAAACCAGAAAAAGAAAGTACCATAAACCCAGATCTCAAGAACTCATCATAGAAAAAAAAAAAAAAAAGTTCAAACCCAGTAGAATCAGGAGGAGAAAAGCTCTACTTCGCCGGTGGTGTCGCTGCTTTTCCTTGCCTTCTCATTTGTTTCTTCATCCGTTTCTCATCCTTGCTCTGTTTTCGCTGCAAGGCAACGATCTCGTCAAGCTGGTTTGCCTTCTCTTCTGCTTTGATCTTCTGGGCAACTCTCTCCTTCTGAGCCTTCTCAGCTTCCGCCTTCTTCTTTGCGGCAGACTTCCGGTTCCAAGAGCTAAAAGCACAAAATCCTCCGATTCCGATTCCTCCTCCAATGAGTGCTTTCACGTCACCTCGAACAGGAAATTTAGCAATAAGAGATTTCAACATTTTTTCTCTGTAAAAAAAATCGAACAAAAAACCAGAGAGGAGAGGAAGGAAGAAGACGAAGATGGAGGAGTGTCACTTCTTTATTTTGGGGGGGGGGGGGGGGGGAGAGAGGAGAGAGGAGAGAGGAGAGAGAAGAGGAAATTTGCTTTTTAATTATTTAATTTTTAAGGTTCTTTTTATAATATCTAGTAACGGTTTTCAAAACATTTTCTAATTATTTAACTATTAATTAGAAAAAGGTGTGGAAAATACATATATGGAGACTAGATAAAAGAAAAATTAGAGTCATAATATTTTTTTTTTTTTGTCGTCAAATAAGTTTTATTTTTTAAATACAAATATGTGTGGGAAAATAGAAATAATGTAGTGTTAAAAAAGAAAGGAAAATAGAAATAGTGTGTGTTTTGTGTCACCTGCGTTATGGGTCCCACTGAATATCCCGTGATTTGGATCCCGCGTATGTTTTAGAATTTTGATTAGCTGCATCGCGACTTACCATACACTTTTTGTGTACAAACGATTTACATACCACTTTCTCTTCTCTCTCTTTTTTTTTTTTTTTTTGTTTTGCTAAAAACCAACTTCTTCCTTTTAACCGACCCTTTCTTCTTCCTTTCTTTTCTGAAAAATATACTTATAAATTTTGTGCACATACTTTATCAATCTAATGTTGCCAACCATTTTTTGGTGGGTAAAAATATAAATTGTAATGCAACATTTTGGTTGGATAAAATATTTGTACCCGGTCCTTATCTGGAATGTCTCTATATGCCAAAAATTGTGTTAGTGGCTCCACATGTTGGATAAAATATTTTCGGCTTAAAAAAGAAAAGAACGTGTGTTAAAGTTTAAATAGAAAAAATGGAAATCGTTTGTTGTGTTTCTATGGGTCCCACGAATATGTGATGAATATATCCTTTTGGTCTTTTGGATCGTACGTAAGGAAACCTTTTTTTTTCATGCGCTTTTTGTATACATTCGCTCGTCTCGTGTGTCATCACTCATCATCATCATTTTTATTTCTTTGTCATTATCATCATTGTGGGTGATTGATTCGACTGTAGTTATAAATTAATTGTTATAGAATTTTTGATATAAGTGTTTTGGCTGTAGCTGTATATTTTTTTTGCTGTAGATTTTTGTGCTACAGACTTTTTTGCTGTACAAATATAAGCTGTAACTATTTTAAAATAAAAACATGATTGGTAAATCTAAGATATGTGCTATAGTTTTAATTAAATCGACTAATTTTATGAAAATAAAATGTTTTGTACTAATTATACAAATAATCTAGTTTATAGAAACTTTATGTATTTTTCAATGCAATAAAAATGAACATCTAAAGTATTTTAAAATGGACAATTAAAAAAAATTAAATATCATTTTATATTAAATAATTTCGGTAAATGTATTTAAAATATAAAAATACTTTAGTGATTGATAGAATAATTCATAATACTTTTGATTTTATATTTTCCATAGATTCGTCACAATCTTGTTTTAAAATCCTTCCATATATATTTTTTTCTCTCAAAACTTTGTTTTTATGAAGTTTTAACTAAGTAATCATAATAAAAGTGTATAACGTGATTTAAAAAAAAAAGAGTTTGTATAGCCATAAAAATGGGGCTGTAAGATTTTACATGTTACAACAAAAGAAACTTAAAAAAAAATTAAAGAGGCTGTAACTTAGAGAATTAAAGCAAAAACATGATTGGTAAAAAAAGGTATAGGTTTGAAAGTTAAAGAATTAAAGCTACAACATGATTGGTAACATAATGATGCTTTAAGAAAAATTAAGACTGTAGACAACACTTAAAGCCTAACCAATCATGCACATTATTACATAGGTTTTGAGAAATAACTATATTATCTGAATAATTATAATCTTTGTTTTAGAGTTTCCACACACAATTTTAAATCTCTCTCTAGTAAAGCTATATATGATACTTATAAAATTTGTGAGAGCATACATATGTATGTAATTCAGATGGTTCGATATAGGGTTTTTTGCCAAAAATGCCATTTGTTGGAAATTTTTTTTTAAAAATATCATTTAATTCAAAACTCCCGAAAATATGTCATAATTCATTGTTCATAAAATAAAAAAGACATTTATATCCTCAGTTATGATTTCATGATATACATTTGCATCCACGATGTTATCGTATTTGTCCACCGTCACCGTTAATGTTCACAGTCATTGTCTCCATCATTATCCACCACTGTCACCGTCAATATCCACCGTCCGTTGATTTTTGTCCACCACCGTATTTGTTTCTATTTTGTCCACAATCACTTTCTCTGTCACCGATTCTGTTCACAACCGTTTTTGTCCACCACCGCCGTTTCTATGTTTTGTCTACCACCGCCGTCTCTGTTTTGTCCACGGTCGCCGTTAGAGAGAGAGAAATCAAGCGAGCGAGAGATCCGGTAGGAGAGAGATAAAGAGATAAATCCGGCGAAGATCCAAAGAGAGAGTGAGAAATCCGGCCAGATCTGGAGAGAGAGAAAGAGAGAGTCAAAGAGAGCTAGATCCGGCGCGAGATAGAGAGATTTAGATATGGGAAGTCTCTGTTTTTGTCCTCACCCGCCGTCTCCATTATCACCATCTCTGCCACCATTCTCCACCACCTTTTCGTTATCACCATCCATCACTTCCATCACCATCAACAACAAAAACATGAGAAAGAGAAGAAGAAAGAGAGGAAAAGAGAAAGGAGAAAGAAACGTGAGAAGAAGAGAGAGAAAGAGAGATTATATATTTTATTAAAGAGAGAATATAATTGTTTTTTTCATATAGGTTATGGCATTTTTTGAGTGATTAAAAATTAATGGCATTTTTAGAAGACTTTTCTGACATTTTTGATAATTTTCTCTTCGATATATAGATATACTCCTTTTTCTAAATGTATGGTCAAATTTATGTTCTATAGACAAGTAAATATATACATATATATATATATATACTTGAATGCATTTACTTGAATATTACATTTATAATCCGTTCAAAAATATTCAATGGAAACGGGTAGACAAATACTGAAATATTTAATTCTTCCACCAGGACATAACAAGTAATTTTATTTCATTTTTGGTCAAAGTAATCTATTTAAAGAAAAACAATTATAAGCGAAGGACTTTCTCTAGTTGATCAATGTTTGTGTATCACTTTTCTCTAGTTCCACTTCCACATATGTTCTTATGTATAACGTTCATCATCACAAATTTCACATTCGTTGCATATTATTTATATGAACTGGTACAACATCCACAATCTTACATGCCCAATTGAAAAGGAAAAGAGAGAGTTTAGTGCAATGTGCAATGGGTGAGGCAACATTTTAACTTCTGAAGCAACCTCGTGATAGTGTAGCAGAGAGGTTAGAGTAAAAGGAAAACGTTTTTAGTAGCAGATAGTTTCCTTTTTGTGGTAGAATCAACTCGGTCCTCAGTCAAATGCGTAGGGATCATCAGCATAAAGATTGAGGGAGCCTTATGAAAACAGATCTCCTATATTTGCAGAGCGTCGATGATGAGCACTTATGGCTGCCACCTGTTTCATGTACAAGAGAAGACATTCAATGTTGTAAGAAGCTCCAAACACAGCATTGTAAGGAAAGGGTCTCATTATAGAAACCTAGACTAAACATGCCATAATTGTGGCCGAAGCAAACATCTACCGTTCATTTTTTCCACAGTTTACACAACTCTTCAAGTAAAAGAAAGTGTGGTCGAAATGAACTTAGTCTACTTGAGTGGTACTAACCCTGCTTCAGCACTAGTTCACTTGACTGGGATTTATACATTCCAAATGTTTACTAAAGTTTCAGGATCTATCTTACCTTAGCAATACTTCTGGTGGTTTTAGCTTTGGGTGTAATCCGAGATGATCGCCTCTGTGGCTCCTGTAGCCAAAACAAAGGTGAGAGAAGATGGTTGTTGTTGAACATATCTGAATATTTAAGATGAAACAAATCAAAGGGTTGATGCGCAGAACAGGTTACCTCAAACATGACTGTGCTCTTTGTCTTCCTCCGTTTTGTGGCCCTCCCTTTGTTCGTTTCAACTTCATATTCACGACGGGTCACCTGCCAAGTTAAACCACGAAACAAATGAGGAGGTTGGGAGCTGATGTAAAAGTAGTTATAATATAAAGGGTTTTAAATGTTGTTTTACCTTGCTGTGATGCTTTGGACTGCTCATTAAGCTTCTTGGATTGATCTTTTCAACTTTCTTCAACATCTTGGTCACAGGTGTTTCTGCTGCCTTTACAAAAGGAGAGTCCTGCATTTTATCTAAGAAGCGAGAGCAAGAAATTCATATATGCAGACTTTGACCAAGCAGAAACAACATAAAATGGTATTCTATTTCCTACCTGTTCATCGTCATGCACTGCTATATGCTGGCTTCTCTTGCTACCTGCAGGACGAGAACCTCTCACTTTGACAGATGAGACCGAATATTCCTACAAGATGATTAAGTTATCAAAATCAATATATGGTTTGTGTTTTACTAAATGTGATGATAGAAAGTAGTCTTTTAGTGGAACAAAATGATTTGCGGTCTAACCTTCCTAGAGCTCACTTCCTGAACGTGAACAGGCGTATCTTATAATGAATATTGATAAACACTTACCTTTGATCTCTGAAGATCTAATTCGTCTTACAGCTTTTTGCAATCATCTTCGTACTAACACTTGAATGCTTTCAACTGAACATCATGCTCGTCCCTGAGCGTTGTTATCCTCTGCATGAAGATACAAAAATTACTTGAGTGAGTACCATAGGCTTCATGAACTATCAAATTATGCCTGTTGGTACCTCTTTTAGTTCAGTTTCAGCCTGAATCTGACTTCGCTTTGAGATTGAACTCCTTATTTTCATGGTCCTCCCGAATAGTATCTGCAGAACATACAACTTTATCAGCCAATTTGCTACTTAAACTTCCTCAGTGATAAACAGAGAAAAGGACTTTGAGTCGGATATCTCCATTTAGTGCTACTAAACCTATAATTCTGAGGGGGTTGAAATCTCAGAAAATTCAATGCTTGGTGATGTTCAGAAACATCAGATTTAAGAGGAGATTACTATACCAGAGAAGCATGATCCTCCTGAATGGTCAGCAATTCCTGCTTTGATTCGGCTTTACTGTCTGAAAGTTCTTTATCATATTTTGTAGATAATTCTTTGATAACCTTCTCAACCTCAAGTCAGAACCAGAAACATCAGAGCCATGATCAAATTGCTCAGAGCCAATTTACAATAAAAGATCTTGTCAGCAAATACTGTTTAAACCATCAAATTTGCTTAGGCTCCTATGCTAGGCTCTTTCAGTGTTACTGGATCTATGATATTTGTACGGAACAATATGAAGCAGAAGAGACTACTAGATAATGTGGACAAAGTTATGTATACATTACAAGTACCAAAAAGTTTTTATTCTGTGAACGATATCCATCTTTGTTCATGATCTAGATCTCTCAAACTACTAGTAATTTCATTGAATTGTACTTGGCATAACACGTACATTGAATTTTATATCTATTAGAATTGCATTAAAACATATATAAATACTGACTACAGTTATGTTCAGGGTATGATATACCAGAGTTTGACAAGAAAACTTGAAGTGGAGTCACTATCGATAACATGAACACAGGAAAAGAACAGAGTTAATTTGAAACTATTGATGGTTTAGTAGCAAACTATTGACAAGTCTTCATATCAAATGTGTGGAAGATGGTAGAATGTATTTACTTAAAGCTGAAACATACCATAAAGCTAATATGATCAGACAGAGAGTTCAAGTACGGAAATACAATACCACAAGGACTCATGAACATTTAAAGCTCCATCAAAAGCTCCAACACTTAAAGATCAAGATGCAGCTAGCCTGAAAAACATAACATCAGACAAAAACATAACATCGGGACAAAGACAAAGGTTTTGGAAACTGTAATCTAGCTTGCTTAAAGAGAAACATCTTTGCTTCATTTGGAGTACATAGCCTGTGTATAGTTTAATGCACAAACGCATGAGAAATCACCAACGGCGAATAAACACATTGATGAAAAAACACAGACTCAGACTCAATAGAAAGACTAACAAAGCCAGACTCAATTCCGATGCTTCAAAGGTTTAAGAGAAGCTAGACTAGTCTATATTATATTTTGAGGCGGAACATAGTAAGGCGCCGAGTACGTCATGGTAAAAGCTTTAACGGGGGCCAAGCTTCCATCATGATCGAGAAAGACAACGGCATATTCGTCATGATCCATGAGCTGGACGCAGTTAGAATGTAGGCCATGAAAGGAGGTAGAAGGCACACAAAAAGGTTCAGACTTTGAGAGGAAAATGCAGAGGTCTCCGATGTCTCGAGTGTAAAGAGCGTTTCCTTCTCCGTCAAGCTTGAACACCATTAGAGCTCTTGTTTTCATTTTCACCGTACCACTGGGAGTGACCTTCCTGTACCACTTGATTAAGAAAGTCTCACCGGTGGAACGCGACTCGACCAAGTGTTCGGTCGTGGAGCAAGAATGCAAAAGCTCGCATTTGGTCTTGCTCAGCACGGGGAGGTTTTGAAACCGTAACCTCTGAATATTGGGTTTTTCCTTGGGATCCTTTAGATCCCATGATCCAATGAGGAAGCCTCCAGATCCAGGCAAGCAAAAGGCCTCATCTTTCTCGGAAAACATGACACGGGAAGAGTAGAAGCACTGATTCTTGATTCTGATGTTGGTCCACTCGGGATTACTCTGAGCCGGTCTGCAGAAGCTTAGCTGAGGACCCAAGAACTTGACAGCAACGACACAATCCTCATCCTCTGGAGAAGATGAGGACATTGAAATATTGGTCACGACTTGAGTTTGGCAACCAGGAAGAGTCACAAGAGGGGGCAAGGGAATGCGTTTCGGGTCGGAGTCAGATGCAAATGGGTTTAGATCGTCTTGGAGACGTAGAATTCCGTCTTCCCTCAAAGTACCAACCCATCCATTGGATGATCCGACCGTTATGATTGCAGCATCATCATCCAACAACTCCGTATGCACCTTCTTTTCCAATTTAGTGAACCGAATTTCATTAACCTTTTGAATTTGAAGCTTTCGGAGATCTTCTCCGCAAGGAAAGGCGCACACGATGTAACAAGGAGGGGATTGCGAGGAAGATCCAGATGAGAAGCCATTAGAGAATACAAGACCACTTCCATGACCAAGCGAAGATCTCACCAACGAAGGGCACGAGCGCCTCAAGAGCCGCCTGATAAGAAGCAGAGACATGAAGAGATTATTATTGAAATTGCTCTTCGCGAAAACCCTAATTGGAGAATTTCTAATTCTCTTGCCCACTTTATATATAAGCGAGAGATATTTAATTTTTCCTGACATGATAATTTTACATTGATATATGGAAAATTGCATCCATAGACTATAGGTGAGTCTCACTGGTTATGCATTGATTTTATTTGTTGTGAGTCTCACTAATTAAGTCAACAAATTTATTGAAGCTAGATAATACTATATAATTTGTTAAATGTTTAGTAGATTCTTGTTAAACAAAAAAAAAAAAAAAGCATTTTTAGACAACATTATGCAATGGGGAGCTATGTAGGGTTGAATTAGAGAATGAAGTTTTTGAAATTTGAAGTCATGCCATCATATCTTGTTCCATCTAGCTAAAGTCATGCCATCAAATTTGAAGTCATGCCACAATTTGACTACTCCTTTGCTAACGAAAGCAGGGAAACATAAATATTGTAGTGGAGTTATGTTTGAACAAATGAAATGACTTCAAATATAGGATCCAAGTTCCAAATTAAAGTTTAGACTTGATAGTTTAATTCATTCATGTAGTTAGACTGAAAAGCATTTGTTTTAAAAGAGCAACAGTATTGATGCATTCATATTTTAGCATATTTAGTATATATTTTCTTTAGTTTTTGTAGTCATTAGACTTACATTTTTTGCATATTTTTCATCATTTTGAGTCTCATTTCATACTTAGGATCATTTTAGAGTCTAGGATACATTTCTTTGGATTTTGTGCATTTTGGTTCCTTTTTAGGTACTTTGGAGACATTGGAGTGAGTTGGAGACAAAGCGGCTAGAAGAATTGATCAAATGGGCAAAACACATGCAGGAGAAGTACAAAGCGGCTGAAAGATCATCTCTGTTGAAGGTCTTAACTTGATCGGATTAATCTGATATTTTGTGAGCGGAAAGGAAATTGAGTTATCTTTCCAATGGAAGTGGTTTCAACTCATTTGGAGCTGTATTGCGAAAGTTATTGAAGATTTAGTGAAGACATGTCCGTCTGGCGAGCAAAAGAAGCAAGTGCAGAACTTTAACAAGTGGATCGATCGATCCATAACTGGATCGATCGATCTGATCATCCAGATTTATCCGCGGGATCCTTGGATCGATCCAGCTAGAGGAGGATCGATCGGGCAAAATCTTTAGTAACTGGATCGATCGATCCACTTACTAAAGGTTTGGATCGATCGATCCAGGGGTGGATCGATCGATCCAGTCCTCAAGACTGCACTTTTTGTGACGAAAAATCAGCCACCTACTCCTACTTTATTTGGTCAAAAACGTGTTTCATGGCCAAAAATCTTTTTTCAGCCATATATATCTGTTTTTCACTCTCATTATTGGGGGGGACTTCACTTTTTTTTGTTCTTGAGTGGAGGAGACTTTTATTTTTGAGGGAGAAAGTTTCCCTTCCTCTTGAGTTGGGTTTTGATCCAAACTCTCCTTTGATGTTTTGGATGGATTTTCATCTTCATACAACTCTAGAGAAGGATTCTTCACCTCTATCTTTTATTCTTATGTTTATATCTTTTGTTCATATCATGTTTAGCATGTAGTCTTTGTTGGATCATGAATTATGCTAGATTAGGATGCTTTGATAGTTAGATGATGATAATTATGGTTGATCTTTGTTAGATCCTTCACTTAAGTTGTTCTTAATGCTAGTTTTGACTTATCCACTCAAAATCTAGATCTCTAGGCATTTTCATACCCGGAAGGTGTTTGTGGAAATACTTGAACTAAACTTGTTGTGAGCTTGGGTCACATAGCTACTTGACCGTGGTTCTATGAACTCTTGTGACAAAAATGGGAGAATATTAATGCTTGTCTAATCATTGAGATGGAATGCTTGACCGCGGATCTTGAATGTGATTAGGGAAAGAGGTTTTTACCATTGGCGTGGACTAACCTTAAAAATGAATATTCCATTGTTTAGGATAGTGTTTGATTCAACCTTTGACATCATTGTTGATTGTTAACCCATTCTTATGATAGTTAACCTCATGATCCAATGTTTTTATTTTGTTTATCTTCTTTCATTTCATTTTCTTGAATTTCTTATTTTTTTTAAAACAACAAAGAAAACCCCAAAAATATTTGTTATAGCTTAGTTTGTTTCATATTGAATCCATGGGTTAGGATGATCCATGAGTGATTAGTTGAAGAGTTAAGGTGTTTTATAGTTAGATTCTTAGACTTCTATGCTTGCTAAGTGTTCTTAATGCTAGATTGAATTTGATCACCTTAATCTAGATCTTAAACCTTCTATAGCATCGAAAGTGTTCATTGAAGGTTTGATCAAACTTAGTATAGCTCTAGCTTGAATAACCAAAGGGATTTGATGTTAGGATTGCTAGATGGTTAATAGACTTGAGCTTAATGTGTGTTTGAGTGAACGAAACCAATGGGAATTGATGTTTAGTTCATGATTGCATAAGGGTTTCTACCTCGGGAGAGGATTGATCTTCATTAGTGTTCTAGACTTATGGAAATTTAGGATTGTTTAAAGTAAGCACCTTGACTTAAAGCTAATTGCCTTGGATCAACCACCATACCCATGTGTTATCTTTTAGTTAAATCGAGTTAAAACTTGTGTTAATTGCTTAGCTTATTCGAATACTTGGATTCTTAGTGTTGCTATTCTTAACTCCTTGTGGTTCGACCCTATGCTATGCTACAACAACTAGAGTGTGTTGTTAGCTAAGTTTAGGTACAAAAATATAATTTGACACGCATCAAATTTGGCGCCGTTGCCGGGGAGTTTAGCAATAGCCATTAGGATTTGGTACTTGATTAAGACTAAGTGTTTATTTTTCTTTTGATACTAACTTTTTTCTTTAGAAACTCCGTCAAGCTAGCGACGTTAAACGCGCCTCTTGGGACCTCCCAAGTCTATCCATTGTCAAGCTAGTGACACAAAACAAGCATGAATAAAGAAGATCAAGCCCAAGAATCCTAACTCCAAGGTACCACATTTTCCTTTAGTAAATACCATTTTTATTTCGTATTTTTCTTCTTTGTGTGTTGTCCTTCTTCCTTGAATTTGTTTCTCACCGAGACGGTGAGAATTAAGTCTGGGGGAGTCAGGAGGATAGTCGCTAATGCTCATTTGAGTTTGTTTTGTTTTTATCTTTGAGTCTCATGCATTGCATTGTAAATGATAAAACCTTCAAAAACCATAAAAATTTGAAAAATTTCGAAAAATACAAAAAGATTTTCCTTTTCATTTAGTTGCATTTCATACACTTGTATGATCATTTAGGTTACATCATTCATATGGAGAACAATGATTTAAATGCCTTATAGTGATTTTTAGTACATAGCTCTCTTTGTGAATGTCTCGATAATGCTCTCTTAGACTTCATAAACCGCGAAAAGCATGCTTCTCCATATCTTTGATCTCTTCGCTCTAGATTCTCTAAGTCTTGTTGATTACTTGTTTGAATTGAAACCAACTCCACCTTATTAGACCATAAATTGAATTTTAATTCTCTTGCTTATGAGTTTTAGACCTTAACCATGGTTCACTTATACACATTCAACCATTTTTATCCCTTTTACCACTCTCTAATGGTTGGAATGGTCATCCCGATTCAAGTACATGATTTGAATGAGGATGGTACCACACCTTGATTACACCTAGCTTTTCTTTGAAACCACCATTAATTTGTTGAGTGAGACCTTTTTCTATTTGCACCTCATGCATAAAATCTTTAGAGATGGAAACGACAAGTTCTTTTGTTCCATTATGAGTAGTCTCATTGGCTAGTCTAGGTGGGTTGAGAGAATTTTGGAGTCTCATTGTTTTATATTACGGTTTTGGGAATTGGTGAGGGTGAGTAAGGGTGTGAGCTTATGTGAGGAATTGGAGAGATGAAAAGGAAAGAAGTGCAACCAAAACGGTTTAGAGAACGAAAATCGGATGTCTAAGGAGAGAAAACAAAAAGAAACATTACTCTTAAGCTAAGGAGTAAAGAAGCTCCTAGAAATGAAAATAATATATATAGAGAATCAAAAGGAGTAGAGATAAGTAAAGCAAGAGTAATTGTCTAAGCATAAGAAAGATCTCCCTAGGTTCTATCCTTGAAATAAAAGAAAGAAAAATGAAGTAATTGGTGTAGAGAACAAGAGTGACTTTGAGTGAAACAAAGAGTATGGGGTGGGTAGAATGGAAGAAAACATCTTGTATGCATCAATTGTTTCCCTTCTCCATTGCTTTTGTGTGTTGACTTGTGCCATATGTTGAGAGAAGTCACTAAAATGTTTTAAAACACCACTTCACTTCATATTGAACTTATTCTCTTACCAAGCCGCCGATTGGATTAGGTCGAATTCTCATTTGCAAGACTACACGGTTTTGAATCTTAATGAACATAAGGAGTTGGTAGATAAGATACATTTGATCACTTGACATTGAATTTAGAGGCAAAACATTGAAGTTGCGATGAGAATGAGAAGTTTGATTGAGTAGTTGGTTTATTTGTAGCATTGAGATGTATTATCTTGCATTGGCAACTTGATCTTTGGAAAACAATCTCTTAGCTATGAGTTCTCCATTTCAAACCTCTTCACCGGTTTGTTCTCTTTGTTTGCTCGAGGGCGAGCAAAAGGCAAGTCCGGGGGAGTTGATGCATTCATATTTTAGCATATTTAGTATATATTTTCTTTAGTTTTTGTAGTCATTAGACTTACATTTTTTGCATATTTTTCATCATTTTGAGTCTCATTTCATACTTAGGATCATTTTAGAGTCTAGGATACATTTCTTTGGATTTTGTGCATTTTGGTTCCTTTTTAGGTACTTTGGAGACATTGGAGTGAGTTGGAGACAAAGCGGCTAGAAGAATTGATCAAATGGGCAAAACACATGCAGGAGAAGTACAAAGCGGCTGAAAGATCATCTCTGTTGAAGGTCTTAACTTGATCGGATTAATCTGATATTTTGTGAGCGGAAAGGAAATTGAGTTATCTTTCCAATGGAAGTGGTTTCAACTCATTTGGAGCTGTATTGCGAAAGTTATTGAAGATTTAGTGAAGACATGTCCGTCTGGCGAGCAAAAGAAGCAAGTGCAGAACTTTAACAAGTGGATCGATCGATCCATAACTGGATCGATCGATCTGATCATCCAGATTTATCCGCGGGATCCTTGGATCGATCCAGCTAGAGGAGGATCGATCGGGCAAAATCTTTAGTAACTGGATCGATCGATCCACTTACTAAAGGTTTGGATCGATCGATCCAGGGGTGGATCGATCGATCCAGTCCTCAAGACTGCACTTTTTGTGACGAAAAATCAGCCACCTACTCCTACTTTATTTGGTCAAAAACGTGTTTCATGGCCAAAAATCTTTTTTCAGCCATATATATCTGTTTTTCACTCTCATTATTGGGGGGGACTTCACTTTTTTTTGTTCTTGAGTGGAGGAGACTTTTATTTTTGAGGGAGAAAGTTTCCCTTCCTCTTGAGTTGGGTTTTGATCCAAACTCTCCTTTGATGTTTTGGATGGATTTTCATCTTCATACAACTCTAGAGAAGGATTCTTCACCTCTATCTTTTATTCTTATGTTTATATCTTTTGTTCATATCATGTTTAGCATGTAGTCTTTGTTGGATCATGAATTATGCTAGATTAGGATGCTTTGATAGTTAGATGATGATAATTATGGTTGATCTTTGTTAGATCCTTCACTTAAGTTGTTCTTAATGCTAGTTTTGACTTATCCACTCAAAATCTAGATCTCTAGGCATTTTCATACCCGGAAGGTGTTTGTGGAAATACTTGAACTAAACTTGTTGTGAGCTTGGGTCACATAGCTACTTGACCGTGGTTCTATGAACTCTTGTGACAAAAATGGGAGAATATTAATGCTTGTCTAATCATTGAGATGGAATGCTTGACCGCGGATCTTGAATGTGATTAGGGAAAGAGGTTTTTACCATTGGCGTGGACTAACCTTAAAAATGAATATTCCATTGTTTAGGATAGTGTTTGATTCAACCTTTGACATCATTGTTGATTGTTAACCCATTCTTATGATAGTTAACCTCATGATCCAATGTTTTTATTTTGTTTATCTTCTTTCATTTCATTTTCTTGAATTTCTTATTTTTTTTTAAAACAACAAAGAAAACCCCAAAAATATTTGTTATAGCTTAGTTTGTTTCATATTGAATCCATGGGTTAGGATGATCCATGAGTGATTAGTTGAAGAGTTAAGGTGTTTTATAGTTAGATTCTTAGACTTCTATGCTTGCTAAGTGTTCTTAATGCTAGATTGAATTTGATCACCTTAATCTAGATCTTAAACCTTCTATAGCATCGAAAGTGTTCATTGAAGGTTTGATCAAACTTAGTATAGCTCTAGCTTGAATAACCAAAGGGATTTGATGTTAGGATTGCTAGATGGTTAATAGACTTGAGCTTAATGTGTGTTTGAGTGAACGAAACCAATGGGAATTGATGTTTAGTTCATGATTGCATAAGGGTTTCTACCTCGGGAGAGGATTGATCTTCATTAGTGTTCTAGACTTATGGAAATTTAGGATTGTTTAAAGTAAGCACCTTGACTTAAAGCTAATTGCCTTGGATCAACCACCATACCCATGTGTTATCTTTTAGTTAAATCGAGTTAAAACTTGTGTTAATTGCTTAGCTTATTCGAATACTTGGATTCTTAGTGTTGCTATTCTTAACTCCTTGTGGTTCGACCCTATGCTATGCTACAACAACTAGAGTGTGTTGTTAGCTAAGTTTAGGTACAAAAATATAATTTGACACGCATCAAGTATATTTGAAATTTTATGCTTTTGTAATCCTCTACATATTAATAGAGGAGACACTAAGTGAACATCCTATCCTATGTGTCATCCAAAGAGAATTTTAAGAAATTTTTAAGGAAAATTATTAAAATTTCTTAATAAAATTATTGTGTAAATAATTAGACTGTATTTATATCACATATACAATATATAACTATTAAACAAATATGGAAGAAAGGAATATGAAAGATTTTATTTAATAAATATAAAGTATATATGAGAATATATTTTTTTCCAATGACTATTAGATTTTTTTGACATGCGTTAAATACAATATTAGAATATTCAAAAAAAATTTCATTATTTTTTTATATACCGGAGAAATTAAAAATAACAAAGATATATCTTCAGTATAGATAAATATATTTCGTCTAACAAAATTTAATTTGCATGATACTTAGACTAAATACAGATAATTTTTTAGAAATATCACTTTTCAAAAATGTCATCATTTTAAAATTTTCTTTAAAATGCCACTAATCCTCTATATATTAATTGAATAAATATTTGGTGAAAAAATCATATGCATTATTCAATGATGGTTTTAAGAAATATGTCATTTAAATTAACTAATGAAAATATTTTAATTAAAACTATTTATTATGGTGGAAATCTCTATATGTTTTTATTAATTTTATAACTTAAACCAATTAATATATAGAGAAGTTTTTAAAGATGCCATTTTTTCAAAAAAAAAATTCATAATATCATTTATATTTGGGTTAATTATATTTTATTAGATTTTAGTTTTGAGAGTTTAAGGGGTTTTAGGGTCAAAACGTTTATTATGATTTATAATTTTCAGATTTAGGCTTTAAAGATACATAATTAGTGGCATTTTTGCAAATAGATACCTTTAAGTGGCATTCTTACAAATGTACACACCAAAAGTGGTATTTTTGCAATTGCCCCTAATATATATTTTACAGAGTTAAGTTTAACTAAATGTAATATTTAGACTTACTATATAATCTATTTTCGTTTTTTATTGATATATTAGAAAAACTTTTTATTATTATATTTGTAACAATATTATTTATTTGTAGATGATAACTACACTTACAAATATTTTTACATTTTATTATTAGAAAACATATATTTTTTGTTTATTACGTCCAACAAATTTATATAAATCTAAAATTTATTTGATTTAACGCATACTCTACTATTTACACAAATAAAAAAAAATCAATTTGACATTTCAAATAAATTGAAATAAATAACATTTGCATTACTTTTAATATTTAACTAGATTCTCACCCGCACTATGTGCGGCAACATTCGTTGTATATTGTTGTAAACTATATTTGGTTTTCATAGTAAATCGTATATATGTTCTAAATTTAGATATTGTATGTTTTAACTTGTAAATAGAATCAAATAGTTTGAAATAATATAATAGTTTTTGTTTTAAACTTGTTGGTAGAAATCGAGTAGTTTAAAGTATTGTATTTTATATTGAATAGTCATCAGTGGATAGGGGTATAAAAATGGGTAATCCGACCCAAATCCACATGGTTCGAGATTTTAGTGGGCGTGTTTGACCCGATCCGTTTATTATATGGGTTAAATTCATATACAAAAACCCAATAATATGAAACCGATGGTTAAATAGGTTATATGGATACCCACGAACAAATTAAATATCATAATAAACTAACTAAAAAAAAGCAACACCATATCATATTATTATAAATAAATTCAACAAAAAATTTCAAGTTTCTAGCAAAAGACTAAATTAAAATATTTTTGTAGTTTCTAGCAATAAACTAAATTAAAATATTTTTGTATCTTACGATAAATAAAAGTCATAAACCCAGTAAAACCATACAATCAATAAACTATTGATTAATTTTAGCAAACAATTGAATCTTCGTAGGATTCATCTGTTTTCTTGGATGCATCTACTTTTTCATCATCATCATCACTTTCATTGTCTACAAATAATAAGAAAAGTATATCAACAATGTGGATAATATTAATAAATAGTATTTAAACTAATAAATATAAATGATAAATTTATCTTTCTCATCAATTGTAAAACTAAATAACCAAGATCACATAGAAAGTAAAGTTTGGACATGTTCAGGAAGAAGTCGACTCTAGTATTTGTTTATAATATGGGAACCAATACTAAAAGAAGATTCCGAAGCCATAATAATTATAGGGATGTTGAACCAATACTCTAATATATATTAGTTTAGTTTTATTTTTATGATAAATCCGTGGGTTACCCACGATCCTAATAGGTTTATCCGCTAAACCCATAACCCTATTAGGATAACCTACCAAAACCCATTTATTTATATGGGTAAAAAAAATCCAACCCAAACCGGAGTCAATTATAGGCGAGTTTGGGTAACCCATGGGTATTGACCCATTTTGACACTCCTATCATTGGAAATATAATTAGTTGAAGATGTTGTATTAAAAAAAATCGAGTAGTTTTAAATAAGTTTCTTGTTTTCCACTTTGCATTCCGATTTGTAAATATTTTCGTTCATATTTTATCTAAATTAATTGTTTATTTTTCTAATTGGATTTATTTGTTTCGTAAAGTGTTTTGTTGATATATAAATAGTTATGATATTTATATTACTCATACTTATCAATTTAAATATATTGTTTTGATAATTTCGTAAACTTTTTGCTTTTTAATTTAAATAGAAGCAAAATCCGCATCCTTTAAAAATCTTTATATGAAAGACAATTCTCACAAACACCTCTAAATAAAGTTTTGTTTCCAAAAGTATCACTATTTTTCAAATGTTCCACAAATACTAGAATTTTTTTAATGTTCCACAAATACCACAAAACTAAAGTTAAGTTTCAACATTCAAAACTAAACCCTAAACCGAAACCCCTAAAATATACCCTAATTATACAATAGTCAACCGAAACAAAAAAAAAATTAAATCATAAAGTCTTGAAAATCAATTTTGTGTTTGTGGTATTTATGGAGTATTTAAAAAATTATGGTATTTGTGGAACTTTTGAAAAATGGTGGTACTTTTGGAAACACAACTTCAAAGTGTGGTATTTTATGAAATTCGTCTTATTAAAATCAACTAATTTTATGAATTTTCAAATTAATAGTCGTTTACAAAATTTGCAAAAAATTATATTATCCTCTGTTTATTATGAGTTTGTAGAAATATTCGTAATCACAAACATATAATGCCATATACACACATGAATTAGAATTTTTATTCATTAGTTATTTATATAAATGATTGAATGTGAAATTAAATATATATATATATATAATTATTTTCTAAATATTTTTAATAACTAAATATTAAAATTTATTAGTATCCGAAATTTTATCCTTTAAATATTTAATTTAAAATAATTTTTTCAAACTTTCGCTAGAAACTCAGATTCTTAGAAAGATTTATGGTATTATATGTTTGTGATTACGAATTTTCTACATCCTTTCTATGCACGATGCCTTTTGGTTTAGAATGTTTTTAACTTAAATGAATGGTTCATCCTACATGATTTTATCCCACAAAAAATTAAATCCAGTTGGAGCCGAAACAAAAAAAAATCATATCATATAGATTTAAGAGAAATTAAAAAGTCTTTTGTCAAACAAAATTATAAAGATGCTATGGAAATCATGGTTGAGAACTTGAGAGCATATTTTATAGATTTAAGAGAAATTAAAAAATATTTCCGTCGCAATTGTTGTTGATGCGCTTCTGCTTCTCTCTCAAACGATCTAGAAGATGAATATAACCTTTTTCGAGAATGGATATACCTTTCCAACTTTGGCAACTTCAAGAGAGGTCTTCTCAAGCATGAAAATAACATCGGACTTTTCTGTATTATGATCAGAATGGTTAATAGGTATCCCTTCATCAGTATCAATATATCATCTTGTTCTTCCTCAATCACTTCCTTCTCTGCAATTGTGATAAGAAATTGGTAGAAAAGGTACCTTGAACTTTGTAGATACCTTGAACTTTGTAGAAATTAACTCCAAGTTTTTGAACAATCCAAACATGCTAAACAATTAAACATATCTTATTAGCATATTATAATGTAGAACATAAATTATATCATGATTATAACTTGGTGAAGAAGAGATTCATATTCTTTTGAATACTTATATGCAACCTAAATAAAAGATGGTAGAGATATGAAAACTACTTTTCTTATGTCATATTTAAAAAGTATACACCTAAGGTGGGAGAATAGACGCCAAGTTCATAAGAGAACTCGAAGCAAAATCTAAATGAAATTAAATTTTAGAATAATGAAAAACTATGGTTAGCATACCATTTCTCCAAGGGCCAAGTTAATGGTGTTGTTTTTAATTATTAGCAACAAACTCCAAAAAACATGAAACAAAATATATCTAATTTAGAAAAAAACTTGGCAATGGACAATTAATTTAGCAAAGACCTGTATTACGAATTTTTATTTGATCAAACTCATAATCTTTAAAAGATCTCTGAGCCAACAAAAAACAAAAAACTTTAAAGATCAGCCCGTAACTCTCCGTTTTGGTCCCACCAATCTTCTTCTTAATCCGAGATTATAAGTACAACATGTTTATAATGATATGATGTTGACTTGTTGGCATTTAGGTCTCCCAAATTTTTTTTTGGAGACAAAACAAAACAGAATTTGACACACAAAAGAAGCTAAACATTTAGGCCAAAATAGATCAATTTTGAGAAGGGCAAAGAGAAGAGAGTGCGTACCATGTCATTTTGCAAGTTGGTTCACGATTGTAGTACTCAATTCCATAACCAACACATGCTCCCATGGATTTGGGGATTTTCAACACCAACTTTCATGAAATTAGAAACCATGTAAACATTAGAGTTTCTCTTCAAGAATTGTTTTTTTTCTCTTAAATTTATGATGTCTTCACCAAAATCATTGACCTGTGAAACAAAAATTGTTTAACCCAATGATGATAGCTATGACTTCTAATAAATTACAAAACATTAAATAAATTAAAATTTCCTAGTTCAACAAACCAAGTAAAATATTTTGACTAAAAACAAACAAAAATGTTTAATACTTTTGTCATGAAACTATAGCTTTAGACTATAGTTTTAGATTCATGAAGAAATAACTCAGATTTCCGAATAACATGCTGTAATTAATCGACATGAAAATGTTTAATATATTTGTGATGTAGATCATTATACTACATATCATAAAATGTATATATTCTCACCTAATAGTAAAACAAAGTGGATTAGAAAAATGGCTTCCATCTAATGGCTCTTTTGATGTCTTGGTTTTTTAACGAAAAACCACTTAAGATTACACAAGCTAAATTATGTCATATTTTCAAATACCAAATTTGATACAGTCAATAGAAAAAGGTACCTTCTGAGGATTTTTCAAACTTTCTTAAACAAAATCAACAAAAATAAAGCTCATAAACATTAAGATAAGAAAAGAAATAAAGATCCATTGAACTTACTAATCTAGCAAAATTGGTCAATGCACTCGAATGTATGGAATCTTCTTGCTACATCTCCATTTTCCTGGGAAAAAAAAAGAGGAAAATGTTTGATTAGAATTAATAGGTTCTTAACAAATTTAATAAGATTTGAGCTGTGTTTGATAATCAACAATTATGTTCTTTGTCTAGTTATAGGATTTTCAAAATAAAATTTTAAAGAATCATTTCATTTTTATCTATATAGAGATGATTCTAAAGAAATCACACAGTTTCCAAGTTACTCACAACAAAAGTTAAGTTCTAATCTACAGCCACGATAATCTAATTTTAATCATATCTACTGCAAAAGTGGTGTGTAAATCATAAGCTACATATATTGTTTTATTTGACATGTATAAATAGTTTTTTTTCAAATTATATATAGCAGAGACATAAAAAAAAGTACCAAGAAGAAAAATTAGTCTATCCGTTTGGAGAAGAAGATTGCATCTTGGAGCTATGAAACTTTTTATTCATTCTCTGCTTAAACGTCTTTATCTAACATCAAAGCCAAAACAAAAATTATATTAAAACAAAAAAAGAACAAATTTAAAGAATATCAATACAACAATGAAAATTTGAAAAAAGCAAAAACAAAAATCTATAAATTCAAAAGCACGTTTGTGGATAAAACTGTTATGATGATGGTTCTCATATATAGGCCATTAAATTAAATGAAAGATATCAATACCATAGAAAGAGCGATCTACAACAAATCTTAAATATTATGTAATATCTACAATTTTTGTTAATTTCGTATTTTAAGGATATTAGTAGGAAAATTCAAAATTGTTTTGTTATGATCATTGAAAAGAAAAACAAATTTTATTTCCAGTAATAGTGAATATTAAAAAAACGTATAATGTCATATAGAATTTGTTCATTAGTTATTTATAAAATAATTAAATGTGAAATAAACTTTTTTCAAAATATTTGTTAATAGCTAAATATTATAATTTCAAAAAATTTATCCTTGATTTTTTTAGTTTAAAACAGTTTTTTTTTTAAATTTCCGTAAGAAACTCAGTTTTTTAGAATAATTAAATGTTAATACGAAAATTTGAATATGAAAGATCTCATTGTTGAGAAAAGCACAAATCACGTGATTATTGGTAAATAAATATTTTGAACATTAATTAAAAAATAATCATTATCTATTAAGATTTATTAGGTTAATTTATAAAGATTTTCATATTATCGGATGAAAATATACCACCAATAGGGTATATTCCTGAAAGTTAAGAATATACCAAATTTAAATTTAAAAACTGAAATATAAGATACTGTTATAGAATCCAAATATTCGAAAATTATTTTTGTGGGATTTGAAAGTTAATAAAAAAATTAGATTGCCATTTTTTTTTAGATTGCCATTTTTAATTAGTATTTATGTTAAACTTCTATAGTTGATCGTATGACTAATCCATCACAATTTTAATAATATATATATTGCGTAACTTTGTTACAGAAAGAAATTTGATAGTGCAATAAGTTTTATAAGATATATAAGGTAATTGTGCTTAAATGCGTTTGACTTTTACAGTCAAAAACAATTAATACAAAGACGTTCTTCGATTCCGTGTGTATTGTTCCAGTCTTTCCGATTTGAAAACACTCTCATAAAATAACGAAAATGCCATTATTGAATCAGCCGGATAGCGAACCGGGTCAAAAAGATCCGCGCGTTTTCAATCGGATCCTGTTAAGATATTGTCCGAAATTGAGCTCTATATTACTGTAATTGCCATTGCATCTGTCCAAAATTACCTTTTTCAATTGAATTTATTTAGTTATAAGGCAATGGCAATTTAAGTAATATTGAAAGATATTTTAGACATTTTCCTAAAGGTACTTCTGTTTTAATATTATAGAGATGCAAATTGATCAAAGCATATGACACTGAAATAAATTTTGTAAAAAATTAATTTTATTACATTTGTGCACAATACATATCATTTTGTATGTTTATAAATATTAAAATACACATCTAAATATTAAATCGATTAGAAAATATATTTAAATATTTAATCAACGCTTGGCGAGGGTCAAAATCTAATATATATTATTATAAAAGTTTGACCTGACAATAGAAATCCCCCATTTTTAACAAGACAATTTTTTTGAAACGAGTTGTTAGCAAAGGCCTAGGCAGTTGAGATAAGAACGTTGGATCGTTTCTCCCTTTTTCAATTAGGGTTTCAGTTTTGATAGATAGCTTTCCAGGTCTTTTTGTCTGAAGAAAGATGGAGTTTTGAGTTGTATCTTATGAAAATATTTCAACTTCACTTGCTGCTTGGGAGTTTTGAGCAAAAATGTAAAAGATTTTCTTGCTGCCATAAAACTTTGTCAACCTGCCCTTGTTCCAGCAGATGCACCTCAATATCAAAATCTGGGATCAAATCAGGAGGTGTGTTCCTATTCTCAAATGCTTGTTGCATATTGTTTACATTAGTAGAGCTCACACTTCTTCTAATCTGGTGTGTTGGGATTGAACATAGAATCCTACAAACCGTTTTTATTCAAGGGTATGGTTTGAACATAGATACCTTCCTTGGTTTCTATCGTTTAGACAAGTCTTACTTGCTAGAGTTTAGAGAATCCTTAATTGCTAGAGTAGGAGTGTGATTTATTTGAAAATCTCTGGCGAAGAGAAAGAAACGAACTTCTCGTTTCATGTTGAGGGTACTGGTCCCGTTAAGAGATTCCTAATAGCGGCTAGCTTCTCTGGTATACTAATCTGCTTTTAGTAGCGGCTAGTTTCCGTTTTGTGGTAGATTCGACTCGGTGCTCAGTCAAATGCGTAGGGATCATCAGCATAAGGATTGAGGGAGCCTTCTGAAAACAGATCTCCAATATTTACAAACCGTGGATGATGAGCACTTATGGGTGCTACCTGTTTCATGCACAAGAGATAGACATTCAATGTTGTAAGAAGCTTCCAAACACAGCATTGTAAGTCTCAGTATAGAAGCCTAGACTAAACATGCCATAAATGTGGCCGAAACAAACATCTACCGTTCCTTCTTTCCGCAGTTTAAACAAACTCTTCAAGTTCGCGACGCAGTTCAACTTCATATTCGCGACGGGTCACCTGCCAAGTTAAACCACGAAACAAATGATGAGGTTAGGAGCTCATGTAAAAGTAGTGATAATATAAAGGGTTTTAAATGTTGTTCTACCTTGCTATGATGCTTTAGACTGCTCATTAAGCTTCTTGGATTTACCTTTAAAATTTTGATTATCATTATCATGATGGAAAAAAAGAATTAAATATCTCTGTCTATGCTTATATATAAAGTGGGCAAGAAAATTAGCAATTCTCCAATTAGGGCTTTCGCTAAGAGCAATTTCAATAATAATCTATTCGTGTCTCTGCTTCTGAGGCGGCTCTTGAGGCGCTCGTGCCCTTCGTTGGTGAGATCTTCGCTTGGTCGTGGAAGTGGTCTTGTATTCTCTAATGGCTTCTCATCTGGATCTTCCTCGCAATCCCCTCCTTGTTACATCGTGTGCGGTTTTCCTTGCGGAGAAGATCTCCTAAAACTTAAAATTCAAAAGGGTAATGAACTTCAGACCACTAAATTGGAAAAGAAGGTGCATACGGAGTTGTTGGATGACGATGCAATCATAACGATCGGAGCATCCAATGGATGGGTTGGTACTATCAAGGAAGACGGAATCCTACGTCTCCAAGACGATCTAAACCCGTTTGCATCTGATCCCAACCCGAAACGCATTCCGTTGCCTCCTCTTGTGACTCTGCCTGGTTGCCAAACTCAGGTCGTGACCAATATTTCAATGTCCTCATCTTCATCTTCTCCAAAGGATGAGGATTGTGTCGTTGCTGTCAAGTTCTTGGGTCCTCAGCTAAGCTTTTGCAGACCGGCTCAGAGTAATCCCGAGTGGACCAACATCAGAATCAAGAACCAATGCTTCTACTCCTCCCGTGTTATGTTTTCCAAGAAAGATGACGTCTTTTGCTTGCCCGGATCTGGAGGCCACCTCATTGGATCATGGGATCTCAAGGATCTCAAGGACAAACCCAAGATTCAGAGGTTGCGGTTTCAAAACCTTCCCGAGCTGACCAAGACCAAACTCGAGCTCTTGCATTCTTGCTCCACGACCGAACACTTGGTCGAGTCCCGTCCCACCGGTGAGACTTTCTTACTCAAGTGGTACAGGAGGGCCACTACCAGTGGTTCGGTGAAAATGAAAACAAGAGCTATAATGGTGTTCAAGCTTGACGGAGAAGGAAACGCTCTTTACACTGAAAACATTGGAGACCTCTGCATTTTCCTCTCAAAGTCTGAACCTTTTTGTGTCCCTGCGACCTCCTTTCCTGACCTATTCCCTAACTGCATCCAGCTCATGGATCATGACGAATACACCTTTGTCTTTCTCGGTCTCTTCTCCCGCATTAAAGCTTATAACATGACAAACTCGGCGCCTTACCATGTTCCACCTCAAAATATAATATAGACTAGTCTGGCTTCTCGTAAACATCTGAAGCATCGGAATTGAGTCTGTGTTTTTCTCATTGGAATTAAGTCTGGCTTTGTTAATCTTTCTGTTGAGTCTGAGTCTGTGTTTAAGTCGGAGTCTGTGTTTCTTTCTATTGAGTCTGAGTCTGGATTTGCATTTTCCCTATTTCAATACTATGGATGGATCCGTTGTTTTTTCATCAATGTGTTTATGGTTCTGACTTGAGGTTGAGAAGGTTATCAAAGAGTTATCTACAAAATATGATAAAGAACTTTCAGACTGTAAAGCCGAATCAAAGCAGCAATTGCTGACCATTCAGGAGGATCATGCTTCTCTGGTATAGTAATCTCCTCTTAAACCTGTTGTTTCTGAACATCACCAAGCATTGAATTTTCTGAGATTTCAACCCCTCGGAATTATAGGTTTAGTAGCAGAAAATGGAGATATCTGAATCAAAGTCCCTTTTCTCTGTTTTTTCTTGTTTGGAAATTTATCACTGAGCAGGTTTAAGTAGCAAATTGGCTGATAAAGTTGTATGTTCTGCAGATACTCACTATTCGGGAGGAACATGAAAATAGGGAGTTCAATCTCAAAGCAAAGCACGATGAGCAACTGAGACAAGCTCAGATTCAGGCTGAAACTGAATTAAAAGAGGTACCAACAGACATAAATTGATATTTGATAGTTAAGGAAGCCTATGGTACTCACTCAATTAATTTGTTATCTTCATGCAGAGTATTTCAACACTCAAGAAGGTAATGATAGATGCACACTACACTGGTCGTTGGATTCTTCAAATTACTTATGGTTTGTTGCTTTAGCTGTTTTCTATATTGCCTCTGCAGCTGAGAAGGACAAGGAGTTTTTTGAGTCCAAATTCTCTTCTGTTCGGAAGCAATAGACAATCTAAAGCAGCAAATGCAAGACCTACGTTTAAGATTGGGTGCTGCTGAAGAAAACATAAAAATCCGCAAGTTTCTGGTTTGTTTTAGACATGTTTTGTTGATTTCTTTCATGGGAAAACCTTTAATTTGAAAACGGTTGAGTTGCTTCAGTATGGTTTACTAAAATTTCTCTATGGCTCTTCTGTTGGATATTGTTAGACACTTTAGTTACATTTAAGTCAATAATGCAGGAGAGAAGGAACTAGAGGAGCTCAAACTCGAGAAAGAACAGAGAGAAATTTCTTATCTAGATGAGCAGAGTAGAACTGCAAGTCTCATAAAGGAGAAAGGTAAATTTCTTCTTCTTAAGATTCACACTGTCATTTCTCACATGCTCTATCTAATTTAAGAGCTTAAACATAAGCAGTGATCTCAAAGCTGAAAGAGGAAATAGAAGGTTTGTTGGAAAATCTGAGGGCCTCAGAGAATAGGACGGTATAAACATCTTCCTTCTCTTTGTGCTGTCTTTCTCAAATTATCGAATGCATGGTTGTAATGCTTAATCTGTCCTTGTATCTCGCAGCAAGAATTATCGTTGAAGCTTTCATCATTAGAGATTGAAAGCAAAGAGAACTAAGAGAAGCTGGAGGCTGATGCACAGAAAAAGGCTGAAGAAATGGAGACTTTGCAGCTAGAAAACGAGAGCAATCAGCTGCGTATCGATTCATTGTCGACAGAGGTGAACCAGCTCCAGAGCGTTATTGAAGAGAAAGAGCTTCTTATCCAACAGTGCAAGGAAAATGAGAAGAAGTTGGACCAGCAAACCACAGAGGTATAAGAAGTTGGATATTATCCATTATTGTAAAAAAACCATAGCCAAATCACAGATTTTGGAAATTGATTATACAAAAATATCCATACCACTAATTTCCTTCGATGCTATTAAAGTCAACAACTGATAAATGATGATATGTAGAAATGTAAATGATGGAAAAAGTAATAACCGAGAGAGTATTAAAATAAGTAGGAACAAAGAACACCCATTGTCAGTCGGAGAAAGTAAAATCAAGTACAAAAACATACTATTTTTATCTTCAATTCATCGGTTTTGTTGTCGCGATTCTTGACTGATCTCCATGAGCCGGCTTCCCCTCCTTATCGAGCTCATGATCCTCTGTCCGGAGAAAAATGTTTTCTTTCAAGCTGCTTAGATTATGCAGTTTAGCGAAGAGGTGTTGAACAACACTTCCTAAAACAAGATTATTATAACAAACAAAGATTGAAAATGAAATTACATAACAAATATAAAAGCTGACGTAAACATAGTTGTGAAGTTAATGGATCTAAATCAAAAGTCACAGACATCAGTGAAGAATGCTCCACAATCAAGCTAAAAAGAGAAAAATAACCAACCTGCCATTAAATAATAAGTAGTTTTGTTCAATCGATCAACAATTGCACACTAATAACCAAATTGAAAATATTTGGAGTGAACTATATCACATCTAGTAGAAGATTCCACCAGATCACTGGGCACTTTGTGCAATTTTTATGAAAGGACATCACTGAGCTGAAACTTTTATTGTTATTATACAAATTTGTAGGAAAAAGAAACTCGAAAACAAAAGACAGGAGAAGAGTCTGAAGGCAAAATTATGAATTTAATTGAAAAACTCAAAGAAAAGTTTGAAGAAGAGCTTAAACGGGAGTGCAAGCTGGAGCCTGGAGGAGGTGCCTTAGATACCTTCATTATGACCAGAATAATTTAACCATTAAGCTTTACTAACTTCCAGCACGAGCACATGTACATGAGTACTACAAAAAGTAAAAGAGGATGAATATCTTGAACGAAATAACTAAATACTACTTGGATATATTGGTAAATCTAATATCCATTCTCATTCCATTTAGTTTGATTAACTGGATATGGAGAACATGTAATGAATTAGTATATAAGGTACGAACAATAGAGAATATGATCATCAACCTTCTTTCAAAGCAACACCAACTCTTCCTCAGTAGGGTTAATTCGACACGAAAAACGAATCAGGAGAAGAATCCACCGTCTATGCAACAAACACAACCGACTCATAATTATAGAATGAGATTTTGCTTTTGTTAATACCATTAGAACAAAAAATAAAATCAAAAGGTTTGGTATAAACCCAAAAGATAAAGGTAACGCCAGTATGAGCATACCTATAGCTGCTCATAGAGTTGCTTATGTACTTCTCTTCCGTGATGGCTTATGTTAAATCAACAAAATCCTTAAGCATTGAAGACCACCTCCAAACAGAATTCCTTCTTTAGGAAGATCAGCAGTCCAGAGGGTGAGGTTGTCTCTCAGGAGCTGCATTATCAAAGTGTTGTCCTTTTATGATCCCTCACTCAGAGTAACCAACTCCGCAATTGCCTAGTCAAAGGCTTGCAAGCTCTGCAACAGTTTTCCAGAGACCACATTATAACAAAGTTTGATACAGGAAAACTGCTGATATTGTCTGGATAAAGAAGAAAGAACACATATAATTGTGATAGAGAACTACGAGTGAGCTAGATACCTGCGTAAAATCTAATGGGAAACCATGTGTAGTCCACAAGTCAAAAGCAAACTGCAAAAAAAAATAAAAAAAGATGTATATTGAGATGGCAATGACTGCAACATTCAAAGTGAAAAATCAAAACGAAAAAGCATTAAATCCGTTAGATGCATGCCTCTCCAGTCAGAGTATTCTCCTGAGCAGCTTTGTCAAACTTCTTAATTCCCTGCAGTGGGAATTTAAAATCATTGAATCAAAACTCTTCTTGTGTTGAATGTTGGTGTAAAGGGCCATAGGTTTTAAAAAATAAGATAAAAGGTTTCTAAATCCAGCCCCACCTTTTCCAAGGTCTCGCAAAAGGCTGCTTCCTCTTCTTCTATTATTTCAGTGATCTTCTTTTCATGTTCCTTTAACTCTGGAAAGACATCGCCCATCACCAGAGTAACAGAATGCACAAGCCTACATGTTAAGGAAAAAATGATCAGTGACACTGATGGTAAAAAAAGAAATACACACCGACGAAGTTTACAAAATTGCATGACACAAAACAAACACGTTACAGCCCTGAAACTCCAAGAAAACATGCACCAACAATCCAATGTACTTTCTTACCTGCTCCAAAGCGAACTGCTCGATGAAGAATATGCCTCTGGACATGGTCACGACCCTCTCTACCTGTACGAAAGCATATAATCTTTATTTGAATACCATAACTGACTGACTTGAGAAACTTTGAAAAGACCATTATGCCCAACATAGAAACAAGCCAATCCCTCTTAATTATTCAAAGACTATAGAGACACAAACTCAACCAATTGATCAGCTAAGTTTGAGTAGAGGTACGAGCTCAAACAAATGACTAACCACCGTCAGGTAATAACAGGGATGAGATGCTGGTCGATGATGGAGAGAATGTCTTGAGAGATATTGGCAACTCGTCTTCTACCTTTTAACGATAACCTTTGATGTGTTTGATATTTGAACTGCTATCTTTGAACTCTTCTTTCAAGACATTAGCCTCCACGGAGCCACTCTTGATCCAATCACGTTCTTGTAACCAATCGTCAGTTTTTTCATCGTCTCCACCATCTCTGCAACATTACATTATCAAACCCGAGACATTGTCATTTTGATAGTTAAGATTTTTTATCGACGTAATGGATGGTTAATTACATACCGTCGTATCGCTCGGCTTGTTTGGAGAGCTTCACCATGTCTCCCTCTGTCGGATCCTGATGACATTTGTTGTTCCGATGATGTGTCGAAAAACAGAGATGCTGATTTCTGGGTTTGTTCTTGTGATTTTGTTGAGTGAAATAAGAAAGAATAAAATGATTGGAAATATATACTAAGAGGTCTGAAGATGGTTCGTAAATGTTGACAGACTTCGTCAGGAGTTCTGTTTACACCGAAGAGGAGAAACCGAATATCGTAACAAAGAAAGGGGGAATTTCCTAACGCCATGTGTCAATTATAGAGGCTAGCCACGTGTCAAACGCTGGAGAGTGTTGGCTTATAGATAGATTACATTCCCTATGACCCAAACCAAAAAAACAATAAAATCCCCAAGACCGGTCCAAGGCCACACTCAATGTCTACAAAATTCGAATCAATTTTGCTTCTTCGTTATCCAAATGTCAGGACTCCGTATCTATCCTCACGATCCTTCTTCTTCCTCAAGCTCTAGCGATCTATCCAATGAAGCTTTCTTCAGTACCGGTGGTTTGTTTCTCGAATCACCAGGCGTTTCCTCTTCCTTCTTCGACTCGATTTCCTCCAAATGCGTTTGCTCCGTGGACTCCGAGCCGGTGCATTTCACCGGTTACTGGAGAAAGCAAACCCGTCTCCGTTCCGGTAAGGACTTGATGTTTCTGTCAGTGAGCTTGAGTAAAGACGAATGTAAGGATGCTTTGACGGAAAACGTCGACATTCGCGGCGGGGTAAACGGAAAACGGAGAGTTTTCGCTGGAGTGAGGAGAAACGGGACCATGAACACACGGAAGCATCTCTGGGCTGGTGCTGTAGCTGCCATGGTTTCAAAGTATGTATTTTTTAGATTCATACGCATACAAGTCGTTTGATGAAATGCCTGAACCAGAACAAATGTCTAGCTTTGGTTCTAATAATGAGTTTTTGTTGTTGATGCTAGAACTTTTTTAGCTCCACTTGAGAGATTAAAGCTGGAATATACAGTTCGTGGTGAACAGAGGAATTTGTTGGTGGTTGCTAAGACGATTGCGACCACTCAAGGCTTTAAAGGATTTTGGAAAGGTAATTTGCTCAATGTTCTCCGAACGGCTCCTTTCAAAGCTGTCAATTTTTGTGCCTACGATACGTACAGAAAGCAATTGCTTAGAATCGCTGGGAACGAAGAAGCAACCAACTTTGAACGATTTGTTGCTGGAGCTGCTGCTGGGATTACCGCTACTGTACTCTGCTTGCCACTCGACACTGTAAGCTCTTACTCTTAAAAACCCTTTTAGCTCAAAGATGAGAAAGTTCTGTGCTTTAGAGTGACATATAAGTGTAGCGTTAGTAAGCAATTAGTTTTCGACAGGATGATCAGAACATGTGGAACCATTTTGACTGAAATGTAATCGTTGACTGCGTAGATACGAACCAAACTAGTGGCTCGGGGTGGAGAAGCTTTGGGCGGGATCGGAGGAGCTTTCAAGTATATGATTCAAACTGAAGGATTGTTATCACTCTACAAGGGTCTAGTCCCGTCAATAGCAAGCATGGCTCTATCCGGTGCAGTTTTTTATGGCATGTACGACATCCTTAAATCATCCTATCTGCATACACCAGAAGGCCGGAAAAGACTCAAAGACATGAAGCAGCAAGGACAAGAACTCAATGCTCTTGACCGGCTCGAGTTAGGACCCATCAGAACTCTCCTATACGGTGCTATAGCAGGTGCTTGTACTGAAGTAGCTACATATCCTTTCGAAGTAGTAAGACGACAACTTCAGATGCAGGCGGGTAAAGACAAGCTGAATGCTTTAGCTATGGGATTCAGTATCATTGAGAGAGGAGGGATCCCGGCTTTATACGCAGGACTTTTACCTAGCTTGCTTCAGGTTTGCATTATAATTCTTCCTTATTACCACATTACCGTACTCATTGCCTTAGCTTGATATGTTACTGTTCCTCTGTTTTCATATTTTACCGTACTCATTGCCTTAGCTTGATATGTTACTGTTCCTCTGTTTTCATATCTCCAGGTATTGCCTTCTGCTGCAATAAGTTACTTTGTCTACGAGTGTATGAAGATAGTGCTTAAAGTAGAATGATTAAAGAATCATCCATTAACACAATACAAGAGGAATCAATGATAGATTTTTCTTCTTTATTCCTTAAAATTGAAGAACAAAAGATTACATAATTTAAACTTCGTCCTCGTGAAGAAGCAAATTGGGGATTCCTTTGTTGACTGAAATTTTTCTTCCGGTTTCGGGACAAACGAGTGAGCCTTCTTCAAGGTGTAGCTCGAGCAAAGCATGGTGGAATTGTATGAGAAATGATTCGTCGTCGGATTCGAGCAGCGTCGTGTCTGGTGCGTGATCAGGAAGTTCGGTGTATCCCATAGAACGTGCACCATCGACCAAAGCTTTCCACTCGATCTTCCCGAACATGTGTTTGAGAAAATCAGGATTGAAATCAACTTCTTTATTAATCACTTTCTCTGCTACAATACGTAGAGGAAACTTGTTAACCGCTCTTTGATATTGCAAGACAACATTTTGTGCACTATCAATCTCATCTTCTTCTTCTTCTTCTTTTTCTTCTACTACTATCTCTGCAACGAGGAAGACGAGAAGTAGCCCTGATGGACTTGGTAGCTTTTTTTATAACTCTGTTTTTGTTGTGTAAATGGGCTCTAAAGGCCCATAACTGGTACTGACAAAATCAGTAAAGGCTTCTTAGTCTGATTGGAACATGAAAGAAATCTCATTATAAACATTTGGTTCTTTCTAATCTCTCGCCAAATAAAATATTTGGTAAATTAGTGTCAAGTCTACTAGGTGACTACCCTGCGTTACACGCGGTTAAATATTTTTTAGAAATCAAATAAATTAAAAAAGTATTATTTAGTTAAAATTACTAATAACGTTCAATTTGAATTTAAATTCAATTTTCTTTATATGAAATAATATCTTTTATTCTTTTATGTTTGTTGAAACTAATTTTATTTAATACCACTGACAATAACTTCATTTACAATTTAATTAACAAAACAATTGAATTGGTCATTGGATCTAATTTTATATCGTAATAACCAAGTAAGATTTTATTGTTTCTAAAAGTTTCTCCATTTCTATTGATGTTGGAGTGTCGACTTTTATGGTATGGTATGGCCATATGGGTTTAAATTAAAAAATTAAGAGAAATTTTTAAAAATCCTAGTTTTTAAGTGTGACTTTACAAAAATACCACATTTTTATAATCGTTATTTTTTCAAAATTATTTATTTATTATATTATTTATGTTTGGATTAACTATGTTGTATTAGGGAGTTTTGAGGGTTTAAAGGTTTTAAGGGTTAAAAGAATTTTTAAGGTTTAAAATTTTAAAATTTAGGCTCTAAAAATTCATAATTAGTAGTATTTTTGCAAATGAACACCAAAAATGATATTTTTTTAAAACACTTTTTAGTGGTATTTTAGTAAATGTACGCAAAAATTAATTCATTAACTATTAACCATAAACCAGAACTATTTATTTCTATTGATAAAAAAAATTGTGGCAAGAAAACGACATTAACGAAGGAGAACGAAGGTTTCGTCGAAGAAGAAGAAGAAGTTCGTAAAAATTGATCGCTCGTAAGTTACGGATTGAAACAACTCATCTCTCTCTTCAATTTTGCTTCCTCTTCGTCTTGAATTTCGCAGATTGTGTAAAATTGAAGAAGTTGAAGAATCAAATGCCCAGAATCTGCTGCTCTCGTTCAGCTACACAAGTAAAAATGCAATCTTTCTTCTATTTTGGTGTGTTTTAAGACAGTATAAAGATTTTCTGATCTGTTTTGTTCTTCTTAATGTTTTAAGGTTGTGGTAGGAGGACAAAGATCTCATTCGGGTAAAGGGAAAAACAATGAAGGAGGGATTAAATATGGATTTAGTTTAGTAAAAGGGAAATCGAAACATTCAATGGAGGATTATCATGTTGCTAAGTTTATTAATACCAAAGACAATGAATTGGGTTTATTTGCAATCTTTGATGGTCATAAAGGTGATTATGTAGCTGCTTATTTGCAGAAGCATCTCTTCTCTAATATCCTCAAAGATGTAAGTTATATATACAAGATTGTGTGTTTTTTGTGTGTGTGTATGCTATGATGGTTAGTGTGATAGATAATGATTGGTTTTTCTAGGGAGAGTTTTTGGTTGATCCTCGGAGAACGATTGCGAAAGCTTATGAGAATACAGACCAAATGATTTTATCGGATAGTTCGGATTTAGGGAGTGGTGGTTCAACTGCGGTGACTGCGGTTTTGATCGATGGGAAAGTTCTTTGGATAGCTAATGTTGGTGATTCACGAGCGATTGTTTCTCGTCGTGGTAAAGCGAAACAGATTAGTATAGATCATGATCCTGATAATGATACCGAAAGGAATATGATTGAGAGTAAAGGTGGATTTGTAACCAACAGGCCAGGTTTTATAAACAAGAACTCTTTAATCTTTGTATGATTTGAGCATTATTATGTAAGGATGATTCTGATGTTTTGTGAATCGAATAGGCGATGTTGCTCGAGTGAATGGTTTGTTAGCTGTGTCGCGTGTGTTTGGAGACAAGAACCTTAAACCGTATTTGAATACAGAGCCTGACATTAAGGATGTTACCATTGACAGTCACACTGATATTCTTGTTCTCGCTAGTGACGGTATTTCGAAGGTAAAACTTTGCATTTTGACTAAGGAAAACGGTTTTATTTTGAAGTGATATATGCGAAGAATTTTGTTGATATTGATGAACAGGTAATGTCAAACCAAGAAGCAGTTGATATAGCTAAGAGATTTAGAGATCCAAAGGAAGCGGCCAAGCAACTAATAGCTGAAGCATTGAGAAGAAACAGTAAAGATGACATATCTTGCATTGTTGTCCGGTTTAGATGATAAAACAAAGAAGATTCATATACTCTTTGTTTCAATGAACTCGACTATTCTTTTGGGTCTGGTTCAGTTTGAACTGGTTCTTGGTTACATGTGCATTTTCAAGAATAAGAGTTTTATATTATATACTACCTCCGTTTCATAAAGATGAATTTTTCGAATTTTTCACATATATTAAGAAGAGTAATTAATCTTCTATTATAAATGTCTTAATTTTCACAATAAACAGTTTTCAAGAAAGTTTAACCAATAGTGTTTCAATAATTTTTTTGAAATTTATAATCTATTAATATTAAAAAAAATCATCTTTATGGAACAATTTGTTTTTGGTATGGAACAATTTGTTTTTGGAAAAAAAATCAACTTTGTGAAACGGAGGGAGTACTAGTTTGGCAAAGCAGATGAGTAATTATTATATAAAACTACATCAAAAGCATTTGTTTAGAATTCTTTTATATTTATTCTTGAAATCATGGATAATTTATCTATTTATTAATCTTTGTTATCATGTCATGTTATTACAAAATTATGATTTAAAGCTTCAAATATATCTTCAATCCTATATGTAAATTGAGAAAACATCTTAAGAATTCGGGATAGGTATTTAAAGAATAAAATAAAAGCCACATATGATTAACTTCTTAATTAACTTTCTATTTTAAGATATTGAGTTTATGTTTATAGGAAAACTTAACATAGAAATATCAAGAGATGTCTATTTTGATATAAGAAACCTTTCAATTATCTATTAACTCTTGTAGAAAAGAAAAGATGAGAATTATAATTAAAAAAGTAACATCTATATAAAAAACAAGAGAAGATTTTCTTGATACAAAAATACATAAATTTTCTACTAAAAAAACAAGAGAATCAAAAAAATAAAATAAAAAAATAATGTAATTTATGACTGTATTAGTTATTGTATATATATGTAAATGAGATTAGTATACTATATAAGAGTTATTTTTGTTATGATGCATAATATACATATTTAATCACATTTATAAGTATTTATAAATAATTTATGCACAATTTTTGTTCATTTCGCTCAAATATTTAATGATGAGTCAACAATAGTCAACAAATCACAAACGGTACATTGTTAATATAATCTAGTAGAGTAAAGTGTATAAACTAGTGATATTGTAATAGACAATTTCAGTTAGTTTATGCTTTTAGATTTTGTTTTGAATTTTAGATAACAGTTTCGTTAAACGATTAAAACTAGTGATAATATAACAGATAATTAAAAATATATCATTTTCGTCTACGATGCTACTTTCAAACAATATCAAATATTTTTCTTCTTTCGAATTCGCTTCTTTTGCTTAGCTTCAGCTTTCGCTTTCTTCTTCGCTACTATCTTTGGACTCCATTTTTTTGCATAAGACCTAACCCCATCCAAAGCCGCGGAGAATCTCAATCGGAGCTTCGCCTTGTTTTTTCCGAGTCCGAGCATTTTTTCTGTTCCTGTGATTACCAAAAACACCAAAACCTTAAGAAGAATCGGAGCTTCGCCTTGTTTTTACTGTGATTACTTTGGTACACCAAGGAAGTAATCCAAGAGATCTCAGAACACACAAAAAGCAGTAAAAGTGGAAGGAAGAAACCATAACGACGATTAGAAGGATCTCTCCACGAAGCAGACGAACTTAGGTTAAACTACTGGATTCGTCATCTTCGCCGGCTTCGGTGTGATTACTGTTTCTGTGGAAACCGGATGAGTGATTTCGGTGGAGAACGGAGGAGTGATTTCGGTGGCAATCGGAGGAGTGATTTTGGTGGAGAACGGAAGAGTGATTTTGGTTGGTTCCATTGTCGTGACTGGCTCCGTCGTCGCGGATTTTCTTAGCTATTTCTCCCTGAGTTTGGCTTGCTCCGCTTTCTCCGATTCGATATGTCTTAGCTATTTCTGTTTTCTAGCGGTTTGAGCGGCTATGGCTTCCTCTTTTTTCTTCTCCGCCCATTTCTGGTTCCAAGCAGCAGAGCTGCGGCGTATGGACGCAAATGTCTGTCTCACCTTCGCTTTTACCTTTGACTCTTTGTGTCCAAAATATGAAATCTTATGTAGATATGTATGCGAACTGAAGAAGGATTTGCATGTGTTTTTTCTGAATGAGTAATATTAATATTCAAACAAAAATATGTTTTTACAACAAGTGTGAAGATGATATATCTCATATTTTACCTTACAAAAATTAATTTGTATGACATTTTGGTTAAATATAGATAATTTTGAGAAATGCCATTTTTGAGATGCCACTTTTCAAAAATGTCATCATTTAGATTTTTTTTTCAAAAGTGTCACTAATCCTCTATATATTAGTTGAGTAGATATTTGGTGAAAAAAATCATATGTATTATTCAATGAGGTTTTTAAAGAACATGTCATTAAAATTAACCAATGAAAATATTTTTATTAAAACTATATGTCATAGTGGAAATCTACATGTTTTTATTAATTTTCTAAAATAAATTCATTAATACATGTTTTACAGATTTAAGTTTAGCTACATGTAATATTTAGACATACCATATCATCTTTTTAAAAAAAGTTAGATATATTAAGAAGTTTTTCATTATTATATTTGTAACAACATTATTTATCTGTAGATGATAACTACATTTACAAAAAAAAATTACATTTTATTATTGGAAAACATATATTTTTCGTTTGTTATGTCCGACATATTCATATAAATCTAAAAATTCATTTGATTTATCGCATGCTCTATTACACAGATAATAAAAATTAATTTTACACTTCAAATAAATAAAAATAAATAACATTTGTATTAGTTTTAATATTTTTAATATGTTTATGCAAAGTTGATCAAAACATATGACATCAAAATATGTTTGATCAAAATTTAACTTTATTACATTTATGCATAATACATATCATTTTGTACGTTTATAAATATTATAATACACGTCTACAATCAATTAGAATGCGTGGCCAAAATCTAGTTTTATATTATTTTGAATGTTTGTCTCGGCTTTCTATCGAAGTTAAAATATAAAAAACAATGCTCTTTATCGTTAATGTCTACGATTTTGATTGACAACATAAACTAAATTATGATATCACTTTACAAAACATTTGTGATAAGACGCAATTTATATGTTTCTAAGTAATTAGCACTATAAATTAACTAATTTGTGTACAAATAGTTTCAATGTAAAATATAAGAAAAATCCACGCATACAATATATTGTTTATCAAGATAAAATGTATAAAAAATGAAATACATATCATGATATGTAAATACTATTCAAGATTATCATGATGGAAAACAAAATTAAATATCTCTCTCTGCTTATATATACAGTGGGCAAGAAGCTTAGCAATTCTCCAATTAGGGTTTTTGTAGGGTTTTGGCATAATTTATACATGTCTCTGCTTCTTCGTCGGTTCTTGAAACCCTCCTTCTCTTCGTCGGTGAGATCTTCTCTTGGTCGTGGTCATAGTCTTGTATTCTCTAATGGCTTCTCATCTTCCTCTCAATTCACTCCTTGTTACGTCGTGCGCGCTTTGCCTTGTGGAGAGGAGGACCTCCGAATACTTCAAATTCACAAGGCTAATGAAGCTAAGGACACTCTTTTGGAAAAGAAGGTGCATCGTGAGTTGGTGGATGACGATGCAATAATAACGATCGGAGCATCCTATGGATGGGTTGGTACTTTGAAGGAAGACGGAATTCTACGTCTCCAAGACGATCTAAACCCGTTCGCATCTGATTCCGACCCAAAATGCATTCCCTTGCCTCCTTTTGTAACTCTGCCTGGTTGCCAAACTCAGGTCGTGACCAATGTTTCAATGTCCTCTTCTTCTCCAGAGGATGAGGATTGTGTCGTTGCTGTCAAGTTCTTGGGTCCTCAGCTAAGCTTTTGCAGACCGGCTCAGAGTAATCCCGAGTGGACCAACATCAGAATCAAGAACCAATGTTTCTACTCCTCGCGTGTCATGTTTTCGAAGAAAGATGACATGTTCTGCTTGCTCGGATCTGGAGGCTACTTCATTGGATCATGGGATCTCAAGGATCCTTAATGACTTGTTATTTTAATATTTTCTTGTGCGACTCTTGTTTCTCTTTGGAGAAGGGGAATGTGGTGCTAGAAGCCTAGAACTCCTCAGTTCGTGGTGGTTTGGAAAGGAATAGCTTCTGCTCAAGCTTGATCTACAATGAGATAAGAGATCAAAGACCACAAGTGAGATGGAATCGGATTATCTGGTTTAAAGTGGGCAATTCCAAAACAGAACACACTAACCTTAATGGTGTTATTAAATCGTTGCCCCACTCGTGATCGTCTGCTTAAAGATTTTGTTAAGGATTTTACATTTTAGATTCCAGTTTCGTTAAATGATTAAAAATAATGTTTCTCTAACGCATTTCTGTTTTTCACAATATCAGAATCGGTGACGGCGATTATAAAATATAGGTTACTTCTCCCGCAAGTATGTGGAGAGTAACACAACAACACCATGAAATTTAGTCGCGCGATCATTTCTCTTATCGCTGTGAAAAACAGCGACACCAAAAACACCGTAGCGTCTCCTAAAAATAGTCGCAGCGACAGTTTTTTCAATTTTCTATCGATTCGTTTGCTTTTGACAGACGTGTAATTTGTGATCGCCATCGCTAACGCGAAAAGAACAGGGCCGTCATTACTTCAGAGTTCAGATTTATATAAACAGGCTTATAATTTTACTGGGCTTTGTGAAGAAGGCCCATTATGGCCCATAAAACGTTAAACCTAAAGAGATATTAGGGTTTTTTGAAGCAGAAAACTTGAGGCTGCCTCCTATATATATACCAATGCTATTCCCTTATCAGATATCATCATGATAAGCGTGTTTGCTCAATTCTTGATTTGGATTCTAGGAATTTATTTATATGATTGATGATAGCTTAAGATAATTAGGGTTTTTTTTTATTTTTTTTTTATAGAAGAAAGATGCCTCTTCTTTCAGCAGCAAGATCCATTCTTGTTAGCTTTGTTCTGGAGGCATATATCAACTCCATTATGAGAGGGATTTTCTTATTTGCAGAGTTGTTTCTTTCTTCTCTGCAAAATTATCTCTCTCTTTGGTACATTTCTCTTCTTCTAATATATTGAAAAATCATCTCACTTCTTAAAAGCAAACAAAAGATTCAAACTTTTCTTCTGTTCATCAAGTTAAGTTAGCAGAAATTCTTGGTTTTTTCCGAATATATGACTAATTTTGGTAGAGATAAGAAGTGAATGGTTCCAACTTTTTTTTTATGCCCGAAGAGAAAATGTTGTTCGAACGAATATATATATTTCTTCCACTTAATATGTTGGCATAAGAGAAAAAACTGGAATCCGTAATGAGAAATTAAGCTACCAGAAAGTTCTGTTATTTGATTGATGGGGTAGAGAATAAGGACTGAAAGATTCCAACTTTTTTTTTCTTATTGCCCAACATTCATCGTGAGAAAAATATTAATGAAACAAATTTGGAATTCTTAAAGAGATCTTACAGATTATAAAGCATACAACAATACATGAGAAGAAAAAGAAAAAAAAAGAGATTTTAGTATTAAACATTTGCATTAGAGACAATAATTTTTGGTTTAGTATGTAGAAGAAAAGGTTGAAGAACGTTAAGAAAAGTTTTTGATTTAAGAATATAAATATGACCAGTTCTTTTGGTGACAATATGATCATACAAATTATAATTCATAAAGGATACATTAGAAGAATGACCAAAGATAGATAGATTGAATTGAAGTACTAAACACTTCCATTAGAGACATTAATCTTAGGTTTAGTATCTAGAAGAAAAGATTTGAGAAGTTTAATATATGTTTTAGGTCTCTCAAAGTTGAAAATGTGACCAGTTCTTTTGATGATAACAAGTCTTCCTCTGTCTCCTAAATGCTTCTCAAGTCTCTTACCCATCTCCAATGGAAACACTTGATCATGCTCTCCCCATATAATCAATGTTGGCTACATTCATCAATTAAAAACAAAATTCATTAATTACATTTTGAAAAAGGATTAATGCGAAAATTAATAACCAAGAGAAGAGCCAATACCTGTGTTAGCTTTGGAATCTCTGAGATTACTCTGTCTTTTGGTATCTCTTTGATCATCTGTCTCTTCTCCTCCATATTATCTCTGGTCAAAGCCTGTTTTGACTCACATTTTTTTTACTAATTAAAACGTTTTACATAATGTTAAAGAAGAAATATAAACAAAACCTTAAGAAAAGCAAACAATTCAATTGGTACGAATATCAAGTTTACTCTGTTTTGACCATTTCTTAATCAATAACTAATTCAACAAAGATCTTAAAGTGGAATTCTGTTGTAAATAAAATTATAAATTCTTGAGGAAAAAAAAAAAGAGAAACCCGACCAGACTAAAAAAAAGTTCCAACTACACAATTTTATTATATTATCTTCAAACAATCAGAATCATTTAATTGTTCTTCGCACTTACTAGACTTTCCATCATTTTAAGCTCGAGAAAATTTTGAGACATATAGACACGTGTCGCAACATCATTGGTTGCAAGAAGTGGAGAAAAAAGAAGAAAGTAGCTTACATGATCGATGAAATCATGGAGAAGACAAGTAGGAACCATTCTCGGCAACGACGGTTTATAAAAGATATAACCAATAAGTTCCCGGAGCTTCTCAACAGATTCCGGTACAAGAATCTTCGAAGCTTCATCAAGATCCGACACTTTAAAAACACCGTCTCTCATGTCTTTCTCCTCCACACACACGGCGGCGCAACAAATCACCACTTTCTCCACGGCGTCTCCGAACATCGCCGCCATTCGATAACCCACGAAACCACCGTAGCTTAAACCGACGAGGCTGAATTTTTTCACTGATTGGGCTTCTAAAGCCCGCATGAGTGTTTGGGCCTGAAAAACATCGGATCTTTCGGGTCGGGTGGTGGATGATCCGCCGAAGAAAACCAAGTCCGGTACGAAGAGGTTGAAATGAGGAGCGAGGCTTCGAACGACGTCGTACCATTGCCAGATTGCGGTAGCTCCGAGACCGTGGATAAGGAGGAGATTGGGTTTGGATTCGGGTCGGGTTTTGGTGACCCAGAAGTGAACCACGGTTCCGTCTTTCAAATCGATGGTTACGGGACGTAAACCGGATCTTTTGAAACCGGATTCGTAAGTCCGTTCTATTGCTTCAGACAAGCTGAAGCAACCTGTCATTACAAACAATTTTTTTTTTATTGTTCGTAAAATTGAAAGGTTCCTAAAAAAAGAAAAGATTTGGAGTAGAATATATATATATATATATATATTGTGGTGTGTGTCGTGGTTTGGTTCTCTGGTATTGGTTGGGGGATTTATTACGAATCAATACATTTTATAATAATATAATAAAATTTGAGAGAGATGAAATTTAAATATGTTTTTTGTTACAGTTGTGTCACATCACATGGAAATTAATTTTCTTACCGTTGTCAAATTGAGAACAAAGAGAAACAGAGGGTGTGTTTTGCAATTTGCATGTGTACATATTTCTGTTAAAATGTATTAGTAAGATAATGTATTTTTGCAATAGTCTATTTTATTCAATTGTTTTAAATTTTATATATTTGATAAAAACGAATGTGAATGTAGAATCTGTGTGAAGATGTGTGTTGTGTTACCTTTATTTATTTGGTGAAAACAATAAATGGCAGAAATGTTAGGAAAAAAAAAAATATATATATATATATTAATGTAGTTGAGAGTCACGTGGTTACGCTTAAATGAGGAAACGTATATAAGGTTTGTGACAGTGTGTAGGTTGGAAAAATAAATTCGACTATCAAATTGATTTTCAAAGTAAGAGAGAAAAATATTTAACGATGACCAAGAATTTGGAGATCCGAAATAAATTTTACAAAACTGCGATAAGACCGGAAGAACGCTTATTATTTTTTTCTTAGATCATCTGCAACGGTGTTACCCGAGGCATCGAGTCTCATTAAAATCCAAAAAAAATAATTGAAAAAAAGGAAATGAGCAATTAAACGGTGAGACGTATTAGTGACGCGAGACGCGTGATACCTCTTACCTTGCCACGTGTTAACATTCTATTGGAGAAAGATTTGTGTCGACGCATTAGAACATTCGCATTGGTATGTCTTTTGGTATGTCTTTAAATATAAAATTATTAAAAGTTGAGTAAAAGTAAAAAAGATACTGTTTTTGGTTGAAATAATGGGGTGTATTAAAATATAAAATTAATAAAATTTGAGTAAAGAGAAGAGATAGTGGGTATTTTTGGAGTGGGAAGACAAAGTTGTGTCTTGGGGAAGACATAAATAATAAAAAAATTGATGAAAGTTGGGGTGTGTTTAAATATAAAATTAATAAAAGTTGAGTAAAAGTATGAAAAAGAAGGTATAAAGTTGAGTAAAAGGAAGAGAGAGTGTGTTTTTAATATTTTTTTATTGAGAGACATCCACAAAATGCGGATGGCCTTAGGGGTCAAATGTTGAAGATTCTTAGATCTGCCAATATTCTAGAAAAAAAAAAAGTTGTTCACCAAAGGCCTTGAATATTTATCTTTCTAAAATTGGAAATACTTGAGAAATAACAAAAAGAAAAGAGATCATTTCTTTAGTTTAAAAATTGGTTATATGTATGTCAGTGGCTAAATGTACAAACTATGTGCTTATAAGTAGAGTTTGTGACACATGACGAGGACTAACCAATTAAAGCCAAATCGGTAGATATGTTGGTAGCTAACTTATTACAGCTATTTCCAAAGTGATTTTGCATGTGACGATTTTTATACAAACAAACAATTATTTAACTAAAAGATCTGTGAGAGAGAAAAAAACTACTAAGATAGTTGAAGCAAGAGAACCATAACGATGACGAGAAAAAACAATATGTTCACTATATTTCTTCTCTACTAATGCGGAATTATAAATTGACGTAAAAACACATGAATTTAACCCAAAAAAAAAAAAAAGAATGATCTAACATGTTTGTTTCTATCTTTTTTTTGCAATTTTTTTCTCAAATTCAGATTCTAATTTACCATCTCTCAATTCTTCTCAACTTTGACAGCTTGGACAGTTTCGGCTACAGACTTTTCACAGTGGCAGATTTTTCTGATAGTTTTCGCTATCGTCCCAAATATTCATGCGATTGACCAAATCAGATTTGATTATATCATGTCATTTCTTTTAAAAAAATTTCGTTTTAGTTTTTTGTGCCTTTTTTTCTATTGGTATTTTTCTACTCAATTTATGATAGCCATAAACACATTTTTGGACGGAAAAACAAATCGTCATGGTCTTCATCGGAACTTTCCAAGCCTAAGCATCTCTGCTATGATTGTTATTATTTTCTAAAATTGTTTTACAAAACAAGCGGAGGTGTGTGCTAATATATCACGCGAAGAGCAAGAGAAATCATTTATATTTCTGTTATCGTTTTTTAAATCATCTAAAATGTTTTTTTTCGTCAATATAATGTAGACGAATTAGTCACACATACATTTTATGTATATATATATATATAAGTATAAAATAGATTATATATGTAAATATATATATTTAATGTATTCTAATCTTGAAAATTACTATTCGAATTTGATATGTGTTTTATGAATCTGAAATTTTACTATTCTTTTCCGAATCTAAACCCTCCGAACCTCCGAACGCTCTAGATTCATATCAAATCTCATATTTTGGATAATAATTTCATTTTTATTCGCAGGTATGGTTGGAAGAAATGACCAATCAATTACTATGAAGCAAAAGAGAAACAAAGGGTTTCAAAGAGAGTTTGCCACACATCATAGTTTATCTTATTCATGTAATTAATACCGTTTAGACTTGTAACTTTCGGATAGGATTATCTGACCATTTGAGTAAAGGTAGTTGATTTAATCGTCTAGGTGTTGATTTTAAAAATCGGTAATTATAATAGTTGATACTCGGGGTACACAAATTTTCAAGAGTCTTAAAACTGGTAATATTATGGAAACGAAACAGAAAAATATTTGTTCGCCGAACTTCTCGAATATGTAACTTTCTAAAATTGGAAATACTTGATAAGTAACAAACAAAAATGGTCATTTCCTTAATTTAAGCATTGGTTATATGTATGTCAAATGCTGATTTTTAAGTAGAGTTTGTGACACGTGACAAATGTTCTTTTTTTTGGATAAATGACTTTCTATTTATTAGTAGATTAGATTTTGACTCACGCCAAACGTGAAATTAAATAATTAAATATATTTTAATCGATCTTAATATTTAGATGTGTATTATAATATTTATAAACGTATAAAATAATATATAATTTGCATAAATGTAATAAAGTTAAATTTTGATTAAACATATTTTGATGTCATTGTTTTGATCAACTTTACATAAAAATATTAAAACTAATACAAATGTTATTTATTTCAATTTTTTGGAAGTGTAAAATCAATTTTATTATTTGTGTAAATAAAGCATGCAATAAATCAAATGAATCTTTAGATTTTTATGAATTTATCAGACATAACAAAAGAAAAATATATGTTTTCTAATAATAAAATGTAAAAATATTTGTAAGTGTAGCTACCATCTCAAAATAAACAATGTTGTTACAAATATAATAATGAAAAACTTCTTAATATATCTAATTTTAGAAAAAAAGATGATATGGTAAGTCTAAATATTATATTTAGTTAAATTTAAATCTCTAAAATATGTTTTAATGGATTAATGTTATAAAATTAATAAAAACATGTAGATTTCCACCACGGTATATAGTTTTAAATTTAATATAAATATTTTTATTGGTTAATTTAAATGACATGTTCTTTAAAAATAATTTATATTTATTATTTTGTTTAATGGACTTTATTATTGTGAGTTTAATAACTTTCACTAAAAGTTTCTTAAAACCCTCTTAGGATGACACCTAAGATTTTCACATAGTGTCTCCTCTATTAATATATATATATGATATGTTGGTAGCTAATTACTTATTACTCCATCCGTTCCTAAAAATGTATGTTTAAGGTTATGCGCACATATTAAGAAAAAAAATTAATGTTGAATAATAAATGTATTAATATTTGCAATAAACGATTTTCAAAAAATTTCAACCAATAGCATTTGAATATTTTTCTCGAAAACTACATTTTCTTATCAATAAATGACAAAAATACATAAAAAACATAAAAAAATCTATCTTTGTGGAACAATTTTTTTTGTAAAGTTTTTGTCTTTTAGAAACGGAGGGAGTACTATTTTAGATGTATTTTGAATATGTGATCAAGTGGCTAATGACGTGGAATCGATTACAAGATTGAGTTATTTTACGTATACATCAAAGTAACAATAAAAAAATTACTCGAAAGAAAACATTTTTGATTCATCAATATGGAAGAAGAAACTTACAAGATGGTTGAGTTAAGACCAAAAGAAGAGGAAAAACTAATCATCCTCTTTCTTTTTGTCACACACAACCGTTCTTTTGTTTATATAAGAATTTATGCTTGATAGGGTTTTATTTAATAATAGACAATGCAGTACTAGTTCAACACTGTTGACAAAGTTAATGGATTTAACTATCAAACCAAAATAGTAAAATACAAAGCCTTGTAAGAGTTTAATTAAATACGCATTAGAGAAGTGGAATCGAATTCCCGAGCATTTTTATAGGAGTTGACAAGAAGACTTTTATATTATATTTGAAAATTTATCAAATTCGAGGTCCATTGCCATTGATTTTACCTTCATCGATACATGATCTAATTACTTAGTATCAATAAATCGCTCACAAAAAATTACTTAATTATCCTGATCAAAGTAATTTTTTTTTCTCAAACACAATCAAATGAAATATATTACTTACCGTCTATCCACACGGAAAGATTTTCTCTAATTATCTCTATGATAAATAATGCATCTTCATGCGATTGATTGTTAACACCGTCAAGTTCAGCAATTGCTTCTTCGTAAGCTTGATTAGCCAATTTACATGCTCTGTATAATTTCAAAACAGCTAAATTATTATTATCTACAATATGTAAAATAGAATATGAAAACTTTCATACATGTTTTCATTGAAAAGCATTAAATCGCAAAGACCATATATTATACCTTTCAGTAGATTTAAGGATCTCATAATACAAAATCGCGAAGTTTAAAACCAAGCCAAGTCTAACAACATTCGTTGGTGATAAACCCCTCTCTGCTATCTTCATTGCAACCTACAAGTACATACTCTTCTTTATCCAAACTAATATAAACATCAAACAACAAACTCACATATAAAAACAGAGTTAAAATTCGATTTAAAACGGACCTTATATGCCTCATGAGACTTATCCGCAGCTTCTTTACGTTCATCATCAGAACCAAACTCCGCCAAATATCGAAAATAATTTCCTTTCCTACATATACCAAGAAACAAAATCATCAACAAGAGAGGAAAATATGAAAATGAAGATGAGTGTGAGATGTGACTCACATTCTATGGAAATAGACCATTGATTCAACATTGGAAGTTGATGGAATGAGATGAAAATCAATGAGAGACAAAATGTCGTTACAAACATTGAACAACTCATTTTTAACAATCTCTTGTTGTTTCTTGATCGGTTTCAAACTTAGCCGGTTTCCCACTGAGACTTCCATTCTTTCAATCAAAGATAATGTTCTTAATGAATCTCTCTTAGTCACCATCACATTCTTGTAGCTAATTGTTAGTAGCTCTCTCTCCTCTTCACTTAGCTCCACTTCATGTTCACATGCTTTTCTCATCGATTTCATCATATCTGCCACATAGCATCGATCTTTTGTAATCATATGTATGAATAACAATAATATTTGTTTTCTAACAAAACACTCTATGACTCGACCACAACATGAAAGCGTAAACCAACTATGTAAATGATTATTAACCACCTAAAAATTCGTAATATACTAGTTTAATTCAAGATCTTGTTAGAATGTAAATACCTTCATATCTTCCAGCTTCATAAGCGAGCTTAGCCACATAAATCAGCTTTTCCCTCTCATTCTCCATAGCTTCCCCAATCTTTTTTTGTATGTTCACCAATGGTGATAATATATATATACATATATATCAAATGGAAATAATTAAATAAGATATTACTAAGGAAAAAAACTAAAAAAGATAGTAAGTGATATATTTTATAAAGAAACAATTAAATGGAAACATTTAGGAGGATAAGAATATAGAAATAAAAAGGAAATTTTAGAACTAAAATATATTTTTCCACATAAAGATAATTTTATGTTTTAGACTTTTAGTATATAAGCTGTATCTCACTAGTCACTACAATGAACATGTATTTAAAATCAAGGATTAGTTTTAAGTAACATATCTATTAATAATATAAATATTTCATTATTCTAAAATTGATAGTAAACAAAATATACTATTATTTTTTGTTATTTCATTTAGATTTATTATAGATGTTAATTTCAAATATCTAAACACTGCACATTAGAAAATGATGTAGATGAATTCTACTTTAATTATGCTTCTAATTATAAAAAAAGATTGGTAAAGCAGGTGGAGAAGTCCACAGACTTGTCGAGAGTATGGGCTTTTATAAAGCCCAAACGTACGACCCAACTACATGCCAACGACGCCGTTCCAATTGCAACCTCTATCAGAGCATCACTAAAACGATTATTTGTGTCACTTCGGAATACTGTATATCCAACTTTTTTTTAACAACTATACGAATACGAGGTTGTGATAAACAATATCATGTAAATTCATATTGTAAATTATGTAAATTCATATCTTAAGTTATGATTTTTGTTGATATTTTCGTTATGACTTTTGTGATTTTTTTTTATTAATGCATTCAAGCATGATCTTTGTTTTTATAATACTAGAATAGGACCCGCGTTAATACGCAGGTGAATATAATTAAAATAAATAAAATAAAAATTTTAATTTTAATTAGTAATCCGTTGAATTTTAAAGTATAATTTAACGTAGATTCTAATACATGTAGAAGTTATTTTATATCATAATTCTCATGTTTTAATCCATATCATGTAAATCCAAAAAAATATATATAATCAGAATTTAAATCATATTATTAATAAAACAAAAATATATATTTTAACCCATTATGAATATTTACGAAATTTTTGATAGAAATAGAAATAATTAAAATACTAAATAGCTAAGTCAGAAAAAGTAAAATTTATGTTAGTTACATAAGTACATGATTGATAATTGTATTTTATTAATGTCATCGTTTTATTTCTCATAAAAGTTTATTCTCGCCAAACTTTATACAATAATAACTTCATAATAAATATAATATTATTATTTTTTAATTTACAAAATTTTCAATATATATACACTTGGAGAGTACCAATGGAGTCATAAGTAAAAAAATTCTATTTTTTGTGATATTCTATAACTCTATTTTGATAAGATAAATATTTTTATTGATTCTTTTTATTAATTTATTTTTACATGGTTGTGTATATCTTTAAACTTTTACATTGAGGTTTCTATAACCTTTGTAATTTTTTTTATTTCCAATTTATAGACTTTTTTTTATGATTCGTTTTTTAATTATATACTATCATTTTTATTCTGTATGTATTTTTATATTTCATCTTAATTTTTGTTTCTTAATTAGTATGAATAGTATTAAAATTTTTATTTTTTATTATTTAATTAGTAACTTGACAACTATTTTCCATTTTAAATTTTATTTTCTTAATTAATTTTTTTTTTTTTGAATTGAATGTAAAATTATATTCAAATCAATCGTTTTTACATTGAATGCAACTTTTGTTTGAACTTCTAAAGAAACCAAAACAGAGCTATTCTATAAATATATTATAATAAAAAGTTTTTATCGCGTGGAGTACCAAATCTCCATCGCCTCGGTGTAACTATAGTCGCCCTTGTTGCGGATCACATTTATTTTGTTTCGGAGGTTCTTATTAATTTGCTTCACCAAAGCTTTTGTAGCCATCGGATTCTCCCCATGACGACGCCGGTTTCGTTCACCCCAAACAATATAGAGAGCCGATTGGAATACGTAGCGGATTAGGAACAGTTTGAAGTTGGAGCTTTGTCCAGTGAGAAGAGGAATAATATGGTCCCATTCTGCCGTAAAACCAGAGCCAAGAAGCTTGTGCATTAGCTCTTTCCACAGCAAACCCGTGACCGTGCATCCGAAGAAGAGATGATTTCGCGTCTCCTCCTCGCTTCCACAAAACGTACACAGTGTGTTAACTCCCAAGTTCCAACACTTCATCCTATCCCCGGTTTGTAAACGATTATGAACAGCAAGCCATGTAACGAAAGAGTACTTGGGAGTTGCGTGAGTGAACCACACTCCCTTATACCAAACGTTAGTTGGGTTCTTAATTAATTTTAAGTTTTAACATATTAATCATCTGATCAATCTTATTATTAGATAAATGTCGTAATCTCGTGAGTTATAATTTTGCTTATATGTCATGTTTATATAAAAATGCATTGCGGTAAATACTTTGATTTTAAATTTTATAACGCCTATAATTTGACAAATGTAATTAGATTCTAATTTATAACTCGCACAAATATGTAATATTTATTTTATTATTATATTATTTTATATTTTCTTAAATTGTCAATTTATTATATATATCGCATACTAAAATTGTCTCATATACGTTATTATATTAGCAAAATAAAACTTATAATACGACATTTCCTTTTGTCTTTAACCAATAATTTGAATTGGAAAGAATGTATTTTATAATATAACAATTTAGAAATATTACCTATTTAGCATGATGGTTTTTCTTTTTTGTTAATTAGTCCATAATCTTTGTTTAAGATATATTCTTTATTTTAATTTTTAAAATTTTGTTATTATTGACACATGTCACAATCTAAATTAACAATTACATGTGTTGCGATCTAGTGAGTTACAATTTTACTTATGTGTCAAGTTCTCATCGTGCGTATTCTCATTTATATAATAAGATAACTACCAAAGTAATGCAAGTTTGAAAGAAAAACATTGGTGAGAAACTATATTTGTAAGAAATTTATGATGCTATTTAAAAAAAAAATAAACATATAACGATAACAAGAAGAAGAAGTATGATTCTATATATATATATATATATAATTTTGTTCGTTATTATTCTTTTCATTTATCAGTGTCTACTTTCACATAATTTCCGGTCTAAGTATTCCTTAAAATCCGGTTTCTACTATGTAAGAATGATGACTATTAGTATAGAAGGCCCTCTATACTACTAATTCATGAAATATACCATAAACTTTCGACTTTGATATAATAGGTATTATATTTGTGAAGTCTCATTAAAAACATTATGATATTGTACATCTGATCAGAATATCGATATTATGAGTCAAAAATAAAAAAATGAATATTGTGACAATCTGGCGCCAGAGAAAGTTTTAGGGTTATTCGAGAATATGCAAATGAGTAATGGATATTGGTGTTGTTACTTATAACAGCGTCAATTCAATGAATGTGCAACACCGATAAAGTAAACGAAGCTAGTCTCTACCTCAACCACGTGCTCAATGGGCACAACCACAGCTGCGTTTAGGAGGGTGGGACCCATATACATCTGACTTGGACGGCTAGAATTGAGTGGAGAGAGTAGAGTGCATCTGAGATTAGGTGGACAATGCACGCAGTTGCTTGCGGCTACCGGACGCAACTACCGGACATGATGCTTACCTTCTCTACATTCTCTTTTAATTGTTTGTCTTATCTTTAGAGCTAAACTAATATATAACATCAAACAACAAAGACACACATAAAAGTCAAGTCAAGTACGATTGAAAAATTCCTCCATATATTGAAAATAACTTCCTTTCCTACATACCAAGAAACAAAATCAACAAAAACAAAAAAAAATTAGAAAACATCAATGTAATAATCATCTAAAATTCTAAACATCAAACAAATGGTTTTTTCTTGAATAAATTTAACATTCATTCAAAAAAAAAAAAAAAAGAAGGAAAAGATGATGACGAATTGATGATCTTAGGGTGTGACTCACATTCTGTAAAAGTAGACAGTTGATTCAACATTGGAAGATGATGGAATGAGATGAGAATCGACAAGAAACAAAATGTCGTTACAAACGCTGAAAAACTCATTGAAAAACTTAAGTTTCAATTGAAAAACTCATTTTTAACCATCTCTTGGTTTCCTTTGAAGTCTTCATGTCTTTCAATGAAAGATACTGTTCTTAACGAAGCTCTCTTAGTCGCAATCACATTCTTGTAGCCAATAAATAGTAGTTCTCTGTCCTCTTCAGTTAGTTCTATATCATACTGACATATTTTACTCATCGATTTCATCATATCTGCCACATAACATGTTTTGGAATCATATGATTTGAATAACAAATAACTAAGATCATGATCAACCACCTAAAATTTCATAATATACTAGTTTGAAATCAAGATCTTTTGAGAATGTATATACCGTCGCTGTCAAGATCTTGGGTCCTCAACTAAGCTTCTGCAGACCGGCTCAGAGTAATCCCGAGTGGACTAACATCAGAAGCAAGAACCAATGCTTCTACTCCTCCCGTGTCATGTTTTCCAAGAAAAATGAGGCCTTTTGCTTGCCCGGATCTGGAGGCCACTTAATTGGATCATGGGATCTAAATGATCCCAAGGAAAAACCCAAGATTCAGAGGTTGCGGTATCAAAACCTCCCCGAGCTAAGCAAGACCAAACGCGAGCTTCTGCATTCTTGCTCCACGACCGAACACTTGGTTGAGTCGCGTTCCACCGGTGAGATTTTCTTACTCAAGTTAAAGTGATTAAGAACAAAGCTTAGCTTGATAAAGAATTCCTTCTCTTTATTAATGTTTAGAAAACTGACTCAAAAACTAAACACAAGCTCTTCGATGATCATATATATAGGACCTAGATTTCCTTTTCTATCCTATTACTCATTGAATTAGGAATTTCCTTTTCCCTAATACTAATAACTTTAGTTATCCTAATTCCTTTAAGGATAAACTTCCTTTTCTTGGAATGTTGAAGCTTATCCAACATTCTCCCTTCTAAGCTTCAAGCTTCCTTTAGAGAGGTCTTGGACTCGAATTAACTCCCTCATCTCTTTGAACTTAATTCTTGCCAATGCCTTAGTCAAGATGTCCGCGCCTTGCTCACTTCCCGGAATGTGTTCAACTTCGATCTGTTCCTTTTCAACACATTCCCGAATGAAATGATATCTTTTGTGAATGTGTTTACTTCGACGGTGGAACACTGGATTCTTGGTGAGTGCAATGGCGGATTTGTTGTCAACATATAATGTTGTCTTCACGCACTTTCTTCCTGTGATTTCACTCATCAATTCTTGAAGCCATATTGCCTGTTTCGCAGCTTCCGTTGCAGCCATAAATTCAGCTTCACATGATGACAACGCCACTGTTTCTTGCTTCTGAGAACACCACGTTATTGGCGTTTTATCATAGCAAAATAGATGCCCAGTCGTGCTCTTTCCATCGTCTTGATCCGTGTTGTGACTGCTGTCGCTGTACCCAATGAGTCTTTGAGGTACTCCTTGTTTAAACACCAAACCGTATCTGACTGTGCCTCTCAAATATCTTAGCACCTGTTTTAACGCTTTGCCGTGTGACTCACGTGGAGAATGCATATACCTACTTAGTATTCCAACTGAGAACGCTAAGTCTAGTCTCGTGTGCAAAAGGTATCTCAAGCATCCAATCCTTCGCCTGTAGAGAGTTGCGTCAATCTCGGGTTCTTCAAGTGTTTTAGATAATTTTAAACCAAATTCCATGGGTATATGCGTTGGATTGCAAGTGTCCATTCCTGCTTCCACTAAGATCCTTTGAGCGTATGCTTCTTGTTTGATTTCTATTTCATTAGGAGTTTGATTCACTTCAATACCAAAATAATATGTGAGTTTACCAAGATCAGACATCTCAAACTGTCGAGACATTGATTCCTTGAACTCCATGATCATCTTTAATGAGTTTCCGGTGACAAAAAGATCATCAACGTATATGGCAAGTATCACTATCTTGCTTCCTTCTTCCTTTCGGTATACTGAGCTTTCTTTGGAGCACTTCTGAAACTTTAAACCTTTCAATACTTGATCAAGTTTCGTGTTCCAGGCTCGTGGAGCTTGCCTTAGACCGTACAAGGCCTTTCGAAGTTTGAAAACCTTATGTTCTTCTTCCTTCTTTTCAAAACCTTCAGGCTGAGATACATACACATCTTCCGTTAATTCCCCATGTAAAAACACGGTTTTTACGTCCAAGTGATGGATCTCCCATCCATTTGAAGCAGCTAAACCAAACAGCAATCTGATCGTCTCTATACGAGCTACTGGTGCAAACACCTCTTCAAAATCGATTCCATGTTCTTGAGCATATCCTTTAGCCACGAGTCTTGATTTATATTTGTTAATTGAGCCATTTGCATTCCTTTTGATCTTAAAGATCCACTTGAGGCCAATAACTTTGACTTCGGCTGGTTTGTTTACTAACACCCACGTCTCATTTTTATCGATCGAATCAATCTCGTCTATGCAAGCGTTTCTCCATTGAACAAGTTTGCTGGCTTCTTGAAAGTTGATCGGTTCGTCATTAAGTGCGAGAAGAAGAAACACACACTCTATATCGGCCAACAGTATGTAGTCTTGAAGATAGCTAGGATGATTTGATTGACGTGTTGAGCGTCTGGGTTGTTGCGGTTCGACTTGTGTAACGTATGGATTTTCTTGAACAGGTTCAGGTGGTTGCGCTTCAATATCTTCAGCAACAGTCTCTTCCTGTTGAGTTCCAACCACGAATGGACCATGTCCATCATCCATTGTAGCACCCCATGACATCCGGAACATACCGGGTTCGCAATGTTCTTCTTTATTAGCTCCCTTCCATTCCAACACTCCTTTTCATTAAAGATTACATCTCGACTTACAACTATTCTTCTAGTGCTAGGATTGTAGAGGCGATAAGCTTTGGATCTAGGCTCAATGCCAAGATGAACCAAAGTTAGTGATCTATCATCAAGTTTCTTGAGCTGTCCAGAGTCGATTTTGGCGTGTGCAAGACAGCCAAACATCCTGATATGCGCTATGCTCAGTTTCCTTCCTCTCAAGCATTCATATGGCGTCTGATTCATCAACGCTCTTGTGGGAACTCGGTTAATCAGATATGTGGCATGACGAGCCGCTTCTCCCCATAAGTAATTAGGAATACTCATAGCCTTTAGAATGCTCCTTGTCATCTCCATGAGTGTGCGATTTCTTCTCTCGACCACTCCGTTTTGTTGTGGGGTATATGGAGCTGTTAGATGACGCCTTATACCATTCTTGTTGCAGAATTCTTGAAACTCATTTGATGTGAACTCACCACCTCTATCCGTACGTAGTGTGATTATCTCTTTGTTAACTTCCTTCTCAACAAGTTTCTTGAATTCTTTGAACTTTTCAAACGCATCTCCCTTCTCCTTTAGTAAAATCGACCACATATATCTTGTACAATCATCAACTATCACGAAGATATACCTGTTATGAGCTAGTGTTGCTGGTGAGATAGGACCACACAAGTCTGCGTGTAGGAGTTCCAACGCATGCGACAATCTATATGCTGTAGCCTTTGGAAAAACTTGTCGCGTTTGCTTGCCGACCAAGCAAGAGTTACAAAGCTGTTTTTCTTCTTGAATTTCCGGTAAACCATGCACCATTACTTGTGTCGCCATGGACCTTATAGTTTTGAAGCTAATGTGTCCAAGTCTAGCGTGCCATCTCCAAGCTTCTTCATCCAATCTCGTGTGCAAACAGGTTGGTCTGCCAACTTCAAGTCTAAGCTTATACAATCGGTTAGGTGACCTCATCACTCTCACCAACAACCTTCCGTTAGGATCTTTTAGCGTTAGGTAATTGTCCTTCATCCTAACATCAAATCCTTGTTCAGTAGCTTGTCCTAAGCTCAATATGTTGCTTCTTAATTCTGGAATATAGTATATGTCGTTCAAGAGCTTTTGTTCCCCTGTTTTTGCTTCAAATATTATCGACCCCTTGACATTTATGTCAACACATGATCCATCTCCGAACTTCACCCTTCCTTTGATGTTTTCGTTAAGTTCGGAGAAATATGATCTCTCACCCGTCATATGGTTACTAGCTCCGTTATCCAAGTACCATATTCCATCTTCTTGTTTGCTTTGTTCCAGTGTCTTTGGTATGACTTTTTCTTCATTTAGAAACATGATTTCATGCATATATAAGGCTACATCCGCTTCCTCGGTTTCCTCTTTGTTAAGTTCTTGGTCGTGTTGTTTCTTCTCTGGACATGCCGAAGCAAAGTGACTCGGTTTATCGCACTTAAAACATACAATGTGAGACAAGTCCTTCTTCTCCTTGTATTTGTCTTGTGAGGTAAACCGGCCACGTCCTCTACCTCTTCCTCTGTTTCCTTTTCCACGATTCCAACCCCTACCTCTTCCTCTTGAGTTGTATGAGCTATTTGAGTTCGCGTACAGGAGGCTCCCTTGTGGCTCTTGCGTATCTTTTTCCAGGATTCGTTCTTCGTACGCTTTGAGTCTCCCAACAATATCTTCGAAACTCGTTTTGTTCAGATCAAGAACTTGTTCAAGTGAGGCTATGATCTGAATATACTTGTTTCGCGGTAAGCTGTTCAGGAACTTCTTTACCAGCTTGGGTTCCTCCAAAGAATGACCTAATGCTGCGGATTTCGAGGCCAATTCTGATATTTTACCCGTGAAAGTATCTATCGAGTATGTGTCCTTCATCCTTAGACTTTCAAACTCATTCATCAAGGTCTGAAGTCGAGCTTCCTTTACTCGTTCAGCACCAAGATTCCTAGATTTGACGGCTTCCCATATCTCTTTTGGGGAGTCTTGTTCACCAACCTACAAGATTAGGTTTTCTGGAATTGATTGGAACAACAGAGCAGTAGCAACATCATTCTTCTCTTCATCGTTGGTCCTTGGTTCAATTGATTCCCAAACCTTGTGTACTCGTAGCAACACCTTCATTCTCATCGCCCATACCGTGTAGTTCGTTGAAGATAACATCGGACAGACCACCGTGGAAGGCACGGTTTCCCTTGTCTTTGATGTTGGCTTTGAATCACTCATTCCTTCGGTGAGACGTCTTCAATGAATCAAACCTAGAGTGCTCTGATACCAAATAAAGTGATTAAGAACAAAGCTTAGCTTGATAAAGAATTCCTTCTCTTTATTAATGTTTAGAAAACTGACTCAAAAACTAAACACAAGCTCTTATTGCTCTCTATCTTATTCATCACAAGTCGATGATCATATATATAGGACCTAGATTTCCTTTTCTATCATATTACTCATTGAATTAGTAATTTCCTTTTCCCTAATACTAATAACTTTAGTTATCCTAATTCCTTTAAGGATAAACTTCCTTTTTTTGGAATGTTGAAGCTTATCCAACACAAGTGGTACAGGAAGGCCACTCCTAATGGTCCGCTGAAAATGAAAACAAGAGATCTTATGGTGTTTAAGCTTGACGGAGAAGGAAACGCTCTTTACACTCGAGACATCGGAGACCTCTGCACATTTTCCTCTCAAAGTCTGAACCTTTTTGTGTCCCTGCTACCTCCTTTCCTGGCCTAACCTCTAACACCGTCGAAGTATTGGATCTTGACGAGTACGGCTTTGTCTTACTCCTCCAGTATGCAAGCTCTTGCTTCATTAGAGCTCATAACATGACATACGTGGCCCCTTACCATATTCCACCACAAAATATAACTTAGACTAGTAGTTGTTGAGTTGTTTGAGCCTGTTTTTTCTCTTCTGGATTTGTTAATCTTTCGTATGTGTTTTTTTTCTTAATCTTTGTATTTTTACATTGATATGCATATGCTCTTGCAGAAACTTTGCTCAACAGTCTCCCTACTAATTATGTTACTAGCAATCATTCAAACTCCTCAAGAGTGACTTGTTCTTTTTCCTCAGACATCTCGTTTATCTAGGCTTTGATAGAATTTTTATATCGATTTGTGCAATTATTTGTCCAAAACAAAGCATCGTTGCCTGCAACTAAAGCATCAATAGTTTCAAATTAACTCTTTTTTCCTGTGGTTATATAATCTATAGTGACTACACTCAGGTTTTTCTTGTCAAACTCTGGTATATCTGACCGTGAACATAGCTATAGACAGTGGTTATATACTTGTTTTTATGCAATTCTTATAGATATAATTCCGTGTACGTGTTATGCCAAGTACAATCCAATGAAAATTACTAGTAGTTTGAGAGATCTAAAGCATGAACAAAGAGATGGAATATCGTAAAGGAAAGGGGTATTTATTTGTAAAACAAACAACTAAATGGAAATATTTAGGAGGATAAGAATATAGAAATAAAAAGGAAAATTTTAGAATTAAAACATATCTTCCAAATAAATATAATTGTATGTTTTAATATAAGTTAGATCTCACTAGATAAACATGTATATGAAGATATACATACCAAAACATATTAAATCAAATATTATAATTATAATTGCATAAAGATATACATGATTTTTTTTTAATTCCATATAGATTTACTAAAATATAACTCTAAATTTCAATTTAATTTTTTTTAAAAACAACATATATACATTAGAATAGGATGTATATGCTGAATTCAATCTTATTATGATGCTTTCATAAACACAAAGCATATAAAGATCGGCTTTATAGAAGCCTAATACGACCCAATAACAAGAGATTGATCAAATATCATAGTACCTGTGCATGCAAACGACGTCGTTCCGCTTCTTTTTTTTGCAAGTATACGAGGTTGTTTATTATGGCTTCAATGAGTGCAGTGCAGGAGACGCGATTTTAAAAACGAAAAGATAATTAAAAACGAAATACATCTATTTAGTCTAATTAAAAAAAGGCGAAATACCTATCATAATATGTAAATAAATATGTGATTATCATGATGAAAAAAACGAAATACCTATCATGATATGATATGTATATAAATATGTAAGATTATCATGTCGGGAAAAAAATGAAATATCTCTCTCACCTTATAGTGGGCAAGAGAATACGCCATTCTTCAATTAGGGTTTTCGCAGAAACAGAGCAATAATCATGTCTCCTCTGCTTCTTCTGAGGCGGCTCCTGAGGTCTTCGTTGGTGAGATCCTCTCCTCTTGGTCGTGGACGTGGTCGTGTATTCTCTAATGGCTTCTCGTCGGGATCTTCCTCTCAATTCACTCCTTGTTACGTCGTGCGCGCTTTGCCTTGTGGAGAGGAGGACCTCCGAATACTTCAAATTCACAAGGCTAATGAAGCTAAGGACACTGTTTTGGAGAAGAAGGTGCATCGTGAGTTGGTGGATGAAGATACAATAATAACGATCGGAGCATCCTATGGATGGGTTGGTACTTTGAAGGAAGACGGAATTCTACGTCTCCAAGACGATCTAAACCCGTTCGCATCTGATTCCGACCCAAAACGCATTCCCTTGCCTCCTTTTGTAACTCTGCCTGGTTGCCAAACTCAGGTCGTGACCAATGTTTCAATGTCCTCTTCTTCTCCAGAGGATGAGGATTGTGTCGTTGCTGTCAAGTTCTTGGGTCCTCAGCTAAGCTTTTGCAGACCGGCTCAGAGTAATCCCGAGTGGACCAACATCAAAATCAAGAACCAATGTTTCTACTCCTCGCGTGTCATGTTTTCGAAGAAAGATGACATGTTCTGCTTGCTCGGATCTGGAGGCTACTTCATTGGATCATGGGATCTCAAGGATCCCAAGGAAAAACCAAAGATTCAGAGGTTACGGTTTCAAAACCTCCCCGAGCTGAGCAAGACCAAATGCGAGCTTTTGCATTCTTGCTCCACGACCGAACACTTGGTCGAGTCGCGTTCCACGGGTGAGACTTTCTTAATCAAGTGGTACAGGAGGGCCACTACCAGGGGTACGGTGAAAATGAAAACAAGAGATCTTATGGTGTTCAGGCTTGACGGAGAAGGAAACGCTCTTTACACTGAAAACATTGGAGACCTCTGCATTTTCCTCTCAAAGTCTGAACCTTTTTGTGTCCCTGCTACCTCCTTCCATCGCCTATTCTCGAACTCCATCCAAGTCTTCGATGTTGACGAATACGGCGTTGTCATACTCCGCCAGTATTCAAGCTCTTGCCTCATCAGAGCTCATAACATGACATACGTGGCCCCTTACCATTTTCCACCTCAAAATATATTTTAGACTAGTAGTTTTGAGTTGATTGAGCCTCTTTTTGGATTTGTTAATCTTTCGTATGTGTTTTTCTTTTAATCTTTGTATTTTTACATTAATATGCATAGTTTCTTGCAGAAAATTTGTTTCAACAATCTCCCCACTAATTATGATGTTAGTAGCAATCATTCATTTATGCAAGTTACCAAACTCCTCATAGATTTTTATATCGATTTGTGCAATTATGTCCAAAATAAAGCATCGTGGCCTGCAACGAAGGCATCAATAGTTTCAAATTAACTCAACTTTTCTTGTCAAACTCTTGTTTATCTGACCTTGAACATAGCTATAGTCAGTAGTTATATATGTTTTAATGCAATTCTTATAGATATATAATTCCGTGTACGTGTTATGCCAAGTACAATTCAATGAAATTACTAGTAGTTTGAGAGATCTAAAGCATGAACAAAGAGATGGAATATCGTTCATAGAAGCATAGAATAAAAACTTTTTGATACTTGTAGTATATATACATGACTTTGTCCATATCATCTAGTGGTCTCTTCTGGTTCATATTATTCCGTACAAATATCATACATTCAGTAGTAACATTGAAAGAGCCTAGCATAGGAGCCTAAGCAAATTTGATGGTTTAAACAGTTTTGTAGATAGTAGTCTCTAGTTTCATTGTGATTTGAGGACTCATCTCTATTTGTCGTAGTTTCTGAAGGTGAATATGAAGGCGAAAGGTTCAGCTCAAGGTCTAGAGTTTGGGGTTTGGGGTATGTCCTTTGATCTTCACATGTTCTTGAATAGCCCTGAAAATATGAGTATCCATGTTTTAGATGCATGTTTATGTGCTCACAATATACTTAATACATAAATGAATATATATTACCTTAGCTTCTTGTGATCTTGAAGGAAGATGATTGTGGAGGTGAAATTCAAAGTCAATGGTAATTGATCTCATACTCTCTGATTTTGTTCTTTCATTGAACAAAGAGCTCTGAAGTTTGTTCCCCTGTGATTGATCTTTTTGAATGAATTGTGGAACTCTTCTCAATAGATTGTGAAATCCCTCTTTCTAGAGCTGAGGCTTCCTTCTTGTCTAGAAACCATTAGCCTCAATCTTTGATTTCCACCGAGTGATTTATGCTTTTAAAGCAAGGTTTCACTCACTTTGATTTCTGTGAGGAAATGAGCAGATAGACTTAAGAGTATGTGAAGATCATGTCTATCACTACTTTTACATCAGCTCCTAACCTCATCATTTGTTTCAAGTAGAGAGATTAGTGTTGATCCATAATTTGGCATGAGATTGTAATTTTGGGAGTATTACACCTTCCCTATTTCAGTATTACGAATGGATCCGTTGTTTATTCATACATGTGTTTATTCAGCGTTCGCGATTCTTATGCGTTTTTGCATCAGTTTAAACTATACACAGGCTATGTTTGTCAGGCTGCATCTTGATCTTGTTCTTCACCTGTGAACATTTCAAGGGTTAGAGCTTTCGATGGAGCTTCTCTGGTTCACGAGTCCATTGTGGTATAATAATTCCTCACTTGAACTCTCTGTCTGTCATATTAGCTTTATGCTATGTCTCAGCTTTAAGTAATGTCCTTTGATCTTCACATGTTCTTGAATAGTTCTGCAAATATGAGTATCCACCTATTTGAATAGTTCTGCAAATATGAGCATATAAACATAGACATATATGATTATAGATACAAGGTAGAGGACTGTGAAGGAATTATCTCAGAGGAATGACCAGGTATATCTGATCATGTATGATCAAATAGTATGCTGAGAATTTGTTTAGAGTCCTCCTTAATTGAATCAAAGTATAACACTCAGCACACTTGAAAATTTGACGTATATGCTATTCTCTGATGCTTTTTAGGCAATTAATGAAATGCGGAGGAAATACGATGAGGAGAAGCAAGAAATTATCAATGCTGAAAAGGAAAGGTACCTGCTGACAAAATCTTTTATTGTAAATCGGCTGAGCAATTGATCATGGCTTTGTGATGTTTCTGGTTCTGACTTCAGGTTCAGAAGGTTATCATATAGTTATCTACAAAATATGATAAAGAACTTTCAGACAGTAAAGCCGAATCAAAGCAGCAATTGCTGACCATTCAGGAGGATCATGCTTCTCTGGTATAGTAATTATACCGAATCACTTAGACTAGCAGACGGAAGCATTCCCTCTGATCAATGAAGCTTCATCGGATAATATATCACCAAAAATGTTGTTTGTGACGATGGTGTCAAACTGCAGTTAGGATACGATCAAACCATTGTAAGGATTTACATTTTACAGAGTTCCCACATCAAGGCGCTATCAATGCTTACTAGTTTGGCAAATATAAGTACCTGTTTTGGGTCAGGAACAAGCTGCAATGCGGCATTGTCAACATACATATGTGAAAGCTCAATATCAGGATATTCAGCGGCTAATGCTGTTACTCCCCATTGTCATTGGTCTTTATACCCCTTGGATCTCCAAAGTAAATACCTGTTTCCATGAGACATCACATTGTCAAGAAACTGTCCCGCTACGAAATGAGATAGGCAAGAATTAAGATAAGTTTTAATCAAATAATCAAACTGACCTCCTGTAAGCTCCCTTACAGTTACAACCATTAGATCAACACAGTCTGCTACTTCTCTCTTCAAGGTCGAAGCATCCACTACAAAAACTGGAAGGAAAAAAAAAAAAAAACTTGAATTTCAGCTTCACACATGAAACGAAACAACATGTTTCAACAAGCCATTCCAGAGATTAGGAAAAGGATGGTTACCTGCGGAAGAAGTGTAGCAGGTCTCAGATTTGCAAAGACTTTTTGAAGTAACCCCTCAAATGTTTTTCCGTTGTTATCCCATTTGTACCTATAATCGTCCCAAAATGATCAAAAAGAGAGAATGTGCTTCGCAACATAAACAAAGAGTAGACCCAACAGAAGTGTGACAAGAGAGAAGACATACCAATACCCTCCGATGGCTCCAAGAAGCACTGCGTCTGATTTCTTTTGCAGCTGAGATAGTTTCCTCCCAAATCCAAAGCAGCTCCTCCGATAGCTAAATTCCAATCCTGTTACACAATCACAGACACGACTAAATAAACACCACTTTTGATTACAATGCCAATCCCTCTCAAACCACCAATTTCCAGTTCTCACATCTTTCTATTTGATTCAGTACCATCAATTTCCCCAATCAGGATTAAACAGTGAACTCTCCTAATTTATCTCAAAAGAAAAGAAAGGGGACAAAGGAGAGAGAGAACCTTCCAAAGATCCAGCGCACATTTTTGGCGATGGGATCGATTCAATCGCCGGGAAGGAGACTGATCTTCCCGGAGTCGCCGCCGCCATTTCGGATTTTGAATCCAACCACGTTCAGGGCTTGAAGACTTTAGGTCTTTTCAAATGAGTCCTTTTGCACATTTATCTTGTTTCCATAATCGACCCCAAAGTTTCAAATGTTTCTCATTAAAAACCTCAAAAATTTTATTTTCTTGAGACAATCGGGTCAAAAAAATGGGTAATCGGGTCAAAATTCGACCGTTGAGACGTAATCTGGATTCAAACATACCACCGAGACATTCAATCGATATTCTGGGTAAGTATTTCGAGTTTCCTGGAGTTTGATTAATCTTGTTTCTGAAAATTCCTAAATATTAATCTTGTTTCTGAACATCAACAAGCATGAATTTTCTAAGATTTCAACCCCCTCAAAATTAAGTAGCAGAAAATGGAGATATCTGAATCAAAGTCCCTTTTCTCTGTTTGGAAGTTTATCACTGAGCAAGGTTTAAGTAGAGCAAATTGGCTGATTAAGTTGTTATGTTCTGCAGATACTCACTATTCGGGAGGAACATGAAAATAGGGAGTTCAATCTCAACGATGAGCAACTGAGACAAGCTCAGATTCAGGCTGAAACTGAACTAAAAGAGGTACCAAAAGACATAATTTGATAGTTGGAGCAAGAAAAGCTGATTATTCAGCTGAGTGCTGATAATCTATCTGAGAAACTGATTAGCTCGGACCAGGAGGTCAAGAAGCTTGAGGGGTTTGTCCACTCTTCTTTGGCAACCGAGTTGGCTGAATTGGACAAAGAGAACTTTACCTTCATGGAAAAGTTTGATGAGCTAAATGGTTTATATGGCATTCACCTTACGTTGCTCCAAAAGGATAGAGATATTGCTTATCGTGCTCGAAGATTATCCCATCAACTCCAAGGAGAGTTCTTGACTGTTACTGTCCCGAAAGAAGCTCTGCAATCAGCTGGCAGTGAGTTATATGAACAAAAAGATCAACTGCTGAAAGCTAAAAAGCGACATTACTTTCCCAATTTGATGAGGAATGCTGCTCTGCAAGGCAGGCAATTGAAAAGCTGGAATTTGAAGCAAAATGTCTAGTCTCTAAAATTGCTGAGACAGAAGCAGTGATCTCAAAGCTGAAAGAGGAAATAGAAGCTTTGTTGGAAAATCTGAGGGCCTCAGAGAATAGGACGGTATAAACATCTTTCTTCTCTTTGTGCTGTCTTTCTCAAATTATCAATGCATGGTTGCAATGCTTAACCTGTCCTTGTATCTCGCAGCAAGAATTATCGTTAACGCTTTCATCATTATAGATTGAAAGCAAAGAGAACTATGAGAAGCTAGAGGCTGACGCACAGAGAAAGGCTGAAGAAATGGAAAATTTGCAATTAGAAAGCGAGAGCAATCAGCTACGTGCCGATTCATTGTCGAAAGAGGTGAACCTGCTCCAAAGCGTCATTGAAAAGAAAGAGCTTCTTATCCTCCAATGCAAGGAAAATGAGAAGAATTGGACCAGCAAACCACAGAGATATAAAAAGTTGGATATTGGCAAGGCTTGATGATTTTTATCCACCTTTTCAAATACGAACCCCATTGCAGGACAAGGAGCTATACATAAATCCTCATGGATGAAATGCAGGATTCTCTTTTAATATTCATTATAAGATGCACCTGTTACCGTTTAAAACCTAATCACTTAATGAGTTATCGTTGCAGGAAGAAAGGCAAAGAGCTTTGTTGCAAATGCAGTGGAGGGTTATGAGTGACAACCCTCCTGAAGAGCAAGAAGTGAACTCTAGGAACAGGTAGGAAATGAAATACTTGTGAGCAAGATGTTGAAGAAAGTTGAAAGTTGAAAAGGTAAATACAAGAAGCTTAAAATGAGCAGTCCAAAGCATCATAGCAAGGTGAAACATTTACTTTATCGCTACTTTTACATGAGCTCCAAAACTCATGATTTGTTTCCTGGTTCAACTTGGCAGGTGACCCGTCGTGAAAATGATGTCGAAAAGAACAATGGGACGGCCACAAAAGGAAGGAAAACAAAAGGCACAGTCATGTTTGAGGTAACCTGTTTTTTGTGCATCAACCCTTTGATTTGTTTCATCTTAAATATCCAGATATGTTCAACAAGCATCTTCTCTGAGTTGGGATTCACATTTGTTTGGCTACAGGAGCTACAGAGGGACTCGGGTTACACCAAAAGCTAAGACCCCTAGAAGTATTGCTAAGGTAGGATAGATCCAAAACTTTGCTAAATAATTGGAATGTATAAATCCCAATCAAGTGAACTAGTGCTGAAGCAGGTTTGATACCACAATACAAACGCAGGTGATTTTGTTGGTTTTTAGCAGTTCAGATTATAGGCAAAAGGAAAACACAAATTGTTGATGAACATAAGAGCATGTGAAACAATCAAACAAACACAAATTTTTAAAGGATCAAAGAGGACGCAGCAAACCAGAACGATGAGAAGAAGCATCTCCATGAAGCCGCAAAGCTTAATCCGATTAATCCTTTTCTTCTCCATCGCAAGCATCCATGATCTTCGCCGGCGAGATCGTTGGTGGCTTGTCTCCCGCCGGCGTCGTTAGAGGCTTCTCTCCGCTGTACATCAGGTTGAAGTAATGAACTAAAACGCATAAAATACTGATACAGAAACAAATGTAAGATTCCCGTTAATACCTCTCCGCCGTGATCTTTGGCGGCGCCGGCGAGATCGTTGGTGGCTTGTCTCCCTCCGGCGTCGTTGGAGGCTTCTCTCCGCTGTACATCAGGTTGAAGTAATGAACTAAACCGAATAAAATACTAATACAGAAACAACTGTAAGATTCCCGTTAATACCTCTTCGCCGGGATCTTTGGCGGCGCCGGCGAGACCAACGTGGGAATCCTTTTTCTTTCACTCAAAAACTTATCCGCGAGGTCTGACTTTTCTTTCTCTTCCCTCTTAGCGTCTGCTTTCTCACGCTGGGCGGCCTCCGCGATCAGCTTCTTACGTGTCGCCTCCGATCGCTTCCACTTTGAACGGTGAGAGATGGTACTGCCGATCGACTGCATAGCCCTGACAAAGTTGTTCGTTCCTATCCTGAACATCTTTTCTCTGAGAGTTTTTTTTGTTTTTCTCTGAGAGGTTTTTTGTTTGTTGAAGAAGCGGAAGTGTGACTTTCACAGAGAAACGGTGGTGACTAATAAGAATCTTTTCTTTCATTTGTTTATTTCAAAGTATTATTAAATCGCAATAATATTCAATGTATATCTATATTATTATTTTTTTGGACGTTAAATAAAAACAAGACGTGTTGACAAAAAAATAAAATAAATAAATACAAGACGTTAAAAATATATCACAATTTTCTATAATTTATTCATATATATTTAGAAAGTATTCAAATATCACGTAAGAATCCGTTCCTCTAGTGGTTTTAATCACCAAATTAGTTGTTTAAATAGTGATTTTAACTAGGTCTCGGCACAACGAGAATATATGGAAAAAATAATAATTATTTTGATTCACTTTATTTTTGCCAGATATCTAATTTTTTAATTTATTTTGATTAAAAAAATTTCGGATATTCGCAATTCTTTAACCAAAAAATAATAATAATTCAAACACCATATTTTTTTAGAAGAAAAGTGCTATTATTATAATATGTAAACTAACTAATGAATAAATATATAACATTGTCTATTTTTATTCTATATAATTAAAAAAAAATAAAAATAGAAGATTAAAATGGAGAAAAATGAAACATATGTTTTTTATTTAAGAAAAAAAAGTAAAATATTATCAATTTAAAAGTTAGTATTTACCTATTTTTACTACAAGTATTTTTGCCAAATATATTTAAAACGTCTAAAATTGTAAATATACTTTATAAATCTACCATATTATTTATATATATATAGGTAATATACCGATCGGATTGGATATTCGGATTTTTGGAATTAGTATTTGTGATTTAATTTGTTTTAGACGGATACTAAGTTTTACTATTCCCTCCGGTTCTTATTATAGGTTATTTTGGATTAAAACACAAAGTTTAAGAAAATTTTTTTTATCAAAAAAATTATTAATTATAAACAGTTCAACCAATTAAAAAAGACTGCATAATACTATTAGTTACACAGTTTTTAATAAAGTAAAAAGTACATAGAAATCTAAAAATATCTTATATTATAAAATAAAATAAATCTCTAAAATATCTCATAGTAAGAAACGGAGTGAGTATTTGATTTGCTTTAGTTCACAATGAATATTTGAATTTTTCGCTTCGAATCAAAATGAATATCAAATAGAAACAACTCTAACGGATAATTTGGTTACCTCTAATTTTAACTATCTAAATTACTTGTACTAAGTCACTATATGCCAAAAGTTGTGTAACAAAGTAGTGGTTTGGATAAAATGTTGGGTTTAAAAAAAATAAAAATTAGGAAAAATAGGGTATATGATAAATTGTAAGCCATTAGATTTGAGGTTTTTTGTTAGTTTTCAAATTATATTTTTGTTGTATTTTTGGTAAATTTTTTCTAAAATGTTTTGGGCTAAAAAAAATATCTTCGTTTCAAAAATAGAAATAGCGTGTTGTGTGTCATGTGCAGTTTGGGTCCCACAAATATGCCAATGATTGGATGAATATTATTTTGTTGGATCGTACGTGAAACTTTTTGTTTTTGACGATGTAACGGTTTTTGATTACCTGCATCGCGGTGTATCATACGCTTTTTTTGTATACATTCGCAGCTCGCTCGTGTGTGTCATCATCATTATTAAATTATAATACATAGGCTTTTTTGAGAAATAACAATATTAATTATGGGACTTTAACCAAAAATATCATTTGTCACACAAAATCTTCGAAAAATGTCATTTTTTTTTTACTCTTGAAAATCTGCCACAATTTACTATTTACATGATGTGAAATAACTGTTATACCCCTGAATAAAATTGATGGTATAGTTAGTGTTTATTGTCCACTACCATCGAATTTTGTCCACAAACCATCTACCACTGTTTTCGTCCACTACCACCATCTTCCTTTCTTCCACCACCATCCGCCACCGTATATGTTCTCCACTCACTGCTTTCTTTGTTTTCGTCCACTGTCTTCTCCATCACCAAGTATGTTCACAGTCATTTTTGTCCACCATTACCGACACGGTTTTTCTTCACCGTAGTCGTCTTTGACCACCACCATCTCTGTTTTTCTCCACCACTTTCTTCTTCATGAAGAGAGATCTGAAGAGAGAGAGAAATCCGAAGAGAGAGAGAGAAAGATCCGGCGACGGCAAGAGATCCGACAACGACGACGGTAAATCTTTCTTCTTCTTCTTCTTCCTTCTTCTCCTTCTCCTTCTCTTTCTCTTTCTTCTTCTTTTTTTTTCTTCTTCTTTTTCTTCTTCTTTGAGAGAGATAAAAAGAGAGCAAAAATGTCTTTTCATCTCTTGAGAATAGTAAATTGTGGCATTTTTTTAGGGGTTTTGAACTAATGGCAGTTTTTGAAGATTTTTGATGATAAATGGCATTTTTGTTAATTTTCTCATTAATGTTATATGTTTTGATTGGTTTCAGTTTTAAAATTGGTTTTTATATTTTGTTTATATAAGTTCTAGTTCTAGTTTAAATAATGTTTTAAAAAATAACTTTTATTTTATTTTGAACAGTAATGTGTTTTCTAAGAAAAGAACAATGTAATTTATTTACAATTTTATATACTTTTTTTTTTAAAGAACATTTTTATATACTTTACAAAGAAATTAAACCATTGTTTACTGAAATGGGTCAAACTAACATGAGGGTTGTTTAATTTCCATGTCTCCATTCAAGTGCCAAAAATTGTGTAAAAAGTAGTGGTCCTAGTCTCACATATTAGATAAAATCATTTCGGATAGTCTCACATATTAGATAAAATCATTTCGGATAAAAGAAAAGTACGTTAAAAATTAAGAAAAATGGAAATAGTGTGTTGTGTGTCCTTTTGTGATCAAAATGTCCTTTTGGATCCCGCGTATGGTATCTTGTTGTTTTGGAATTTTGATTACATGCATCGCGATATATCATACACATTTTTGTGTACATTCTCTGTCATCATTATAGGCTTTTTCCAAATTAATAATATTCTATCCGTTTCATAAATAGTGTCATTTTAACCATATATTTTTGTTTTAGAAAGAATATCGTTTTATATTTTCAACGCAGAATTTATAACAAATTTCCAGTTTTAACCTTGTTATTTCAATGTATTTATTACAGAGAGAAGTTTGTTTAATGTATTAATAAGAAGTATAAAATAACTTTTAATAATTTTTTTAATTTGTGTGAAAATGGTAGAATAATCCTCTTTTAGAAAGTATATATAATCTCCAATAATAAAACATTTACATACCACTTTCTCTCTCTTTTTGTTTTTTCTCCAACTTTTTCCTTCTAACCGACCCTTTCTTCTTTCTTTTCCTTACAAATATACTTATAAATTTATGCACATATTTTATCAATCTAATGTTGCCAATCATATTTTGTGGGTTAAAATATAAATAGTACTGCAACATTTTGGATAAAATATTTGTACCCGGTCCTTATCTGGAATGGACACTTCTAATACTATGTCTCTATATGCCAAAAATTGTGTAAAAGATAGTGGATCTCCACATGTTGGATAAAAATATTTTCGGATTTAAAAAAAAAGAAGAACGTATGTTAAAATTTAAATACAAAAATGGAAATCCTGTGTCGTGTGTCTACGGGTCCCACGAATATGTGATGAATATATCCTTTTGGATCGTACGTAAGGAAACTTTTTGTTTTTGACGATGTAACGGTTTCTGATTACCTCTGCATCGCGGTTTTTCATGGGCTTTTTGTATATATAATACATTCGCTCGTGTCGTGTGTCATCATCATCATTTTTTTATTTTCTTTGTCATCATCATCATTATTACATAGGTTTTGAGAAATAACAATATCATCCGAATAATTAGTGTTGTTTTAGAGTTTCGCACGCAACTTAAAATCTCTCTCTAGTAAAGTTACATGATGCTTATAAAATTTGTGAGCGCATACATTTGTAATTCAGATGGTTCGATGTATAGATATACTCCTTTTTTCCAAATGTATGATCAAATTTATGTTCTATAGACAAGTAGATATATACTTGATACTACAAGAAAACAGGGTATTTTCCGACGGCAAAATCCGTCGGAAAGCCGTCGGAATAACCCCTATTCCGACGGCTTTCCGACGGATTTGGTCCGTCGTTTCTATCTCGTCGGAAAATAAAAATCCGTCGGAAATCCGTCGGAAATACTGACGGATTTCCGACGGAAAAGTGATAACATGTATCCGTCGGAATTTAGTCGGAAATCCGTCGGTATTTCCGACGGATTTCCGACGGCTAAGTATACCGACGGATTTCCGACGGATAAGTATACCGACGGATTTCCGACGGATACTATACCGACGGATTTCCGACGGATACTATACCGACGGATATTATAATTATTTAAAAAAAAAATTTTAATTTAATTAAAATTACTGAAATTTAAATAAAATAAAATAAATTAAATTAAAATTAAATATAAATAAAAATAAAATAAAATTAAGTTTTAATATTTTAAAAAGTGATTTAGAAAATTAAAATATTACATAATGTGTTATCTATCGGTTACGGAAGAACTCGTTCATCCTTTCTTCCATTTCCCGCATTCGTGCCATCTGCTCTTCCATTGCCTGCATGCGTTCCTGTTGTTCCTGCAAGCGTGCCTGCTGTTCCTCGTAGCGAGCTGCATCTTCTGCGCGTTGTACCTCCAACCCGGTCACACGCTCGAGAAGCTCGGCATTCTGTGCCCTCAACGTACTATCTGCCTCAAAGCGGTAAGAATTGACGGACGGGGATGAACTGTCTTCCGGGAGGCCAAACACACGACCTCTGTTCTTAGGCGTAACCTACGAAAAAAAAATCAATAAATAAATGTTGTAAGTTGTTGATATGTAAATTTATTTAAAATTTAATTAGAATTGACAGTGTTACTAACCTGATAGGTAAACTCGTTGATCATATCCAGAGGAACTTCCGTGGCCGGAGGAGTTCCTTCGACGATCGGTTGGGATTGGAGGTACTCCTGACCCAGCCTCTCCACGCTCTCCACGATTTCACGAGCAATGGGATCTTGAATTTCCCCCGTCTTTCTGTTGGTGTGCGCATCTTTGACCAAGTCAAGATGTGACGGACGCACACCGGTCCTCTCCATCTGTTGCCATAGATAATGAAAGAAATATGAGAAGTGTTATAAATAAAATTTTACCAAAATTTTAAAAATTACCAGCTTCTGAAGACGTGACGCTTTGCTCGTCGCACCGAGGTTATGGGTTGCCGGTCCCTTCCCCTTCCGGTCGCTGTTCCGGTTAGATGAGTTCTTTCCGGAGCTTGCTTTTGTCTCCTCCCGTTCCCAATGGGCAAGTAATCCAGCCCAAAATGTGGGGTTATCTTGCAATTTGCGCGGCACTTTTCCCTCTTTGTACCACATGTCCTTCCATTCGTTTATCTTCAACGAATATTTCCGGGAGGCTTTTCTGTAGAACTCCCGTCGGACCCGGGAAGTCAACTGTGGCTCCCAATTAAATTCTTGCTGAAAAAAAAAACGTACCCATATTAGTATTGACAATTGTAATGGAAATAAAAATCTAAATTCTTAATAGGGAAAAAAACATACCGCAAATTGCCGAAACCAGCTCTCCTGGTCTGCCACCGGCATCGAAGTAAATGTGGGATACGGGAAATTTATCATCGAATTAGTCATTGCGTTGATCGAACTCGTAATCCCGTTTCCCGAAAATTGAAACCTAAACAATATTTAGTTAAATATTTGTTAAAGTTAATATAATCAAATACATTTTTAACTAAAACTTACCAGGTCGTGTTAGGTGGCAAGTCAGGATCTAGGCGAGGCAACCTATCCCGTCCGGGTTGCAAAACAAACTCCTCAATGGTCATGGCCGTGGGAGTTGAGGGCTGTGTATCAATTGGAAGAGACGGGTGTTGGGGCTCCGGAAAGTTAGTCTCTGGGATATGCGACTGACTCCCTCCCTACTGGATGTACCGGATCCAGTAGAGTGATGAAATCGCCCATAGTCCCTACGATTTCCAAAATATTTACATACCGTTGAAATTTACTTTCATATATAAATATAACTTCTGATATTAAATATAAATATATGTAAATTTAAATCATAAATTTTAAAGATAAATTTACAGATAATTTAATTTACATTACGGATTTAGGGATTTTAAGTTTTTAAGAATTTGCCGACATCGAATTTTTGCGATTTCCGAATTATAATATTTACGGGAATTGGAGACTTAGCGATTTTAGAATATTACGATTTTGAGAAGTAGGGATTTTGGAATTTAGGAATTAATTTATGGAATTTCTGGATTTCATAAATTAAGGTTTTAGGGAATTAGGGATATTTGGATTATGAATTTCAGATTTGAACATTTAGGAATTTACAGATTTAGATATTTACGATTTTTCCAGAAATTGGGATTTTATAATTTAAACAAATTAAAAAATTAGTAAAATTTCAACAATTTAGAATTTTACTAATATTTATAAATTACTGATTTTTATAATTTTCTAAAAATAACAAATACATATTAAAATGTAAATAAATTTTATAAACCCGAAAATTCTCTAAATCACAGAATTTACAAAATTGAAAACTTTTCAAACATCCTAAACCCGTACATTTCTACATTTCTATTATCCTAAATCATTTAATCCCTTAATTTTTAACATCCTAAATCTAACAAATTCTACAAATACATCTCATAATTCAGAATTTACAAAAAAAAACTTTGAAAAACTTACATTGGATTGATGATTTGTTGATAGAGATTGAGATTATTGAAGGATTTGCAGTTTCCGGCGGTTTCCCAGTGGTTTCGTATGTTTTCCGGCGGTTTTGTCGATTTGGATCCGATTTTTCGATCTGATTTCGCGAAGAGGAAGAGCCTGGTTTTTATTACAGGGTTCCGACGGATTTCCGACGGAAATCCGACGGATTACCCGGTATTTACGATGAGATCGAGGCTCTCTAGGCGGCAGAAATTAGGGTTTCCGTCGGAAATCCGTCGGTATTTCCGACGGATTTCCGACGGATTCTAAACATTTATATATAAAATTAATTTTTTATTAAACTGAATTTTTTTTAATTAATTTGATTAAATCCGTCGGAAATCCATCGGAAATTTCCGACGGATTTCCGACGGATTCTAAACATTTATATATAAAATTAATTTTTTATTAAACTGAATTTTTTTTAAATTAAAAATATGAAATCCGTCGGAAATCCGTCGGAAATTTCCTTCTCGGGCCTGAAGTTTCCAAAAGTTTTCCAGAAAGGCCAGATCGATTTTACTTAGGTTTTTAGTTGAACATCCAGTTTTCATTGAGAAGTGAGAGATATTGCTAGGGAGAGCTTTACATGAATTTGAGAGAGTAGCGGAGGGTAAATTTGAGCATATAAACAACGAAATTTTATAACAGATAAAAAACATATTCCGAAAGGAAAATTATTTATTTTAAAATTTCAAAAACATATGTCCCTGTATCCACTCCAAACTTACCTTTTGTTAGAAACCGAAATTTTTTTTTCCCTTTTTTTTATTTGGCAGAGAATCTACATATCCTTTGCAAAATTCCCTTTCGATTGCATCAACATCTATATTTAAGTTCGGACTTTCTGGTCTTTGGGCAAATTCATCATCATTGTACTGATCCTTTTTATTCTTCGGTGTACCTTCTAAATATCCGCCGCAAACATCTCTTTTGATTGCATCAACATCTATATTTAAGTTCGGACTTTCTGGTCTTTGGGCAAATTCATAATCATAGTAGTGATCCTTACATTCATTTGAAGTACTTCCACCGTAATTACGTATCAAGCGAGATGGTTGTACGTCTTCGAGAACCATCTTCTTGTCTGGATATTTGTCGCCCTGAGATTGCGTTTCCCACGAGACGTTTGCCAAGCACTGGCTGTCCGGCACTATTGTTGATGAAGAATCTCCGATTGAGATTGGTGAGACCGTATCAAATTCCCACGAGTAAGTGGGAATCTCTTCAGTGTGTGTGTCGCATTGGGTTTCGGTTTCCCACGAGTATTTTGGAAGTAGAAAGTGGTTTGCCACGATTTTTGAGTCTTCATTAGGAGAGTTAGAAGACATTATTTGTGTTGTTGACATGAATGAACGTATGAGAAACCTTATATAGAACAGAAATCCGTCGGAAATCCGTCGGAAACCTCCGACATAATACCCCGCCAGTCCCATCGGCAGAAGATAACGCAATGGTAACCACTCAAACTTTGCCGACATTGGCATTCCGACGGAATTCCGACGGAACTAATTCCGTCGTTATGTCGTTCGAAAATTAGGACAGCTTTTATCCCGCGGAAATCAAACTGGCAAATTTAATAAATGATTCTGGCGGATATTACCGTGAAGTAGATTTTATTAGAGGGAACGCATAGGTGTTATAGTGCAACATTGGTAAACAAACATTTATTCATAAATTATTAATCTGACTCTTCTGATGAACCTTCACTAGGGATGGAGTCTGAATCGTCGTCAAATTCTTCACGTAGTTCATCTTCATCCGAATGCACTAGATCATCGCCGATATGTGTGACATCAGTGACAAGGTCAATGTTATCCGTCTCCTCAACATATGACATTTGGTTGGTTCGCGATACTTGTAGAGCATCATGTTCTGGAACTCCATATATTTTTCCTCGCGGATTAATTGGAGTTACTGTGATCCAAGGATCTGTCCTCCGCCCAACTCGAGGATATGGAATGTAGCAAACCTATTCATTAACGGTGGATGTTGTTAATATACAAGAATAACAAAACCTAACCCATGATAATATAACGGAAAACCTATCAAAATATTGATACCTGGTCTGCTTGAGACGCAAGGATAAATGGATCGTAATGTTGTAGTTTTCGGCTTGAATTTATGGAAATAACACCAAGAGGGTCAATTCGCACTCCACGACCATTGGATAGATCATACCAATCGCACATAAACACAATGCACCTCAAGTCCAGCATTCCTGGGTAGTGGATTTCCAAGATTTCTTTTAAAATGCCATAGTACATGGTATCACCTGATTGCGCAGAAATACCATTGTCCAAAGTTGGCCTTTCACGTTTTTCCTCACGAATCCTAAACGAATATCCTCTACTGCAAAATCTTGGATATGAAGTCGCGATGCTCCGTAACCCATGAGCGAACTCCACTAACCATGTCGGGAGGGTTTGACCACTTGCTAAACCTTCGGAAACCTAAACACAATATAAGAAATCAATCAGTTACATATAAATGTCGAAAACCTTAAAGAGTAAGAGTAAGGAATTATATTAAACGTACATAAAATTTCAACCACTTTGGAAATTCTTCGTCTTTTAAGACAGCAAGTTCGGAATCTGTCTTATCAGCATGGTAAGTTTGTACTAGGGACATGTAAATTCTGTAACATAACGATTTGTTATTAGATGAAAACATATAATTCCAAAAATTTAGTAAAAAAATGGTGTACCTTTCATACTCCAAAAGTTCGTCACAATTTCTTAGGATATATGTATGCAAATGTGTGACCTCTTCGGCTGTTAGTATACGTTTCTTCCCTTTTCCGCTTACGCGGCCAACTTGGGCAAACAACTCAGGTACAACCACGGGATACACTGCTTTCTCACCTCCATCATCATGTCGCGCCGGCCGTCTACCCTTAGTCCGAACATCTGAGGGAAAGTAATACTCGGCAAAGTGTGATACTTCTTCATTAAGACTTTGTGCAACAATAGATCCCTCAACCCTGCTCAAATTTTTAACCTTTTTCTTCAGGTGGAACATGTAACGCTCGAACGGATACATCCATCGGTATTGAACAGGGCCTCCTAATGCTGCTTCTCGGGGGAGGTAAATAGGAAGATGTTTCATAACATCGAAGAAAGACGGTGGAAATATCTTCTCAAGATTACAAAGGAGTAAGGGGATGTTGGCTTCTAAATTACGTATCCCGTCCACTGTTAGTGTCCGTGAACATAAATCTCTAAAGAAAGCCCCAACTCCTACACATGAAAAGTAAACAAGTTAGTACATATAATAGTAACATTATATTAGTAAGAAACTTACGGGCGAACGAAATATACCTCCAATTGCTTGATGGATGTCTTGTGGAAGAAGATAAGCAAATGCGAATGGAAGAAGACGCTGCATCACAACATGACAATCATGACTCTTCATTCCAATAAACTTCCCTTCCGTCGAATCCACGCAATTGCGCAGATTAGATGCATAGCCGTCAGGAAACTTAACAAATTTTTTTATCCATTCAAAAAAAACTTGTTTCTGACCCGCGTCTAACCGATACGCAGGCATCGGCAATCTACCATTAGGCAATACATGAAGAGATGACCTCGAACAAATCAATGGCAAGTCTAATCTAGACTTCCAGTTGTCTTTTGTCTTTCCTGGTACATTTAAAATGGTATTCATGATGTTGTCAAAGAAATTCTTTTCAACATGCATGACATCTAGATTATGCCGCAATAGATGGTCTTTCCAATAAGGCAAGTCCCAGAAAATACTTTTCTTGTGCCAATTGTGATATTCCCCACAACCGTCTACGGGGTGATGGCCATTACCCCCACATTCAGGAGTTCGCTCGGCACCAAAATCTCGTAACTGTTCCAATATAGATGGACCATCTATCTCAGGAGGTGGACTATGTAACACCGGAATATTCTTCCTGAAATGTCTTCTAGACCGACGATATGGATGGTTATTCGGTAAAAAACACCTATGGCAATCAAACCATGAAGTCTTCCTTCCGTGCTGCAATTGGAATGCTGAAGTATTGTCTTGGCAATAAGGACATGCCAATCTTCCATGCGTTGTCCATCCAGATAACATACCGTATGCTGGAAAATCGCTTATGGTCCACATAAGAACCGCACGCATGTTGAAATTCTGCTGGATTGAAACATCAAATGCCTCAACACCATGCTCCCACAGCATCTGCAACTCGTAGATCAATGGTTGGAGGAATATATCGAGTGACCGTCTTGGATGATCTGGCCCGGAAACTAGAACTGAGAGAAACAGGAACTCTCGCCGCATGCACATAGAAGGAGGCAAATTGTAAGGTGTTAGGATGACCGGCCACAAGGAATATTGTCTTCCATGCTTTCCAAATGGGTTGAAACCATCAGTGGATAAGCCGATGTATACATTGCGTCGTTCATATGCAAAATCTGGATATACGGATTGAAAGTGTTTCCACGCTTCCGCGTCAGAGGGATGCGTAATATCTCCATCTTGATTATGCTCTGCATGCCATCTCATAGCCTTAGCTGTGCGTTCTGATTGGTACAACCTCTTCAACCTCTCTGTTACTGGTAAATACCACATCCGTTTGAATGGAATCTTCACTCTGCCACTTGTGTCCTGGAACCGTGGTTTACGGCAAAATTTACATTTATTTCTGTTCTCATCTTCTCTCCAATATAGCATACAGTTGTCGATGCACATATCTATTATCTGGTAGGGCAAACCAAGACCGGCAACAAGTTTTTGGACCTCGTAGTATGATGCTGGAGAAAGATTATCCTCTGGCAAAACATCTTTCACAAACTCCGCGAATGCATCAACACATTCTTCGGACAAATTGTAATCGGTCTTCATGTTCATCATCCTACTAGCAGAAGATAAAGGTGAATGCCCTTCCCTACAACCGCTGTATAGTGGTTGCTTCGATGCGTCTAACATATCAAAAAACCTTCGAGCTTCTAAATTAGGTTCTTCAACCCTATCACCCTCATAACCACCCGACTGCAAATTCTCTCTAAACGCATCGTTAACCATCGCAATCGTACTTACCCCAACGTCTACTTCCGTTGTACGTTCTTCTACGCTATCCGGAAAATAAGGTGCATTACTACTACTACTACCATATTCGTAATTGCTTTCTCCGTGTAAAAACCAAACCTTATATCCCGGCGTAAATCCATATCTATATAAGTGATTCCAAACACTATGCATCTTAACACTAATTCTATTACAGCAATTAGAACATGGACATTTGATATCCTGACCTTTTTTTGCTGCATCTTGATTTCTGGGTAAATTCATGAACTCGCATATACCTGCAGCATATGCGGATGTTAATAAGTTCGAGCCCATATCCATCATTGGCTCGTCCATCCAAGACCGAAAATATGAACTCATCGCTACCAAATTTTTTTTTCTTCTAAAATTGTGTTATGAAGTTGGTTACGGATGTGGGAGCTTATATAGAACGGATTTCCGTCGGAAATCCGTCACAACCTCCGACATAACACCCCACCAATCCCATCGGACACCGTCCACGAAATGGTAACCACGGAAATTTGCCGACATCGATTTTCCGACGGAATTCCGACGGTTTTAGTTCCGTCGGTATGCGATGACCAATCAAACTTTTGCCGACATCGGAAAATCGGAAATCCGTCGTCATTCCGTCGGAAAGTCGTCGGAAAATTACGACAGCTCATATCCGACGGAATAACGACGGTTTACGTTTCCGTCGTTATTCCGTCGGAAATTTCCGACGGAAATATTTTGGTCGGAAATCCGTCGATATTCCGTTGGAAATTCCGTCGGAATACTGCCTGTTTTCTTGTAGTGTGAACCTTACATTTATAATCCGTTCAAAAAATATTCAATGGAAACGGGTAGGCAAGTACTGAAATATTTAATTATTCCACAGGATATAACAACTATTTTTTTTTTGGTCAACGGATATAACAACTAATTTATTTCAGGAAAAAACAAGGGAATTATATTAAGTTATATATCCCTCCCTCATAAAGGGTAAATGATGTAGAATAATCAGCAGAAGTCAGCGAGGATGAGCTCCTTTAGCTAAAAACGGAACTGCAAGAAAAAGAAACGATCTCAAGCTTAAGGGGAAATGCCTCATGAGGAGCAACGTCAGAGCTCACTTCCTCCTGCGATCCTTGATCTTGATCTTCGGTGAGCTCATCATTTGCAGGGGATTCATACGATCAGTGGTGACAACACCTCCCGCACCTAAAAACCCATCCAAACCCTTTGTTCATATGACCTCGTATTTGCAAAGGGTTAGCCGCATTAGTCCCGGCTAAGAAAATATATTTTATCCTCGGAAGATCTAAATTGTGTCAAGATTCGGTGAACTACGTAAGAGCGCATCATAGCAGAGCGAGCCTTTCGCACGCAGCATTTGTTCCCTTCCAAGATGGGAGAGCCGTAGCACGCGTTATCCCAACATCCTTAAATTTATCAACGCCAATCGGCGCGCATAGGCAGGGCCGCACCTGAAAAAATTGGGACCATAAACAAAATTAAAAATTGGGGCCAGTCATATCAAATTTTTTTGAAGAGAAAACGTAAGCAAAAGGTACAAGAGAACAATTAAAGCAAAAAAAAAAAATATTGGGTTGTGATATAATGTCTTTTTTTAGCCCATACAATTGGGAAAAAGCCTAAAACTCATAACATTCACATGTACATATACTTATTTGTATATTAAATATATATGTATTCTTCTTAGCTAAATGGGCCAATAAAATTTTGGGACCAAGGCCAGCCCTGCGCAGAGGATCCGCGGTTTACAACCAATCCACCCCGCGGTGAATGCCACCGAGCCGAGCGTAACGACGAGCGCCCTAGTAACAGACAAATCGGCTCCGGTGATTAATCTGGAGGAAAATCTAGAGGGGGAGCGAGACTCGGACGATAACCGCGATCATACTCTCTGATTTTGGTCTTTCATAACCGCGATAACCGGTGATTAATCTGAAGTTTGTTCCCCTGTGATTGATCTTCTTGTTTGGTCTTTTTGAATGAATTGTGGAACTCTTCTCCATAGATTGTGAAATCACTCTTTCTAGAGCTGAGGCTTCCTTCTTGTCTAGAAACCATTAGCCTTAATCTTTGATTTCCACTGAGTGATTTATGCTTTTAAAGAAAGGTTTCACTCACTTTGATTTCTATGAGGAAATGAGCAGATAGACTTAAGAGTATGCGAAGATCATGTCTATCACTACTTTTACATCAGCTCCTAACCTCATCATTTGTTTGAAGAAGAGAGATTAGTGTTGATCCATAATTTGGCATGAGACTGTAATTTTGGGAGTATAATTTCAGTATTACGAATGGATCCGTTGTTTATTCATACATGTCATTTAGCGTTCGCGATTTGCGTTTTTGCATCTGTTTAAACTATACACAGGCTATGTACTAATGGTAGATGGAGAATTAAGCAAAGCAAAGCAAAGCCACTATTAACCGCTAACGCCAAAGGTTACTAATGCTAGATTACATTTTCTACGTAGCTACTACGTTTTCAAGACCTTATTGGAGACTATTTCAGTATAGAATGGATCCGTTTTTTTTCTTCTCTGCAAAATTATCTCTCTCTTTGGTACATATATTTTCTTCTCTTAATCATCTCACTTCAAAAAGGTGTATTAAAGATTCAAACTTTTCTTCTGGGCATCAAATTAACTTACCAGAAAGTCCTGTTTTTTTTATTCCAACTTTTTTTTCTAATCGCCTGTATGCTTGTGAGGAAAATATTAATGAAACTATAGATATCTTTGATAAGAAATCAAAATTAGAGGTTACAGTAATTGCAGAATCTATGGATATTGAGTTTGTATTTCCCAAGAAAGCAAAACGGATCATTAAAAAAAACACTATGATAAAGATTCACGTAATGTAGAATGTTGTAGATCCCTCGAAGTTGAAAATACGACCAGTTCTTTTGGTGACAATATGATCATACAAGTTATAAAGCATAAAGGATACATTAATTAGAAGAAAGACCAAAGACCAAAGACAGAGGTTGAATTCAAGTATCAAACAGTTCCATTAGAGACATGAATCTTAGGTTTTGTATCTAGAAGAAAAGATTTGAGAAGTTTAAGAAATGTTTTAGGTCTCTCGAAGTTGAAAATATGACCAGTTCTTTTGATGATAACAAGTCTTCCATTATCTCCTAAATGCTTCTCAAGTCTCTTACCCATCTCCAAAGGAAACAGTTGATCATGCTCTCCCCATATTATCAATGTGGCTACATCATTAAATTTTAAAAATTTAATAATTACATTTTGAAGAGTAATTAATAAGAAAAATTAAGAGAAATAAGTGAAAACCAAAACCTGTGTTAGCTTTGGAATCTCTGAGATTATTCTGTCTTTTGGTATTTCTTTGATCATCTGTCTGTTCTCTTCAATATTCTCTCTGGTCAATGCTTTTTTTGTTAGACTCCGCAATTTTCTCAAATGGTACTTTTAAAAATACTTTATAAAATAACTATGATTTTTCTAAGAGCATCTGCATCGGTCATATTTTGGTATGTCTTTAAATATAAAATTATTAAAATTTGAGTAAAAGTAAGAAAGAGAATGTTTTTGGTTGGAATAATGGGATGTATTGAAATATAAAATTAATAAATTTTGAGTAAAGAGAGGAGATAGTGGGTGTTTTTGGAGAGAGAGTGTCTCTTCGAAGACATAAATAGTGAAAAAATTGATGAAAGTTGGGGTGTGTTTAAATATAAAATTAATAAAAGTTGAGTAAAATGATGAAAGAGAAGGTATAAAGTTGAGTAAAAGGAAGAGAGAATGTGTTTTTAATATTTTTTTATTGAGAGACATCCACATAATGTCTCCAATGTGGATGGCCTAATCAGCTGCATACAACATGTAATATCACGACACATATCTTAATACACCACTAGCAATATTACCCATTAAAATACCATATATTATAAAGTTACTACAAAAACAATGAAAAAAATACTAAATGTGAGATGGCGTAAAGGTAATAGAAAGAGGTCGGGTTTTTTGAATTCTGAGTTCAACTTTTTTTTTGGATGGGAATATCAAAAGAGTAACTCCAAACACGAAATAGATTATAAACCAATAGTCTGAAATTCCCACATTTTATATAAAAAAAACACCAATGAAAGAACTTAGGTTATATGGCTTTATAATTTAGAAAACAAGCAATTTCTGGTGATTTTTTTATAATCGAAAATGCATTATATCACAAATTAAAATTTTATTTTTTTTAAACGGTTTAATATGGTTGGTCAAAAAAGTTTTAATAATTCTGAATGACATGCATAACTCCTCTCTTACCTACATTCACTACACATTTAATGAGAGACGAACCAAGAAGAAGAGCTTGACGGATAGCAAAAATGGCGGACGAGCTTATCCTTCTGAACTTCTGGCCTAGCATGTTCGGTGTGAGGACGATGATCGCGTTGAAAGAGAAAGGAGTGAAGTAGGAGTATAGAGAAGAGAATTTGTTCAATGGCAAGAGTCCCTTGCTTCTTGAAATGAATCCGATTTACAAGTAGATCCCGGTTCTCATCCACAATGGTAAACCGGTCTGCGAATATATCATACAGGTCCAATACATCGGACCAGGTCTGGTCCGACAAGAACCAACTCCTCCCTTCTGATCCTTACCAGAGAGCTCAAGCCTTCTTTTGGACTGATTTCATTGACAAGAAGGTAAACAAACGTTTTAGCAAAAAACAAAAAAAAAGGTAAACAAAGAAGTGTTCTTTTAATTTTTACTATTCTTGATTCCGAAATTTTTTTAGATCCGTAACAGTTGTAACCCCTATCGAGTATCGACTAAAACGATTATTTGTGCAACTTCGGAATATATATACAACCTTTTTCTTACAACTATACGAATACGAGGTTGTTTATTTTTATTTTTTTTCGTAACAATATATCTGAATGTATAAGGTTTTATCTTATTATCTATAGTGTTGGAATTTTGGACCGTCAAGATAATATCGATTGGGCCAGTCGTTCGTGGTACATATCCCTCACAACGAGTATCTTTCGTTGGACACATTCTTTTCATTTTGTTAGTATAGTACCCACCATTTCTCCAAAATCTAATTAAATATTTACATAACAAAAATGTTCTTAGATATTTCCTTTAGTATATGTTTACGTAACTCTAACGACACGTATATTAAAAACAAAGACAACATTTTTTATAACTTTCTATAGCTTACGTCCACTTTGTATATTTTCCTATAATCGGTTGGATTTGTTTTATGAATAATTTTTTTTTGTCGATTGTTTTTGAATAAATAAGTTCGTGGAGATTAGACCAAAGAAACAAAAAAAAAAGTTCGTGGAGATTGTGTGAAGCATAATATGTGCCAAGTTTCGTTATTATTTTTTTCACAAAGTGAAAAGGGAGAATCTAGAAACATTATCTCAGTTAAATTAAATATATTTATATTTGATAATTTTGTCCTCGTATAATAATGGAGTTTACTTTAAGAACAAAAGTTGATCTTTATATATAGGTTAATTAGAACCTGATCTTCATTACTACTTTCAGATACTATAATCGAACACCATTAGAACCTGACAAGTTAGCTGGATATATAGTCTTTTACCCAATGATATTTAGCCACGTGCTCAATGCATATATGGTCTTCTACCCAATGATATTTAGTCACGTGCTCAATGGGCACAGCCACAGCTACGTGTTGGAGAGTGGGACCCATATATATCTGACATGAACGGCTAGAATTGAGTGGGAGAGTAGAGTGCACCTGAGATTAGGTGGACTAGAAAGCAGGGGATTCCTATGGACGCAGTTGCTTGCGGCTACCGGACGCAACTACCGGACCTGATGCTTACCTTCTCTATATTCTCTTTTAATTGTTTGTCTTTTCTTTAGAATTTTGAAAGACAAATTAATTAGATATTGATTTTTTAAAAATAAAACTGTCAGTGGAGTTTATAGCTTTTGGATGATAGTTTAGATTTTGGTATATAAAGATGTACACTAGAGATCCACTAGAATTTATGTTAAATATTTCAAACTTTAATACATATAAACTCTGGCACCCCTCTCGCATCCATTACCACAAGTGGCATTGCCATATCTGCAAGTTTTTTAGCACGAGAATTCGAATTATCCATAAATAATTGAGAAAATGTCTAGTATATTCTTTTGATAAAATATGTTGTTTTAGGTTTTGTTATTAAAAAATGATGATTCAATAATGTGGACTTATATATTCCAACTTAAAAAACATGTTCAATGCATTACTAATTTAAATTCATTTTAAAAATTAGTGTGATTTTATTATTGTCATATATACCTAGTCTGCAATTCTGGTCAAAATGAATTAAAAATATGAAAAACAAAGATCAACCTAATAGTATGTTTAAGTCGTCTATAAAATACGTGTGAAAAATGTGAAAACGATATTTATGTTGAAACAGAAAGAGTATGGTTTTATGCTATACAATATTTTATTCATACATTGTTACCAATTAATCCGTTTTCTTTAATGCGATGCGTTATTATCTTATTGTATTCGGTCTAACTTCTAACATTATTTTGGAAATAATACAAATAAAAAAAATCGTAATCATGAACTCCGTGTTTTAGCCGAGGATTCCTTGCATATTTTGGTAATCCCTTAATCGTATATGCAAACTGAAATACACGAATATTTTGGTAATCCCTTAATTTTGACCCAAAAAAATAATAAGAATGAAAAGGAAAATAAATGAAATAAGTTGTATATATGGAACAAATTTAAAAAAATGAATGTAGAGAGAGAATGGAATAAATTGTCCTAATAAATGGTAACAAAAAATGAATAAGAATTTCAAGTAAGAAAAAAAAATTCCACTTAAAAATGCATTCTTTTTCATTCTTTGTCAAAATAGATGGGGAACAATTTTGTTCTATGTTCCCTCTTACTGCAGGGAATGAAGAGGAGTTACATGAAATCTTTATTACATATAAATGGTAAAAGAACTAAAGAAGATTAGGAATGATTACTAATGTGGTATTCCTCCCCGTTCCTTTTATTTTTTACAGTTACCATTTGGCGCCTAAGGCCATCCACATTAGAGACATTTTACCAATGTCTCACAATATAAAAATATTAAAAACACACTCTCTCTTCCTTTTACTTAACTTTATACCTTCTCATTCATCTTTTTACTCAACTTTATACCTTCTCTTTCATCCTTTTATTCAACTTTTATTAATTTTATATTTAAACACATCCCAATTCTCTCTCTTTTATGTCTTCCCCAAGACACAATCTCTCCAAAAATACCCACTATCTCTTCTCTTTACTCAAAGTTTATTAATTTTATATTTCAATACACCACACTATTTCAACAAAAACACTCTCTTTCTTCCTTTTACTCAAATTTTAATAATTTTATATTATGAAATATCCACAAAATATCTCCAATGTGGATGCTCTAAGCTCTAAAGAACTCACAAAAGAAAAAAAAAGAAAAAAAGAACAAGAAAGCAATTAAATAATCAAAAGAAGAAGAAGAAAACGATGGTTCTCTCTGGTGCATGCAAGCTAGTCTTCGTCCTCGTGGTTACTGCCTACATCTTTTCCGGGACTGCAAAAGCATGGAGTTGGAGTATGGCTTCCGTCAACTCCAGAGGCGATTCTTCTGGTTCGAGTTCAGATCCGCATTCAGGCTCAAACCACTCAACTAGCCATGGGCACCACAACCACACGGTTCCATCAAAACACTCAAGCCACCAGACGGCTCCACTAAACCAGTCAGGTGGCACTGGCTCTACTAGCAACAGCCACCACAAACACCCAGCTCCGTTATCACCTCGAAGAAACATTGTGGTTACAGTTTGGAAGAAGGGGTTCAAATACCAAGAATGGGTTTCAAAGAATTCTCCTTTCTACATCAACGACGTTCTTGTTTTCAAATACAACAACAACAAGGAGAACATTGTTTACTTACTCCAAGATTTAAGGAGCTACGTGGGATGCGATGTGAGGAGAGGAAAGAAGCTAGTCGCAAGAGGAGGCTCATCGGGAAGGTTCAAGTTGCTTCTCCAAAGAAGGCAGACTTATTACTTCGCCAGTGGAGACGGCTGCAACCACACCAAGATGCAGTATGCCCTCAACCCATGGCCAAGACCATAATAACTCTAAATTCTTTAAACTTTCTACACTTTTATTTTTCTTTAAACTTTGAGTTAATTATTTGTTACTTTTTCAGATCTGTATGCTCTTTTATTTTTGTTTCTTTATGTTTAAGGCAACTATGATTTCATGAATACAAATATATTTATGCCATCCATTTTTCTAATATTTTAATTAGGTTGAAAGTGTAAAAAAAAGAAAAATTAGGAAAAAAAATATCTTTTGACCATATTTTTATTAATCTAAACCTTTTCTGTAGAAATTTGAGAGATTAATACATTTTCTATTATATTTTTAATATAATAAAAATGCTAAACAAAAATAATTCTTTTTTGACATATGATCGAGAGAAAAAAAAATATTATTTATTTATCTTTTATGTATTAATTAACTTTTCAAACCCTCTACACCAAACATAAGTGTGTGAAGAAAAATATAATTTTTTTTTTTTGTATTCTCTTCTTCGATCGCCATTTCCATCAACAATATCGCAAGGCCCTAGGTTTTAGGATTTTAACAAATCAAGCTTGGATCCGAATTGCAGTCGGAAACCACACTTTAATACGCAATAAGAGATAGTCGAATTCTGAAACGTTTTTATATAAGTTAACAAGAAGAGTTTTAATTAAATTCGAAAATGATTAAACTCGAGGTCCATCGCCATTGATTTTAACTTCATTGATACATGATCTAATCGTCTTTCTTAACTTGTGGGGTATCCAAATTCACTTCTGCAACAACAACAAAAAACTCTTTTTACTTAGTATCAATAAATCGCTCACAAAAAATTACTTAATTATCCTGATCAAAGTAATTTTTTTTTCTCAAACACAATCAAATGAAATATATTACTTACCGTCTATCCACACGGAAAGATTTTCTCTAATTATCTCTATGATAAATAATGCATCTTCATGCGATTGATTGTTAACACCGTCAAGTTCAGCAATTGCTTCTTCGTAAGCTTGATTAGCCAATTTACATGCTCTGTATAATTTCAAAACAGCTAAATTATTATTATCTACAATATGTAAAATAGAATATGAAAACTTTCATACATGTTTTCATTGAAAAGCATTAAATCGCAAAGACCATATATTATACCTTTCAGTAGATTTAAGGATCTCATAATACAAAATCGCGAAGTTTAAAACCAAGCCAAGTCTAACAACATTCGTTGGTGATAAACCCCTCTCTGCTATCTTCATTGCAACCTACAAGTACATACTCTTCTTTATCCAAACTAATATAAACATCAAACAACAAACTCACATATAAAAACAGAGTTAAAATTCGATTTAAAACGGACCTTATATGCCTCATGAGACTTATCCGCAGCTTCTTTACGTTCATCATCAGAACCAAACTCCGCCAAATATCGAAAATAATTTCCTTTCCTACATATACCAAGAAACAAAATCATCAACAAGAGAGGAAAATGTTGAACCAAATAGGTCGACAATGAATTTGTAATAGATCGGAGGTCGGAGAATCTCGTGAATAGAAAATTGAGTCAAAGACGTTAGTACAAATAGGCCGCTAAAGATAGTCCGGACAGACCCCGAACTATCAGGTCGCTGGCTAAGAGGTCGTGATAGGTCGGACAAATCCCGAATTATCAGGCCGCTGGTTACTAGATCGTGATAGGTCGGACAGATCCCGAACTATCAGACTGAATACAAGTGTATGAGCTAAAACTAGCGGGCTGATTGTGTTTGTCCTTTTTGTGGGTCCGTGAGTGAATGAGTTGTCCCATCAGCCTCTGACCTCTATTTATAGTGAAAGGCGGCGGGTTTACCCTGGGTCAGCTTAACCCAGGGTTATTAGACCGCGGTTAACGGAGAATGGGCTTCTGGCAGCCTGCTGGGCCTCTTCTCTAGGCATTTCGCAGCCCGCGACTTACTCAGAATTTTGGGCCGCAGGTCCGGGCCCAACAGTAGCCCCCCCCAGATCAACGAAGCGAGGCGGTTCGAGCTGCGTTGATTTCGAGACACTCGAAATGATTCTGAGAAGTCGCTAGATCGCCACGTGTTGGTATTTCACTGGTTCTCGCTGCGGTTTCTTCGAGGCGTGGCCCCTCGTATTCCGCTTCGGGCCTATAAAAGCAGGGCTTCTCCTTCTGTTTTCTTCATTTTGCTTCTCCTGCTTCTCTCTCTAAGGTACTGTTACTTTTCTCTCTATCTCTCTAGCCCCCTCTTGCTTGCTTTTCCTTTGATTTCTCCGGTTTGTTCTTCGTCGTAGTTTTAGTGTACTCGTTAGTAGATACTGCATCGGTCTAGATTCTCGTCAGATCTATTTTTTTTTTTTGCAACCATGGTTTCCTCGGCTTCCGATTCCCAGAATGATTTTCTCTCCGACTCCGGTAGAACTGACCCTTCCTCCTCTGCTGAGAGTCCTGTCATTTCGACTCACGATGTGCCTTCGCTGGATGCCGACGAGAGGACGGCGAGCGGCAACCCTCTCGCTGAGGATGATGCCGGATCCAGCGCTGTTGGCAATCCGAAGACCGGAGTATCACAGCCCGTAGTCGCTGATCCCTGTCAGCTCGTCGTCTGGCGAGGTTCTTCGTATCCTCACTCTTTCAGCCTCTCTCATGTCGATAGGCTCGCGCTAGAGCCCCTGGGACCGGGCTTAGGTCCTGGCATCGAGCTAAAGAGGAAGGACGACTTTGATTCGGAGGCCGATTATACTATGCTTGCGAATATTTGGTCGATTCGCAACTTGTCCAAGGAGGTCGATTTTCGTGTTCCCCAGAGCGGTGAACGTCCCTGGTCGCCTCCGGATGGATACATGTGTCTTTACATATCCTTCTTCGAGGAGAGCGGACTGTTTTTTCCGCTTCCGAGGCTGTTAATCGAGTACTGTGCTCATCGCGGCCTAGCCATTTCGCAGCTAACCCACGGGTCCATCAGGAACTTCATGGCGTACTTAGTTTTGGCCGCGGAGCAGGGTCTGATTTGCGACTGCGATACTTTTGAGGGGTTAACCGCTTTGAAGCGGAGAGGTTCTTAAGGCCGTTATTATGTTTCGGCCAAACCTAAGTACAACCGGTTGATTACGGGCGCTGATGCTGATAAGAGCGCGGACTGGGAATGTTTTTATTTTTTTGTAAAAATAAATGATGCGTCTGTTGAGAACCCGACGTGGCCCATTCGTGCGGGCTGGAATGTCAACATAAGTACGTTTTCGCCGAAGTATTTTTATATTTCGTTGATCGGGCTGACGTCTAATTTTTTTTCTTTGTTTGCAGACAGACCGCCACCAAGGATACTTTTCCCTGAGCAGACCGGCGAAAGATCTCTTGTTGGATTCATCGAGACATTGGTCCCTCAGATCTGGCCTGAATTCCTCGAACAAAGGATTCAGAGGTGTATTGGAAGAATCTTAACTGGTCAGTGTTTCTTCCAGTCTCTCGATTCTGATTTTATCAACTCTGTTTGACGATGCCTCCGCTCTTTTGCAGGTTGTTTCGACCTCGAACTTGAACCCCTTCGCCCTTACACGCATCCTCCGGTTGTTCCAAAGGCGAGGAACCTTAAGCGAGCTGAAAAGCAAATGGGTAAGAAGGCGAAAGGGACGTGGCGGATGGTCGATTCTAATGAGGCCGCGCTAGATGAAGCAGTTAAGGCTGCCAAAGAGAAACAGGTCAGACCAGTTCTGCGGGCTGTCAAACCGACACAGACCGTCCTGGCTAAAAAGGGGGTACTGCCCGAAAAAGCCGCCCTAGCTGAAAAGGCTGGGCAGGATCCGGCTAAGGTCGGTACAAAGAGGACGAATGTGGCCTCAACTCTCAGAGGGACCGGCCCGCCTGGGAAAGGAATTCATGCTGGAGGGCAGTCCTCCAAACAGGCCGAGACCGCAACGGCGAAAAAGAAATCTTGCGGATAAGAGGCCGCTTGGGGAGGCTTCGGAAAGGCAGAGTAAAAGGGCACGGACTGACAACCGGGAAAGTTCCCCTGTTATGCCCAAAGCCGTTTCGGCTGCGGCCTCTCCCTCGGTTGACTCCAAGGATTATACGCTCGAGCTGGACTACAGGGCGCCCGAACATATGATAAACAATACTCGGGCGTGTGCCGACCTGTGGTCCCGATTCCCTTGCAACGAGGCTTACGAATTTCCTAAGCCGGAGGAGCTGGAGGAATTCGAAATGTATCGTAAGATCTGTGGGGCTTCGGTGGAGGTGAGCTCTTGTTTGTCTGTTTATTCTTGCTCTGTCTGGGGTTCCTCTGATTGGTTGTTAACTTTTTCACTTCGTCGGTCTTCTTCGCAGATGATGACCTACACGAACTCCTTGATTCTTTCGTACGAGAGCAAGATCTTCAAGGTCTCGAAGCAGCTCGTAGAGTACGAGTCGCAGCTTAAGGAGCAGGAGTCAATGAAGAAGGAGTTCGAATCGATGAAGAAGGAGTTCGAATCGAAGAAGAAGGAGGCGGAAAAGGTCCCTGTCTTGAAGTCGAGAATCGATCATCTCGTCAAGGCTTTGGCGGACTCGAGTAAGATCGTTGAGGATCTTCGAGCGCAAAAGAAAGATGCCTCCGAGCGGTTGGAGTTGGTAGCTGGCCAAAAGGACTCCCTCCAGACCGAAGTCGATCGTCTTCGCAAGTCCCGAGCTATAGCTGTGAGGAACACTGTGGAGGGCTGCAATCAGCGGCTGGCACAGATAAATAGGTCGATCGCAGATTCTGAGAAGGTCACTCGGCTTTCGGAATTGATGAGTCAATCGCAGGCTATCAAAGGTTATCTGATCAAGATGGGGGAAGAGGATGGCATCGCCATTCCTGAAGAGAGGTTGAAAGTTCTTGATGATAACTTTGAGAAATTCAAGGGCCAGCTCGAGGCCCTGGAAGTAGAGGAGGCCGAAGAAGGGGATTTCGAAATGCCTCTTCCTTCGTGGCTGTCCGCTGCGCCTTCTCAGACCGCCAATCCTCCTATCCAGATCGAGGTCGCTCCGACGATTGGTGGTGAGATTGAAACAGCGCCTGTTGTTCAGAGCCAGAGTCTTAAAGACCCTGAGGCCTCAGCTGTCGATCGCACCACAGGGGAAAAGCTATCTGATCTCGATGGCATCCCAGTTATCCTGGATCCTCCGGTCCGAACTGACAAATAACTCCTCTTGCGTACTTATAGGCCGTACCGTCTATTATTTTCCTTTTGAGTTTGTGTGCGACCTTAAGGTCAGCTTTAATAATTCCTTATATCTAAGTATGCGAGGCGGACTCGTCTTATAATACTTAGATATTTTAGGACAGGTTGCGGGACTAGCCCGGCTTATGGTGTTTGTCCGATGCGTAACTAAGTAAGCGAGGCGGACTCGGCTTATGATACTTAGACGCTTCGGACTAGTTGCGGGACTGGCCCGGCTTATGGTTTTTGTTTGATGCGTGGCTAAGTCAGCGAGGCGGACTTGGCTTATTGTACTTAGACGCTTCAAACCGGTTGCGGGACTGGCCCGGCTTACAGGTCGCCAAGAAGAAGGTTTGTGCTTCCACTTCAGCGACGTGGTTGATCAGACCACTTTAGTTCACAGGGAACGTAAGAATATTTAAGCGAACTGAATATGTATATTATTGATTAATAGCTGTGCCTTTTGACGGGCTGCCTACGTACCCATTATAATAGGGATCAAGCCATTCGTAGTTCATTTACATGAAAGTGAGCTCCTAGAGCGTCCTTTTTTTTTTTTTTTTTTTTTTTTAGAAAGCTGCGAGTTGGCGGACTGGTCGTTGATGAAAAGGATTTCCTCAGTCTTTATGCATGTTGAGCACGTTGGTGTTGTAGTGGTATCGCTTTAGCTCATTGAGTTCCAAGATCGGGGAATCGGCTCTCCACTCATCGTCATGAGCCGGTACACTCCAGGTCGGATGATTTTGGTTACTTGATATGGTCCTTCCCAGTTCGCGCCGAGCTTGCCAGCCTTGTACTCCTTAGTGTTTTCGTAGACCTTTCGAAGGACGAGGTCACCAACGGCGAAACTACGGTGGCGGACACATTTGTTGTAGTACCTCATTGCGAGCTGCTGATAGTTTTGGATTCGGACGAGGGCCTCGTCGCGAGCTTCTTCGATAAGGTCGTGGTTGTTGACGAGCATATTTCTGTTTAAGTCAGGATTCTTTGTCATCAGTACGCGCCGCAGGCCGTTGATGTTGACCTCTGCGGGTGCCATGGCCTCCAGACCGTAAGCGAGTAAGAACGGGGTTCGGCCTGTCGACTGACGGGGGGTGGTTCGGAATGACCAGAGTACTCCATCAAGTTCGTCTGCCCAAAAGCCCTTCTTTTCCTCAAGTCGCTTCTTGAGTCCGTCGATGATTATCTTGTTTGATGCTTCGGCCTGTCCGTTACCCTGAGGCTATCTTGGTGTGGACTTGCTTAAGCGTATCTTCCATTTTGCGCAGAAGTCTTCGAAGGTCGCAGAAATAAACTGCGAGCCGTTCTCAGTGACAATCTCGTAAGGTAGTCCGTGGCGGCAGATGACGTATTTCCAGACGAAGTTTTGAACGTCGTTAGCTCGACCCACTTGGTGAAGTAGTCTGTGACGACGATGATGTATCGCTTTTGGCGAGACCGCGGAAAGGGGCCCATGATATCCATTGCCAATCTCATGAAGGGGTAGGGCACAGTTGCTGTGGAGAGTGGCTCGGTCGGTGAATGGATCATCGGGCCGTGACGTTCGCACTGTTCGCAGCAGCGGGCATGCTCGGCGCAATCTCGAAGCATACTTGGCCAGTAAAAACCGAGTCGTTTGATTTTGATCGCAAGAGCCCGACCTCCGGAGTGGCTTCCGCCGGCCCCTTCGTGACTTTCGGCCATTACGAGATGTACCTCATCGCCCGCAAGACATTGTAGGAGTGCGTCGGCAGCATTCCATCTATACAGTTCGCCATTGAGGACAGTGTAATACGCGCTGCGGGTCTTAAGACGTCTGGCGGCCCATTTGTCACTTGGGAGTTCACCGGACGAAATGTATCTGATTATCTCCTGGCGCCAGTTCGTTGTCGCGGACTGTTGAGGGGGGGTCGTTGTGGGTTCGAGCTGGTCGTTGGGCTCGGTTGTAACGCTGCAAACGCCTTTTGGGAGAGATATGCTTGGCTCCGGGATGGATTCGATGGGAATCACTCGTCGGAAGTCAGAGTCCGAACTGGAACCAAGAGAAGCGAGGGCGTCGGCCTGAGTGTTCTCTGCTCGTGGGATCTTCGTAACTTTGAACATGTCGAAACCTTTTGTTAGTTCGCGCGCGAGCTTTAAATAGGCTTCCATCCTTTCATCCTTTGTGTCGTACTCGCCGTTGAATTGATTGGCGACGAGCTGGGAGTCACAGTACGCATGTATCCTTATCGCACCGACCTCTTTTGCCAGTCGCAGCCCGGCGAGGAGGGCTTCGTACTCGGCCTCATTATTGGAGGCTTTGAATTCCAGACGGAAAGATTGCTCGAGCACCTCTCCGGTTGGGGACTCGAGTCGGATCCCGATTCCGGAGCCATGTCTGGAGGATGACCCATCAACGTGAAGGATCCATTCCTGAGATAGGTCGGCTTCTGGGGAGGTTGGTGGGAGCTCGACGATGAAATCTGCGAGGACCTGAGACTTGGCGCTTGTTCGATTTCGAAACTCGATGTCGTACTTGCTTAGCTCGACGGCCCACTTGGCCATCCGACCTGACACGCTCGGGCTGTGGAGGATAGTCCGCATTGGTTGGGTTGACATGACCACGATGGAGTGAGATTGAAAATATGGTCGCAGCTTGCGGGCTGCAACTATGACGGCCAGAGCGAGTTTTTCGAGTAGAGAGTAACGTGATTCCACTCCGTCCAAGGATTTGCTTACGTAAAAAACGGGTTTTTGATCGCCACGATCTTCTCGGACTAGTACTCCACTGACTGCAGCGCTTGTGACTGCTACGTAAAGGAATAGTGGCTCGCCGGTCTCTGGTTTCGAAAGAATGGGCGGAGTTGAGAGGTAAGCCTTCAGCTCGCTGAACGCGGTCTCACACTGATCGTCCCAGAGAAAATTGTTCTTATGAACTCTTAGCGCCTTGTAGAATGGAAGACTGCGGTCTGTAGACCGGGAGATAAATCGATTGAGGGCGGCAATGCGGCCTGTGAGTCTTTGGACTTCCCTCTGGGTCCTTGGAGAGGGCATGTTGATGATTGCTGTGATCTGTTTTGGATTTGCCTCGATCCCGCGCTGAGTAACAATATAACCGAGAAATTCTCCCGAGGTTACACCGAAAGTGCATTTGGCTGGGTTGAGCTTCATGCCGAATTTGTTGAGTATTTCGAAACATGTGTGCAGATGCATGATATGGTCAACGGCCTTCTGGGACTTAACCAGCATATCGTCTATGTAGACCTCCATTGAGTCGCCGAGCTGGCTGGCGAACATCTTGTTGACGAGCCTTTGATAGGTCGCCCCAGCGTTTTTTAAACCAAACGGCATGACCCGGTAGCAGTACGTTCCGCGGTCTGTGATGAAAGCGGTCTTCTCTTGGTCGTCTGGGTGCATCATGATTTGATTGTAGCCAGAGAATGCGTCCATAAAGGAGAGGAGTTCGTTGCCCGCCGTGGCCTCGACGATCTGGTCAATGTGCGGAAGGGGAAAGCTGTCCTTTGGGCAAGCTTTGTTGAGGTCTGTGAGGTCGATGCATACCCGCCACTTCCCATTCTTCTTTTTAACTACGACTGGATTTGCCAGCCATTCGGGGTAATGGACTTCTGTGATTGAGCCCGCTTCGAGGAGTTTTGGGACTTCATCGTTCACTGCTTGAGATCGCTCTGGTCCGAGCTTGCGCCTCTTCTGCTTGATCGGTTTGTATGTCGGGTCGACGTTTAGATCGTGTGTTGTTATTTTCGGATCAATCCCCTTCATATCATGGATCGACCAGGCGAATGTAGAGATGTTGGCGGACAGAAATCGAACGAGCTCGCCGCGGAAGGGCTCTTCGAGTTCGGCGCCAATGTTGACTTGGCGCTCGGGATATTGTAGGTCGAGAGTAATGGAGACCGTGGCTTCTTGTTGTGGTGACGTGCTTGGTGCCGCGGCAGATCGTCTTATGTTGCAGGTGACACGTCTCAGTTTGTGCTCTGTGATAAAGCACAACCTAGCGACCTTCTGTGACCCTCGGATTGTGAAAACTCCGAAAGAGGTCGGGAATTTGACGCACTGGTGGTAAGGCGACGCCACAGCCCGGAGCGAAGAAAGCCAAGGTGTTCCGACGATAACGTTGTAGACCGTTGGTTTATCGATTACGACGAACTTGGTGACTTTGGTGATGCCGCCGACATAGGTCGCCATTTTGATCGTTTCGATTGTCATTGATGTTACGCCGTTGAAGCCAGTCAGCGGTTTGACGCTTGGTTTAATCTTGTCATTACTTATATCCATTTTTCTCAAAGTTTCCAGAAAGATGAGGTTAACCGAGCTCCCTGTGTCGACAAGTACGCGGGTGACATCGCAGTCTTCAATGCTGAGCTCGATGACTAGTGGGTCGTTATGTGGCATTGCCACGCTCTTGGTGTCCGCTTCCGAGAAGATGATCGGTATGTCTACTTCGGTCTGAGCGCTGCACTCTACTTGTTGAGAGACCGCTTTCTCGTGCTTTCTGAGAGAGCGGACTGAGTTTGACGCCGCTTTGAAGCCTCCCATGATCATTAAGATCTTCTTTTTGGAAGCAGGTCGGTGCGGGCCAGGACCACTGTCGTCAGCAGGTCGCTTCAGAAGTGTTGGAAGAACAACTTGATCGTCAGATTTTTGTTCGTTATCGGCCTGTCGTTTTGGTGGTAAGTCGATAAAAACCTTTCCGTTGTTGTATTCGGCCATCAGTTTTGCCTGCAATTGTCGACATTGGTGGGTCGCGTGACCGAACTTCTGATGGTAGTCGCAGAATGATCTAGTATCTTCTTCCTTTTCCTCACCACGGACAAATTTAAACGGCCACTTCTTGTTTTGCTGTTGGCCTTGGTTTCGTTGTTGTTGTTGCTTCGTGGGAGCGGGCTGAGGAGTCTGGATTACGTTTGCTGCTAGAAGCTTTCGCTTTAATTCCTTAAACTCCTAGTCGAGGTGTTGGGATGGTTCGTTGTGGTCGGTCTCTATCACCTCTTTGGCCTTAAGCTTTGTGGCTGCTGGTTTGACCGGAGAATGTTTCTTCAGATTGGTTGCTCGGTCTTCTTCGAGTAGGACAAAGCTTGTTGCCCTGTGCATGGCATCGGCGAGAGTCGGGGCTCTATGGAGGATCAGATCAGCTCGGAATTCAGATTCGTGCCACAGTCCGTTTTTCAGAGCGCCAATCGCGGAGGTTTCTTGGACGCTAATCGTTGAGAGTATTGCTTTGAAGCGGGACATATAATCTCTCAGGGATTCCTTTGGTCCCTGAGCGAGTGCCCATAGGTCGGCCTCCGAGGCTCCGTCTTGAATGTACATGGAGTAGTGTTTGAAGAACGCCGTTGAGAGCTGTGTGAAGTTTCCAATTGAGTTCGGCTTAAGCCTAGAGAACCAGTCGAGTGCAGAGCCGACGAGATGTTCGACGAATAGTTGACAATAGGCCGCTTCGCGCTCATCGGGGGATAGTTGTATTCGTCCCATGGCGATGGTGAATGAAGTCATGAAATGTTTTGGGTTCGTTGTTCTGCCAAAAGATTCGATTCGCAGCTTGGCCATTTGTCGGATAGGGACCGTAGTGATCCGGTCTGTGAATGGCGTCCTTTGAGTTTCTTCGAGCACTCGGTCGATCTCTGGTGCCGAACTTAGAGCTTGATGGACCTTTGACTGAATTTCTCGAAGTGAAGCTTTAATGTTCTCGAGCTCGGGACCGTGGATTGAAGGGTGTTCCCTCGAGTGGGTCGTGCGCTCTAGTTGCAAGCTTATCGGAGTTCGTGACGGAGTATTGAGGTTAATAATCCGATTCTGGATGGATGGACGCCCATGTCCTTCAGCGAAAGATGGGGGTGAGTTCACCCTGGGTTGCTGTGAGTTCGCAGGCCGGGAGGAGTCGAGCTGCTCTTGTATGAAGGTCTGAGCCGTTGCGAGAGAGTCTAGACGAGCGTTGGTCTGACGAACCATGTCGTCCTGCTGGTCAAAACGTCTCATGAAAGTTCCCAGGACGCGAACGAGATCGACCTGTTCGTCCGTATGTGTTATTGTTTCTGGGCCGCGAGCTATGGCGTTTGTTTCCTCGTTGACCACGGTCTGAGTGACGATCGGACTGGACTCCGTTACAGCAGGTGGAGCTTCGCAAACCGTCTCCGAGTGTGCCTGGTTTGATGTTTCCCCGGGCTGTTGACTTATAGACACGTGCGGACTCATATTTCTTTGCGTTAGAAAATCTCCAGTCCCCTACCTGGCGCGCCAATTGTTGAACCAAATAGGTCGACAATGAATTTGTAATAGATCGGAGGTCGGAGAATCTCGTGAATAGAAAGTTGAGTCAAAGACGTTAGTACAAATAGGCCGCTAAAGATAGTCCGGACAGACCCCGAACTATCAGGTCGCTGGCTAAGAGGTCGTGATAGGTCGGACAAATCCCGAATTATCAGGCCGCTGGTTACTAGATCGTGATAGGTCGGACAGATCCCGAACTATCAGACTGAATACAAGTGTATGAGCTAAAACTAGCGGGCTGATTGTGTTTGTCCTTTTTGTGGGTCCGTGAGTGAATGAGTTGTCTCATCAGCCTCTGACCTCTATTTATAGTGAAAGGCGGCGGGTTTACCCTGGGTCAGCTTAACCCAGGGTTATTAGACCGCGGTTAACGGAGAATGGGCTTCTGGCAGCCTGCTGGGCCTCTTCTCTAGGCATTTCGCAGCCCGTGACTTACTCAGAATTTTGGGCCGCAGGTCCGGGCCCAACAGAAAATATGAAAATGAAGATGAGTGTGAGATGTGACTCACATTCTATGGAAATAGACCATTGATTCAACATTGGAAGTTGATGGAATGAGATGAAAATCAATGAGAGACAAAATGTCGTTACAAACATTGAACAACTCATTTTTAACAATCTCTTGTTGTTTCTTTATCGGTTTCAAACTTAGCCGGTTTCCCACTGAGACTTCCATTCTTTCAATCAAAGATAATGTTCTTAATGAATCTCTCTTAGTCACCATCACATTCTTGTAGCTAATTGTTAGTAGCTCTCTCTCCTCTTCACTTAGCTCCACTTCATGTTCACATGCTTTTCTCATCGATTTCATCATATCTGCCACATAGCATCGATCTTTTGTAATCATATGTAATGAATAACAATAATATTTGTTTTCTAACAAAAAATGACTCTATAATCATATCGACTCTGTGACAAAAAAAAAAAGCCCATCTCGACTCGACCATGAAAGTGTAAACCAACTAAATAATTTAATTCAAGATCTTGTTAGAATGTATATACCTTCATATCTTCCAGCTTCATAAGCGAGCTTAGCCACATAAATCAGCTTTTCCCTCTCATTCTCCATAGCTTCCCCAATCTTTTTTTTTATGTTAACCAATGGTGATAATATATATATATCAAATGGAAATATTTAAATAAGATATTACTAAGTTTATAATAAAGGAAAAAAACTAAAAAAGATAGTATGTGATATATTTTTTAAAGAAACAATTAAATGGAAACATTTAGGAGGATAAGAATATAAAAATAAAAAGGAAATTTTAGAATAAAACATATTTTTCCACATTAAGATAATTGTATGTTTTAAACTTTTAGTATATAAGCTGTATCTCACTACAATGAACGTGCATTTAAAGATATAAATACCAAAACATGTTCAAAATCAAGGATTAGTTTTAAGTAACATATCTATTAATAATATAAATATTTCATTATTCTAAAATTGATAGTAAAAAAATAACTATGATTTTTTTATTGCATTTAGATTTATTATAGATGTTAATTTCAAATATCTAAAAACTGTACATTAGAAAATGATGTAGATGAATTCTACTTTATTCTAAGTATAAAAAAGATTGGTAAAGCAGGTGGAGAAGTCCATAGACTTGTACGAGAGTATGGGCTTTATTAAAGCCCAAAAGTATGACCCAACAACAAGAAATTAATAAAATCGTAATACCTTATGCAACTACATGCGAGCGACGCCGTTCCAGTTGCGACCTCTATCGAATATCGAGTAAAAACGATTATTTGTGTCATTCGGAATTTATACAACTTTGTTTTAACAACTATACGAATACGAGGTTGTTTATTCTCTTTTTATTTTTTACAAATTGTTTATTCTTTTATTTTTCTGTAACAATATATCTGAATGTATAAGGTTTTATCTTATCATCTATAGTGTTGGAATTTTAGACCATCAAAATAATATCGATGGGGCCAGTCGTTCGTGGTACATATTACGACTAGTATCTTTCGTTGGACCCATTCTTTTGATTTTGTTAGTACAGTGCACCATTTTCTCCAAAATCTAATTAAATATTTACGTGGACATAACATAACAAAAATTATCTTAGATATTTTCTTTAACATGTTTACGTAACTCTAACGACACGTATATTAAGAACAAAGACAACATGTTTTATAACTTTCTATCGCTTACGTCCACTTTGTATATTTTCCTATAACCGCTGGATTTGTTTTTGAATAAAATAAGTTTTAAATGTGGAGATTGATTTGTGTGACGCATAATATGTGCCAAGTTTCGTTATTATTATTTTTTCACAAGGTGAAAGGGAATCTAGAAACATTATAATTTCGGTTAAATATATTTATATCTGATTATTTTGTCCTCGTACAATAATGGAGTTTACTTTAAGAACAAAAAAGTGTGTATGTAGGTTAATTAGAACCTGACCTTCAACTTCATTACTATTTCCCGATATTAGAATCGAACACCATTAGTCACGATCATGATAATAGCGTCAATACATGCATAGCAAGAGTGTTTTAATTTGAACCATGTGACATGTGGGACAAGTTAGCTGGATATATAGTCTTTTATTTAGCCACGTGGTCAATGGGCACAAACACAGCTGCGAGTAGGATGGTGGATCCCATAGATATCTGAGAATGGACGGCTAGAATTGAGTGGAAAGAGTAGAGTGCACCTGAGATTAGGTGGACTAAAAAGCAGAGGATTTCGATGGACGTCGTTACTTGCGGCTACCGGACGCAACTAACGGACCTGATGCTTACCCTACCATTCTCTTTTAATCTTTTGTCTTTTCTTTAGAGTTTTTTTTTTTTAAGGACAAAAAAAATTAATTACATTTTGATTTCTAAAATCTAGTGTTTGTTAGTGGAGTTTATAGTTTTTGGATGATAGCTTGGATTTTGGTATTTAAAGATGTACATTAAAAATCTACAAGAATTAATGTTAAATCTTTCAAACTTCTAACACATACATGTATATATATAATGCATGTCCAGATCCATTAACACAAAAATCCACTTTTTAATCATAATAACTAGTTTGTCTCTAGTCAAAATCAACATATAGTATGTTTAAGTTGTTTAAAAAGTTCGTGTGAAAAAAAAATGTGAAAACGATATATATGTTGAAACATAAAGAGTATGGGTTTATGCTATTCAATATTTTATTCATATATTGTTTACCAACTAATCCGTTTTTTTTTAATGCAATTCGTTATTATCTTATTATTCGGTCTAACTTCTAACATTAATTTGGAAATAATATAAAGAAAAAAATTCGTAATCATGCACTCCGTGTTTTAGCCGCGGATTCCTTGGCATATTTTGGTAATCTTATATGCAGACTAAAAAACATAGTTGACCCCAAAAAGATAAAGATTGAAATACATTAAAAAAAAAAAATTACTAATGTAAGGAATAAATTTATTTATTTTTGTTTGAAAGTAAATAATGAATATTAAATACGTACACACACAATCAAAACACTTTTGTCTGTCTTTAAGAGTTAACGAAAAAGCACCATAGATTATAGTTACATGTGGCTCTCCTCTCCTGCATGTTCTGTAGAACCCATCCATTTCATTATTCTCTCTTCTCTGTTTTCTTCTTTTAGTTTTTGTGGCTCTGTTCGTTTTGTATTGGTGAAACATATTCTAAAACAAGTACGGCGAAACTCTGGCCGACACATCAGCTGATTCGACGGTGGTCGGATCAAGAACTACCTCCTCTTTTTCCGGCGTCATTATCATCATCGGCTTGTTGCTCTCTCAACTTCCTATAGATTACGGCTAAAGTTTTTACTTTTTGAGCTCCAAGAAAATGAAGATATTCAACTGCTTTGCTTGTTTGATTAGTAAAAAGAAACATAAGGTAAAATTATTTCGTTTTCTTGCCTCAAATCTGATTTTATCAATGTTTTGAGAGATTTAGATTTTTCTGTTGAATCTTGTTCTGTTTACTGAAAACAGAGGAATCCAAAATCTCAACCACCAAGAACACAAAGAATCCTTCAGATTAGACTCGAAGAGCCAGTGAAGCCTCTGGAGAATGATGAGCCTAACATCACAAGCTATGATGGTGAAGATGAACACGAAGAGAAAGATTCAACGAAACGCGAGTTTCCAAAATTCGAAGCCGTTGAATCTTTGACAAGCAAGGACTTGGTTAAGGAAGTAACAGATTGTTCTGAAAACGATATAAACGATGATGATGAGGAGGAAGATGGTCATGTAAGCGATCCAGGCTTAGGTAGAGCCACGGCTTGGGTGACTTCACCTATGCTCAAACGATCTTGCTCCACTCTAAGCAAGTTCGCAGGCCGGTTCGACGGTTCTGATCCTCGGGATCTTCGTGATCCGAGAGAGAGGTTCGAGGTCGAATCAGTGAGGTCACATAAAAGTGCAGATAGAGTGATGCTCAAGAAACATTCTTCGATGCAGATACTTCCCTCGGGGAGTAGACGGCTCTGGTGGAAACTGTTCCTTTGGAGCCATAGGAACCTTCACAAACACCGTGTTTCGATAAAGTCGCAACCTTTAGATGTTTTAGCCAAGAATCACCAGTCTGGTTACACCTCTGACTTTGCTGAACAGGGCCAATCCAGCCATGAAGTCGAGTCTCCAAACCAGTCCTCGTGGCCTCGTCATAATCAGTGGGTCGCGTTCTCTGCGGAATCCTCTTCGATGAAACGAGTGGACGAGTGGGTGAAAGGACTCGATGTTGAAACTGTAGTTCCAGTAAACGAGGATGAGCATAAGGACAGTTTCATAGCCGATTCGAAGACCGAGAGATCACACTCAGGACAAGTGGTTCAGTCCGGAAATGTCTCAGAGGCGATAGTCCACGCAAACAGCCTAATCCAATCGCTGAGCAAATCCTCGAGCGTCGCTCATATCTCGAGCATAGGCTTGAAAGCTATCCCAAACATCTCACATTTCACAAGCCTCAAGTCGATTGATCTATCAAACAACTTCATAGGTACATTCTTGAATCACAACAACACAAACTACATGTTTCAAGAAGTGTGTGTGTGTTTTGCTTACTAGACAATGTTCTGTTCATTGCAGTTCAAATTACTCCTGCATCGCTTCCGAAGGGCCTCCACGCGTTGAACTTGTCCAAGAACAAGATCAGTGTAATCGAAGGACTAAGAGATTTGGCGCGCCTAAGAGTGCTAGATCTCAGTTACAACCGTATTTCTCGAATCGGACAAGGTAAGATTTGCAACTATTAAGCAGAAAACATACAATGCTTGTTTGCTTTCCTTGTCTTTAACCCAAAGCTATTGATTAGGTTTATCAAACTGTACACTGATCAAAGAACTATACCTAGCTGGGAACAAGATCAGCAATGTAGAAGGCTTACACAGATTGCTTAAACTCATCGTTCTCGATCTTAGCTTCAACAAGATCGCCACCGCAAAAGCAATAGGCCAGTTAGTTGCCAACTACAATTCTCTAGTGGCTCTGAACATTATCGGAAACCCGATCCAGAGCAACGTAGGCGAGGACCAGCTTCGCAAGACCGTGTCCAGCCTTCTCCCTAAGCTAGTTTATTTTAACAAACAACTCATTAAGCCACAACGAGCCAGAGAAGTTCTCAAAGACAGCGTCGCCAAAGCTGCATTTGGCGGTGGAGACTCTCTGCACAACCGCCGCAAAAGAACAGCCACCAAGAGAGCTGTGGGATCAGCCTCCTCTAGCGTTCACCACCGCGGCAACATTGCGGATGATAAACTGAAAGGAAAGGGACGCGGATCGAAACGCAGAAGCCAACATCAACTAAGAAAAACTTCAGCTGCAGAGACACCATCACATTGAATTGGCCAATGCAAAGAGGTCCACCATAGCAATATTTATATTCTCAAGTGTTCACATATTAAGCTTACACATTTCTATACTTTAAAATTTTGGTATTTGTATTGGGTACAAATATTGAAAATGAAATACAGAGACAACAAGCTTTAAACTTATTTCATAAACATCTTCACAAATGTGGATCATATTCTTGTTCATTGTATATAATAAAAATAGTAAACCCCAAGTAAAAATAAATCTAGATTTCTGTAAAATGGGAAACTCACGAAACCAGATAAAAAGAAATTTTCACCGGCGGTCTTACGTCCTCCGGTGGGATATATTCATCTTCTTTCTCCTTTCTTCCCCCGTATCGGGCCAAACACAGTTGAATCATTGATTCAAAAACTGTGAGGCTTTGAACAAAAATAAATAAATAAAAAGTGGAGAAACCTGTGTCTATCTTCTTCTTGTTCTTCACATTGATTGTCGTTTGGTGAAAGGTTTTTGGCAGATTAGGAGTCTCTGTTCACTGCTGCTTTCGACCTCTATGACTCGAGCCTCCCACTTCAACTGCGTTGTCAAAGCTCTCACTGATTCCACCAGCTGGGCCGTGTCACGGATTATCACCCATCCCTGCATCAAAGTACATTTTGTTATAGCTAAAGAGCCCCAAGAAAAACATTAATATTCTTATTTCCATGTTGACAATGTGTACCTCAGGTCGGAGTAATCGGTCGATCTCTGTGAATATATCCATAAGCGGGCATGTTTTTCGACGTTGGCTTGCTAGAAGCGACAGAAGATTGTCTGCGTGAACTAGATCATATGTTCTCGGGTAAGTCGGGAATGGTTCACACCTGAAGAGTAAAGAGAATTTCAGAGACGATTCCATGGCTAAAGGAAAAATCCAATTAAGAGTTTTTTACTCACCAGTCATGCAAAACTCCCACAAAGCCACGGTCAAGGATCATGGGGAGGTGGTTAGGTCCAGCTGTAGGGACTACATTCATGACCCAGACCGATTTCCTTGCTCCCAACAAGGCGGAATTGAGACCACCGAATTGAGCATTCATATCCAAAACGTTTCTGAGCATGTTATAAGGCGGCGACGGATCTTCATCGCCCGGTCTCTTTGGATGATCAGAGAATATCAGAGGAGACAAGAGAGACCAGTATTCTCTTACTGTTGTTTTCCAGTTCTCAGCATCTTCTCCAAGCTCCTCGGGGTGTAAACCTGAACCAACCAAACCCAAAATTCAAAAATGAGAAAACTCTTCTGATTTCCAGATATTCGAACTGCAGATAATATGGATTCCAAAGCAAATGTAACTAACCATATAGTGAAAGTTCAGTCTTGTTCATGTTAGACCGAGCAGGCCATCTTGTCCTGCCTTGAATGGGAATCCACCTCCGGCTACGTGTACCACCAAGACACATCTGAAGCGGCCTGTAATAAGGAGACTCAACGTCGTGTCCTTTGGTACACACAGAAGGGCCCACCCCAGGTCTCCTGTTTATATATAAGCAAAGCATCCATTTTAAGAAGACTTGATAAACAGCCATATATGTAAATTCATATGCAGATTCTGGAATACAATAATAATGCGTGTGTTACTGACCGGGAACTGTAACATTTGATGTTGATGGTCTTTTTCCAGACAACTGTCTCATCTTGCTGAGATAAAAGAGTCCAACAGATGCTTTCAGCAAAATCATGAACGAAGTTCCATCTTTTAATATTGTCTTTGTTACGAGCATTTGTGAGCGGAGATGTCCAAACAAAGTAACCTCCGGGTTTCAGAACCCTGTCAATTTCTACAAGGAGAAGGCCATCTGCAGAGTGGATTGACATTAGTGTTAAGCCAGGTCCTTCCACGGGTAAAGGAAACGAGAGCAATTGGGTGTCGTCGAACTGTTACCTTTCAGGTCCCAATCAATGCCACATCTTAAGCAATGCAACATATCAAAGGAAAGAGAAGGATATGGCAATTGCTTTGATATAAAAGAACCAATCATCGCAGGGAGACCCCTCTCGAGTGTTAGCTGAACTTGGCTACCCGAGGATTCGTAGTCTGCTATGCACATGGTTAAAATTTGTTTGGACAATAGATGAGCCCCGAAGCTACCGTAACCACATCCAATATCCAAGATAATTCTCACCTGAAAAGAAAAACATTAAGAGGAAAATACCGAATAAGAAACTGAACCGAGAGAGATAAAAAAAAGAAGATCAACTCTTTAGAATGTGTGACTTACACCAGCTTCAACGAAGTTATCATGCTTAATCCCGATCATTTCAGCGATCTGATGGGAATAGTCTTCAACCTCATCAGACATAAGAGATGCAGAACGGAAAGATATCTGATCGTCTTCCAACATCATCATCCTGGAAAAAAGGCGAAAGCGAGGCTTAGCAATCGAGAATCAGACAACTTTACCAAAAGAGAACCAAAGAAGCAACAATTCATCACCTCTTAGTTATACTACCAGAAGACAACACTTCTTGAGCAGTAATCTTAACATTATGAAACCAGATGACATCTTTACCAGTCGGCCACCTAAGAGGAACCCGATACTTCACCGGTGGCAACTCTAAACAATCCTGCTTCGATCCAGGCCCGCAAAACCGATCATTTTCGTCACCATTGGCGTATCCCAAAGCACGATTCTCAGAAATATTGAAGCAAGGAACATAATTCTCAGATTCTATATTACAATATTCCAACTCCTTCCACCTATTAGGACCAAGAGAAATCTCCCCAATATCCCACAAATCTGAAACAAGCTGCTCCTGTAATCGCCTATAGTTGTGATATACATGACCTCTCGAAGAAGAAGTCGAAATGGAAATCGTCCACCAGAAAGATCCAGCTAATGCAATAACCACAATAAGAACCAAACTGATCTTAAGCAAAAGAAGCATCAATCTGTGCCTACTCCTTGCACTATAAGGATCAGTAGGAAAACCGTTTTCGCCGTGTTTTGAAGAAGATTGATTACTACTACTGAAGAGGAAACCAAAAGGAAACCTTAAGGTTAAGTGATTGTTGTTGTTGTTGTTGTTGTTATCTGTAGAACGACCTCTAATCAAATCATCTTTCTCTGTTTTGTCTTTCATTTGAGAATCTCTCAAATCATCACTACTATCTGAAATTCGTACTCCAGATATGCCACGTTGCAGTGGCATTGACATTTCTTAAAGATCCCTGTAACAAACCCAGAATCAAAGACATTAGAAGCTGAAGAAAAAGAGAAAACTTTCAAGATCTCTCTCATGGGTACTAAACAAAATTCGAACAAAAACAAGTAAAAACTTGAAATTTCCCAATTTACATAAGCAGATCCACGAATTCTGGGTAGAGACGAAATCAAAGCTTCGATTTTTTTGGTTTGTTCTCTCGTGGAAATCGAAATCCAAACACAACCCAGAAAAATTGGACAAAAACCCAAAATTAATCCAGAAATCAAGGAGAAAAGAACCCAAAATCAAATCAAATCAAAATCAAGAAAGTGAAACAAAAGCAAGAACGAGAAAAAGATTCGACCTTTTTTTTTTCCTCAGTAAGCGTTCTTGAAGATGAAGATACGCTCTGTATTTACAAGAATGATTAAATCCTTAATCAGATTCTTCTTCTTCTTCTCTCTCTCTCTCTCTCTACGAGACTTGAAGCTTGACAGTGAGAGAGAGAGAGTGAAGAAGCAGCGTCGTGTAGATTTTGTATGGATCCAATCTCAAACAAAAGCTCGTGAGAACTGAATAATTTTTATAAAAACCCCAAAATTTATAATCACTCAAATTAAGAAACACTTCCGTTTTTAAAAACAAAAGAAATTAGTGGAATCTTTACTATAAGCGTTGAATAAATAATAAAATGAGTCTCTCTGTATTTAATAGAGGAAAGAAGAGAAGCTTCCCATGGGTACATGTCTCTGATTATACTATTGTCTCTGTATCATTTAATTTTTAAGTTTTTTTTACACAAATTAAAAAACTAATTAATTTTTTATTTTTTAACATAAAATCACCAATTTCAATACAATTTAACTAATAAAAAACTAATCTACCGAATTTAAAGAATCAAAAACAACAAAAACATAATTAATTTTACTTTAAAACTTAAAATATCATCTAATTTGAGATAAAAAAATTTTTCTAAAACATCATTTAATATGATACGAAATAAGTATAATTTCTTAATTAACTCATGCTCTGTTTTATTTTAATTTTAATTTAATTTAAATGTTGACCTTTTTTTCTCTCTTGAAGGTGCATAAAAACAACAATTATTTATTGACACTTTAAAAAAATTAAAATTTCAGTAATCCCGTCTGAAAAATTAGAAAGATGCTTGAATAGTTGACAAAATTATGTTAGTAATAAATTTAGAAGATGCTTTGTAATAATATTCTCCCTACGAGATGGAATTTAACAACCTAGAAAAGTAGAAGTCGCTATTGAACACTTACGAAGAAAGAAAGGAAACAAACACTGAATTACATATCATGTGTTAGGTTCTCACATAAGATTTTCTATAAATTATTTTGTCGGTTGTTAATGATTTTCTCACGGTAAATGTATGTAAGTTGTTATAGCGCAATGACATTCTTTTTAAAAACGGCCGGTTTAGACCATAAAATCATAGATTTTTTAGGTTAAAGAACGACAAAATACATGATCAAATTTTATGAGAAAAAAAAACAAAAAAAAATTGGCCGGTTATTAACCAAAAATAAGTAAATAAAAATGGCCGGTTTAGGCCAAGTTCCTTTAGGGGAAAAAAACAGAAGTCTCTTCCTTGGCTTCTTATTTTGTTAAGGAAAAAATATGAATGTTCTCGATTTATTTTTCTTTTATTCACTCTTCGATTTGGTTAATAGTATATCTTTTTTTTTTATATATTTTTTTAGAAAATATAGTTTATCTTCTTATCCAGAAACTAATTTTTGAAGAAAGAAAAAAAAACAGAAATTTTTAAAATCACGATCATTTATTACCAAACGCATTAGTAGGAGACCAGTTGCCCACTTGTACACGCCAACCACGATAAGGTTAAAATTGGGTTAATACGAGGCAAAGTTCGTATATTTTTTAAAAAATATCCCACTCACATTTATCTGATCTTGGAAAAGATATGTATTATATATTTTCATTTTAAATTTCTTATATTTTGTTTACGACGAGTGAGTGTTTCATGGCTCATGCATATCTTATTTAGTGGGTTAATAAATTTGCATGTACGTATGTAAAGTGGAAGAGAGTGGTGACATGTTTGCAATTTTGTAGTATATATATGTTTGTACTCGTCATGATGAAAGATACTACGGATGATTTGGACAACTATCACATGATAAAACAACGTAGGAATATATAAAGCCACGTAAAATATGGACGTTACTGTAATGTAATAAAAACTGTACATTATATCACATGCTATATATGTATTCACTTTAAAACAGAAAAAAAACAACACAAGAACTCCAAAACATTATTAAAGCGTCTATTTTAGTCTTTAAATTTTGTTTACCTCTTTACAAAATGAAAATGAATTCGATTTAACTAAGTAGTAAGTGGTGGTGATACAATGGTTAACATTCATCATGAGTGTATTCTAGTAGAATTTAAGCTTCACCATTGCAATTTTAATAGAAAATCCAAAATTTTAGGGATTTTGAAGGATTAATTTGGGTTTCGGTTTCGAATTCCTATGGTAAAAAAAAAATGAAATTGTTTTTTTTTGGCTAAACGATTACCAATAAAATCCCATGAGAGAGAAGGGGATCAGGTTGATCCACAAAATTCCAATATGCAAGCAAACACCAGGTACTCTTCAATATCTATAAGTTATCTATAAGCAAATTTGGGGAAATTTATGATTCTCATAACAAAACAAACAAACGAAAAGATAAACAAACGTACACTTGACACACACACACAAATACTATTAACAAAATTAAACATGCTTTGAGTTTTTGAGTAAACACGAGATACTAACATCACATATGATGGAAAAAAATGAAAAAAAAAACATATGATGAAAAAGTAAGTATACAACTATTTTATATGCGATTCAAATTAAAACTACACTGTAACACTGGTAATCTAATAACACGCAAAACAATACTAACACACACATTAGACTGTTAGTTATCATTCACAATCAGAGCTAATAAATGCGAATTAAACATTAAAGTAGGTTTCTTAATCAGCCAGAAAAATCAGAAGTTAGTTAATTACACAATTAATGGGTTCCTATTGCCGTATCCAATGCCATCGTAGTGTGTATACGTATTTTTTTGTTCTTCTAAACAAAACAGATGCATGTATATATATAGTTTTACACAATTTTTTGCGTACCATTGGATTAGTTTTTTTGCGTTCTTATGTCTGAACAGAATTTATTGGATCAGCGGAATCACCACCATATAAATAACCAAATATCGAAGAAAAAATATTGGAATTTTTTTGGTAAATAAAACGGAGAATCGTGGGTCCCAATTTGAAACGCGGTTCTATGTCGGTGGCTCCTTAACTCTGACGTGGCGGATTCGACGGTGTATGTAACTGTACACCGGTATACACAAAATGTTTGGATCCAATAATAGAAAAAAGATAAGAACACGATCGGTGGGGGTGTTAGTGAGTTTTTAATGGGTTATTAATAGATTAAAAATAATTAAATAATTTTAGAATTTAAAAAATAGATTGCTAATTTTAGTTATTTAGAACTTAAAAAAAGTAAATTGCTAATTTTTAGTATTTATTATATAATAAAAAAATATTTAGCATTCTAATATTAATATTCACCATTGATTATGCTCTAAGTTTAAGTGCACGGTATTCAAGTTCTTGTGCCGTGACAAAGAAAAAAACTTCACGGATCGTTTAGAATTTAGATCACATGTGTTGTTTTAGCCACTTCAATTTTTTATTATTATTAAACCTAAAATATCTGAAGATTATTATATATTTATATAAATCTATTCAAGCAAAATAGAAAAATAAAAACTTAAGGGCTTTGGAAATTTAATGTATTCTGTATATAGGTTTTCTTTGTTAAATTGTAATTGATCATAGTTTTGTTTGTGTGTACTGTACATATACACATTTTGGTTCTATGTACGTATGGATCTAAAACAACGTGATAACCGTGTCGTTTACAATTTAATTCTGGAATGTACACATGTACTTTTAGCTAGCCATAGGTCAAAATATAGTACAGTGACGTTTTAGAGATTACGAATTTGAACATGTATAAATAACGTTGGTTATTGGAGCAAAATCCTAATTTTATCAGGATAGTATATACTTATGTTGACACTTTTGACATTGTGACAAAAAAGCAACCAAAATATATAGAAAAACGGGTCTTCAAAATTCGATTCATGGTTGTGGAAAAGGATTGAAGCTGAACAAACCTAACAACGAAAATCATAATTACATAGTATTTGATGATAATTAATTAGGAGGAAAAATGAAAAAAAAGAAAGAAAAAAAAAAATATATATATATATATATATTTGATAATTAGAAGAAAAAAGCATGTGGTGATGATTGATTTAAAACAAATAGTAGATAGAGCTAAAGGTTAACATACCGGCAGCCGGCAGGTCAATTGCTACTAAATCTTTATTTTCAATGAAATCTATACCTTTTTCAACAAAAGAAGAAATTTTTTTATAGATCTGAATTTTGTATATGATCTATAACAAAAAAAAATAAAGATGACATTTGATTTGATCAAAGTCGTCACATGCGACTTAATTTTCTGTGCTTTAAAATTATAAGATGGAATAGACACCGACATAGGTTGAAGTTGAACTTTGAGCAAACCAATATCGAATGACGACACCGAGGAATATTGTATATTCTATACGAAGTCGTTGTCAATATATAGTATACTTTTTAAAAATGTAATACATTAGTGTTAAACATCTTTGATCTGATGAACTGATTTTTAAATTAGGTATATGTCTTATGAATAAAAAGAACAAACACATATTTCTTAAGTATTTACAAAATAGTTTTGTGAAGTTTTATAAAAACCTTTTTTCAAAAAAAAGTTTTATGAAGACCTAAGGTGTAAGATGACAACTCGAGGATAAAACAAAACGGTACAAACGTTACAAAAGTTATGCACAAGAAGATAAGCAAAACAATAATTGAAAAGAAAATAAATTCTGGTCCAGATGTTATTACTGTAGATAAGTTAATACTAGTACATTTTTGGATTATAACGGCAGGTTACTTTTTACCTGTAAAAGGGGAAATATAATACACTAGTCTAATCACGACAAAATATTAATAATACAAGTCTAATCTTGTTAGGTTTTGCGTAAATCGCGTGAAAACTATAATGAATACTAACTCCAAACTGTTTAGTCAAATATTTTACGACTAACTCGTGCATCGCTCCAAATTTCGTTGACCTTTCTTTTGGTAATTGCGTAAATAAATTAAAGTTCTATAATCAAGAATATAGATTACATCTTGTTCACACGAACCAATAACAACGATAAATAAGTCAATAGTTTCCGGTTTCCACATTACAATTATAACCGTGTGGATCTCAACCCAACATTTGACTTGAAGCAAATTTATAATTAAATATTAATCCGACATATAGCGGATCTAGAAGTTTTGATTATATTGGTTAATGTTGAGTCGTTGTCCTTCCATTAATGTCAGTGCCCTATTTCCTAACCTCACTACGCTTCTTCTTACTTGATCGATATTAGTAGTATTCTTACTGTACTACCCATATTTTAACACGATTTTGTTTTGTTATAACACAAGTGGGCCTGATACTCAAATACATTGATTTGAATCATAATTATTAATTATCCTTAGACTCAGCTCAATTCGAGTTTTCATGAGTTCAAGTTATAATTATGTTATTCTAAAAAAAGAAGTTATTATTATGTATTTGAAGCTCTTAATAGATAAGCTAGGTGATCAAACATGTTTGAATTGGTAAATTTATATGAGCGACATTTAACGAATCATAAGCCCGTTACTTCTTCAACTAATTTTTTTTTTAGTAGTAGACAACAAGAATAACCTAAAACTATTTATATAAACATTAATAATAATAAAATTTTTAAAAATCAAATTTAAAACTCGAATTATCAAACAATCACTAGCAATGTATTTACTTATATTTTGCATTTGTTCGTTGTTTTTGTTTCTCTCAACTTGGTAGACGCTCGATTTAATTCAACATTCAACATCAAATTTTGTAATACTTCTAATATATTTTTTCACATGGTTTAGTTTTTAGGTTTCTATTTAGTATTAGTTTGCGAACTAAACTTATTTAATTTAGGATTTAGATGATTTGAATTTAAGTTGATAAACTGAATTTTAGATAATAAATAAACTAAACTGATCGATCCGCTTCTTGAAATACTCTATAGTTTATGATAAATTGAATAAAATTGAGAAGATTAGCTCATGTACGCTCACAATACTAACAAAGAGATGTCATGGACTCATATAGTTCATAGCTATAACCGTAGTGGGACAAAAGAAAGTTTTTACGAATACAAACTTCGCTATCTTACGTATTGCCAATTCATATAAGCTGTCCAATCAATTATAGAAATTATTTTTATCTTCTTTTTTTTTGGTATTTTTTCAGTCTTTTCCAATTTGTCGTTTTACTATTACTCTGGTTTATTTTGGTTTTCTCCATTATTATATAATTATTTTGTCGGCATTTTCTTATAGGGCTTTCTGATGTAAGATGGCAAAACTTTCCTTCAAACGTCAATGGAATGATTAAATCATATACGTGAACATAAAACGGTGCTTTTTACGCGTTTTTGTTTATCTCATGGATATATAATCGTAGCAATTATATTGTTAATAGTTACGGCAATACATTATCATAAGTAAAAATATGTTTGTTGTTGTTGAAAAAGAAAACGTATAGTTCATCGCTAGAGACGTGATATTTGTCTTTTTCTTTTATATTTTTCATTAATTACGAGCTATTTATAAAACACGAAGTTGCTCTTTTGTTCTGAACATATAGCTATTTATATTCGTCAATGGAAGTTTATAACACATGCATATGGTTACATAGATATGTGTGCGTGACGGTAGATCTTGTTGACACTACGGTATGGGAAATTTTGTCTTGGCTTGCATCACTTTTCCGAGTTGTGATATTCCACAGTTATGATTATTACAATTTACAGGCACGTCCCAGGTTTATTATTACATGACATAACCTCGTAGAAACAGTTTATAAATTACACTAAAAAGTCGACTTTTTCTTCTTCTTTTTTAACACCTGAAAAGTCTGTTTTTATAATCAACACAATCCCTCCATATTTTATAGTAAATCATAGAGACAACTCACTTAGCTAATTTCATGAGTCCATGACACGTAGTCCAAGCCCAGGGCATATTAACAAATTGAAGTGAAAAAAATGGAAAATATAGGTTTTCTTTTCTTTTATGATAATAAGGTAGACTAAGTTTAAATTTGATTTCTTTCTCAAAACAAAATTATTTTCTTTAAAATACAAAGTATTCGACAAAAAAAAATCTCAGTTGAATTAAATTATAATCATTTAACATTTCTTAAAATTAATGGATGAGGTATTTAATCTTGTCATTTACAAACAAACTTCTTGACAGAAACTTATACCTAATTCTTCTACTAACTAATTGGCCTCATGTACCAACAAATCCACCACTCTTTATATATGCTATGGGGTTTTTATTTGTATATCAAGTTTCTGTTATTGATATGTAAATCAACAATGCTATTTCATTGATATGACTGTTTTAAGTTATTCAACGTGATATCTACACGTTTAGATCACACATCTGATTCGAAAAATTAGACTCCACAACTCAACAATAATATCGATACAAAAATTTATCTCAAAGAGAAAATTCAAATAAATGTGTAAAATTTTTTTATTAAATTATTTTTCCGTCGCTAGATATTACAGTTTGCAGAGGAATAAATTATTTAAGCGGAAAAGACAAGATTGGATTTTTATTTTTTTTGTTATAATGGCGACAAGATCAGAGTTACCAATAGTGAAACTGTTCGATGTATCATAAGATTATAATCTAAAGGGGTCAGACCACAGACTTCATTCATATTATTGTCCACTTGATGTCTTGATCCCAAGTTTCGTAACTCAAAATTGATATCTCGTTTTCGAGAAGTTGATGGTTATCCAACTTTGTCCCCTCCTACTAAGTTCTTTTCAGTGTTTTGCTTTTGGAAAAATTAAATATATATACCGAAGCAAATTTTCTTCAAATTCCTATATATAAATCCGTTTTTTTTTAGAAAAACATTAGTCTCCTTCAAATTCCTAGGTATAAAAACATTGGTTTTAACTGTTTTGTTATTATATAACATAAATTTTGTTCACCTTTCAGGTGTTTCTATTAGTTGACTATTTTATCATCCTGATATTCATTTGACATCATCACGATTAATTAAATAAAATTTGTGTTTGTGAAAAACTTTTCAAAAGTTCATAATCTTCGAAAAATAACAATGATAAAAGGAACAGAAAAAAAGTCGCTTAAGACCACTAAGTAGCATCCCGGCCTAAGTCATATACTCATATAATTTAAACTAAAAGAAAAGATTATCGCAGGAAAACGATGTAAGGCATAAATCACAAATGATAAATGGGAGAGATAACCAAATTGCCTTAGTCTAGTGGTAACTTCCAAGTGGGAGATTCCTGGGTTCGAATCGCCTTGACCACCTAGCCGCGATTTAAATTTGGAATATTTTCGAACGTGTACACGCATGCAAGGCCTCGTGAGACTAGTGTTTGGAATCTTCACGATTAAAAAAAAAAAAAGAGATGGACCATATATCAAAGAAAAAAGTAGCTTTTGCGAAATTCTCAATGGAATAATTATGGAATGAATAGTAAGAAGAATTAATTAACAAGAAATTCCATGTGACTTCTTTTAAACATTGGTGGGTCTCTCTCTTCTCGCTTCTCTCTTTCACGTCAAAATATTATAAAAGGCATTACCACATTATCACTCGCTCGTAAGTTCCTCATGTGCACACATGCCATTGCATGTGGATCTCTATAAATCAAACCCTTTTCTATCTACACAACCCAATCATTAATTGTTGTTCTTAAAATCAAAATGAAAATTTTAAAACGATCAAATTGCAAAAAGAATTGGTTGTGTATAGATATGTGACATATATATGTCTCTATAAATGTTGTATTTGTAGGGACAAATATATACGAATGAAAACTTAGGGAACATGTGAGACAATTGAAGGCTAGAAAAACAATGAGAAATGAATGAGCAATATAAACCATATCGTTGAGTGATAATATACGTCGATTTTTTTTCAAATGATATTAGATAGGACCAACATCTTCATGCTTTAATCTTTTTTCTTCTTTTATCATTTTACAAAACTTATCTCGAATAATTGCTCGGTGACGCCATTCATGACCATGACATGACTGATGATCCACTTTGTCATTAATGAAGAAAAAACCTTCGAGCGTAGTGGGCTTCATAGAGGCCCAAATGTGAAATATTTTCGAACCTAATGGGTTCATTTAACGGAGAAAATCCTATAATTTGGGCCCATTGTGGGGATTTCAAAACATAATGTAAATCACATAAAGAAAAAAAACATGTGGATTTGACATAAAAGAAATTGGGGTGAGAGAGGCTCGAACTCTCGACCTCAGGATCACTCAGTAGCTATGAGACCTACGCGCTAGCCAACTGCGCCACCACCCCAAGTGCTATGCATTCGTCTTCATTTTTTATATATAATTCGTCTCTTAGGTTTGGCTTTGATTAATTGCTTTTATCACGTCTATAATATTATCCAAGACCAGGGTTCATAGTCTCTTTGAGACGTTTTAATATGAGATCCTTGCTTTTTAGGTCATAGGGTTTTTTTTTTTTTTTTGATAAACCCTATCGGCTATCCGGTCGGCCTCGGTAGGAACGCATCGAGGTGTTACATAGTGCACTGGTCCACCATGTTAACGGTTAGGCCCTTGCGCACTACCACTCTGCCTATCCCGAGTTTGGGATGCCTTCCGACTAAGTGTCAGGGGGTAGTCAGGCCGCCTGCATTGCTGAATACCAGGTAAATCAATTGGACCTTCGACCTAACTGACATACTTCCCATATGCTTGTGTTGTAGTTGCCAGGGCTCGAACTTGGGTGGAGAAGTATTAAACTTTTTCCTCCCTCCTCTTTACCACTAGCCCACGAGCACATGGACTATAATGGTTATAGTTGGAAGGTTTAAGTGATTCAGAGAATTTATATAAATATATATACGACTGCATTTCAATAAACTGAAATTACTTAAACAGTGGATTTAGAAGACAAAGGCTAGTAAAAAGATATAAATGTAATATTTGCCAACGTAACAGAAATATATAGTGGTTATAGTTGGAAGGTGTTTTATAATTTCATGAACATCTTCTCTTCTTTCTATTTTTTTTTTGTTTTTTATGTTAAAGGATTTTCAATTTAAATGCGAAATAAATAATACAAGGATATGATCTTTTGGATCATATAGTGTTTAGGAAAAGTTTGGGAAATTTTGAGAAAAACCAAGCATGTAAGCAAGATTTAGCGTAAAACAAGCTACAAAATGAGAGAGAGTAGTTTGAAAAAAACAGTGTTCTTCACGTAGCCTCATAACTCCGTTTCCATTTGCTACTGTAAAGTTGCTCAGTGTAGAGGTCCACGGTTGCCACGATCTCCACGACCACGTTTATTGTGACCACTAACCAATGTCCATTGATTTTCTTGCATCTTTTGAGTAGGTTTTATTGGTTTTCCTCTTCGGATCCTCTGAGATAATGCATCGAAGGACTCATATCCGGTAAAAACTCCATTTTCGCAAGGACTTCTCCAGGGTTCAATCACACCATTCTTAATAACCAAAGGTAAGATTGGTTTAGGAGGATGTGTTTCCCAAACCGGCACAACCTCAATGGTTGTAACTGATGGCATAGTTGGTTTCTCAAATTCTTGAGACGGGGTGGATTTAGTAGCAGAAGCTAAGGTAGTAGTTGTGACAGAAGCAGTTGTAGTTGATTTTGGAGTTAATGAAATCTCCCCTGTTGTTGACAAGTTAGTAACTGAATGTTGGACAAAGATTATTGAGTCTTGAGCAGTGGGAGTTTCCTCAATAGTTATGTCTATAGAAGTTATGACAAGTTCTGAAACAGCTTCCACATTTGTGATTGGGACCAAAACTGGTGTTGATGAAGGCTGAACATGGAGGACTCCATCGATAAGGGTGTTAGAAGATACCTCTATACGTGAAGCATGAGCTGAGATAGTATTTGAGTCAACAGATTGGGTCACGACGCAACGGTCGTGACCACAATGCTAGTAGTCGCCTCAATCTCAATAGTTTTGTTAGCTACTACATGGGATTCACAGGTGGCTTGTAAAGAACACTTGATTTTGTGCCCAAACTGACCACATCTTCCACATTTAGAAGGCAACCAAGCATATTCAACATCCATGGAAATAATTTTTTTTTTATCACCAGCAGCGATTCTAGAAAGAAAAGTTTTACTCAACTCCACTTTAACCAAAATCTTAGCTTCATCCATTAAAATGGGGTCTAACCTCGGGTTGTGAGTTGCCATAGGAGCATCTTCTCTTCTTTCGTGTTGTCATTATGTATCTTTTTGAAATCAGTTACGTGCTTTATGCACTAGTGCATATATCTAGATTTAAATATGCTATATATAGTCTCCTTTACGTATATATATTATTGCGAGTCAAAGGCTCTGTTTTTTTTTTCGTAAACCAAAAAAAGAAGACATACGTTTGCGCATTTATATTGTCTTACGAATGAAACGTTTGTACACTTATATTCCAATCATTATGAGAACAATTATCGGGAGATTATGAATGACATTTATAATTAGTATTTAAACTTACGAAGATATGGTCTTAAATATAAAATATTTTAGCAAAGAAATCTTAATTCTGTTAGATTATGAGTGAACCAAAACTAGTTTTTTTTTCTAACTACCAAAATCACTTAGACCATCCACATTGCACACAAAATGTGGATGTCTCTAAATAAAAAAATATTAAAAACACACTCTATCTTCCTTTTACTCAATTTTATACCTTCTCTTTCATATTTTTACTCAATTTTTATTAATTTTATATTTAAAAACACTCCAACTTTCATCCATTCTCTCTCTAACTTTGTCTTCCACTAGACATTCTCTCTCCAAAAATACTCACTATCTTATCTCTTTACTCAAATTTTATTAATTTTATATTTCTATACACCCCATTATTTCAACCAAAAACACTTTCTTTCTTCCTTTTACTCAACTTTTAATAATTTTATATTTAAAAACACCTACAAAATATCTCTAATGCAGATGTTCTTATTGTCGTACTAAATTTTGAATCAATGATCGACACTATTGTATGCATACAACAGTTTTTTCCCGATACGGTATAACTTATTTCAAAGTATCTTTATTATATAAAGGAAAATGTGCGCGATTGTGATACTAGATCGTGATATGTGTAATTGTTCATTTAGATTGTGACATGTGTCAATATTAAGAAAAATATTTAAAAAGAAAATAAGGAATATATTATAAACAAGGATTATTGACTAATTAAGAAAAAAAAAATCGTTCTACTAAACTATATAATATTTCCAATATTAATAAAAATACTTAAAATAAAATAAAGAATATATTCTAAACAAAAATTATGGACTAATTAAGAAAAAAAATCATACTACAGGTGAGATTTTTATATTTTTATATTACAAAATACATTCTTTCCATTATAAATTTTATCTAAATAGTTAAAGATAAAAAAATGTCATATTGATAAGTGTGACTTTTGCCAATATAAACATAACATATAAACATTACATAAGCCATAAAATAAATAAATAATACATATAGAATAAAAATTTCAATTAAAATTAATATAAAGATGAATGATATTTAAATTGGAAAAAGACAAAAGTTTATAGACGAATGATAAAAAAAGGTCTATAAATTAGAAAAATAAAAGTTAGAAAGATTATAGAAACCTTATTTTAAAAGTTTAAAAATATACACAATCATGCAAAAATAAAATAAAAATAAAATCTATAAAAACATTTATTTTATCAATATAGATTAGAACATACTGTATATATTGAAAATTTATATAAGTTTAAAAACAATTATATTATATTTACTATAATATATTAGAATATGAGAGTTATGATATAATTTTAGGATCCACGTTAAATAGTATTTTAAAATTTAACAGATTACTAATTAAAATTTAAATATTTATTTTTATTAATTTTTATAATATTTTATCTGTATATTAACGCAACTTCTATTCTAAGTATATATAATAAATTACGTGAAAGAAGAGAGAGATATAGAAAATTGCCACGTGGAAGGAAGCTGACAGTTCACGGATTCTTCTTAACAGCGCTCTCAAAACTTCCTTCCAACTGTCTATGTTCTTTGCCACGTTGGCTGGCCCCACTTTGCTTTTTTTCCTGTCTCCATTTTTTTTTTCCAGGATATATACCCTATATATATATATATTTTTTTTGTGTCAAAACAGATTTGTTAATTTTTTGTTCTATAATATTTTATAAATACTTTTCGGTTATGAAAATTTCAAGAGTTATCACTTATCATTAAGAAACGGTTCCCTTTGTTTTGTTTTAAAAAATGAATAGTTGAATCAAATGTTCTGGATGTCAAAAAGCTAGTACTGTACTACTGTTCAAATAATCAAATCCTATTTAATTTTTTTTATTGTATATGAGAAGAATATAAGCAGGCATGGATAATCAGTAGCCGAATAGTTTGATAAATATCTTATTAATTTAAATATTTATAGGTTTTTCAATCCTTTTATATCTTAGTGATCATATATTTTATAGACAACATCGAATACTTCGTTGAATATCCACCATACTTACTATTGTCAATGATTTTTTTTTTAAAAGAAAAATCAGTTACTGAATTATAAAGGGTTTGTTGCAGATTATAAATTTTGAGTCTGTATTATATTTAAGGATTAAAATACATTATGGACTTAGTGGGGGAAAACGCGAAAAAGGAGATAAAAAATGATGATGCGGAATAAGGATGGTCGTGCGTGCGTGCGTGCGTCTATGCAATATAATGAGCTCTCGATCATACATGTCTTTTATTTTCCTATTCGACTATACACACATTAAGGTTGTGAAAAAGTGTACATTCATTCATATATAATGGTAGAGATAATGTCCGAGTAGGGGTGATTCTTTTAGCTATTTCAACAGAATTTGGGGTCTAGAATAATATTCGACTAAAAAAAGAGATTGAACATGTTTTAAATTTACAGTTATGCATACCGCATACGTATTATGTCTTCATTATGTGACGAACATGGAAACGGCAAGGTTTTGTGTAATTTGTTTCATTTTCTACTAGTATATCTAAATTACAAATCAACCTAAAAATAATAATATACATTTAAAAAAAAAAGAATGCTAAGGCCACGTGAGGGCCGGGTTTATTTAGCATACAAATTTTAGAATTCTAAACGAAGAAATAAAATAAAAATGAGACAGCTCTATGGTTCGAAATAGAAGTAACAACGCAAACGATTCCATCTATGTACGTCTAACTAATATAAGTTTTAATAAAATAATCATATAATTCTCGCGCGGGCGATATATACAGTAAAATCTCTATAAATTAATACTCGATAAATTAATATTTCGCTAAATTAATAAAATATCGTGGTCCCAACGTTATTAATTTATAGAGGTTTTACTGTGTATATCATGAAGTCATATTAAGAGAATATATATAAGGGATAGAGAGAATATTAATTTGGTTTGAGTCGTCTCCTATAATCTAAGAATGTAAAATTTAGATTATACACCAACTAACGTGGCTTGAAACCATATATATATATATATATATATATATAATGCATTGAATAAGTAAGATACCATGAATTTAATATGGCACTAGACACTAAACATGGATGATTCAACATGACTTCATGATCTTTATAATTATAATTTCGTAGTTGTAAATATGGAGTATGAGAAATGTTCAAAAGGATCTATCCGAAAGTCAAGAGCCTCTTCGTCAATATTTTGATTTATTTTTCCCATATGGTTTGGTGGAAAGAATAATGGACTTCCACTAATCATGAAAACTCATTACAAAATCTGTTTGGCTATATCATTAAATAAATATTTTCTATTCGATACACACACACACTTTGCATCATTTTGATAATACGAATAAGTGCATATATATATAATAAGAGTATCGGGTTGTCAGTTAGCTATACATGTCATTCTTTATGATTATCTACCCAAATCAGATTAGAGAATCACGAATTTATGCCCTTAATTATTTGAAATAAGTTAGAACTATATATATCCAGACTATTTATGAAATTATAAATAATAAAAGAATAGTGTGTTTCTAAAATCCAGACTGTTCTTGTTAATTTCGTCCACCCATAGCTTTCCAGTAAGCTAATGATTAAAGGAAGGTTAAGTACATGTTAGCATGTGAGAATAAGTAATAAGTCCAATTATTCAATCAGAAATATTTATTTTAATTAATACTGGAGAAGTATATATTAAGTTCCTAGTGAAAACAAATTAAACTATCATCAGTATATGAATCACACGAAACCTATAATCAGAGACGAGCAAGAAGAAGAGAACAAGAGACCAGCTCAAAAGAGAACATGGGAAATGATAACAAATATTGAACTTATATAGATTAACATGATCTGCATATTATTAAATGTAGTATGGTGATTATGGAATATTATCATAGATGTTTTCCTAAATCACCTAATTATTTCCTGACAGGTATAAATTAAACATACTACCTACTTTCGTTCTTTATATTTTATGTATATATGTAAACTCTCTTATTCCAGTTTAGTTAACCAAATATTTTTCTTAAAACCATGAAATATACAATATATATATATATATATATATATATATATATATATATATTTCTAAATCATTGATTGGATAATATAAGATTCAGTATTAAATACTAACATTATAAGTTTACTAATATAGCATTGGGATTCTTTAAAATCTTCCATTGATTAGTTATACTAATTAAAAATTCAAAAAGAGAATTAAGATATACTCTAATACTAAATACTAGTATAAATAAAAGGGAATTAAATCTTTATATATCACGAAAATGATCAAATATGGAAGAATAACGTCGTTATAATTAAAAAGAAGATCTATAATTGTATAATAGAGAAGAAAAGTTGTGGAGGAGCTATAATGTTAAAACCTGGCAAATTAGACAGCGAAGACATACTCAAGTGCTGCCTTATCACTCTCTCTCTCTCTCCTTCTTCTTCTTACAAAACCCTCAAATCCCAATTCTAACATCTCAAAAACAATATAATTCTCTCTCTTCTTTCTCTCTCTCTCTCTCTCTCCGTATGAGTAGGGTCGGAGGCAAATACGACACCGTTTCAAGGGTTGCATTTTGCAACCTTTTGATTGGTCTCTCTTCTTCTCTTTGCCCAACCAAAAACAACATTTGATGATATAAACAAGCCAACTTTTGTCCATTCCAAATCTCTTTTTAGACAAACCCAAATTTTCCATATTTTTTTATTTATTTATTCAATTTTTATTTGTTTTTGCCTATCTAATATCATCGGAAAAACGCCATTTGTTATTACATCGTGTTAATTTTTTAAATAAATTAATGTCTCAAACGAGTTATTACCGATCACCGTTTGGAGACACGACTTACACCAAAGTGTTCGTCGGAGGATTAGCATGGGAAACTCCCACCGAAGAAATGCGTCGTTACTTTGAACAGTTTGGAGATATTCTTGAAGCCGTAATCATCACAGATAAAAACACCGGCAAATCTAAAGGCTACGGATTCGTAAGTTTCTTTGATCTCTTGTATATATATTTAGTATAAATAAGGGTTTATTTGTTGAATTTCTCCGATCGTAAATTAATTAGGTGACATTTCGGGAGTCGGATTCAGCGACGAGAGCCGTCGCTGATCCGAATCCGGTGATCGACGGAAGAAAAGCCAATTGTAATATTGCTTCTTTTGGACGGCCTCGACCATCTCCTCCACGAGGTTTGTTTCTTAAACTTCCGGAAAATCTTTTATTTGATGAGTAGTTAATCTGATCATGATATATTTTGTTATGAAGTTTTTTTTTTCTAATGTATTTGACCGTATAACATATACGAGATTAAATAGTTGTCCACGTTAGAATTAGAATAAGTACATTATTCAATAATGCTATGTGCGTTTGTGTTATATACAACATAAATTTGGCCAATCAAATTCATCTTCGAGAGCAGACTCTTTTTTTTTTTTGCCAATAGAATACAAACATTTTTACACAAAATATTCTAAAGAACATTGAAAACAATATCATGGACTTTTCGAAACGTAAATTAGCAATGTACTTCTTGTTAAACCGTTTTGTCTACAATTTCGTTATAGGTCGAGGACAAGCAGGAAGTCCGAACCAATACCAGAGTGGAGGACCATCAGCCTATACAGGGATGGCTGCACCGTTGCCACCAAATGCAGCCACCCAACTCATGTATCCGTCTTACGGGTAAGTTAGTTATTATATATTGATTTGATTTTAATGGCTCCAATGATATATAAAATCTCAAGGATTTTAGTTTATAAATGTTTTGCCTAAGGAGATGGTCCAATGCGATAGAAATGGTAGGAGACAATTTAATGCTTCAATCGAGCCACTTGTTGTCAGGCTGTAAATATCATAACATAAATATGTATATATAAAATCCTGCAATGTACATTTAAATTTATAGATCTTCAAAATTATAACTAGTCAGATATGGAAAGTTGAGAAAACCCTTATCGTACAAGAAGGTAATATGCTAAAAGGAAGTGCAAATTAGAAGATTTTTCTTCTTATAATAATGTTTCAAATACAAAGATAACACAAGTATATTTTTATATTTCTGAGGAAAAATTAGCATCTTTTTAGTATATAATCATTCAATTCTTCGTTTTTTCAGGTACACCTATAATCCTGATCAATTTGGGTACCACCAAGTGAGTCTCTCTTTCTCTTACTGACATATACATACATACTGAGCAAAGCATGAACATAAAGCAAAATCGAATTTAATCATGAAGTGCAAGATATGAAAATTAATAATGGATTTTTTACGTACGACGTATCTTCCACATGTCGACCACTTACATAATGCATGAAAAACTTTAGCACATGCATGTTTGTTGTAACCATATAGACATTGATTATAATGATGATGATGATCATCACATATGCATCTCTTAGGCACTGTACAACTCACAGTTGCAACAAGCACAGTACTATCAACAGCAGCAACAACTATATGGAGGAGCAGCATCACCATCATCATCATCCACAACTATCATGCCTTCTCCTTACTATTATGGTTATTCTCTTCAAGCTCCTAGAGTACCATACCAACATCATCATCATCTTCCTCAACCATATAATCCTCAACATCATCAACGGTTTACTTCTCCTTTCCTTGTTTACCCATCCAATTCCTCTTTTGCCACTCCTCCCCAAGGACTACTCTCTCATTCTACCGGTAAGTATTCTTTAGCTCCTTCTCTTTTATTAATTGTCAGGGGGGAAATTATATCCGTGAAATAAACAATCCATTTACAGTAGAACCTCTATAAATTAATAACGTTGGGACCACGATATTTTATTAATTTAGCAAATATTAATTTATCGAGATTAATTGGGTCCAAAACTTAATTTGAGATTTAAAAATTGTATTAATTTAGCGAGATATTAATTTAGCGAGTATTAATTTATAGAGGTTCTACTGTATTTCCAACTGATTTTGAGCTAAAAATCCACAAAACTTCACATGATATTAGGGTTAATTAACATTGTTAATTCAACTAGGATTGCCCGAATATATTTGTTACAAATCCAAAAAAAGGTGATTCGGTTTGAAATGATTTGAAAAACATCTACTCCAAAATACATGAGTATTATTCAATAAAAGACATAAATGAAATCATCTTTCTACCAAATAAGTTTGGTTTCGTATTGAACAACATTGTTCAACTGATCAAACATGTTTATCATCACGTGCGTTTGCATTGATCTTATTCATGCACGTAATCGATTATTTGTGGTGTCTTAAACTCGAAAAGAAACAAATTCACTTTGCACTCTTAGCATAAAAATAGGGATTTGGATTTACAACCAAATGGATCCAAATTATGAGAATAAATGGAAAAGAAAAAGAGAAGTGAATGATTGGAGAGAATAGTGAATGAAGAGAATGCATGTGGAGTGAGCTGTCTATTTCATTACATTGGTATATGTGTCTCTTCTCCATCATCTGTCAATTTGGTCGCCATGCCAGTGAAGCCACCATACCCTGACAATATCTACACACACACTTATATATGTTTTTGGACAGTGTGTGTGTGTGTATGTGTCTAAAATTAACCAACAGTGATCATTGCATTTGGTTTTTGTCACCTTTTAACCTCAATTTATTCTTAAAAATCAGATTAAACTAATGCATTATCGTCTGATTTATTCAGCAACATATAATATATTTTTAATGTTTTTTTTTTATTATAGAATCTGAAGCACCACAACAAGTATCAGCAGCAGAATCAGGTACTGAAGCAATAACGACTGAACCTGAAATTACAACAAGCAACAAAGAACCGATCTCTTCTTCTTGATCTTTTGCATTTTCCATTTTGTACAATCTTCAACATTTTTACCTCTCTCTTCTTCTATCAAAATGAGGAAAAAAAACAGCTAATTCATTGATTTCTCAACCAAAACTATGACTTGAGCCCCAAGAAGACGACTCAAGACTACTGTCAAAACTTACTCTATCTCTTTATACTCTTGTCATAGTTTTCTTCTCTTTTCCTGACAAAATATTAAAAAATGAATTCCTCATATTCATCGAATTCGTTTTATTTATATCATCTAATCATTTCAATTTTATGCTATATGATCCATACTCCTTTATATCCTCTTTTTTCGGATATGATATCCAACTAATATCTCATTATCTTGGGAGCTTCAATATGGATATTGTTAGTTTAGTTTATCTAATCCAAAGTGAGCAAAAAAAAAAAAAAAAGTATAGATGATTGCAAGTGTATCGCCTTTTTCCTCCTTTTTTTGGGTAAAAAATTGTGAAGTTTTATGTTTAGTTTAATTTCATTTAAAGCGAGCCCAAACGACACCGAAACGTTTATAACAAAATGGGCCTTTAAAATTTAAAGCCCATTTCATTTTTAAGCCCGAACAAAACCAAAACCAATCGATTTACTCGGAACCTATAAGGACTTTATTAACCACCGTCTCAAAATTCACATACGACGAACCAGACGGTGGAGCCGAAGCTTCTTCCGCCATGCTCCGCCACTTCACCACCATCTCCCTCAACCTTTTACCTTTCTCTCCGTCCATGGCCTCCCTAACCGCCGCCTCCACTTTCTCTCTCTTCACTTCCTCGCCGACCTCCATCCCAATCCCCCATTCATCGCAACAGAACTTCCGATTCGTTATCTGATCGGCGAAGAACGGCCAACAGATCATCGGAACACCGGTGAATACACTCTCCAGCGTCGAATTCCATCCGCAATGAGTTAGAAACCCTCCGATTGATGGATGCGAGAGTACCTTCTCCTGAGGACACCAGCCTGTAATCAACATCCCTCGATTCTCCGTCTCCGATATAAATTCCGCCGGAAGAATCGAAGCGTCACCGTCTACCATACCGGATCTCACCACCCAGAGAAACTCCTTCCCGCTTCCGGCTAAACCCCAAGCGAACTCTATCAGCTCTTCACTCGTCAACATCGTTAAACTCCCGAAGTTAGCGTAAATCACAGTCTCTTTCGCTTTCGAATCGAGCCAATCCAAACATTGAATCTCTTCTTCTTCTTCCCATAGATTCAATTTCAACTTCCCGATCTCACTTTCCCGATCGATTTCACGATTCTCAAGGAACTGAAGCGGTCCGATCGAGTAGATCTGAGGAAGAAGAAGAAGAGATTTCAACGATTCGATAACATTACCCTCGAGGTTATCGAAAGTGTTGATGATGATCGCAGAAGCTCGTTTGGATCTTCCGGTTACATGTAAGATGAAATCAAGCATCGGATCTTTAGGATCCGTCGTGGAGACGAAACCTGGAAAATCCTTAAGCTTAATTTTCTTCTTCATCGAAGGTATCCAATCTATCTCCATCTCTAAATGCTTCCTCAAATCACTCTCATCTTTACGAGGAATTATCTCTTTCTCGATGAGTTTTTGATAATGGAGATACAAAATGAAAGCAGTAGCACTGTTCGTCCAGAGAAGAACCACCGGAATTTTAAGCTCCTCCGCTGCATCGATCGTGAAACTCATGGAAGCGTCGGAGACTATACAGGTAACCGGTGGTACATCAGAACCAGAGTTTAACCGGAGAAGGAGCTCTTTGAATGGTAATAAACAGTTGTTAATGGTGGAGTCTATGAGCTTGAGCATATCTTGCTTGTCTTCGACGTCGGTCCAAGGAAGACCATCGGGGATGGTTTCGAATCGAAACGAGCGGTGACCTTCGAGAGCGTGGGAGCCACGTGAGCGGAGGATACGGCGGTGGTTGTAGTCGGTGTTGACGAAGGTGACGTGGAAGCCTCTGGAGTGAAGAAGCTTGGCTAGTTTCAGCATTGGGTTGATGTGGCCTTGTGCTGGGTATGGTATGCAAACTGCATGTCGTTTCCGTGATGTAGAAACGGCGTGTTGTTCCATTCTTGGTTTAAGCTTGTGAGAAAGAATGAGGAAGTGATGATGGATTGTGACGAACGTTTGTTATATACTTATATAAGTAAGAGAAAGAGTGATGATGATAGGAACGTTGGTTGTACACATTTTCCCAAGTTATACATATCCAAAACAAGTGAAACCAAATCAACTTTTTAGTGGCTGAAAATCTGTATCTCCCATTAGAAAGATTTACAAATGGCAGATTTAGATTTTACTACCAATCTTTTGATATTGAAATCATTTGAACCAAACATGTGAGACAAAGTAAAAAACAAAACCGATTGATGAAAAGTCTGGTTGTAAAAAATGCTTCTGTTCTGTCCAAGACTACGTGCCGTTTCTCAACATATTTTGCCCAACAGAGAAAAAAGAGACTACGTGCCGTTGGTCTGTGCCGCACAAGGATTGTAAAACGTCCTCGTGTAGATGTCGAAGTTTCGAACCGCGTTTCACGCGCTTACAAAACGATTTGCGTAATCTAAACGCGATGATGATCCCTTCTTTCTTAATCAGATTCGTTTCGTTTGAAACGACACCATAACTTACATTAAACGCGTTACAACGAACGTGTGCCCAAGGCCATTTACCGCGCACTCGGTGACGACCACACGACGAGACTCGGATCATCACGCGCCAGCGCTTCGAAGTAATCAGATCTCAGGGTAGAATCGAGATTCGTGGGAAAGCAGCAAATATGAATCATTCCGGTGGTGGAACGACGGCGTTTGGACAGAGAGATCGCCGACCAGATGCTCTCGGTAGTCTCAGTGTCCTCCCAGATGAGACTAACTGTGTCCTTCTCGAATTCCTTGCTCCTCGAGACATCGCTCACCTCGCTTGCGTCAGCAGGTTAGATTTTTTGACTATTGATCGATTTTAGCATCAAAATTAGAGTCTTAATTAGCTGAATTGGCATTGCGTTGGGTAATTGTTGGGATTGCTAATCAACAAATAAGGATTTCGTTGAGGCACTTCAGGGATTCATATGTTTTGTTTGTTATGCAGTGTAATGTATATTCTATGTAACGAAGAGCCATTGTGGATGAGCTTGTGTCTCAAAAGAGCTAAAGGTCCACTTGAGTACAAAGGTTCTTGGAAGAAAACGACATTGCATCTGTAAGTATACCTCTTGAGTTTTAATGTTAAATGAAATGTTCGAATTATCTTTAGATATGCTACTTTTGGCTGATGTTGGGAGTTAATCAGACTCTCTCCCTCGAGTTTTCTTTTGCGTGCTTATCTTAAAATTGTAGTAGACTGACTGGTTTTCTGCTAATCAGAGAAGGAGTTACTCAGGAAAATGATGCATACAGAAAGCCATTGCATTTTGATGGTAAAATCTTGATGGATGGTTTTTTTTTTCCGGATCATGTTGGTTCTCTCGTTTTTTTTTTCCTCACGGATTCTGCTCTTGTGCAGGATTCAATTCGTTGTACTTGTATAAACGATTCTATAGGTGTAATACATCTCTTGACGGGTTTTCTTTCGATAACGGGAATGTGGAACGTAGGAGAGATATCTCCGTGGATGAGTTTTCCAAGGAATACGACGCCAAGAAACCTGTATGTTCCAATCATTTCATTTGCTGATCTAAATTTAGTTCCTTTAATATGTGCAAGGTTGTGTCTTGTTGTGCTAATAACAGAAGATTGTGCTCTGTTATACATTTACCAGACATGAGAGTTTTTGTGATGTTGTTCCTGTCTATGCTATGGCTTAGGTTTTGATCTCTGGCCTCACTGATTCTTGGCCAGCCAGTAATACATGGACAATCGACCAACTATCAGAGAAATATGGTGAGGTCCCGTTTAGAATATCTCAGAGGAGTCCCAACAAAATTTCCATGAAGTTCAAGGATTACATCTCATACATGAAACTCCAGAGGGATGAAGATCCTCTATACGTTTTTGATGACAGGGTACAGAAATTAATTTGTAATTTATATTAAACTTTCTTCACATCAGTGATGGAGTTGCAGCAGAACCAAAACTTTGTCGTGAAATTTTTTGAGGATTCAACGTTTCATGTAGTTTGGAGAAGCTGCTCCTGAATTATTGAAAGACTATAGTGTGCCTCATTTGTTTCAAGAAGATTGGTTTGAGATCTTAGACAAAGAAAGTCGTCCACCATACAGATGGCTTATAGTTGGTCCAGAGAGGTCTGGTGCATCTTGGCATGTCGATCCAGCTCTTACCAGTGCCTGGAACACCCTACTTTGTGGTCGGAAAAGGTAGACGCCTTTTTGCTTGAATAAGTATTTTGTTTTCTAATTCTTAGCAGCCTCCTTTTCTAACAGATATATTCGAGCCTCGGATACAATTTAGGACAACAATGTAGAACTGATTAATGGCATTCCAAACCTATGAACTAAAGTCAAATTTGATTTTGTTAGTGGTTATAATTTTAACTAATACGGGTAGTTGCCATTTTAGTTATCAGATCTCATAAGATTGTGTTAATAAGGGAATGTGGTCAAGCTCGCTATACACTTCTTGATCTCTGTTTGTGGACATTTTTGTTATACATATATCTCTCTTCTCCTTTCCTGCTTTAAGTTCTTGTTCCCTGCGATATTGTTCTCCCTTTCTCCTTTGCTTCAGTGGAATTAGGTTATACGTGATTTTGAGGATGACATCATTATGTTTAAAATAGGTGGGCATTGTATCCCCCTGGAAAAGTGCCGCTAGGCGTCACAGTCCATGTAAATGAAGATGATGGTGATGTCAGCATCGACACCCCCTCATCTCTGCAGGTATAGCGCTGAATTGTTCAAGCATTGGCATTTCGATTGTTCTTTTCTGTATCATGTTAATAGTTTTGATCCATGCACAGTGGTGGTTAGACTATTATCCTCTCCTTGCCGAGGAAGACAAACCGATTGAGTGCACATTAGAACCTGGTGAAACGATTTATGTTCCAAGTGGTTGGTGGCACTGTATCCTTAATCTTGAACCAACAGTGGCTGTTACTCAGAATTTTGTGAACAAAGAAAACTTTGGGTTCGTATGTTTGGATATGGCACCTGGTTACCATCACAAAGGGGTTTGTCGTGCTGGTCTTCTTGCGCTTGATGATGGAAATTCTGAAGATTCGGAAGAAGAAACACACGATGAGGACGACAATACTTTGAGCTATTCAGACCATACCAGGAAAGAGAAGAGGATACGGATGAATGGAGGAGGGGAGATTGAAAACCAAGAAGATGATGTTAATGGAGTCTCGAAGAGATACAATATGTGGAAGAATGGATTCTCATATGATATCGATTTTCTGTCCTCGTTTCTTGATAAAGAAAGAGACCATTACAATTTTCCATGGTCTATGGGGAATTCTGTAGGTCAACGAGAAATGAGGGGCTGGCTATCCAAGCTATGGGTTCTGAAGCCTGAGATGAGAGAACTTATATGGAAGGTAATTCCTACGATTTTTTAAGTTTTAGTTTATAGCTTATAAATTTCTCTCCAACATCAATTCTCTGTCTTTTTCTTTGTTTTTTCATCTTAGGGAGCATGCATTGCATTAAATGCTGAGAAATGGTTGCGATGCCTAGAGGAAGTATGTACTTTCCACAACTTACCATCGGTCACCGAAGATGAAAAGCTTCCAGTTGGAACTGGCAGCAATCCTGTGAGTTGACCGTCTCTCCTATAAACCTCTGCACAAAAGTTCCTCAGTGTTCTGAACTATCTATCCTTTTTGTTCTGACTTCCCTTATTGTCTCTGTTAGGTTTATCTGTTGTCTGACTATGCGATAAAACTGTTTGTCGAAGGAGGGTTGGAACAATCTATGTATGGTCTTGGAACTGAGGCAAGTAATCTTTATATAAAAAGTGTAGCACTCGTGGCATCTGTTTACGATTGTAACTCTATGTTTTCTTTTGTGCAGCTCGAGTTTTACGACATTCTTGGCCGGGAAGATTCTCCTTTGAAAACCCATATCCCTGATGTTCTGGCAAGCGGGATTCTTTTCTTTGAAAAAGGATCTTACAAAGTTGTCCGGTGGGATGGCAAGAAAATCCCAGACATTATCTTTAGCTCCAATCTCGAATTTGATGCAGCAATGCTAAACAGTGAATTCCCATTTGGTATTTGGAACAAAACACTACGTGAACAAAGAAACCAGGGGAAGCCACCATCTGATTCTTTCAGTTCATTGAGTTCGCATGTTTGGCCGTATATTATAACAAAACGATGCAAAGGGAAGATATTTGCTCAACTGTGAGTGCTCTTTTTCCTCTTATTTCATCTATACGGGACTCGTCTTCGAAACCAAATGCATGATCTCTAACTTTAAGCTGTTGTTGCAGAAGAGATGACCTGACGTGGAATGACGCTCACAACTTGGCTTCCTTTCTGGGAGAACAACTACGCAACCTTCATTCACTGCCATATCCACCAGTCACACGTCCTGAATTATTGATTGCGAATGATGGTCATGATGAGGAGTTGAACATTCCACCAGAATGGAAAGTTTTTGTCGATGTTCTGCGCCAAAGGAAGAAGGACGTCACTGGTCGTCTGGAAAACTGGTATGCTTCTTAAAGTGTTCTTCACAGTATCCTCATAACTCTGTTTCCATTTGCTTTTTTCTCTCAAAAATCTCACTGTTGCCGATTTTCTTTTGTTCGAACCTTTCAGGGGAAATCCTATTCCTCGTGCTCTGATGAACATGATAGACGAATACATGCCCGATGAATTTTTTGTAGATTTGCTCCATGTGTTCAAGGTTGCTTTTCTCTTTCTATTTTTCATGAATCTTTTTACCTCCTTAAAAAAAAACAGCCAAGTTTCGAGGATTAGCATAACCTTATTATCGGATCACAGGACACGGATGGTGGAGATGAAATCAAGGCCTGCACCTGGATACACTCAGATGTCATGGACGACAACATTCACATGGAACCATACGCAGATGATAATTCTGTCAATGGTCAACACAATTCATGGCGTCCCAGTCATATTCTCGACTTCAGCGATTTATCCATAGGTGCGTTTTACTCCAAATTCATAATCTAAATGGGGATCAAACCGCAAATTTGGAGAGTTTTTTCTGAAACTGAAAGAGTGTGAGGAACTTGCAGGAGATCCCATCTACGACTTGATACCAATATACTTGGACGTCTTTAGAGGAGACGTTGATCTTTTCAAGAAGCTTCTAGAAAGTTATGGTCTTCCATTAATCAGAAGTAAGATGTCGCGGGAGAATGGTACGAGTAAGAAAGCACTGTCTCCTTCGTACCGTACAATGTAAGTAAATAAAAAGTTTGTCATAAACTTAGTAAATATCCTTGAAGCCCCTTTCTTGTGTTGTTATATAACTAACTGTGAATTGTGTTACAGGTGTTACTGTATATTACATGAAGATAATGTGTTAGGTGCAATGTACGGTATTTGGGACGAACTTCGGACAGCTGAATCATGGGAACAAGTTGAACAAACTGTTTGGGGTCTACTTAACACCTACTAATCTCTTCTTCTTCTTCTTATTAATGTGTGTGTTGTTGTATTTGGCGAATTGCAGATAAAATTGGTGTTTTTGTTTTACCCTGATACATAATATTCTTTATAGCTTTCTTTAGGAGTTTTGGTGGGACTCAGTGAAGGCAAATCTCATTTCTATAGAAAACACAATTCATACAAGACTATGACAGTAACTAACTCCTGATATGAGCTGCTGAAAGAAAAACCTTGCCTGAAACCAAACATATATATACACAATTTTCTTCTTTAGAAAAACATACATAACCTATTTCAAAAAACAAACAAAAAAAAACAAATATTTAAATTAGATTATGATAAAAGTATAAAATAAAAAGAGAGACCTCGTCTTCACTGAATCTACCAGCACGACAAATTCTTCCAAAGAGTTCTCCTCCTGCAGCATATTCCATTACTATCGCCTAATGCGTCGCCGTCAACAAAACCTATTTATTTATTTTTTACATTTTGTCACACTTTTATGTAATTTTGTAAAGAAAAATAGATGAATGAACACACAAATAAATGAACATTGTTGTATTACCTCCTTGAATCTTATTATATTGGGGTGGTTGAGTGACCTATGGTTCATGATTTCTCTTTGTACATGTTCATCAATCTTCACACAACACACATAACACAATAATCATATTAGAATTCACGAAAGGATTATGTCCTAAACCAGAATAAATAAATGAATTAACCAAACAAGAAAAACCTTATTCAAACCTAATTCCCTAGATTTTTGATGCGAGAAGATCCGCACATCCATGAGTAAAGATATCTTCTTTTCCTCTTTATCATGCTTTTTTGGATTGTATTCCTCCTATTTGGTTAACCCCAAATATTGAACAAGAGAAACCATCTATGTGTTTTGCAATAATATTAGTCTGTTTGAAGAAAAAAAGAAAAAAATTCCCAATCTAGGTTGGAACTGAATATGCATTTTCCCATAGCAAATCCCTCAAAACGGCTCTGGAAATATATATGTTAATGCTTCACGAACCCTCTTAAGAAGATTAAGATTGTATGAAAGGATGATATGTACGAAACCAATCTTCAAAACTAAATCCCTAGATCTGAAAGGAACCCTAGCGCTCTTGTCAACTTATCACCATGGACCGAATTAGAGGTAGTCCACCGAAGATTCATTTATTTATACGGATAAAAAATATAACATTAACTCACTTAAATTATGGACGGGTTTGGATAAGCCATTAGTATTGACCTATTTTGACACACCTACATGTAGGTTCATATGAGTTTATTTCTTTTGTTTAGACAAAGATTGAGCAGTTTCCAATAAAAATTTATTGTTTAAGTTTCAATGTTTTCTATTACTTCAAATATAGTTTATAAAATAGTTTTGTTGATATAAATAATACTCATATTTATCACAATAAATATATTAAAATTTGACAAATTTATGAATTTAGAAACTATTCGATATTTGTATAATTTGTAATTATTTATTTCATGTGATCTAATTTTTCGGTTAAATGAAAATAATTTTTTCCTATGAATTTTAGTCTATTAAATATTTTTTTTCGGTTTAATGAGAAGCACGGCCACTTTCCCCATTTTAAAAGTATTAGATGTACTTAACTTTCTCTATCCTCTTGGTAATATTCTGGGAGATGCACAACCGCATTTCCCATTTTTCTATATTTTTGGCCATTTTATAGTTTTATTTTAAAGATGTACTGTTTGGCATGTTCTGGCCGTTCTAGAACTGTAGATTTTTTTTTTTTGTAAACAACTTTCTACCTAATTGGATTAATGTGTAGTTGACAAAAAAAGAACTTCATTTTTTAACTTTTGTTGTTCCTGTCAATTTTACACTCGCTGATAACTTCTCAAAACCAAAAACCAAGTTTATAAGCAATACAAAGTATACAACTTATTTATATTTATTTTTGTTTAATATAATTAAGACATGTATGCGCTAACCCGTCTAATACTTGTTTTAAAATGTATTTACATCTCTAAAACAATTTTTCAATAACTTGTGCTTTCTGTGATACTTTTATAAAATCTCACATATGCTTCTAGTGATAGGATCCATGTATGTTGTCTACAATCCATTTACTAAAACACCATCTTAATGTCATTTGTACGTATATTTATGAACAAAACAATTTACATACCGTTTCATTTTAAGAAATCAGCTTGGGATCACTATTGAGTGTTACTGCAACATTCAGTATCAGAACATTCCTTAAAACTATGAAAAACTTGCTGCACAATCTTAATAAACCAATTTCAACAAAATCTTCAAAGCATATGAAGATTCTTTAAAATTCTCATTAAATACCATTTAATCGATTTTAATTAGTTAATTGTAAATATGAAAAATAGATTTCTTCACTGTAAATCCGGAAAATCCTATTAATAATTAATATATTAGCTATAACTTTATTGAATAGATAATAAAAAAAAAATAGAGAAAAGATACTTAAATTGTTAGTTTCATATGAATAATTATAATTGATAGTACGATTTGTAACATTTATAGCGAACAACCTACTTAAATTTATGCATTTTTTCTACCAGCATATATATAGAGTACATACATCTATATGTATATACGACTTGTAGAATCATTAGAATTGTAAATGTTCACTCATACTTTACAATAAAAGAAAGTCACTTACTCATTAATCACAACTTCTTCCTCACGTAAGCCGCGATTCCAAGGAAATAACTCAAATATATGTTCTAATACTTTATAGATACTATTGAAATATTTAAATAAACTAAAAATAATAAGAAAGAAAAATGAAAATCTTAAAAAAAACTTATGTTGAAAATATATGAACAAAATTTTATATAATTAATAGGATTATTTCGTTCCATCAAAAATTTTAAATAACATTTTTTACTTTGAATAGTTTAAATAAATTATCTTTACTTTGAATTTCATTAATGTTTACATATCTTGTTAAGATTATTTTAGAAAATCACTATTAATGATATTGAAATATTTAAATAAATTAAAAATAATAAGAAACTCATGTAGAAAATATATAAACAAAATTAAAATAATTTTTTATATAACTAATAGGATTATTTCGTTCCTTTAAATATTTTAAATAACCTATTTTATCAAATTAAAGTTTTTCTAGATTTATTTCTATTATTTGATTTAATTGTGCGGTTTAACTTAATAACCGAATTAAAACAAATTAAATTATTAGTTTTGGATGCTTAGTATATTAGGCTTCCTGCTCTTACCGTTCTTCATAAAATTGTTATTCTTTTATAGTATTTTTTGGATCCAAATTCATTTGCATATGCGATGTGGGATTTTAAAAAACATTGTTTTTTCATATGTTAAATAGTTTATGTCTTAAAATTAAATTAGGTTTTTAGGCATCTTTTCAAAGAATAATAATAAATCAGATTCTAAAGATTTTATGAGATTATATTTACTTTGAATATATCTATTTATTGTTTAGATTTATTATTAAGAATAATTTAGGAAATCTATATTGAATTAAATAAAATAAAAATACAAAAAGTAAAAATAAATATGATTAAAGGATCCACAAGATGGCAGAGTGGTTTTTTTGAAGATGAAAGTGCCAATACCGGTGTGTAGGAGGCACTGTCGCTTCAACCTTGTTATCTCTCTATTTTATGGGCTAATTGTTAAACTTGCCCAGTTTTGTTTGCATAAGGTTACTCTACTTTTGGTTTAGATTGATTGTAGACATTCATATTTCGTTTAATGAAAGCCACATCTTTTAACGAAAAAGAAAAAAAAATAACTTTTTAATCAAATTAAATTTTTTAAAAAGTTATTTCTATTATTCAATTTAATTATGCCGTTTAACTTAATAACTGAATTAAAACGAATTAAATATTTTATTTTGGATGCCTATTAGATTAGCCTTTCTACTCTTACCGCTCTTGATTATTTTGTTTCTTTTTATAGTATGTCTTTTTGTTCCAATTAATTTTTGTATGCGATGTGGGATTTTGACAAATATTATTTTTTATTCTTTTTGAAAAATTCAAATCATAACATATGCATAAAATTTTTTATGTTTTTTATCATATAAATTATCTTATTATTTAATTTGTATATAAAAAATATCATCAAGCAAAGATGAATGGAGTATCTAATTCTTAAAATTGATTATATGTTGATATAAACGGATATTAAATATTTTTTAAATGATTTGATTGGTAATTAAATATTTTTGAATTAATGCTGATTTTATAAAACTTTCCTAAAATAACAAAAATACCATTAATGTGCCACAAAAATAAAAACGAAAAATGTAATTAATTCGTAACATAAAAATAGCCGAAATTGTACTCAAAATTATTGAAATTGCCATTGCATTAGTTCAAAATTACATTTTTCAATTTTATCAATTTAGTTATAAAACAATGGCAATTTGATAATATTGGAATCAATTTTGGACATTCTAGAGATGTTCTTAAGAAGATTAGGACTATATGGGCTTAACGCAGGACAGGCCTGAACGAAATTCAAGCCCAACAGTTTGTTCCTAACCAAAAAAAAAAAAAAAACACGATATGTACGAAACCAATCTTCAAAACTAAATCCCTAGATCTGAAAGGAACCCTAGAGCCAAGTTCTGAAAAGGACACTTTGTGGCAAAACAAATCTCGTAAACCCCTTTGTAATCTTCATACCCATTTTGAAACAAGGAAATGTGTTAGGACGAAAATACCCTTGGGTTAATTAAATCTGTTTATTAAAAAAAGAAATTGAAAAAAAAAATTAAAACCAGAAAAAAAAGAGATCGGGGTCATCGGGTTCTGTCGGAGAAAGGTGGAGATGGAGCCGCCGGAAGTCAAAATCGCGCCGAAAAACAAGGTTTTCGTCGCGGTCGAGCTATTTCGCCGCCGTTTCTTTGCCAAGGGAATATACATTGAGCTGTCGTTGAAGTTCCAGGTGTGTTATTGAGCTTCGTTCTTCCGCCGAAAAATCTGGTTTCTGCCGCCTTCCGCCGCCGTCGAGCTCTTTCGCCGCCGTATCTCTGCCAAGGGAAGCTGCATTGAGTTGTCGTTGAAGTTCCAAGTCCGTTATTGAGCTTCCTTCTTCAGCTTATTGTCTCGCCGGAAAATCTGGTTTCCGACGCCTTCTGCCGCCGTCGAGCTCTGTCAATTCAACCGCCGCTGTTTTTTTGCCTCTGTGGATCTGCCAGGTCCGTTCTTCAATTGATTTAGTTTTAGAATTGCAAATTGAGGAATTGAATTGGAAAAAATTTGACTATGCACATTATTTTGGTACGCACATTGGGTGTTTGAGCATGGTTTGTGGGTCGATTAGGACTTCATAGTTGTAAGAAATGGATATCAGTGGTTGAATCGTAATGAATTGTAGATTAAAACCCGATAGGAGGATGAGTAGAGAACTGGGTATAACTAGTAAAACTGGTACAACTGATTGTAGTGAATGAGTTTTGTGTATTGTTTTGGCAGGAAACAATGAGCAACAATGTCAGCATACATTTTAAATGCAAAGGTCGCATGTATAGCATATTGTTGAAGAATTCAGTGGAGGAGATAACTTTGTCCATGGTAGAAGCTAGGATATACAAGAAGCTTGCGTTAGATGAAAGTGAGGTTAAATTGAAATTTAGTTACATTCCACTACTGGTTCGATGTGAGGAAGAGCAGGCTATTTGTGATGATGAGGATATGTATATTTATCTAACGTCCATTGATAACGAGAACCGTAGATGCATTTTGTTTGTGGAGGTCATCACTACTTCGGGACTGCCCGAGCAACTGTCGAGAGCGGGCAAAAGTTCTGTTGGAGATAATGAGAAGGCAACTGAGGATGAAATCGGAGATAATGCCATTATTGTCCACGTAGAAAAAGAACAAGGAAAACAAGTAGAGATTGGTGATGGTGATGACAGTGTTGATGGTGATGATGGTGATGATGATGATGTCTCTAATACTAAAGAGGGTGAAAATATAACAAGTGATGAAGTTATGAGTGATGGAGGTATGTGTAGCTCGGATAGAGATATGGGTGATCAATATTTTTAGCCTCTACCTGTTGCAGAAGCTAGTCAGTCGTTTGTAGAGCCATGGGGAGACGGTTTGGGTTTGAGTTTACTTCAAGAATTTCCAAATAAGAAGGCATTGCAAGCTGTTGTGGGTAAAGCCTCTTTTCTGAACAGTTTTAGTTATGTTATTAAAAAGTCGGATCGGAGGCGTTTAGTGCTACAATGTACTAAAGAAATGTGTGAATGGAGTTTACGAGCATCGAGGATTGCAAATACTGATATTTTTGCGGTTAGAAAGTACAAGAACATGCATACATGCTCTCGGGCTACTCAGAGTATAAGCAACATCAACATGAAGAGGCATGGCAGCCCATAATTAGTTGCAGCTCTTTTGCATGAAGATTATCCAGGACAAATGGAAACTCCATCTCCTAAAATTATCATGGATCTTGTGAAGACAAAATTAGGTGTCACAATATCATACTCCACCGCTCGGAGAGGGAAAAACCTAGCTATCAGTGAGTTGCGTGGTAACCTGGAAGAAAGCTACAAGATGTTGTATTGCTATTTGCACATGTTAGAGAAGGTAAATGATGGTACAAAAACATATGTGCAATTGGATAAGGACAGCTCCAAATTCATGTACCTATTCATAGCTTTGGGAGCTAGCATTGAAGGGTTTAAATTCATGCGGAAAGTGATAGTTGTGGATGCAACGTTTCTGAAGAACGGATATGGTGGTGTTCTAATATTTGCCTCAGCTCAAGATCCTAATCGTCACCATTATCCCATAGCGTTTGGTGTACTCGATGGTAAGAATGATGCAAGTTGGACTTGGTTTATGGAGAAGCTTAAAATTGTTGTACCGGACTCTTCTGAATTGGTGTTTATGAGTGATAGAAATGCAAGGCTCATCGGCGCCATAGGTAATGTGTTTCCGAAGGCTCATCATGGGTTTTGTATATGGCATTTGTCTCAAAATGTGAAAGGTCATGCTTCTAACGTGAACAAGGATGTAGTCGCATGGAGATTCATGGAGGTTAGTAGGCAGTACGCAGTGGCTGATTTCAACGCTGCTTATTATTCTTTTAAGATGAGATATCCATCTGCTGCAAAGTATCTAGAGGAGACTACCGAGAAAGAAAAATGGGCAAGATGTTGGTTTCCAGGAGAAAGATACAACTTAGACACAAGCAACTGTGTGGAATCGCTGAATAGCGTTTTTAAGGAGGCAAGGAAGTACTCCTTAATACCCATGCTTGATGCGATCATGAAAACATTTTCTAGGTGGTTTAATGAACACCGGAAGGAGGCGGTGGCTGGATCGATTGGACATAAAAGTTGTAGTTGCAAGGTGTTTGATATTGAAAGGTATCCTTGTGTGCACGGACTAGGCGCTTACATAATATTCCGAAGGCGTGAATACAGAGATTGTGATATTGAATTACATGAGTTGTGTCCAGAATATTATGGGACCGATTGGTGGGCAAAGGCGTATAACAAGACAATCTATTTAGTGCCGGATAGATCTCAATAGGATGTCTCGGATGACGTGAAAAGCAAACAAATCATACCTCCGAATCGTAAAAAGAAGAAAGGAAGAAACAAAGTGAAAAGGTTGCCATCAGCTGGGGAAAGGCGTCCGAGGACGAAAAACAAAAGGCGTCCGAGACAAAAACTCCAATGGTTGCTATTTGGAACTAGTTTTGATGTTTCTTGATTATTATGGCTTGATGTATGAATGTTTCTTATTTGGTTGTTATTTAGAACTCCAATGTATTATTATGTTTTCTTTGTTTCTGCGGTAATACTGGTAGATCTGGTATAACTACAAAGAATGTATTTGTGGTTTTCCTTTTTTCAAATGAGGATATTTTTAAACAGAAGTTAGTAATATTTTTAAACAGAACTTAGTAATATTTTTAAATTATACTTGGTAATATTTTTAAATTATATTACTAGATTAAATATTTTATAAAGTAATTGAATTACATAGATCGTGATATTGAATTACAAATCATACTAATTTTTCAGAATTAGTACCATATAATACTAGTAATACTGGTAAAACTATAATATATTAACTATAAAATAAGCAAGGATGATAAAACAAATGGAAATGAAAAATACTTATAAGTGATAGAAGGATAAATTAACTATAAAATAAGAAATTTAAAAATTATATCAAAGTATGAAAGACTCTACACAATATATCACCAAGTAGTAAGGAACACTTATACTTTTAAGCTCACTTATACTAATATGATGAAAATTTTCCAAATTATTGTTTTTTTAACATATGAATACACAAAACACTCAGAACAACATTTTTATCGACTTCAGTAATTTGTAAAACTAAAAAACAGAATTAAAAGATAAAGTAATACTGATTAAAGTGAAAAATTGCAAAAGTAATACTATGTTGAACTTTGGTAAAACTAGTATCTTGGTACAACTATGTACACACGTGACGGCGCACAGGTGACAAATTGACGGCACACACGTGAAAAATGACGCCGCACACGTGACAAATGACGGCCCACACGTGACAAATGACGGCCCACACGAGACAATTGTTTCCCTCCCAAAATGAAAATTCCCTCCAAAATCTATTATTTTCCCCCCAAAATGACAATTGCCTCCAAAATATATTTCCCCCCAAAATGAAAATTCCCCCTAAAACCACATTCCCTCCTAAATCAATATTCCCCCCAACTCCAATTATTAAAAACACAAAAACAGATCTACTCCTTGTATCTTCTTTCTTATTTCTTTCCAAATCGAAGTGAATTTCATTTCTCTTCTTTGCAAATTGATCGTCATGGTGAGTAATGAGAAGAACCCTTACTACGAAGAGATGAAGGAGGATAAGAGGGCTTTCGCCCAATTATCCGCTGTGGCGGATGGGGGATATGGGATCCCCAAGTGCTGTCCATGTGGTGCCCCCATGAAACTCGAGTTTTCCCAACCCGAAGGGAAGAGATGCTTCTTTACTTGCCAAAATTTTCAGGTGATTTTTAGGATCCAATTTGTTATTTGAAGATGTAGTATGATGTGTTAGGATCCCATTTATTCACGGCATTTGTATATGTGTGTAGAATGATGGCTTCCACCTTAGGAAAGCATGGGATCGTTATATGGAAGAAGAGGTAGAAATATTAAGGCGTGAGGTTGACGAGAACACGAAGAGGTGGAGAGAAATGGCAAACCATGAGTTTCTTATTGGGCAAATCCGTTTGGAGCTGAAAACCAAGGATGAAGAGATTGCTATGCTTAAAGAAGATATGGCTCGTTTTATGGCGGCATTCAACAAGTTTTTTAATGACATCTAGTACTTCTATATCTATGTTTGCGTTGTAACTTGTCTTCTCGTTTTGGATGTGTAAGGTTGTGTTAGACTTGGCTACTCCTATCTACGTTTGGTTGTCTATGAGTTTTGTTGTTCGGGTAATACTAGTTTTACCAGTAATACTAGTTTTACCAGTATTACTAGTTTTACCAGTATTACTAGTATTACCTGTATGTAGTGAACATTTATGGTTTAATTTAAGAATTATTATGAGATTAATTATTTTCTACTTTTATAATTGATCGATTCTATTTTTTAATTTCAGAATTAGTATGATATCAGAATTAGTATGATATAATTATTTTCTACTTTTTTTTTAATTGATCGATTCTATTTATAACTTAATAATAAAGCCGTGGCGAAGACGCTCCATCCAACTTGCAATAACAGGATCATGTACATCATCGTCATCTTCTTCTTCAGTGATTCCAGCAAGGAGAGACTCTTCTTCATCGCCTTGAGGTGCTAAGAAACTAGCAATATCCTGTGAACATAACAAAGCAGATATATTATATACATAGCAACCAAAAATAATTCTTATCATAAGTAGATAACTAAGAAACACTAACCTCAGTTTTACCAAGTTCATGATATAGCGATTCGAGAGGATATCCTTTCGAATCGCACTCCTTGAACTTTCTCTTGCACATCCTAGGACAAGAGACGCCCGGAGAAGGATTAGCTGAGATGAACTTATCCTTCAAAGCTTGAATGGCCTCAAATGGTAAAAGCTGCACAACAAACATATGGTTAGAGTTAGGTTCAATTAGGACAAAGCAACGCATCCAATAACTCATTTACATTTGACTTACCTCCATAGGCAAACAGAAGCCCGAGATCGGCCATACTGCATTCTCTTTTTTCACAAACCCGTCAAAATGCCTCATCGTTTTTGCAATCGATCCCAGCATGCAATCAAAGGAATATCTTCCCGAAGGAAACATCTCACAAAGGCTAAGATCACTCACAATACGTAGAAATAAGTCATCAACGCCTGTAGCTTTCTCTCCAGCCTTTTTCGGTGCTACAACTACACTGGATAAGAAATAGAGAACAGCCATCTTCAGCCTATCATGAGACCGTCCCCTTGGTAACATTTCCTTCAACTTTTCTCTCACATCATCCCGTCTAATCACCTTTTCATCTTTAAAATATTTATTCACAAAACTCTTACTTCCAAGTTTGTCAAAACCAAGTGGATAGTTTCGACAATCAAATCCCGATATCAACGCATGCTCCCTAATGTTGTACCGGATGGGAACCCCATTCACAACAAACCAAACCTCCTTTTTCTTTTCAATCTTAGCGGTTCGAAGAAAAAGCAACCACATGCCCGCAGCCTTGTGGTTTTTCTCCTTTGGCATGTGGAAAACGTGTTTGAACTGTGGATGGTTCCTAAACCAATCCCACTTACCATCGGTCAAAGGATGCTCCAAGTCATTAAACGTTGTCAAAACTTCGTCTATATGACACTTCGCCGATATCTTTATCTTTTTGTTATACTCCGACGATGGGAAGTACATACCCTGAGGTTTTTCTGCTGCTGGTTCATCATCGGTATCCTGCAACAAACATTTTTACCAAATATCACCAATCTCATCACCAACACAAGCTGTTTTACAAACAGGTTAAGACATAGTTCTACCTAATTCTACCAGTTTTACCAAGACACATAGTTCAACTAGTTATACCAGTTTTACCAAGACAATACTCCTATCTCTACAAATATTCAAATCTATTCAATTTCCCTCCAAAAACTTCTACCAGTTCTACCTAATTCAACCAGTTTTACCAAGACACATTTACTTACCATTGGCCACTCGTAATCAACTTCAATATGAGGAGGCGGAGATCCATTAGCCGGCGGAGACTCCCTCTCAGTGGCCGGAGACTCCCTCTCATCTCCATTATCTTCTTCTTCTTCTTCATTCTCCACAACCGGAGGAGGAGGAGCCGAAGACTCCACTGTATCATCTCCATTATCTTCTTCTTCTTCTTCTTCATTCTCCACAACCGAAGGAGGAGGAGCCGAAGACTCCACTCTATCATCTCCCATTCTCTTCGTCTTCTTCTTTTCTGCATCCTTCTTCTTCTTCTTCTCACTCTTCTTCTTCTTCTTCTTCTTCTTCTCACTCTTCTTCTTCTTCGGCACCTCCTCAATCGGAGTAGGAGCGGGAGACTCCCTCTCATCTCCCGTTATCTTCTTCTTCTTCTTCTTCGGATTCATGTCGCTTTTGCGAGATACTCCTCCCTTCCTCTTCTTTTTCTTCAGATTGTCTCTAATATTCTCCAAAGGAGTCTCGTCGTCGTCTTCTTTTTCTTCTTCACTCTCAACCCACGGATGATGAGAGTGACCCCTTGCTTCTTCATTCGTGTTTTCAAGCCTTTCTTCTCCTTCCCTGTTTTCAGCTTCCCAAACAACAGCTTCCAATGCATCTTCCTCTCCTTCTTGATTCGTCTTTTCAACCTCCATCTCCTTCTCAACATCCGGAACACCTGTTTCCCGAACAACACCCTCTCCTTCTTGATTACTTCTCTGAGAACCCTCACCAATTTCCGGAACTGCTTCTTCAATCGTATTTTCTACTACGGGAACATCAACTTCTTCCTCTCCTTCTACATTCTTCGTGTCTCTTTCTACTACCGGAAACCCAACTTTCGCCCTTGTCACAAAGGATTTCTTTAGGTGTCGAGTTCGAGGAGGCATTGCGAGAGAGAGAATGAAAAGAGAATCGAAATTGAGAGAGAGAACTAAATGAGTTTTGATTTTGAGAGGATTAGCGGTTTTTCCCGATGAATTCGCCGGAGACAGAGGGGAAGAGAGAAGAGGAATAGTTAGGGATTTAGGGCTTCGGTTTGGAGATGGTTTGGGAACACGGTTTGGCGGATAAATCGAGGTATTTTGTGTAATTTTTAAGTTTTCTTTAGGGTAAGATGGTAACTAACCTATTTTCGGATTAAAAATAAATCAAAACGAAAATCATCTAAATTGGTGTCCTTTTCGGCTTATATATTGGTCAACGTGGCCTTTTCAGACAATTACTCGGAACCCTAGCGCTCTTGTCAAGTTATCACCATGGACGAATCGGCCATCAAAGTAATCTTCTTCTCCTTATGGATTGATTTCCTTCTTTGCTTTAACATCTATTAATGTTTTGTTCGTTCACAAGAAAGTTGAAATTTCTGATTAGATCTCTTGTACCTTAGGGTCTGAAATTGCTGGAATTGAACGATGCCTCTCGAAAAACCCGGTAATTATATGTATATTTTGGGAAATTTCTTGATCATAATATGTATAGATCCACCTGCAATCAAAATCAAATTGTTGCAGTATCACTACGACGACGACGACGATTTCCGTTGAGGGATATGACACTTGGCTCCAAGAGTATTCTCTCAAGCTCGCGTTGACAAAACATTTCTCTTCTTCATGCGGAAGGATCGGACATATTTATGTTCCCAGAGACTTTAAAAGGGGTATCCTCAAGAGGTGGCTTGGCTTCTTCCCTCATTCATGTTGATCAATGCTGCTAACTTAAACTAAAAAATGTTTTTTTTGTTTTTTTACAGTGTTTCCTTCATGTGGATGGAGGGAGAAGATGTCGAAGACAAGGCATTGAAACTTACAGGAACTGACGTGGGAGGATGGACTGCAATCGTTAAGGCTGCATATTCTCAGCAAGAATACATGGATCCTCATCCCGCGCGAACCAAAGAACATATGTAAATATTATCATTCCCTGCAATCAAATTATTCTAATTCTTGTATATGTTCTATTGCTTGTCATGTTAATAATATTTATTCTCCTAGGGTCTGCGTTTCTGGATATCACACTGCGCTTCCTGAGATTGATATGCAGATTGCGCTGTGTAAACATTTCTCTTCATGTGGAGAGGTCACGAAAGTTGATGTTTTCGATAGGTTTGTGGCTTCTTTCTTCCTCCCATTTGTGATTTTTTTTTTTGCTTTTCCCCAATCTTTCAAGTTATTGAATTCTTACTAAAGACTTTATCTCTGTTGAATTTTGCAGCGGTTCAGCTCTCATTTATCTTAAAGGAGATAGATGTTTAGACAAGGCGCTTAAACTTTGTGGATGTAACATGGGAGGAATGAATCTTGTAGTTAAACCTAATCTGCTGACACCCGAAGAAGTAAAAAACACCAAGGGGCGCCCCCTGCGGCGCACCTGCTCTAATTATGGCTATACGCCCCCAAGTACATAATTTTGCTCTTGCTTCTTAGATTCTTGATTCTTGGTAACAAATTAAAACCTCTCATCAGTTTCGTTGTTTATGTCAGGTGTTTTACTCCTGGGGGCTGAGCAGAAGAAGAAGAAGATTGAGATGGAGCTGGATAAGGAGATGGATGCGAAGAAGAAGAAGAAGATGAAGATGGAGCTGATGAAGACGGAGAATGAGATTAAGAAGCATACGGAGAAGATCATGAAGATTGATAGGGACAGGAAGACGAGGATGGAGCGGGAGAATCTGGAGATGGCTCTCGTTTAGGAGAAGACGAACCTCTTTGGTGTTTTTTTAATGTATTACCTTTGTTGTCTGCATGTTAAAAGTAAGTAACCTCTCAATAATCATCATATGGCTTCATCATCACCCATGCCATGCCATGTATGATATGTCTTTCTTTCTCTGGATGTTAAAAAGATAATAGTAAGCTCAATATATGTAATCGGTATCTGCTATTACAATGAAACCTTTGTCTTCTAAATTTTATTACTTCGGTTATTCCTTGAGATCACATACTCTTCATTCAACATACCCGATCGATGTTATCAAGACAAGACAAACAAAAAAAAACGTCTTTACGCAACATGTAATGTTTATTAATAATCCTCACAATTACGATATGACACTTGTAAGTGTTTATAAGAGGATTCTGACACCTTTATTACCTAATCTAAGTTTAAAGAGTTGATTTCATAACTTTGGATGAAACAGAAGCAAGGAATGGTGAAGAAGGGAGAGAATATAGCAATTGTACAGAGCGGGACGCATGAATTCTGCAAACGTCATTGTCTGATCAGTTTTAGCTGCAAATTATTATTTTTTTGTGTTGAAAACCTGTGCTCTATTGCAGGCAGAAGATAATGCAAACAAAGGAAAGTTGCGAGTTTCAGCAGAGGATTGTAAAGAAGCCCCTGAACACACGGCACATAACTTGCATCTCTGTCTTGGATTATGCAAGGTCTCAGTCAGGCTCGGCCGTGGAAAAGACGGCTTAAAAATAGCTGTAATGAAGCACTTAACATCGATGCAGAACTGATTGAAGCTTTACATCAGGTTCAAATCATTAAGCATATAATCAAAACATTCACAACTTTTGCATCAAACAAACAGGTTTCTGATTACTACTTCATCAGAGGGAGAAAGCTAAACTGTTGCTTGAATATTGGGAAGGAGCTGTGGAGGATTTGAAGCAAGCCGCTCAAAGCTCTCAGGTTGCTTAAAGATTAGTTTGTATGATCTTCAGTGTTTCTGGTACTTTTAATGTAACTTGGATTGCTTTGTATCAGGACATGAAAATTCATGAAGTCACGTGGTAGAGCAGAGAAGGAGGCACTGGAATTTCCAGAACCGCCTCTATCTCTGAAATCAAACAAGCATATAAGAAGCTTTCTTTACAATGGCATCCTGATAAAAACGTCGAATATAGAGAAGAAGCTGAGAACAAATTCCGAGAAATCGCTGCAGCTTATGAGGTTCAACAAATTCCACATTACCCTTTCATTTTCACACACACATGGTGATGGTCTTCCCAGAGAGATTCTCTCCCATTCTGTGGATTTCCTCTGTTTCCTTCACATTTTCCCCTCTCTAATCTCATCTTTATGGGTTTTAACTACTTGAGTCGGGGTTTTGAGCATAAAGATTTATGGCATTTCCACTATAATTTTTTTTTTTTTTCAGTTTTTGGTGTAGACTGAAGATGTTCTTCCAAGCTTAGAAGAACAAGGAGTGCCTCAACTTTATCCCAAAGATTCAAATGTTGGTATGTAGTAATGTCATTCTTCAAGCTTTGTGAAATCATACTCAAAACATTAGCTTTCTAGAGTATGCTTTTGCTTAATCCCTTCATTGGAATCAAACTTATTACTACCTTCAAGTTATGATCTTTGAATGTCGCCTCTTTGTTTTGTTGAAGAGAATTTGAAATTTATCTTTTGCGTAGGTTACAAGAAGAAACTCAGGTCATTGAATAGAGAACTACAGTTACATATATTGGAGCTTGCTGGTGTTCTTGTTGATAGACCTTCTCAACATGCAAAGAGGATTGGTGAGATATCTTCAGTCTTCAAGAATTTGCATCACCTTCTCAATTCCTTGAGGCCACACCAAGTAAGAAAGATCTCGTCTTCATTTTTGATTACAATCGTTGGTTTCTTTGCTTACTTGTTTTTTTCTTATCTTTCTCTTTTTGTCCAGGCGAGAGCAACGCTTATTCACATTATGGAACTTCAAATGCAACAGCGGAAACAAGCTGTGGAGGTGTTGGAATTGTATACTTGATTGAACCTGCAAAAGAGAAAAGGAGAATCCATGAGAAGAAGAAGGCGGAGAACAAAGAAGAGGCAAAAGCGATGAAGAAGAAGTGTCGTGTACAAGGTCAACGACAAAGGAGAAGAAGCACAAGTCAACAAAGAAGAAGTTGGGCTTGAGTGTTTTGGTAATAAGGTTGTAATGGGCTGCAGATGAAAGTCCACGTTAAGGACTAAGTGTTTCGTTAGAGTTGTTAGAAGTCTAAGGAGAGTTGGTAGTAGAAGCATGGTCTAAACTCTAAAGTATGATGCAAGTGTTAGAACCTAGGAGTAAGGTCTACTGTGTAAGAATTATGATTAGGTCTAAGTGCAAGTGTGCAAGTGTGTGTGGTAATAACCACTATATGTATGTGTGTGTTTGTCTTGTAAGAAAACCATCCTTTGATCCGAATAAGAAAATGTAGTCTTCAATGTTTCTCTCTCTAATGTTCTAAACGTTTATGTTAAGAAAGAGTAAACACTAAACTGAACTAGAGAGAATGAGTGATAAAGAGATTGTTGTCTTGTTGACACCACACCATGTTTAATTTGGCAATTCACCAATACACTGTACCAGGATTGTAATAGACCATAATCAAAACAGGATTGTAAGTAAAATGCACTTTTCTGAGTTATGATTTTTCCTTCGTCCATTTGTCAACGGGCATGGCCCTTCCTTCGTAGAGTTGGCTTTCAAACGTTTGTTATGTATTCTACAAAACAAGGCATTCACCCAAAGCAATTTGTGGTTGTCTTCGTCTATTCTTGACCTTTTTTGTAAACCCGGGAGTGTTGTGTTCGATTCTCCACGGTGGAAGCATATTTCTTGCTCCCTTGTTATAATCTTGTCCTATTTAATATAGATATTTTTTTTTGAATCAAATTCACACTTCCAAATTATAAATACATCTTTTTGTCTGTTTTTTTTTCTAGAAAAAAGTCCACAAATAAATTTGTAACTATAAACTATTTTGAACAAAATTTGGTTTTTTATCTTACAAACCATAATAGGTGGGTTTTTTTGTCATTTTTTTTCCCCGGCCAAAATATTATTATTATTATTATTATTATTATTAGAGATATAACATGTTACAAAGTCTAAAACATACAATCAAGTTACATATGAAATATGAAATTACATAAGGCAACCCATACATCATCATTTTTAATAAAACACAACCCATCAAAGATTTTCTAGATTTCGAACAAAGCACATCTTTCAAACAGAATGGTTTTATGTCTTACAACCACCCTTAATAGCTTAGCTTTTTTGGTATTTTTTTTTTGTCTCGAGGACATTATTCAAAGAAACCTATTTTTCAAACAAAATGGTTTCTTAATCTTACAAACCATAATAGCTTCTCTTTGTGGGTTTTTTTTTTTAAGTCTCGAGCAACCCATAATGGCATCATTTTCAATAAAACACAACCCATCAAACAATAGAAATAATAAGACAATAGACATTTTCAAGTTTCAAATAAGATTATTTGATGCTCAAACTTTTCCATTTTAAAATGTTTGGAATCGATGAAGAAGCTAAAATTGAACCTTATGCTTTATTGGGTGGACTCTGTGGCCTCTCCACCTTGATTGGTCAGCTTTGATGTAAATCAGATCTCGATTACTTAAAAATTTAGTCGACCAATTCTATTGATATTTTTTTTTCTTTTTTTGGTATGATTAAAAAATATTTACTTTTGTTAGATTAATAAAACAATGGGTCACAACATAGTGTGCAATTGCTGTCTCTCTTTTCAATCTACCTACTTCTATAGTTGCTGGAATCATGTTGTGCAATTATAAGAGAAGTCGGTAAAAACGGTTGCGAAAGCCAGAACTTACCGGAAGGGGAAGAAATACGGCGAAGAAATAGAGTGATTTCACTCGTTCTCTGGAGAATTATAGAGAGAGAAGATCGCAACAACAACTGAACAAAGCTTTGATGGTTTGAGAAGATCCGTGTGTTTTCCATTTTTTGGGAGAATATTTGCGTTCCAATAATATATCCTTTAGTCAGATTTTTTTGTTTGGTCGTAATTAAAATAAAAATGCAATGGCAAAATACGTAATATCCCAGATGACTTGAGGTTATAATGCTTTCAGAACTGCTCAAATAATAATAGTATAGCGATTAGAGACAAACACTACTTCAACTGTTTTAATTATTCGTGTGATTTGTTCGACCTTCAGGTCATGTTTTACATTCATTCATTTAATACTTGATATTAAAACATATTTATAGAGAAAATGATCGAATGAAGTCAACCTGGACAAACCGGGAGTTTCAATGTTTAACATTTTTGTTTCGTTTACAATTTACTTACGCACACTTCTTACTTTAAATCAGGTTACGATACAGTAGCAACACTACTAGAGTACAAGCCACATTCCAATGTTCATAATATATATATATATATATATATATATATATATATATATATATATATATAATCTGTCCGTGATTATAAATCATTAGACCAAATGCAATATCAAGGTAAATAGGGTGTATTTTCATTCAATAGGAAGGCAAATTCAAAAGGCAAAATGCCAACTCAATCGACAAAGGCAAATTTTGCCTTCCGTGAAATTCTGACGGGTCCCACATAACTTTTGACGTGGCAGTTTGTGATTCGCTCGCTGTTTTATTTTTTTTTTCTTTTTTTTTTCCATTCTTCGTATACTATTTTTGCTCAATAATTGATCAAAAATAAAAATAAAAAATTTATACCATTATTTTTTATTTTTTAACATCTATAAATAGAGACTACGTTTATATCATTTGTACACAAAAAGAAAATGAGTTGGAGGAAAGAGAAAATGATTTGCCTTTCTATTGTAGAATTGGATGTGAAATAAAAAAATGAAATGATGTGAAAGGAAAATAAAGTGATGTGGAAGGAATATAAGATGGGAAATTTGCCTTCCTACCGGAGATGGTCTTAGGAAAAAAAAGATTTTTTGGCATGACATCCGGGGAATTTACCTAATTTTTAATACTAGTATACATATTAGGAAAACAGGAACGTGTGGGTTAAGTGCTCCTTGACCTAATCCTACCTCACCCATCTTCACACATCTATATTCTTCCTCTTCGTTTTTCTTATCTTTTATAGCTTCGATGGCAACCCAAGATCAGATCTAGAGTTTCCTGGATGGACAAACGCACATCAGCAGAACGCGTGTAGAGTGCTTCGTTCAGCTCTAGTGAACGATGCATATTTTCGCATCGTTCTGCTGATGTGCGTTTGTCCATCCAAGAAACTCTAGATCTTATGTCTAGAACAAATTTAGAAGATCAGCGTCTCAGAAACCTTGCGCATTTGATTCCAGTTCTTAGTGATTCTGGAATCCGGTGAGCCCAGCGGTTGGTTGGTTTAAGTTGATGGCCAACCCCGGATCTGGGGTTCCGATTGGTTGGTTTAAGTCGATAGCCAGTCCCGGATCCGATGATCCACCAACCTATAATCGAAGGGTTTAGGCTAAGTTTTTTGAATCGTTTTCTGAGCAGAACTCATGGACAGAGAATATTGGTCTTGGATAGAAGAAGACCAAGGTCTTCTTGGAGATGTCCTGTTGCAACTTTGGTATGCGTGCTGGGGAATTGCACCCACAAGGCAATTGGAAGCACTCTACAGGCGTATGTTGTCGCATCGTTCTGCTGATGTGCGTTTGTCCATCCAGGAAACTCTAGATCTGATGTCTAGAACACATTTAGAAGATCAGCGCCTCGGAAACATTGCGCATTTGATTCCAATTCTTAAGGATTCTGGGACAGTCTTGGAGCAAGATAATATCACTACCGACCGCGCTGTAAGACAGTGAGGAATCATGCTGGCAGGTTCAAAGCTAAAGAAGTAGTTAAGCACAATTACTTTGAGAGTAATTTTGAAGAATTACTTCTGGAAAGTCTGAAAGTTTCCCCAGTTGCTGCTAATTTAATAATCACGGAGGATTATGGGAATATTGTGGGAAGGATTCCCTATCAAACAATGGAAGAAGAAGTTGGGTGTCACTTGCTGCTTATTACGGGCTATGGCATTGATTGCAATGGTGTGAGCTTTTGGGAAGCACAGGATTCGTATGGAATCACAAAAGGAGATTATGGCTTTATTCGGATCGTTAGAGAATTTAATATGATTTCTGATTTCTTTGAAATGGAAATTTGAGGTAATTATTGAGACAATTGCATTTGTGTTTATTGGAAATGTATAGTTTAATTTCGTTGCATATAATCATGTTGACAAGATCATTGATAAGTCTTTTGTATGTTGCAGGTATCTCTCTAAGCGTGGATGGATCAGGTATTCATATATTTCTTAGGTATTAAGACTATTAGAGTACTGGTCAGTTCATATATAATGTGTTCATATGATACTGATGCTCTTTGAACGAGAAAGTTGTATTATTGTTTTTCAGGGTAGCCAAATTAACGTTGTCGATGAGTTTGCGTGTTTAGATTTTAAATCAAACTAGTTATATTACTAAATGTTGAGACCGTTAGCTAGCTATTCAGATGGTAGTGTCTGTTTCTCAATAAAGTCATAAAAAGGTTATCTTGTTACAGCCGGTTATTTGCATAGGTAGCCGGAAGTATGCTCTCATAATTGGCATTGCATATTAACAAATTGCATCATGTTGCACGCAATAACTCTACTATAATTTTTTGTTTCCCCACAATAATTGACATCTCATGTCAATTACTGACTAACCTTAGTTTTCTTCTCTGTTGTTACACATTGATTCTCTACAGAGAGAGCGAATCTGGCAGGAGCGGGATGGATCAGTTATTCATATATTTCTTAGGTATTAAGACTATTAGGATATCACATTTCTTGGGTTTTTTTTTTTATTTTTAGTCTCAAAACCATGTTCTGCAAATGTAAGCTGCTACAAGTTAGTCGGTGTATTGAATCTAATCTCTTTTAATTCAGACAAGCTTTGGTTGGCTTAAAAAATGATGGCACTCTTTCATTTGCCGTTGAATTTACAACTTCAACTACGTTGCAAGAATAGAAGTAGATACATTAATAACACGACGAGTGCTCTAAATGTTGTATAATAAGAAACAAAACCAAACTACGCTGTGCGTATTGGTATTTGATAACTTTCTTAGATGAAACAGAGAATAACTCCAACAATCTCCACCTTGTTCTTGTTTCATACCACAATGAGACCTTTCAGCCATAAGGTTCTGTTTCACCACAGAGAGGGCACAACACTCCACCTTGGTTTGAATATACAAACCCAACGTGATTCCCTCCTCCAGCATTCGACCAAGAGCTGCACTTAGAAATTTCAAAACCAGTTCTAAAACCTGCAATTCTTCCATATTTCTGCATAACTTACTTAATGCAGACCAACGCTCAACAAAACTGATTCAATCACCAGACCTTCGCCACTTTACACTGCCAAACCGAGTTGTAAAACCAGCCTGAATCACAGACTTGTGTTCTGGCTCAACTCCTATTGACCTCTTCGTGCTTCATAGTCTTGGAGATGTCAATACATCACAAAGTTCATAAGCTTTCACCTTTGACTTGGTTCAGCTCATGAACTTTTCTTTCAGTCACATATATCTTGTTATGGTCTTGACAATGCCATAACACCATTTTTCAGTGACTGATGACTACTCATCCCTCTGCAAAACCAGATTCCTTTGCTAGCCGTTGAGTTCAAAACTCATGTGCACTGAGATAAGAACCAACCATTGCTTGAATCAAATGCAGAAACTGAATATTCTTTGCTTCAAAAAACCTGAAACCCTTTTGATTCAACCTTGCAGACAATCTCATCAGCTCGTTAACAACCACTGAAACCTGAGATTACCTTCACAACAACCTGTTTCAATAAACCAGACCCTTTCAAGCATGCAAAACTCCACCAGAACTTAGTACCATCATCATTGACAATTTTCAGATTCTAACTGAATTCAGGCATGCTTCGAAGCCTTTGTCTTCTTTATGATTTCCTGATACTTGAAATTACCCACTTGACTAACCTGCAAGTAATTACCCCGAGTAGACACTTACGTGGTCTTCTCCTGATACAGACAAACAACTCAAAATGCCTTAGTTGTTGTCTTCTAAATGCAATCCTTGCATTTACATCCTTTATAGGACTTCCTTTTCCAGCTTCTAACACCATCTTTGAGATATTGTGTATCAAGCAAGATACACAATCTTATTCCTTTCTTGAAGTGACTTGTCTTGAGACAGTCCCTGCAGCACTTTGCATTTGTCTACCCCCAGTTTGCCCCTTACGAAAACTCACTGCAAACACTTCAATAACTTCAACCCTTTAGTGTCTTGTCTGAAATTTCCAGAAAACCTGCAACTCTTTTAAGAGAAAACCTGCAGCTTGATACTGAGAAGTCCTCACCAATCTCAACCTGTCTCAGAACAAATCTGTAAGAATCCTATTCCTCTCAGATTACACCCGTCGAAACTTGTTGATGATTACCTGTTCTTGGCTTACATTCCTTCCGTGTAAACATGGATCTTAATCACCAGAGAGTTATACAGCCTGAGACATCTTCTAAACTTAGCTCCACCAGAATTTAAACATCTCCATGTAAAATCAATTCTTAGAAGTTTCTATGTCTCTGCAAACACAGCTCAACCTTTCAGAGTTAAAACCAGTCTCCGTTCTCACGTGCCGTGACTTCTTCCTTGAGAATGTGAGTCAGCAATTACAACACATACTCATTTCTTCTTGGCTTCTTTTCATAGGCCCATAACTTAGCAATTGTTTTTTCTGAGTCTCTAACACGAGATCTAAAGCAATTCGTCTTGCTTTTCTCTACTTAAAGATTGAAACTGAGAGGTTGTACCTGTGCATCAACTCATCCTTTATATCAGTTGACCGTATTTCAGGTCTCCTACGTGCTTCCTCTTTGAACAACCTTCCAATAGTTCCCTGTTTTAGCATCCTAGCTCTTCCTGTGGGCAAATGATTGTGGTCATCCACATATGTTTTAACCATCCACTTCCGTATAGCATACTTTTGAGGATCCCACTTAACATCAAATTGTGTCTTGTCTTGTCTCTATACGTATGCACAACACATATCTCACTAACATCAACTTATAAAAGTGGTTCATATAGGTTGGAACTGAATATGCATTCCCCCATAGCAAATCCCTCAAAATATATATGTTAATGCTTCACGAACCCTCTTAAGAAGATTAGGACTATATGGGCTTAACGGCCTGAACGAAATTCAAGGCCCAACAGTTTGTTCGTAACTAAAAAAAAATAAAACACGACGAAAGGATGATATGTCTTTCTTTCGACTTTTTATTGAAGCATATAATTTCTTTCGTTGGAAACTCATTCTTGGCTGAGCAAGGTAGCCACGTTGCGCACTTATCCACCGTTCATCATATTGTTTCACTTAACTACACGGCGTCGTTAAAGGATAAACCTAAGTGTTGTTACTAGCCACCACCGATCCTCGAAGAACGATTGCGAAATCCCTCAAACGGCTCTAAAACTGTTTGTCGAAGGAGGGTTGGAACAATCTATGTATGGTCTTGGAACTGAGGCAAGTAATCTTTATATAAAAAGTGTAGCACTCGTGGCATCTGTTTACGATTGTAACTCTATGTTTTCTTTTGTGCAGCTCGAGTTTTACGACATTCTTGGCCGGGAAGATTCTTCTTATTAATTTGTGTGTTGTTGTATTTGGCGAATTGCAGATAAAAAATGTGTTTTTGTTTTACACTAATACATAATTCTTTATAGCTTTCTTTTTATGTTTTGGTGGGACTTAGTGAAAGCAAATCTTATTTCAATAGAAAACACAATTCATATATGTTTACAATTTATATGTAACATTTTTATTACACCTCAAATCTGCGTTTAACATAGTCAAAATTCTTAAAAGAAAATAATGGTCACAAATGGCAAACGAAATCACCAGTGTCAATATCGTCATAATCTGTATCCAAGTCATCAAAATCCATACTGTTACTTCCAATGGCACCACTGCCACTATCACCTGAGCCACCAGTACCGGAAAGTCCAGAAGCTCCGGTGATCGATTTCCGAGCTTCCTCGATTATCGACACTATCTCTTCCACTGTCTGAGACGGATCATTCATCCTCAATGATCCTTCCGACATCTCCACCGGTAAGTTCTTGAGAAACCAATAATGATTCATTATCTCCTCCACCGTTATTCTCTGTCCTCCAATATCACAATCAAGCTCGTTATAAAATCTCACATTTAAAGTCGAAAAAGATTATATAAAAAGCACGGTCAATCCAGTTATTACCAATTGGTTTTGAGTTAAAATAACATTTCTCTTACCTTTTCAGGGTTTGCGACGAATATCCGAGAGATAAGATGTTTGCATTCATCCGAAACTCGGACATAATCCGGAATAGAGTACTGAGATCTCAGAATCCGACCGATTGTTTTTCGGAAATCTTTAGGATCAGAAGGATCTTCAAAAGGATAAGCACCAACAAGCATTACATACAAAGTGACTCCACAAGACCAAACATCAGCGATTTTACCATCATATTCTTTCTTTGAAAGAACCTCAGGTGCAATATAAGCTGGTGTTCCTACTGTTGACTTCGGTTGCGAATGAAGAACTCCGGATTTCGAGTATCCGAAATCGCATATCTTGACTCGTGGCGCTGCACTTCCATCTAATAACGTGTTCTCTAGCTTTAGATCTCTATGGCAAATTTGCTTTTTTCCATACAACAACAACACACACAAAAAAAAACACTTTCAATTTCATTGCAAAACCAAAATTTGAAAAAAACAAGTTTTTGATTCTTACAAGACTATGACAGTAACTAACTCCTGATATGAGCTGCTGAAAGAAAAACCTTGCCTGAAACCAAACATATATAACCATTATTTATTCCAAATCAATAATGGTTTAATTTAGATTATAATAAAAAGAGAGACCTCGTCTTCGCTGAATCTTCCAGCACTGCAAATTCTTTCAAAGAGTTCTCCTCCTGCAGCATATTCCATTACTATCGCCAAATGCGTCGCCGTCAACAAAACCTATTCATTTATTTTTTACATTTTGTCACACAAATTTCAACTTTTAATGTAATTTTGTAAAGAAAAATAGATGAATGAACATTAATGTATTACCTCCTTGAATCTTATAATATTGGGGTGGTTAAGTGACCTATGGTTCATGATTTCTCTTTGTACATGTTCATCAATCTTCACACAACACACATAACACAATTATTATATTAGAATTCATAGAGAAATACAAAGAAACAGTGTTTCTATTGATTTAAGTGTGAGAGAGAGAGAGAGACCTTTTGGCCTCTTTCGATGAACTTAACAGCGAAAAGCTCTTTAGAAGATTTATCACGAACAAGCTTTGCAACACCGAAATTACCAGACCCAATATCTTTCACTATCTCATACCTCTCCATAATAATTCTGCAACACACAAGAGAAAAAAAAAACAGAGCTACTCTGTTTCTCTATTTATGCTCTGCTTTTTAAAGACAGAAGCAAAGACGAAGAAATCAAACACACTTGTCGTAAGAGAATCTGAGAGAAAGCTTCCTCTGTCTTGTTCTGAAAAGACAGAAGAACCTATTAAATTTTTAAGGGATTTGAAGAGAGAAATTTTAGTAGGAAGAGATAACTTAAGCAAAAAGGAACAAACTTTTTTGGAGGTATATATGGAGAATTCAGAACTGAGTGAAAGATTTCACCGGAATTTTAGGAAGTGATGTAATAATAATAATAACAAAGTGATTTAAGATCGATCGCACATTTTAGGATTTGATCTTCTTGGGAACTTGCTTTGCTTTTGGAACATAGTCACTGCTTTTGACTTTGTTTTTTGTGTATGTGTTTGTGTGAAAGAACAGAAGAAGGGTCGATGCAGGATTTGACACGTGTCCAAATGTGAATAATCTTGTAGTATTAAAAATTGTTTAAATTATGAGAGAAACATTTAAAAGAATGTCGTGTGGTGAGGTTTTCTATTGCATGTTGGTTGATTTCGACCACTTATAAAATGTTTTTAATTCTCTTAAGAGTTTGAAGAATTCCGTTTTCCTAGTTGAATTTTTTTATGAGATAACTAGATGAAAAGGATGAAAGGATTATTGTTGATGTGTTTTATATAAACGTAATATATGATATTCGACAAAAGAAAGAGATAATATTTGCATGGGGTTAGCAATTATTTGCTTAAATATGGCTTAATTATGTTTTTATATATTTTTTTAAAAATTCTATGTAGATCTTAAGTTCTTAACACAATTATTTTGATATAGTGGTTTTTATTGGTCCATTTCAAACTAAATTTCACTTTATAAATTGATAATAAACATATCATGTTAAATTTTCCGAACTTACAACCGCAAATAATCCCCACCCAACCTACCTACATATTAGTCTTGTAGGAACAAAATAATTGATTGGATCACTTTTCTTACATTTAAATTTCTGATGTGATTCAATGACTAAACGAAATAAATACGCACAAAAAGTATTCGATTTTTAAATAGATTTCATTCATTAATTGTATGTTGACAAACAAAATAGACAGAAGTACTAATGTATAATGGTTACTTATATAAATTAAAAATGAAAGAAAATTTGTCTTTTTTAAGTTGAGGTTCAAACTCTTAAACGATGTGAAATGTTTTTTTTTTTAATAATAAAAGTTTCATTTTGTCAAACATATATATCTTTGTTTGTTGTTATCGCAACTATATTGTAAGTAATCAAGTATAATTACGAATTTATGAGATAGACTCATACATATCAAGCCGAACGTTTTAAAGTTAGATAATACGAATTAAGAAGAAGATAATTACAATTATTGCCAATGGATAGGTCTCGGAGATATATATTACAGACAGAGCTCGAAACCGTTCCTTTCGTTAGAAACAACTTGTGGTTATTGTATCTTTAATCATTCCAAAAAGATTTATTGCAAATTTAGACCCCACTTTCTCATTTGTCTGCTAGATATTTTATCATTTCTTAGTTTTCCGTTTTATCGTCGTGATATTTTATTGAATGTATTGTAAAAGAACACTAATGAAATTTGAGTAAGATAGGATTAGAAAATTGTGACAAAAAAGAAGAAGAAGAAGATAGGATTAGAAAAAAACATAATCATGGATAAGGATAAGCGTCGAGTTAGCAGAACTATAATAAACAAAACTGTAAAGGAAAAAAAAATCTTATATTTTTCCTATAATTAATCTCACATTTGAGACCCCAAAAAACATATCACAAACTTTCGTGTAAAGCGTAACTAATAAACTAATCAATGATATGGAAGAGGCATCCATATACGATTGACTTCAATTCGATCATAAAATATATATTTCACTACGAATACAACACCAATGAATGATTTCAAAAATGTCCGCTTATGTTACATTTGATATGTTTTATCCAGATTTCGGTTTTTTTAAAGTTTTCGATTTTGATTTATAAAACAATATTCAAAATCCACCGTGCAATTAGAGATCTACATTTCAAGGACGTGGTTATAGCAAGCGACTGCGCTGCTGCAGTAAAAGATTTCAAATCCGCTAACTTGGCCCCGTTATCATGTCTTGTGAAAGAGTATGTTGAATGAGTATTAGAATTCAATATAAGTTCATAAATATGTTCATCAAAGGAGTTGAGAAGCTTATAGAAAAGATTGAAACTTGAAGATGTAGTTGTTGAAGTAGTGACATGTACCAGTCGTGAAGTACTACAAGAACTTGTACGAGCAGACTGGCTGAGCTTAAGGCTATGTGGGCTCAAAGAGATGGGCCGAACCGGATTTGTGAAACTAACTTAGAGTCCAAGATGATGCAGCTAAGCTAGATGATATACTTGGAGAGGATCTAAACTTGAAGATCTTTATCTTGCGCTAAGAATAAAGAAGGAGAATATACTCACGAAAATTTGAAGAAATCAAAATCTTGCGTGGAGTAGCGACCAAGGCTAGGATTAGCCATGTTATCTTATTGTGTATAAATAGGAGGGGCGTGAGTTTTGTAGAGTTTGACCCCTACGATGTGAGAGAATTCTTAGTAAAAGTTTTGGGGGGGATTCATGAAAGAATACAAAACAATGGGGTTAAAGATTTGTCTTGTAATGTTCACTATATATCGTGTATAAATCTGTGAACGGAAAGGCTAGATTGAAGATATTGAATAGAACTTGTAAGTACATTCGATGATTGATCTAGTAATATATTTTTAAGAAAAAAAAACCCATTTTATTTGTGTTGGTCTGTATTAGAAACCTGTAGTACTCTCTCTCTCAGTACCTCTTGCACTTACATTTTGTTGTCCCAAATAGTAGAGGTTCGGGAGCAATTTGACTATTGCTCTTTTCGAGAGGCTTTGTAAAATATCTTTTTATCTTTTCTATTAGGATTATGATGCTCTGTTTTTGGTTTCTCTATTTTGTTTTATTTGTAAAACTTTATTACTCTTTTATTCAACTCCTTACGTGATAAAAATAATATTCAAAATAAAATTTAATATACCATGGATATTTTGGTTAATATTTTGTTTAGATTTTTCGTAAAATACATTTTTCATTTTTTAAAATATTACATTTTTTCATGTCAATTTTTTTTTTATAAATATTTTGATTTTAAATTGATTCTTAGTTTTTCAAATAAAAAAATTAAATCCATTTAAATTGTACTAAGATATAGTTCAATTTTCGGATAGCTTATTTTTGTTTGGTTTGGTTAGGATCGGATTTGTTAATTTGAAACATCTTTAGAACTATTTATGCTATTGATTAGATGTTTCAAGATTTGGAGAAAGACACGAATCACATAACCATCTTTTTTCTATTTTTCTTTTGGTCGAAATGAATCACATAACCTAAAAATTTAATATTTCGAAGACAAAAATTGTTAAAAAGATGAGTTGGAGAAGAAAGAATCCTTTGGATCCCCTGACATGCTCACAACACATGTGTCCCTTCTTAGCTGTCTCCATTTTTTCCTATTAACCCAATTTGCTTCCATTATTCTATGAATCTAATCACTCATTTTCTTTTATAAATGTAATAATATCTCTACAAAACTAGCCTTTATTTTAACAATTAGACACAAAAATATTATAATTCTTTATAATTAGTTTAACGTGTATGGACAAAAATTCCATGTTACTAATAGTAGTAAAATCAAAATTGTTGAATGACCTATAATATTTCATAGCCATCGTAAGAGTGATTAATTTATAATTTAATTTAATTTCTTGATTCTCTATTGAAAAATTAGGTGGAATAGCCACAAAAAAAACTATAATCAAAATTCTAACGATTAACCTAAATTCAATAGACAAAATTATGCCACATATGCTATTTTTGGTTAATTTTTCTAATTATTAAATTTTTAGATTACTAAACAAATTAACCCTTCTCTATTTTTTATTAATTTTCCTCTTTAAAAGCAGTACCCTTCCCCACAATTAGAACACACGAAATCCAACGGCCCATATTCAATCTCCGTTTCCAAATTTCACTCTCTTCCTCTTAAAACGCATTTATCGTCTTCTGACTCTTCTTCCTCGCTCTCTCGCTTCTCCGAAATCGAAACCGTTTCCTCTCTTCTTCTTCTTCTTCTTCTTCTTCATTCGTCGGATCGGAATCTCAGATCTTCCTCTCTATATCCGTTTCTTCTCTTTAGATCGATTCTTTCTAATGGCTGTTTCTGCTCGTGAGGAGTTTGTGTACATGGCTAAGCTCGCTGAACAAGCGGAGAGGTACGAAGAGATGGTTGAGTTTATGGAAAAAGTTTCCGCCGCCGTTGACGGCGATGAACTCACCGTCGAAGAGAGAAATCTTCTCTCCGTTGCTTACAAAAACGTGATCGGTGCTCGTCGTGCTTCGTGGCGTATAATCTCGTCGATCGAGCAGAAGGAAGAGAGCCGTGGAAACGATGACCACGTCGCGGCGATTCGTGATTACAGGTCGAAGATCGAGACGGAGCTTTCTGGAATCTGCGACGGAATCCTTAAATTGCTTGATTCTAGGCTTATCCCTGCCGCTGCTTCTGGTGATTCTAAGGTTTTCTACCTGAAGATGAAAGGTGATTACCATAGGTATTTGGCTGAGTTTAAGACTGGTCAAGAGAGGAAAGATGCTGCTGAACATACTCTTTCCGCTTACAAATCTGCTCAGGTTTATCTTCGTCTTCTTCCTTTTTCAACGATTCGGATCCCAGATCTAGGTTATCTGAATGTTGTTTGCGATTCGTGGATCTAGGTTATCTGGTTGTTTAGGGATTTGTATAATGTGATTGAGATTCTTTGTTTTGATATATGTGAGTCTCTCTCAATGCAGGATATTGCTAATGCAGAGCTCGCTCCAACACACCCGATCCGTCTTGGTCTTGCATTGAACTTCTCTGTGTTCTACTACGAGATCCTCAATTCTCCAGACCGTGCCTGCAACCTCGCCAAACAGGTAATATTCATCGATTTGATTCGACTATCTAATCGATCCTTCAATCATTTTGAAAATGTGGATTGGATTTTGCCTGCTTATCGCCAGAAAGCTAAATTGAAGCAACTCATAGTCATAGATGATAGATCCATCTAACTTTGCTATATAATCTGTTTTCCTCATCTCAAAACTTGCAAAGACATGAATGTAACATCGACGAGATTACACTGTTGCAGAATTAGACACTCTAGGTGAAAGAAGTCCTCTGATGAAGCTAATTTGACTTTGTTTGTTGTTGTTGTTGTTGTATGTATTGTCAAGGCCTTTGATGAAGCGATTGCGGAATTGGACACACTAGGTGAAGAGTCATACAAAGACAGCACCTTGATCATGCAGCTTCTCCGTGACAACCTCACTCTCTGGACATCCGATATGCAGGACATGCAGGTCTGTCTCCTCTCGATTAAAAAAAAAAAACACAATTTTCTTCTTCTATTATCGCAATTTCATGGACTAATATTCTATCTTGGTCGGGATCATATTAGGACGATGGTGCGGAGGAGATCAAGGAAGCATCAGCTCCAAAGCCGGCCGAGGAATAGCAGTAACAATCTTTCAAATGAACTGCTAGTTTTCTAGGGTTTCCAACTTCTTCTCTCCGTCTATATGTGCTTGCCGGTTCGCTTCATCTCCAAGCTATTTCTATTCATTTCATCATATCTTCGGCAAGTCGAACCATCAATCGTCTTTTATCTCGTTGCTTGATTGTTTCTCTCTTTTTTTGTTCTGCCTTCTTTTCTTTTTACGTTTTCTGTTTCAATGTCTGCGATCGAACCATGCGTTGTGTGTTTCTCATCAATTTGAAGATCATAAAAGCTATGTCTCTTATCTTTGTGGCGTTAGATTGTTGTCAATTGAAAAGAAGGGTTCTGAAATAAATTACTAACAATTTGATGTAGTATTACAAATACTTTTCAAAAGAACTATTTACGTGTGTATACACACACTCGTTACTCGTTTAAAGGTAAAATATAATTATAAATGATATCCTCAAAGGTTCGAAGTTTCAACTGAAAATGAAAGCATCAGAACAAAAAAAAAATTCAACCAAATGAACAGTGAAGTGATTGGTATAGCTAAGCCATCCAACCATTTTACCAACGAACGAATCAACAAAAAAAATATATATATATATCCAATGCAAAAAAAAGAAAATTGTATGCAATTTGATCTTACAAAGAAATGATGATCAAACAAATGATATTGGCAAACTTATAATAAGAATTCAGAGAGATGCAAAAGTGTATTCCTTTCTTTTCCCTACTCTTTGTTTCTAAAACATGAACAAACATAATTTGAAGTAATTTTGAGTTATCAAAAGAAAAAGAAAAAGAAAAACAAATCATCCACCACTAATGATGTACAAAAAGAACAAAGGGAATTTTGTAATATCTCGGTCCAAAAACGACGACGTTTTTCGAATTTTGACCGACAAGTTTTTTTTTCCGATCAATGACCTTTGTATTTAGGGCTAGGTAGCGGCACAGGCGTCGGAGATACCGGAAACCCTAATTGACCAGACGTTGGAGATAAAAGTATGCTCGGCGACAGTAACCCGTACGGCGATTTAGGCGAATTTAAACATCCGAATGATTGTTGCGCCGGAATCGATGTCGGCACCACCGTCTGCGACACTGTTCCTGGAGGATGTGGAGGAAGACCACCGTTGTTTTGCGGCGGCGGAGCATTTTCCTGTTGCTGCTGTTGTTGGTACCAGCGAGGCGAAACCAAAGGAGCTAACGGAGACAAACCAGAAATCTCTTTCCGATTCGAATCGATTGCGAACATCGAGTTCTGAAGGTACCGCATGTAAGAAGACACCGGAGATTCCGCCGCCGCGTGAACCGGTGGAAGCGGTGGTAGTGGAGAAAGCGGAGCCGTTAGTCTAGGGATAAATCCTCCGGTCCAGTTATGATGATGATTAGGGATAAGTGCGTCGTTTAGCAAACTAGGAGGACGATTGATAACGTGAGCCAAAGGAGGAGGACGGATCTTGTGTAAACGCGAGCTCTGTTGAGCCTTAGGGTTATGAATCGTCGGTTGTTGCGGCGGAGCAGAGATCCGTTCATGTGCAGGTGAACCGGTGAGTTTTTGAACAACATCTCTGAAATCGTTTTTGTTGATGTTGTAAACTGGTGGTTGATGTTGATGGAGATTCCCTTGAGGAGGAGGAGGAAGAAGATCGGTTTCTCGATTCACGGCGAGGGATACGGAGGAGGAGGAAGAAGACGACGGTGGTGGTTTTGAGATTTTGTGAGAAAGTCTATTGAGTTGTCTCAGGTAATGATGATCTCTGTTCCCTGTATTGTTGTTACCGGTACTACTCGTCGTTGATACGGCGGAGGAATCGCCGGAGGAATTACAGCTCTTATCCATGATTGATGATAATTCTTTCTTCGGTTTTTTTTGTTTTTGTTTTTTTTTCTCTGCCAGATTTGGTAGAGAGATAATGGAGAAGACGATGATGATGAAAATGAAAATGGTTTTTTTTTTGTTTTGTTCCTTTTTCGCTAAATATTAAAGATATTTATATCAAAAAGATAAAAAACGAAAATGTTTTTTTTTTATATAATAAGGGCTATTATACGAGTCTAATTAGTAGCTTGGATTGGATTTTTCTAGAATAAGATGAAAAGGAAATAATTTGTCTCTATGTATCTTCAAAAGGATTCGAATTTTTAATATATTAATGCGTGTTAGTATTTTATTTGTATGAATGAACATGTACGTTCAATATTCTATTCTGGACCAATTTGTAATTGTTTAATTTTACCGCATTTAGTTTGGTTGCAACTGTTTATTTATATATATAAAAAGGTGTTTTGAGTTGTAATTATGCTAATATACTATTGAAAATTTATCATCTACATTTGTAACTAAAAAAAATACTGTAATTAGTAGTTATCTTCTTTTGAAGTTTGGTTTCTTTAATTTCGTATTTAAATATATAGATTTCCATTTTGGGTTGGAGATACAAAATGTCGGCAAAAAAAAAAGAGATACAAAAAGGATTAATAAACTTGTTAAAAATCACCGAATTTTTTACTAGTCAACCGTTAATATTGAGTGTGTTCACTCTATATAAAGATTTTTTTTCAGTGTCTTCCTCATTTTTCATTTGAATAACACGAAACATATAAGACCAAAGAAAATAGACAACTATTAAAATAGATAGAGTAACATGCAAAATGTACTATAATACAACTTGAGGTTAAGCTGATTATTCAGGTTAATCGGATGATAATTCTAGTCAATGAAAAATTTGAAAATTATTTTCATATATGGATAAGAAACGCTAAAATTGATACATATATTTTCTGCTAAATTAAACGTTTGTCATTCAAAAGCATATTTTGTCTGTTTGAATATTTGTTGTCATAATTTCTTTGCTAATAATTCAGTATTCAGTTTTATGTATTAATTCAAGCATAAGTACATAGTGTGTGAATTCAAACCAAAATTAATCCATTAACAGTTAAATCTGTAAATTTCTAGAATAATTTATAAAGTAAAATAATACAAAATGGCTCTCGGGTTAACGGGTCGGGTTATTCAACGCCCAATATCTGGTCAAAAGCCACAAAAGTATTACCGAAAACGACATTCGTACAGCCTTTAGTAATGAGTAGTTATCCTCTACTTCTCAGTCCACCGTAAATCTCCGATCCGAGTCAGCAAACGAACTTATCCAACGGCTGTGTGATTAGCACGAGACAGACAGCTATCACGTGACTTTTACTTTTAGCCGTTTTGTTTTAAACATTTCCTTAATAATATTACTACTATTAGTTACACTGTTGAATGTCTGATTAGTGATTAACATGAACTAATTGAAAATGGAATTATTTTCTATATCTGATTTAGCATGAAATTATGAAGATGGGTTTGGCCAAATGTCCCTTTTTTGGGTGCAGGAATGTTTGAATTATTCGTTCTTTTATTTTTGTTGTAAAATATGAATAAAATAAATTTTGAAATATTCTTCTTGCATGTAGTAGTTGTTAAGCTTTACTCGGATATATGTGTAAAACTGAAACGTATCATTCAATAAATTGGTTTTTAATTAATTGGAAACGTTATTTCGTAACTTTTTTGCTGAATTTATTATATTTCCGAGGGGTTTGATATATACAAACGCCATAGTCATCGTTTACAATTTTTGTTCGATTACAATATTATAAATAAGATAGTTGACAATTGCAAACAGCATTACATGGATTATGATATTTTGTTTTGTACCGAGATTATTTGACTTGATCATTCGCGTAGATTATTTTGCATTTCTATAACAGTAGCTAGTATTTGGTAGTAGTATATCATTTTGCTTTAGAATAAACTTTGTCAGGTTCTGTTTTATGGTTTTTAACAAAAGAAAAAAATTGTGGTTGTTTCATTTTATGCAACAATTGATGGCAAAAAGTATACGTATTGATAAAAAAAGTCGTATATGCTTATGATACTTTATCCTAAAAGTAAAACGGTTAAAAAAATTTGTAACCGATATATAGATTGGAATCTTTGATTCATACATCTTATTTTTTTCTACAAACCCATTTGATTTTGTTAATTTGTTGCCTTGTGTAATAGAAAGTTTAAAACATTTTGTTTTGTTTTGTTCTCTATGTTGAAAAATATTGATGTATGCATTACCTGGACATTGTAGAACAAAGAAAAAAAGAGGTTATTGGATTGCGACCAAAAAAAAGAAAAAGGAGGTTATTGGATAAAGACAACAAATAATGTGGGGCTCATTAGTATAACCAAAGCATTATCATAATTCATAGTACAAGTCCCCATGTAAACGTACTACTCTCTTGGTGCTTGGCTTCAACTTTCTCTTCTTTTTTTTTTTCTTTTTTTTTGTACTCTCTCTTTGACAAGAATATCTACATATTTTTCCTCAAGGACATTAACGTTGGCGACAAAGAAACAAAGTTTGGTTTTTGTTTTTATTTTTGTTAACAAAGATTGGTTTGACCTTAGAATTATAGTGGTAGAGAAATGATGAAAGTTTCTCTATCACAGTTTTTTGAAATTTTGATTTGGTGATAGTCGACAAGATTCACCGTATGGGCCAAAGTGTTCTATTGATGATGCCTAAAGGCCAAAACGAACATCCAAAATCTTAATTTTAATTTGGGTCATGAACTGTGCCCGATCAAGCCCAAAAACGAAAAAGATACGTAAGCTTGAATAGGAATTCTTGTACATAAAATTACGGCGAACGATTCTATAACTATTCAACATATCATCTATATATTAACCGAGAAAACACTATGTAAACTTTTTTTATGTGTTATTAAATGAGAATTTTTTTGAACACTGCATTTTTATTATTATTCTATTACAAATTATAAAAACTATTATATCGACGATTCCACAACGCACAAGTTTACCGTCTTGATCCACGCCAAACGATTCTACTTTGCCCCATGCTGAAGATCTCCTGCAAGTTTTTCTCTATTAATTTTCAAATATAATAATAAATCTCATCTTCTGGGATTTGAACCCAGTTCTCATGATGTAGAAACATTAATCAACTATTAGGCTAAGAGGGCTTCTACATTCAATGAGAATTTTAAAGAACATATTAATTAAATTAACCAATTAAAACATTTCAATTAATTACATATACCATGTTGGAAATCTCTACATATTTATATTTAATTTTTAATATGAACTCATAAATACATAAGCTACTAATTTAAATCCACCTAAAATATACTTCCTCCGTTCCACAATGATGATTTTTTTTTCAAAAAAAATATTGAAAAATTATTCCCCAAAGATAAAAAATTTAGCGTTTTCAATACATTTTTATCATTTATTGCTAATAAATTGTGAATTTCAAAAAAAATATTAAAACACTATCGGTTAAAATTTCTTGAAAACTTTTTATTGTGAAAATTAATACATTTATAATAGAATATTAATTATTCTTCTTAATATGTGTGAAAAACTCAAAAAATTCATCTTAGTGCAACGGAGGGAGTAACATTTTAATATTTCAAACATTATATAACATAATGTTTTAACAATTAATCATTTATCGATGTCAATTACTTTATAAAAATTGTATTTATGTCCATTTAGATACCATATATATATATGATTGATCATACAATTATTATTCTTTTATATCGTTTAATTGTATTTATGTTATTCTTATTAAAGTTGCGCTTTTTATTTTAGAAGATTTGCATACTAACACGATTTTTGTTTTTTCGTGAGATCAAGTAAGTTTGAAAGAAAGCATAATCAAAGATTTAAAGATAGATGAGAGAAAAACCAGTGACAACGAGTCTCAAGTGCAGATTAAACGTTGGCAACCATTAATAACAGAAGTTCTGAAATGTAATGTGGATGGTGCTTGGCAAAAAGAGAGACCAAGATGTGGAATTGTTTGGGTTTTAAGAGATCAAAGAGGCAGGGTTAAGTGACTGGGAGCAAAGAGTTATCCAAGGCTAAGATCGGTGCTGGATACAGAAGCAGAAGCACTTAGATGAGCAATTATGATGGTGAACTCCCTGGGTTACAATAGAGTGATGTTCGAATCGGACTCGCACACACTTGTCAAGGCAGTGCTGGAGAGTGGCCAAATCACAGCCCAACATTGCAGGATATATCTCATTTGCTCAATCTCTTTGTAGAGGCTAAGGTTATTTTCAATCCTAGAGAGTGTAATAGCGTGGCTGATAGAGTAGCAAAGGAGGCCATGTCTCAAGAGACTTATGTCCCTAAGCTTTATTCTATGGTGCCAATATGGGTGAAAAAAGAAGTGGAAAAAGAACTTGTGTAAAACTGATGAATTGGTTTAATGAATTGATGTTGAGAGAAAAAAAAACATAATCTCAAACGTATTCGATTTACATTAAAAAAAATGTTTAGATTCAATATAAGTACCATGCAAATTAATTTTTGTAAGGTAAAATATATTTATCTACGGGAGATACAATTTGATTTTTTGTTGTTTCCAATTTATCATATATTTTTTTTAAAATTATGATTTTTTGTTTTTAAATATTCTAATCTCGCGTTTGACCCGAGTTTAAAAATCTAGTAGTTATATATATTGCTATCCGCAACATACATTTATTCTAAACGATTCTATAACCATTCCGCAACATACATTCATAAAATCGGAATAATGTATGTTTCGGATATGTTTAGAATGGTTATTATTGCTCGAACGATTCCATTGGATCATCATTATGGCAACGATTGATTGTTCAAAGACAACAACATTTTGATTTGTGCGTTGTGTGTGTTTTTCTTTTTTTAAATACTAAGAGGTTATGGGCGTAAGTCCGTACATCCCTCGGGCCGGAGACCATAATGTGTATTTTCATTTTTATATTGTTTAAGATTTAAATCTACTGTTAAATCTCAAACACAAACATTTTAAAACCAGAATTAAAAATAAAAAATAAAACAGAGCAAAATAGAACAAAAACAGAGGAAATCTTGTAGATGGATCTAACTGATCCCTAAAATGATCTTCCGATGCTCAGAGACAGACTTAAGAACTTTATCCGAGTCAGGCAAAACCTTAGCCACACTCTCTCTTTTCAAACATCTCTTTGCCCACAAGATTAGCTTAGGAAACTCAGCTACAATGCTGAAATTTGCTACCTCCTCGTACGTATAAAACCAACTGTAGTATCCGATAAAAGCAATATCCACAAGCCCGAATTTGTTTCCTCCGAAAAAAGATCGGTCTCCGAGCTCCGATTCAAGAGTCTTGAGTACTTCAATAAACTCTAACTTCGCCGCCTCTTGCTTCTCACCCTTTTCCGACCATAAAGCCTTGCACGGTCCATACGTCTAATCCCAAACACACATAAATTTCATTTGAACGTTACTTATATATCTAATGGATTATAAATTTATAACACAATAACTTAATTATTGAACCAAAATGTAGAATGTGACCTTCTTGTCGATGTAATCAGACCAGAATCTGGCTTGAGCTCTCTGGTAAGGATCCGAAGGAAGAATCGGGTTTTTACCGGGCCATGTCTCGTCGATGTACTGAACTTGGATTATGGATTCGCAAACCGGTTTGCCTTTGTGTATCAAAACCGGAATTTTCTTGTGAATAGGATTCATTTCAAGAAGCAAAGAGCTTTTGTTACTCAAATCTTCTTCTCTGTATTCATATTTCACTCCTTTCTCCTCCAAAGCAATCCTCGTTCTCATGCCGAACATACTCGCCCAATAATCCAATAGAATAACTTCTTCCACCATTTTTAGTTGTTAGCGAAGCTCAATGAAGAAGAGAGGTAGAGAGAGAGAGAGAGAGAAAGTAGTATAGTTTTGGTGATTATAAAGCCAAGAAAAAAGGGTTTTCGAATCGAATTCTCGGTTAAATCATACAGCACAAACTTTTCCATTTCCAACTTTTCACAAAGAGAAGAATAATTGCAACTTTTAAATTATAGGAATCATATTCTTGAGTGACAAGAAACAATATTCTTTGGTGAAAAAAGACATAAACCCTAAGAAAACAGAGAGTACAAATGTATCTTGAAAAACAAGAAATAACATTCTCAGAATATGAAAGACAGAACACACAAGATTCAGACACAATGTATCTTCCTAATCTTAAAGCCGAACGCAACGATTTCATCGGGGTCAAAGCGAGACTTAACCACACTTTCTCTCTGAAAACACCTCCTAGCCGAAGCCATCAGTGTCGGAACTTCTGGTTCGATACTGAAGTTACCTAACTTCTCAGATGCTTCGAACCAGATGTAATAACCAGTCATGGCAATGTCTACGAATCCGAAGTTATCACCACCAAAGTAAGGTTTGTCTCCAAGTTCAGCTTCAAGAATCTTGAGTGCTTCAATATAATCTTTCTTGGCTATTTCTTGTTCCTCGCCTTTCGTTGACCAAATCTTATTCGCTGGCTCGTACAACTGAAATCAAAACAAGCTTAAAGATTTGTCTGCAAAACTCAAATCAATTTCAAGTTCTTGAATTTCCAATGATCAGAATCATCTAGAGACTGAATAAAACAAAAGGGATATTGGATAAGTACCTTCGTATCGATGAAATCGATCCAGAATCTTGCTTGAGCTCTCTGGTAAGGATCAGAAGGGAGAATGGGGTTGTTGTCGGACCAGACCTCGTCGATGTACTGAACTACGTTCATGGATTCGCAAACCGGTTTACCGTTATGGATAAGAACCGGAATTGTCTTGTGAACCGGATTCATTTCTAGGAGCAAAGGGCTCTTGTTCCTTAGATTCTCTTCTCTGTACTCAAACTCAACTCCTTTCTCTCTTAGCGCGATCCTCGCTCGAATACCGAATGGACTCGGCCAGAAATCTAAAAGAATCACTTTATCCGCCATTGTTGTTGTAAGTCTTGTAAAATCAAGATTGTTAAAAAAACTGTGATTCAAACTTCAACGCAAGTGTTTTGTGATTATTTTATATAGTTTTATAGTCTTCTTCAATTTGTTTTCAAGCTTCTCTTTTTATATACTAAATTACATGTCGACTTAGTCAAAACGTGTTATTGAATACAAGAAGAAATTGAAATTTTAAATTGGGTTTTAGATAATGCTTAGGCCACTGCTTACGTCACTATACTTATGACTGAAGATTCTCAAGATCACAAAGTTTATTATTATTTTTTTTTGATAGAATAAAGATCACAAAGTTCCTCTCAAAGAAGTCAAACTTTAAGATTTAAGAGCAAATATCCAATTCAACTGAAACAAAGCATCTGATTTTTAGAACAAGAAAACACAACACACAAAGAGCTAAAACAGAGCAGGAAATGCAATTAAAGAAGTTATTCTCTTACTCAATCCCATATAACTTCTTAAGCTGCAAAACGAATCCAACAACTTTCTCAGAGTCAGGCAAGGACTTAGCCACACTCTCTCTCTCCATACACCTTTTTCCCCAAGCCATTAGTTTCGAACACTCTGGTTCGATGCTGAAGTTACCATACTTCTGGTATGCTGGTAACCAACTGTAGTAACCAACCAAGGCAATGTCTAAAAACCCGAATTTATCGCCGCCAAAGTAAGGTTTATCTCCAAGCTCGGATTGAAGAGTCTTGAGTATTTCAATAAATTCCTTCTTGGCTTCTTCTAGTTCCTCACCTTTTGTTGCCCAAGTTTTTCTCCCACAAACATACAACTGATCCATGTGTCACAAGTAAACATACTCACAAATGAGTTACAAGCAAACCCCTAGAATTTGACATGGATTGTATGAAATATTCATTTGCAAAGTCAATATCTTTTCTTTAACTCCTTTAATACTGTTAGGAATTCCACATTGTAAGCGAGATGAGATCTAAAGTAATATATAAAGAACAGTGACCGGTTCACTAATGATTACTGGCCGGTTTTAAGTTGCAAACCCATGAAACTTAAGAAAGACATATTGTTACTCGATCTAAATAATTTCCGAATCAAGAAAAGAAAAAAAAATAGAAAAATAAAAAGACACTTTTTTGTATACCTTCTTGTCAATGAAATCAGCCCAAAAGAAGGCTTGAGCTCTCTGGTAAGGATCAGAAGGGAGGAGCTGGTTCTTGTCGGACCAGACCTGGTCGATGTACTGGACTTGTATGATAGATTCACAGACCGGTTTACCATTGTGGATGAGAACCGGGATCTTCTTGTAAATCGGATTCATTTCAAGAAGCAAGGGACTCTTGCCATTGAACAAATTCTCTTCTCTATACTCATACTTCACTCCTTTCTCTTTCAACGCGATCATCGTCCTCACACCGAACATGCTAGGCCAGAAATTCAGAAGGATTACCTCGTCCGTCATTGTTGCGATCCGTGAAGCTCTTCTTCTGGGTTCGTCTCTTATTAAATGTGTACTGAATGTAGGTAAGAGAGGAGTTATGCATGTCATTCAGAATTATTCAAACCTTTTTGACCAACCATATTAAACCGTTTTAAAAAATTAGATTTTAATTTGTGATATAATGCATTTTCGATTATAAAAAAAACAGTTCACCAGATAATTGCTTGTTTTCTTAATTATAAAGCCATATAACCTAATTTATTTCATTGGTTTTGTAGTAACTTTATAATATCTCGTATTTTATTTGCAAGTGGGTGTATTATATGTGTCGTGATACTACATGTTGTATGCAGCTGATTAGAAAAATCGTTACTTATTTTTATAAAGTAGTTTTAAATTCACCAAAAAAAGTAAAGTAGTTTTAAAAGTACATTTTGAGAAAATTGTGGAGCCTAATAAAAAAAGGTTTAAAAGATAAATTAGTGATGAATGATAGTACAATTTTGAAGTATATACATTTTTTTTTCTTACAATTCTTCTTTCATTTTGATTTTTTTTTTTTTTGTCACTGCCTTTCATTTTGATTAAATGACTTTTTTTTTAGAACAAGACTCCACATTACAGACCTTGTGCATTATTAGGAACAAGAAAACACAACACACAAGTACACAACAAAGAGCTAAACAAAAACAAAAATAGCAATTAAAGAGAGCTTAGTCTTATTAGATCCCATATAACTTCTTAAGCCGTAAAACATATCCAATAACTTTCTCAGATTCAGGCAAAGACTTAGCCACACTCTCTCTTTCCATACACCTTTTGCCCCAAACCATCAGTTTCGAACACTCTGGTTCGATGCTGAAGTTACCAAACTTCTGGTATGCTGGAAACCAACTGTAGAATCCAATCAGGACAATGTCTACAAACCCGAATTGATCGCCGCCAAAGTAAGGTTTATCTCCTAGCTCGGATTGAAGAGTCTTGAGTATTTCAATAAAGTCCTTCTTGGCTTCTTCTAGCTCCTCACCTTTCGTTGCCCAAGTTTTCCTCCCACAAACAAAAACCTAATCCGTGTGGCACATGTAACACTCTTTGAGTTACAAGCAAAACCCTAGAATCTAACATGGTTTGTCTGAAATACTTTACTTGCAAATTCAAGATCTTTTCGTTAATTCTTCAAATACCCATTAGTTGTTTTCGTGATTCAAAAGTTTCGATTGTTATTACCTTCTTCTCGATGAAATCGGCCCAAAATAAGGCTTGAGCTCTCTGGTAAGGATGAAGGGAGGAGTTGGTTCTTGTTGGACCAGACCTCGTCTATGTACTGGACTTGTATGATAGATTCACAAACCGGTTTACCGTTGTGGATGAGAACCGGGATCTTCTTGTAAATCGGATTCATTTCAAGAAGCAAGGGACTCTTGTTATTGGCCACATCCTCTTCTCTATACTCATACTTCACTCCTTTCTCCTCCAAAGCAATCATGGTGCTCATTCCGAACATGCTCGGCCAGAAATTCAGAAGGATCACCTCGTCCTCCATTGTTGCAATCCATGAAGCTCTTCTTCTGATGGATTCGTCTCTTATTTAAATGTGTGGTGAGTGAGGGGGTAGGTGAAGTTAGGTTAGCTTAGCATGTCATTTAAAAGTATTATACCTTTTTGGCCAAACCATACGTTTCTCTCTGTTTTTCATTTGTTCTATTTGTAGTTTTGTATTTTGGCCAACCATGTTAAACCGTTTAAAAACAACAACTCGTGGTAATTAAATAAGTTGTGTCATTATTAACCTTACTAGTACAAACACTAATATACAGATCGTAGTTAGTATACACATATTTTTATATCAAAGATGACCTACTAATTGATTAGAGGACCTTCCAAGTGGAGTGCCTTCAATGTCACGAGTTCGAATCTTGATGCTGGAAGGATACTAATTTAATTGCTCTGGTTTTATAATTAAGATCAAACATCCAATTGAATCTTGAAAAGCATCCAAATTTTCAGAACAAAGCTCCACTTTACAAACAGAGATAAACAGAACTAAAAACGGCAATTAAAGAGATCTTATCTTACTCGTTACCATATAACTTCTTAAGCAGCAAAACGTATCCAATAACTTTCTCAGGATCAGGCAAAGCCTTAGCCACACTCTCTCTTTCCATACACCTTTTCCCCCAAACCATCAGTTTCGAACACTCTGATTCCATGCTAAAGTTACCAAACTTCTCGTATGCAGGAAACCAACTGTAGAATCCAATCATGAGAATGTCTACAAACCCGAATTTATCGCCACCAAAGTAAGGTTTATCTCCGAGCTCAGATTGAAGAGTCTTGAGTAATTCAATAAACTCCTTATTGGTTGCTTCTAGCTCCTCACCTTTCGTTATCCAAACCCTCCTCCCACAAACACACAACTGTTCTTTGTGACACAAGTAAGCATTAATACATAATCACATATACGAGTTACAAGCAAAGCCCTATCTAACATGGTTCGTCAAACCGTGTACAAAGTCAATTGCAAAGTCAAGATCATTTCTTTAATAGCAGTTGCTTTTGGAGTTGAAAAGTATAAAGAATATATATTCCCACATCGGAAGTGGAAAGAGATTTGAACTAATATATAAGGAACATGAGACATAATCCACCAATTGATTTTGAGTTGGAAGACAAAAAGTTTCGATTTATTGTTACCTTTGTCTCGATGAAATCGGCCCAAAATAAAGCTTGAGATCTCTCGTAAGGATCGGAAGGGAGGAATGGGTTCTTGTCGGACCAGACCTCATCGATGTAGTGGACGATGTTAATGGATTCACAAACCGGTTTATCATTGTGGATGAGAACCGGGATCGTCTTGTGAACCGGATTCATCTCAAGAAGCAAAGGACTCTTGTTATTGATCACATCTTCTTCTATATACTCATACTTCACTCCTTTCTCCTCCAAAGCAATCGTCGCCCTCATTCCGAATATGCTTGGCCAGAAATTCAAAAGAATCACCTCCGCCATTGTTACGATCCTTGAAACTCACAGAGATGTATAGAATAGAATAGTATTTTGGTCAATAAAATCTTCACGGATATGTTAGGCATGTGACATATAAAGTTAAATTATCTTTATCATTATTGGTTTAATTAAAATTAATACAATCATATACTAGTATTATTGGTTGAATGTGGACAAAACTTCACGTATAGTGGAGTCCCCCACTCAAAGCCTCAAAGTGAGGAAACTGAGCAAACATTATTAGAGCATCCAGATCCATGATATAACATAGGTATCATTAAATATAAAATTATTAAAATTTGAATAAAAAAAAGAAAGAGAGTGTTTTTGATTGAAATAATGGGGTGTATTGAAATATAAAATTAATAAAATTTGAGTAAAAAGAAGAGATACTGGGTATTTATTGAAGAGAATATCAAATAGTTGATACTTTTGATACTTTTGAAGAAAAAAAAAGTGTGTTTTTAATAATTTTATATTTAAAGAGAGTATAAAATTAATAAAAGTTGAGTAAAATGATGAAAGAAAATGTATAAAGTTGAGTAAAAGAAAAAAAGAGTGTGTGTTTTAATAATTTTATATTTAATGATACTCATGTTGTATCATGGATGCGGATGCTCTTAATGGACTATCTTTTTTTTGGCCATTTCCATGCTTTATTATACTTTGCACTTTGCAGCTTTTATGTTAAACAAATCCTAATACTGAAATTGTCGTAATGAATTAGAGTGTGCTTAAGCTACTAAAACTAGTTGAGAACCCAACTATTTTTCATAGTTGGAAAAAAGAAGGATTTGCTTTTGTTTTGTTTTTTGTTGTGCCACTACTTTGCATGATTGTAACGTGGCCACATACTATATTAATACACGTTCCCTATTGAATAGTGCGTTACGTAATGACAAAGAAGTCCCAACATCTTTGATTTTATTTGTATTTTCTGTATTTTTGAAAGAGGTGTTCCACCCAAATGGTTGTATTCTACTAAACCCCTTTGTGAATACGACTTCATATTTGAAAACAAATTTGATTTAAAAATCCGTATTTGAGATCCATACAAACCCCCACACACACTCACTGATGCTCTCTCGCATTATTAGGGAAAAACATTTAAAGACAGAACACAACTTGCTCAGAAACCAAACGTCAAGTGAACAAGAAGATTTATTCAGATCCGAGATTATTCTTCCTAAACTCAGCAACGTATCCAACAATCTTCTCAGGGTCAGTGAGAGATTAAGAGACACTCTCTTTCTCCATACACCTTTTGCCCCAAGCGATCAGTTTAGGACACTCTGGTTCGATGCTGATGTTACCATACTTCTCGTACGCTTGAAACCAAGAGTAGAATGCAATGAAGGATATATCTACACAGCCAAAGCTATCTCCACCAAAGTAAGGTTTATCTCCAAGCTCAGATTCAAGAATCTTAAGTGCTTCAATAAACTCCTTCTTGCCTTCTTCTTGTTCCTCACCTTTCTTTCCCCAGATCTTGAATTGTGCTTCACTGACCTAAATCCATTCCACAAGCTTAATAATGAGTTCTACGAACAAAACCCTAAACATGACATGCATCACTCAAACTTTAACCCTAAAATTTGGGGAGTGAATTGTGTGAGCCTAGCAGTTGCAAACTCAAATCAATTCTCAAATCGACATGTAACACTCAAACTTAACCAAACTCAATTATTGCAAATTTTTGAACTTAGGACTCAGATTAAGAAATCTAAGGCACAAAAGGGACTTGGTTTACCTTCTTGTCCACGAAATCAGCCCAGAATCTAGCATTAGCTCTCCCGTAAGGATCAGAAGGGAAGAATGGGTTCTTGTCGGACCAAACCTCGTCTACGTACTGAACAACGTTGAGAGATTCACAGACCGGTTTACCATTGTGGATCAGGACCGGAATCTTCTTGTGAACCGGATTACTCTGAAGAAGCAAAGGGCTCTTGTTCTTGAGATCCTCTTCTCTGTACTCAAACTCAACACCTTTCTCTCTCAATGCGACTCTCGCCCTCATACCGAACATACTCGGCAAGCAATCAAGAAGAATCGTCTGGTTCGCCATTGTTTTATTTTTGAATTGAATTTGTACTCACTTTAGGACACAAAGATATGTTTTTTTCTTGGTCTAGTGAACAAGTTAGTGTGTGTAGTGAAGAAGAAGGTGTGAGTAACGGTTCTTTTATAATGGAAAATGAAGATACAGAAAAAGGAGTTGATTCCCGTTTAGTCACATCAACTTTTTCAAATATCATATGTATGGTCCACATATAAAGCTTGGGATACTCTTCCTTTGTAGATTTTATCTTTATCTCTAATATGTATGTTTTTTTTTTTTTTTTTTTTGAAACTTGCTAATATGTATGTTTGGTAAATATATCTTTAAAAATCGTAACATTCCAAATCTGTTGAAAGCCAGTTACTAACCAATAAAAACACCTGTAATCCATAGTCCATACCATTACTTGTTCATTCGATCAACTTTTTTTTCTTCAGTCGATTATCATTTTCTTCAATTTTATTATGTTGAACAAATGATATTACAACATATGAACATAATAGTTGCTGCAGCAACAAGGCACTTTTTACGTGACTACCTACTCAATTTGTTTGTACTGTTATATTTTAGTTAGATGGATGTACATTTCAACACGTGATATCGATACAAATATATTATCAAGTTATCATATACACACCGTAAAAATGTACACTAAATTCTCAATATACAAATATGTAGAAATGTAAAGATTGTAGGGTTGTAATTTGTGGAGATTCATATATGCGTATATGAGTTCTATCAATCCCATAAACTATATATAGATCCGATTGAAGTTACAAAATTCAATCCGCAATTCTAAAATAACAAATTAATCCAAGCCGCAAAACATCAAACCCGTTTGTTACGGCAAAAAAAAAGTCAATTTTGATCCGGTTTGTTGCGGGTTTGGTGTTTCGCGGGCTGGACTTGCATCAATCACACTAATTAGGGATATGTCAAATTGAGCATTTTAAGCTCGTAATTGAGAACTTTTTGTTTGGAGTGATAAGCTTCGTTAGCTAGAAACAATCCTCATAGAGACGCACACAATTACAATTTAAAAGTTAAACTCACAAGAAACTCATAACATCATTAATTAAATCCGTACTTAAGATTCATACAAACTTGGGACAAATTCAAAAACCACATGAATCTGCCCAAACAAGACAAACACACACACACACTCTACATCCAAACCACCTCACACACATGCTCTTGCATTATTTCAGAAACACAATCGAACAAAAGTAAAAAAAAAACAGAACACAACTCAGAGCATGGAGACCAAAACCAATCTACTCAAGTCCAAATCTCTTCCTGAGCTCAGCGACGAACTCAGTAACCTTGTGAGGATCAGGTAAGGACTTAGCCACAGTCTCTCTCTCCAAACACTTCTTAACCCAAACCATCAGCTTTGGACACTCTGATTCGATGCTCAAGTTACCAAACTTCTCGTATGCAGGAAACCAAGTGTAGAATCCAATCAATGCAATGTCGACATACCCAAATTCATCGCCACCGAAGTAAGGTTTATCTCCAAGCTCAGATTCAAGAGTCTTGAGTATCTCAATCAGCTCCTTCTTAGCTGCTTCAAGCTCCTCACCTTTCGTTGTCCATGTCTTCCTAGATACATCATACACCTGATCCATTGCATAACAGTAACATAAACATCGAGCTAATGCCATAACTCAGAACAAAGCTCAAAACTTTATGTCTACAAACCAAAAAACCTAACCTTTAGAGCTCTAAACTTTCCCAAATCATCAAACTATCTCAGACAAAGCTAGACAAGCTCAAAGATTGAGTACACAAGCAAAAAGCCCTAAAATTTGGGGGTGATTTCAAATAAAGTTTCAATCTTTGAAATCTCCAAATCGCAGACACACAGACCACAATTCTTCTAAAATCTTCCAATTTCAATTTTTGATTAAAAAGGATGTACCTTTTTGTCGATGAAATCAGCCCAGAATCTGGCTTGAGCTCTCTGGTAAGGATCAGAAGGAAGGATAGGGTTCTTGTGAGACCAAACCTCGTCGATGTACTGAACCTGAATGCTAGACTCGCAAACCGGTTTACCATTGTGGATCAAAACCGGAATCTTCTTGTGAATCGGATTCATCTGAAGAAGCAGAGGACTCTTGTTCCTTAGATCTTCTTCTCTGTACTCGAATTCGACACCTTTCTCTCTCAATGCGATCCTTGTCCTCATTCCGAACATACTCGGCCAGAAATCAAGAAGAATCACCTCGTTCGCCATTGTTGCAATCCCTCTCAAGCTCACAAACAAAAAAGAGATCCTTTTTTGGTTTTTTGGTTTAGTGTTCGGTGTTTCACGATTTGTGTGGTGGACAGTGGTTAGGTCACTTTATAAAGGAAAGAATATAAAAGGATACAAAAATGGGATTTTGGTTTCTCAAAAGATGTGTTACGTTACGTAATCTTTAGAAGCATGTGGACAAGTTTAATGCTTTTTTAAGTCATTATTTTATAATTTATTCCATTCCTTTTAAGTGGTACACATTATCTTCTAGGATTCTAGAAATATCATGAAATTTGATAAGTTTCTCCGTAATTAGTTGATTTCTCCTCATAAAGAAAAACCCATTTGGAAGACCAAAATCAAAATGATACAATTTTAACTTTTTTTTTTTATTCAAGACACAAAGACTTTATTGTTATCCAATTCTTTTATAAACGATTATTTTGGAATTGCTGGTTCGCATACGATAGTCCATTCGAGACAAAGTAAATGTTTTCCAACCGAAAGACGGATATAAAATATCGCTTTTATGATCTCATGTTTATAAACAATGAGATTTACATATCTCCTGTTTAAAATAAAAATTTTAATGTAAAATTTCAGTTTAAATGTAAAATTAACTTTTTCATATGAATCTAAAAATTTATTTGTTGAAGAGTTTTGTGAGAGAAAAAGTATCCAAAACTGAAGATTTGGTCCATGCATCTAACTAGAAAATTGTAGTAATTTGGATCTAGAAAAGTGTAGCTAAAATTTCTAGAAACTATGTAGAAGGTAGTAGTAGTAAAGTAACGTACACGTTGACTGAAGTCAGATGTTTCGGTGAGAGTGTGTAGATTTTGTATGCTTAGGCCACTACTTACGTCACTATATTCGAATTTTAAGGTAAGAGTCTACTCGTATGGGCTGGGCTCTTTTGTCATAGCTAACTAAATTTCATGTCACAGCCCAATAATATTTTATCTCCTATACTTTTGAAAATAAATTCACAATCATGCACACCTTTTCAATTTCTTGAGCGTAGAGGTGATTCACGAGGTTTGCAACTATAATTTATCGCTATACATTAAAGAGAATCAACAAGCCTCCAATAGTCACACTATTTTGTTATATTTCTCGAATACACATATAGACTAACATTTGCCTTCTGTTTTTTCATGTGAGTGAGAAATGAAAAAGAAAATGAAAAAAAAATTGAAAAGTACTAATAACTAAGCAACACAAATTAAAAAGGTTTGGTTTGGATAAGAACTCTCGTAATTTCTATTGGTTCAATTTCCTCTTCAAATCCTCACCTCCAATTTCTCATCCTCTTTCACATATATAAGTTATATACACACCAATGAGTTTTTTTTTGTCCTCATGCAGAAAAAAAATCCCATTATATGAAATAGTTTTTGCTACCTTAGTCCCAACTCTCTTCTCCTCAACTTGGTGAGATTTCTCTCACAGATTCTTGTCCTTACACATATATGTATGTCTGTAGAATTACTCATACTGATATTGTCTTTACTCTGTTCTCTCTGATCTCAGGAGATAAGCTAAAAGAAAGAGATGGAGATCACTAACGTTAACGAGTATGAAGCCATTGCTAAGGAAAAATTACCAAAGATGGTCTATGATTACTATGCTTCTGGTGCAGAAGATCAATGGACTCTTCAAGAAAATCGAAACGCTTTCTCTCGAATCTTGTGAGTTTCTGATCATGAAAGTTAAACCTTATTAACAATTGTAATGGTTCATCGGGAAAAGCTTCTTTTGATCATGTCTATCTCTATTGTTGTTATTAAGGTTTCGGCCTCGGATTCTGATTGATGTAAGCAAGATTGATATGACTACAACTGTCTTGGGATTGAAGATATCTATGCCTATCATGGTTGCTCCAACCGCTATGCAAAAAATGGCTCATCCCGAAGGTAAAGAAACCGAAAACATAATAACAGAGTAAAGAAACAGAGCAATGATAGATACTGATTCTTTGCTTTTATTGTAATGTTAAGGTGAGTATGCTACAGCTAGAGCTGCATCAGCCGCAGGAACTATCATGGTTTGACTCTGAACTTTTCTTCTTTCTTGTTTCTCAAGATTGAGACATCATTTAAGCTCTTGTTTGTAGACGTTATCTTCATGGGCTACTTCTAGTGTTGAAGAGGTTGCTTCAACAGGACCTGGAATACGCTTTTTCCAGCTCTATGTAAGCTCCATCTCGCGCGCTAACTTACTTGTTCATGAATCAAGAAAGCCTCAAGATTTAGTTGCTTTTTATTTTATTTTATAGGTTTACAAGGATAGGAACGTGGTGGCTCAACTTGTGAGAAGAGCAGAGAGAGCCGGGTTCAAAGCAATCGCTCTCACTGTCGATACACCGAGGCTTGGTCGCAGAGAATCTGATATCAAGAACAGGTTTACCTTGCCACCTTACTTGACTTTGAAGAATTTTGAAGGTCTTGACCTCGGCAAGATGGATATGGTAACAACATATTTGATCATTTTATATATTTTCTATATGATTTGGCACTTTCCTATACATTTCTTGGTGGATTATGTAGGCAAATGACTCAGGACTCGCATCGTACGTGGCTGGACAAATTGATCGTACCTTGAGCTGGAAGGCAAAGCAAATACAAAATCAATGAATTGGAAACTATTACAGATTGAAAAACAGAACTTGTTGTGATTGATCTTCTTTGTGATGCTTGATACAGGATGTGCAATGGCTTCAGACCATCACAAAGCTTCCCATTCTAGTGAAAGGTGTCCTCACAGCTGAGGATGGTGAGAAAACCCTAAAAATCAACAACACAAAACTCTCTTCTTCTTCTTCTTCTTCTTCTTCTTCTTCTTCTTCTTCTTCTTCTTCTTCTTCTTCTTCTTCTTCTTCTTCTTCTTCTTCTTCTTCTTCTTCTTCTTCTTCTTCATCATCATCACTAGATTCATGTGTTGTTACTTCACATTTTGTGAAAGAAAAAAACCCAAGAAAATGTATGTTACTTTTTTCGTATGCAGCTAGAATGGCGGTACAAGCAGGAGCAGCCGGTATCATCGTGTCTAACCACGGTGCTCGTCAACTCGATTATGTCCCAGCCACAATCATAGCCCTTGAAGAGGTACCAAAAATCAAATTCTTTATTACAATTGAACTCTTGATGATTGTGCTATATACTACTGGCTCTAGGTTGTTAAAGCAGCTCAGGGAAAGATTCCGGTGTTCTTAGACGGTGGGGTTCGTCGTGGTACCGATGTTTTCAAAGCCCTTGCGCTTGGAGCCTCAGGCATATTCGTAAGTGATAGTAGTTTTCTTGCTAGACAAGAAACCATTCTCTCTTTCTTGGGATACAAGAAACTCATTATTCGCTTCTTAACGGTTTCTGAATCTTTTGGGAAACAGATCGGACGGCCGGTGGTGTTCTCGTTGGCGGCGGAAGGAGAGGCCGGAGTGAGGAAAGTGTTACAGATGATGAGGGAAGAGTTCGAACTCACAATGGCATTAAGTGGATGCACTTCTTTGAAGGAGATTACGCGTAACCACATTACCACAGATTGGGATGCTCCTCAAGCACGTTTAGTCCCAAAGCTGTAGATAGATTTACACCAAAAATGAAACAATGTGTATGTGTTAACGTTGTCTCCTCGTCTTCTATCGTTTGATTTGGTGTATTCACTACAAGAAAACAGACAAATTTCCGACGGTTTTAACCGGTCGGTTCTATCTCGTCGAAAATAGAAATTCCGTCGGAAATAGAAATTCCGTCGGAAATCCGTCGGAAAAGAAATAACCGGAATCCGTCAGTATTTCATTGTCCGACGGATTTCCGACGGCTACACATACCGACGAATTTCCGACGGCTACGTATACCGACGGATTTCCGACGGATATATTATTTATTTAAATTTTTTTTTAATTTAATTAAATTTAATTAAATTAAATTAAAATAAAATAAAATAAATTAAATTTAAATATAAATAAAAATTAAATTAAAATAAAAATAAAAAAAAACAACATTTAAAATTAAGTTTCAATATTTTTAAAAGTGATTTAGAAAATTAAAATATTACATAACGTAAAGTCTATCGGTTACGAAAGATCTCGTTCATCCTTTCTTCCATTTCCCGCATTCGTGCCATCTGCTCTTCCATTGCCCGCATGCGTTCCATCTGTTCTTCCATTGCCTGCATGCGTGCCTGCTGTTCCTCGTAGCGTGCTGCATCTTGTGCGCGTTGTACCTCCAACCCGGTCACCCGCTCGAGAAGCTCGGCGTTCTGTGCCCTCAACGTACTATCTGCATGAAAGCGGTAAGAATTGACGGACGTGGATGAACTGTCTTCCGGGAGGCCAAACACACGACCTCTGTGCTTAGGCGCAACCTACGAAAAAAAATCAATCAATAAATGTTGTAAGTTGTTTATATTTAAATTTATTTAAAATTTAATTAAAATTGACAGTGTTACTAACCTGATAGGTAAACTCGTTGATCATCTCGAGAGGAACTTCCGTGGCCGGGGGAGTTCCTTCGACGATCGGTTGGGATTGGAGGTACTCCTCACCCAACCTCTCCACGCTCTCCACGATTTCACGAGCAATGGGATCTTGAATTTCCCCCGTCTTTCTGTTGGTGTGCGCATCTTTGACCAAGTCAAGATGTGACGGACGCACACCGGTCCTCTCCATCTGTTGGCATAGATAATGAAAGAAATATGAGAAGTGTTATAAATAAAATTTTAGTAAAATTTATAAAATTACCAGCTTCTGAAGACGTGACGCTTTGCTCGTTGCACCGAGGTTATGGGTCGCCGGTCCCTTCCCCTTCCGGTCGCTGTTCCGGTTAGACGAGTTCTTTCCGGAGCTTGCTTTTGTCTCCTCCCGTTCCCAATGGGCAAGTAGTCCAGCCCATAATGTGGTGTTATCTTGCAATCTCCGCGGCACTTTTCCCTCTTTGTACCACATGTCCTTCCATTCGTTTATCTTCAACGAATATTTCCGGGAGGCTTTTCTGTAGAACTCCCGTCGGACCCGGAAAGTCAACTGTGGATCCCAAGTAAATTCTTGCTGAAAAAAACGTACCCATATTAGTATTGACAATTTTAATGGAAATAAAAATCTATATTCTTAATAGGGAAAAAAAAACATACCGCAAATTGCCGAAACCAGGTCTCCTGGGCTGCCACCGGCATCGAACTAAATGTGGGATACGGGCAAGTTATCAACGAATTAGTCATTGCGTTGATCGAACTCGTAATCCCGTTTTCCGAAAATTGAAACCTAAACAATATTTAGTTAAATATTTTTTTAAGTTAATATAATCAAATACATTTTTAAATAAAACTTACCAGGTCGTGTTAGGTGGCAAGTCAGGATCTAGGCGAGTCAACCTATCCCGTCCGGGTTGCGAAACAAACTCGTCAATGGTCATGGCCGTGGGAGCTGAGGGCTGTGTACCCATTGGAGGAGACGGGTGTTGGGGATCCGGAAAGCTAGTCTCTGGGATATGCGACTGACTCCCTCCCCTACTGGAAGTACCGGATCCAGTAGAGTGATGAAATCGCCCATAGTCCCTACGATTGCCAAAATGTTTACACACCGTTGAAATTTACTTACATATATAAATATAAATTCTGATATTAAATATAAATATATGTAAATTTAAATCATAAATTTTAAATATAAATTTACAGATATTTTAATTTACATTACGGATTTAGGGATTTTCAGTTTTTGAGAATTTGCCGACATCGAATTTTTGAGATTTCCGAATTATGAAATTTACGGGAATTGGGGAATTAGCGATTTTAGGATATTGATATTTTCAGAAGTAGGGATTTTGGAATTTAGGGATTAATTTATGGAATTTCGGGATTTCATAAATTAAGGTTTTAGGGAGTTAGGGATTGTGGGAAATTGAAGTTTCTCTAAATAGGTATTTAGGGATATTTGGATTATGGATTTCAGATATGAACATTTAGGAATTTACAGATTTAGAAAATTTTTGGAATTTCAGATTTGGTAATTTAAAATTTTAGATATTTACGATTTTTCCAGAATTTGGGATTTTGTAATTTAAACAAATTAAAAAATTAGTAAAATTTCAACAATTTAGAATTTTACTAATTTTTTTAAATTATAAATATTTACGATTTTTTCAGAATTTGAGATTTTGTAATTTAAACAAATTAAAAAATTAGTAAAATTTCAACAATTTAAAATTTTACTAATTTTTTTAAATTATAAATATTTATAATTTTCTACAAATAACAAATACATATTAAAATGTAAATAAATTTTATAAACCCGAAAATTCTCTAAATCACAAAATTTACAAAATGCAAAACTTTTCAAACATCCTAAACCCGTACATTTCTACATTTCTATTATCCTAAATCATTTAATCCCTTAATTTTTAACATCCTAAATCTAACAAATTCTACAAAAACATCTCATAATTCATAATTTACAAAAAAAAACTTCGAAAAACTTACATTGGATTGATGATTTGTTGATAGAGATTGAGATTGTTGATGAATTTGGTGATTCCGGCGTGTTTCCGTCGAGGAGCGAACGTTTTTCGGTGACTTTTTAAGATTTTTTTTCGACTTTTCGTTCTGTCGATGCGAAGAAGAAGATGGTGGTTTTATTACAGGTTTCCGACGGATTTCCGACGGAATTCCGACGGAATTTCCCGCTATTTTCGATGAGATCGAGGCTCTCTAGGCGGCAGAAATTAGGGTTTTCGTCGGAAATCCGTCGGTATTTTTGATGGATTTCCGACGGATGTAATATTTTTATTAAATTAAATTTTTTTTATACAGTTTTTTTTTATATTATAAAAAATATGAAATCCGTCGAAAATCCGTCAAAAATACCGACGGATTTCCGACGGAAACCCTAATTTTTGCCGCCTAGAGAGCCTCGATCTCATCGAAAATAGCGGGAAATTCCGTCGGAATTCCGTCGGAAATCCGTCGGAAACCTGTAATAAAACCACCATCTTCTTCTTCGCATCGACAGAACGAAAAGTCGAAAAAAAATCTTAAAAAGTCACCGGAAAACGTTCGCTCCTCGACGGAAACACGCCGGAATCACCAAATTCATCAACAATCTCAATCTCTATCAACAAATCATCAATTCAATGTAAGTTTTTCGAAGTTTTTTTTTGTAAATTATGAATTATGAGATGTTTTTGTAGAATTTGTTAGATTTAGGATGTTAAAAATTAAGGGATTAAATGATTTAGGATAATAGAAATGTAGAAATGTACGGGTTTAGGATGTTTGAGTTTTGGTGGGTGTCGATCGACACCATGTGTGTGTATCGATCGACACGGGTTGTTATCTCCTCGAGGAATCGAACAGTGGTGACTGTGTCGATCGACAAGGGTGTGTGTGTCGATCGACATGGGTCAAAAATCAGAATTTAGGGTGTTGATTTCTGGTTCGGTTTGAGTTGGCCGATTTGCGGGAACCTAGGGTTCCGTATAAAAGGAGTGGAGACGCGGTTCTCAGCTCTTTTGGCCGTTTTGGGATCAGAGAAAGGGTTTTAGAGAATTTGGGAGAGAGAGAAGAGGATTGAGTGTTCTTCGAGGCTTTCTTGTGGAATTCCCTTGTTTTCTCAATCCTAAACCTTGTTCCTTGCTGGGATTTCGTGGGAGAGGGTCTGGAACGGAGTGGAGATCGATTTCTGGGCGAAATCAGAGGCTGAACTTTAGGGTTTTTCGTGTCCTTCGCGTTCTTCGTTCATTCCTCTTCAGAAATCAGGTGAGTGCGTGACCATAGGTCCTTGGATATAGGGTCGAATGGAATATGATTGCTTGTTGTGTGGTTTTGGGCGTGTTGGTCGTCTGTTGTGCAGGAGATCGATTAGGGTTGTGGAGTTTCGGCCATGAGAGGATGGTGTCGAACTCCATGATCTGCAGGTGCCTGTCGATCGACACTATTATTTGTGTCGATCGACACGGGGTGCATCTGTGTCGATCGATACCGTTGTGGGTGTCGATCGACACACCCATCCTGTCGATCGACACCTAGTGGTTGTGTCGATCGACATAGGGTCTGTTGTTCTGAATTGTGTTGATTGCTTGTTCGATGCATTGTTGCCTGTTCACCCTGGTATTTCATGCTTTCTTTATCTAAGTAATTGGCATGTAGATGGGAGGACCGTCTCACTGGGTATTTATGATAATACTCACGCAACTCTTATAACCATGTGTTGCAGGTAAAGATAAAGTGTGATCGTGGGAATCAAGGCAAGGAAGAGGAGATGATCTGGTGTCTCGTTTGATTGGAATTGCTAGGGTGTTAGTAATTCTAGATTGTGGAATTTGTAGACTTGGTTAAGTTGCTTGGTTAAATGGTTTTAAATTGTTCTGGTTGTGAATTGAATAATTGTTTATTGGGTTATCGGAATTTGTTTGGTTTAGATCCCATATAACTTCTTAAGCCGTAAAACATATCCAATAACTTTCTCAGATTGAGGCAAAGACTTAGCCACACTCTCTCTCTTTCCATACACCTTTGGTGCGAGTTGCGTTCAGGAGACGACGGAGAAGCTCCGTGTCTTGAAGCTGAACATGAAGGGAGCTCAGGATCGGCAGAAGAGTTATGCCGATAAGAGGAGGAAGGAGTTGGAGTTCGAGCTGGGAGACATGGTGTATCTCAAGGCAGCTATGTTGAGGGGTCCTAACAGATCCATTTCAGAGAACAAGCTAAGTCCGAGGTTTATGGGACCGTTCAGAGTTGTGGAGCGGGTCGGGCCGGTAGCTTATAGGCTGGAGTTACCTCAGAGTATGAAGGCTTTTCACAAAGTCTTCCATGTGTCGATGCTGCGGAAGTGTCTGCATGAGTCTGAGGGGGTGTTGGCTAGGATTCCGGAGGATCTTCAGCCCAACATGACATTGGCGGCGAGGCCTGTGAGGATTCTTGAGAGGAGAGTCAAGGTGCTGCGCCGGAAGAGGATACCGTTGGTGAGAGTCGTGTGGGATTGCGACGGTATTGAGGAGGAGACTTGGGAGCCAGAAGCGAAGATGAAGACTAAGTTCTCGAAGTGGATCGAGAAGCAAGCGGAGGCTTGAGGAGTCTTTTTCTTTCTTTGGTTCTGTCTTTTGTAGTAGCATGTGGCTACCATAGTTGTATTTCGTTTTCGTTGTAACGATTATACATTTTTGATGAGTTCTTATTATTTTCTGTGTTGTGAATTGAATAATTGTTTATTGGGTTATCGGAATTTTTTTGGTTTAACCGTTGATTGATGTGCTGTCGTAATTGGAAATTGAGGATTAATGTTTATGGGAACATTGACTCGATCCAATGTAAAAAAAAAAAAAAACGAGTCGGGTTGTTTCAAAATTTATCCGGGAATTGAATAAAAGATTTACACAACGAAATTTTATAACAGATAAAAATCAAAAGCCGAAAGGAAATTTATTTATTTTAAAGTTTGAAAAACATATGTCTCTGTATCCACTCCAAACTTACCTTTTGTTAGAACCTGAAACTTTTTTTTCCCTTTTTTTTCTTTGGCGGAGAATCTACTATCCGTTGCAAAATTCCCTTTCGATTGCATCAACATCTATATTTAAGTTCGGACTTTCTGGTCTTTGGGCAAATTCATCATCATTGTACTGATCCTTTTTATTCTTCGGTGTACCTTCTAAATATCCGCCGCAAACATCTCTTTTGATTGCATCAACATCTATATTTAAGTTCGGACTTTCTGGTCTTTCGGCAAATTCATAATCATAGTAGTGATCCTTACAATATTGTAAATTTCAATGTCAATCGCTACTCTTCTGTCTTTTCGTTTTTCTTTGTGTATCACAAAATAGGTATTTCTAATCATTTCTATGATAGTAGTTTTTTTTGTTTTTTTTAAATCGTGGGAGTTCCGAACATTTGGCTCATTATTTCCTCAGTACCCGGAGCCAGTGTTTGGATATTCCTAATCCTCCGTACCAAAAGGAGTTTGAACCTGAGACACAAAAGACTCAACCTTCTTGTGTTACCACCACCACACTTTTGGTGCTATGATACAGTTGCATTAAGTTTTTTTCTAGGTTTTTAAAAGACAAAACGTCAAAAGACACAGAGGCGTAAGAGCAAACTTCGAACAACAAATCATACCTGTCCTTTCAAGACTCCTACGGCCAAACTAAACGCTTAACTATATATTATCTTCTCTTTTTTTTCCTCCTATATTTTTTTTTAAATCCAAAACATATATAAACTTGGATCTAAAAATTTATATCTTTATTGACAGATATTGGTGTCAAAACTATATCTGCAATGACGAGCAATATAGCTAAATATATAATGAACCAATTCAGCTAAATTGGGTTTATGATTTTTTCTCCCTGATAATGTTGATAATATGATCGATTCATTATAGACATATATATATTGTTTAATATATAAGAAAATAGCGTAAGAACCAAGCTGGATTTGCTTGCGTTGCGTTCGATATTTCACGACAACAGACTAATATCATCATATAGTTGAAAAAAAAAACAATCGCGATTCGCTATTATTTCATTAAAAATTGTTAGAACATGTATCTAGAAGTCTCTACAGTTTACATTTAGACTCGAATGAACTCACACACTGTACACCGTGGCATTTGAGCTTCTATCTGCAAACTCGTCACTTTGTTTTATTTATTTTAAAGAGATTAAAATACAGAAAACTATTTATATGGCGTCGAATTCCAAGACAACTTCAGCGTTTTTTTAGGCAAATATACTATTTGAAGATATAACTATAGAGATATTCTATAAATACGCATGGTTTTGTTGCGAATTTTGGTCAATCATTTTTTCATTTATCACTATTTTTTCTTTATAGATCATGAAAATTCCAGATTTTCGATTTGTAATCTCTCCCAATATCCAAAAAACAGTTTTAAGTATATTCTTTTTAAAGATCTTTTCATCCCAAGTAAACTCCAACTAGGGTTCTGCTTTTTTAAAAGAACCACTAATATTTTATCACCGTTTCGCTTTGATAAATACAAAATTTGAACCTAAACCAGTCTATAGGCATAATATATGTAGATTTGAAAAATAAATAAAGATGCCCCAAAATAAGAGGGGCCATGTAGTGTATTACATGTTCAAGGACCATAACAATAGATTAGTTTAAAAAGAAAAAAAAAAGAGAATCAATTGATTGGCTAATGTGCAATGCAAGTGATATGCTTACGTATACGTGCTTCAGAGTTCAGACCAATAAGAGTAAGATAAAAGATCATAAGAAAATATATTAAAGTATTGCTCTTTGATACAAGTCAAAATTGTGAGATGCATCATGTATCCAGTATGCTATAATTAGGAAGCGCAACAACCTAGACGTAAATCCAAAAATGACGCAAGCCAATAAAATAGATCCATAATTATTTACAGTAACAATGTGGCTTAAATATCTAAAGTTTTCATTGTCAACAAGAAGCTAAAGTTTTTTTAATGAAAAAAGCATTTATAGGTTTATAAAAGTTTTCATACACCATATGAAACATTTTGTAACATACAAAATAACGATAACACAATTCAATTCATACTACGCGGAGGAATATTAATGTTGTGGCGGTTCGAAAACACCATTTTGCACTATTTTGCTTGTGAAAACCAATTTAAAAGATGTTGAAGTATTTTCATATTTAGAGGTAATTACGCAGTCTAAAGAGCTTCAACATTTTTCATGATATCAATTATTTCTTACCTATCCTATCCATGAATTGAAAAATAAATAAAATTATCTTGCTAACACACACATACACACAGAAATCGCATGAAGACAACAAACGAGTATATAGGACCCGACCAAAAAAAAAAAAAAAAGAGTATATGACCCAGTCTCAAAACAGATATCACATGAGATATTTTGGGTTTCCACATTTAAAGGTAAACATTCCTTCTAAGAAATTTTGAAGCCACGCCTATATGGCTATATATAGATTCCTACGCACTTCACACGGAGATATTTACAGAGATATTTTGAAGCCATGCCTATATATATATTATATAGGTTCCTTCAAATATACTATATAAATAAAAATACAATTTATGAAATATCACAAAAAATCTTCCTAGTAATCTACTCTATACTGCATTGCAAAATGTAGAGTAACCCGTGAAAACCCTAGCAGCCACCGTTGTTAGGCTTGGGCGTTTGAAGAGTTTTGGTGATGAAAATCATTGTGTATTAACTTGGTCCGCAACTTGGTTTAGTCACTTAGAAATGGGTTTATTTCTATTGGGTTTCGGTTAGTTTAAACCGTCTTATCTTTGTAATTGTCTTAGTCTATATAAAGCTAAGCATGTGTGGAATTAGGGTTAAGCTTGTTGTTGAGATTTTCTCTGGTGTTTAGAGAAATCTTGTGATAAACCTTATTGTAATCTGTGGTGATAGTGGATTACTGGAAAGCTCCAGATAGAGACTTAGATCACCTACCGTGGTCTGTCTCCCTAAATTCTCTGTGTTCTTACTTTATTGCTCGAACAAACTATTCCGTGAACATCGAAAGAGAGGATCAAATCCCTTCAAGTGGTATCAGAGCCAGGTTAGGTTTGAGGTTTGTGAGCTAGGTCAGAGAAGTTTTCTGCTGAGGTCTAGGAGCTTGGATTGGCATCATCGATAGGGAACAAAGGCGGTGAAGATTTTAGGGTTTTCTGCGTAGAAGAGATCGACGAACAGAGCTGGTGTCGCGCGACACAATCATCCGTATCGCGCGACACAGTGACTGCATAAGTCGGAGTTTTGCGTTTGATCAGTATGTCTACAGAAAATAAGCTGAATGTGAGGATAACCATCTTTGATGGACAAGGTGACTTTTCTATGTGGAAGAGAAGGATGTTAGCTCACATGAACCTTCAGGGATTGAAGGGAGAGTTAATTGCAGCCACTGAATCTGAGCAGCCAAAGAAGAAAAAGGATGAAACGGCTGAGGATTTTGCAGATAGAGTTAAGGCAGAAGAACTCAAGAAGAAGGAACGAGGAGAGAACGCTATGGATATCTTGACTCTCCATCTAGGAGATCTAGTTCTGAGGAAAACAGAAGAGTGTTCAACGGCACGTGAACTTTGGGAAGCACTAGAAAGGCTATACAACACCAAGACTCTACCGAGTCATATTCATCTATTGTATAAGTTTTATACATTCAAGATGGATGGGTCTAAGTCTATCGATCAAAATGTCGATGATTTCTTGAAGACTGTTTCGGAGTTGGCCAGTGTGAAGGTTACTGTCGCGGATGAGGCACAGGCGATTCTCTTACTCAGTTCCTTGCCACCCCAGTATGACTCCATGAAGGAGACATTGAAGTATGGTAGAGAATCTATCTCTATTGAAGACGTGGTGAATGCTGCAAAGTCTAAGGAAACTGAGCTGAAAGCTAAAGGTTTTTCGACTTCACAGAAGATTGGTGAAGCATATGTGGCTTGTGGGAGGCAGTCAAATAGAGATCAACGGAACTCAGGAAGTAAAGGCAGAAGCAGGTCTAATTCGGGCTCTAGGATTACCTGCTGGTACTGCAAGAAGGATGGGCATAAGAAGGCTGATTGCTATGCCTGGAAGAGGAAGGGCGGCGATGATGAGGATGCCACTGCAGCAGTGGTCATCGATCAATCAGCAGGAGTTGATGCATTATCAGTCTCAGAAAATTGGCATCAAGAAAAGTGGGTGATTGATTTGGGTGCTTCATATCACATGACTTCAAGGAGAGACTGGTTTGATACATTTGAGGAAGTCAACTCTGGAAAAGTGCTACTGGCAGACGATTATACTGTTGTTGTTGAAGGAATTGGTTCAATCAACATCAATGCAAGAGGTGGCACCGTCAAGACATTGAAAAATGTCAGGTATATTCCTAAACTCAAAAGAAATTTAATTTCATCCACTATGTTGGACAGGCTTGGATTTGAGCATGGTGGAGGGTATGGAAAGACAAGGTTCTACAAGAACGGGAAGATTGGTCTTCAAGGCACTCTACATGGTTCTCTGTTTTTGCTTGATGGAGAGACTGTTACAGGGCAATCGAATAGTGTTACCAAGAAGCTGTGGGGGGATGACACTGTTTTGTGGCACAGAAGGTTGGGACACATGAGCATGAAGAACCTGATGATCCTAGCAAAAAGGGGCATCATTGACAAGAGAAAGATTTCGGAGATGGATTTCTGTGAGAGTTGTGTAATGGGGAAGACCAAAAGACTGAGTTTCAACGTTGGGAAGCACAACTCCGGTGAAGCACTGAAGTATGTACATTCAGATCTCTGGGGATCTCCATCGGTTACTCATAGCCTGTCGGGTAAGCAGTATTTTCTGTCTATCATCGATGACTACACCAGAAAGGTATGAGTATTTTTCTTGTCTGCTAAGAGTGAAGCTTTCACAAGGTTTTGTGAATGGAAGAAGCTGGTTGAGAATCATATAAGCAAGAAGGTTAAGTGTCTAAGAACAGACAATGGGTTGGAGTTTGTGAACAAAGACTTCGATGAGTTTTGCAGGCAGCATGGGATTGAGAGACACAAGACGTGTCCTTATACTCCACAGCAGAATGGAGTGGCAGAACGCATGAACAGAACGATAATGGAGAAAGTGCGTTGTATACTTGATGAGAGTGGCTTAGGTGAAGAATTCTGGGCTGAGGCGGTGAGCACAACTGTGTACCAAACAAATAGAAGCCCATCATCAGCCTTAGATGGTGGTATTCCTGAGGAACTATGGCTGGGAAGAAAGCCTAGTTATGGACAGATGAGAAGATTTGGGTCATTGGTCTATGTGCATGTAGATCAAGGGAAGTTAAAACCAAGAGCAGTGAAGGGTATTTTCATTAGCTATCCGGAAGGAGTTAAAGGGTACAAAGTGTGGCTTCTGGATGAATCAAGATGTGTGGTTAGCAGGAATGTGGTCTTTGTAGAAGATAAAGTGTTCAAAGACTTGAAGGATGAAGTTTCTGCATCGGAGACTTCGCTGGAGAACCGACTCCAGATACTGTGTCGCGCGACACACCTGTTGGTATCGCGCGACACTCGACTGTGTCGAGCGACACACCATCTGGTGTCGCGCGACACGGAGATACAGAACCATCAGCTTCTGCAGTTGAAGATAACGACCAAGGTTCATCTTCAGGTGGAGTTATTGGAGGTTCGGAGATAGAAGTTATACCTCAGATTCGTACTTCTTCTGGACGAATCATGAAGCTTCCTAGTTACTTCAACGATTATGATATGGCAAGCTTTGCCTTGATTACTGCTGCAGAGATGAGTTGTGAAGAACCTAGGGATTATCAGGAAGCAATGGAAAGTAGGGATAAAACTTTCTGGAATGGAGGTATGGATGAAGAGATGAGTTCTCTGGATAAGAATGAAACATGGAGGCTGGTTAGGAGACCTAAAGGAAGGAAGGTCATTGGTTGCAAGTGGGTTTACAAGTTGAAACCGGGTATACCAAAGATAGAAGAACCACGATATAAAGCTAGGCTTGTCGCCAAGGGATATTCTCAGAAGGAGGGTATTGATTATCAGGAAGTGTTTGCACCAGTGGTGAAACATGTTTCTATCAGGTTTCTTCTATCGGTTGTTGCAGAAGAAGATATGGAACTGGAGCAGCTTGACGTTAAGACTGCATTTCTTCATGGCTTACTTGAAGAAGAGATCTATATGGAGCAGCCTGAGGGTTTCGTTGTTAAGGAAAAGGAGGACTATGTTTGCTTGTTGCAGAAGGCACTGTATGGACTTAAGCAAGCTCCGAGACAGTGGAACAAGTGCTTCGATCAGTTTGTGGTTAGTCATGGGTTTATAAGGAGTGAGTATGACTCATGTGTTAACATAAAAAAGGGCAAAGGTGAGTGTTTTATCTACCTACTCTTGTATGTTGATGACATGCTAATCGCATCTAAGGATATGAAGGAGATACAGATAGTTAAGGATCTGTTGAGCAGTAGGTTCGAGATGAAGGATTTAGGAGCTGCGAGAAGGATTCTTGGAATGGATATTGAGAGAGATCGTGAAGGTGGAGTTCTTACCTTGTCTCAATCTGGTTATATCAAGAAGATCCTGCAGGTATTTAATATGGATGACTCTAAATCTGTTACTACACCTATTGGTTCGCATTTTAAGTTGTCAGCTGTAAAAGATGATGAAGCTGAGACGATTCTGGATGATGTTCCATACTCGAGTGCTATTGGAAGCATCATGTATGCGATGTTGGGGACTAGGTGTGATCTCGCATATGCTGTTGGTTTCGTTAGTAGGTTCATGAGCAAGCCAAGCATGATACATTGGACTGCTGTTAAGTGGGTGCTAAGGTATTTGAAGGGTACCCTGGATCGAAAGATTGTGTTCAGGAAGACAAAGGAGTTCAAGATTGAAGGTTTCTGTGATTCTGATTTTTCATCTGATCTGGACAGAAGCAGGTCGATTACTGGTTATGTTTTCACGGCAGGTGGAACGGTTATTAGCTGGAAGTCAAGTCTTCAATCTGTTGTTGCGCTGTCTACAACTGAGGCAGAGTATATGGCGTTGGTAGAAGCTGTAAAAGAAGCGATTTGGCTAAGAGGTCTGGCAGAAGAGTTCGGCTACAAGAAGGATACTGTAGAGGTCTGGTGTGACTCTCAAAGCGCCTTGAGTTTAGCCAAGAACAACGTCCATCATGAGAGAACGAAGCATATTAGGAGAATGATGCATTTCATTAGGGATATTGTTGCTTCTGGTGAAGTGAAGCTGTCGAAGATCCCAACTGAGAGGAATCCTGCAGATATGTTGACAAAGGTTCTTCCTGTGGAGAAGTTTGAGAAGGCTCTAAGCTTTCTCAGCTTAGGAGAGCACTAAGGCGATGGTGTGGTCTGGAGCTGCACATGCAAGCAAAGATGAAGATGTTATACTCGGAATGATTGTCATCAAGGTGGAGATTTGTTAGGCTTGGGCCTTTGAAGAGCTTTGGTGATGAAAATCATTGTGTATTAACTTGGTCCGCGACTTGGTTTAGTCACTTAGGAATGGGTTTATTTCTATTGGGCTTCGGTTAGTTTAAACCATCTTATTTTTGTAATTGTCTTAGTCTATATAAAGCTAAGCATGTGTGGAATTAGGGTTAAGCTTGTTGTTGAGATTTTCTCTGGTGTTTAGAGAAATCTTGTGATAAACCTTATTGTAATCTGTGGTGATAGTGGATTACTGGAAAGCTCCAGATAGAGACTTAGATCACCTACCGTGGTCTGTCTCCCTAAATTCTCTGTGTTCTTACTTTATTGCTCGAACAAACTATTCCGTGAACATCTAAAGAGAGGATCAAATCCCTTCACTTCTCTTCCTAGGAAGTCAGAAGAAATCAATCGCTCGGATTGGTGACCGACGACTTCGTTAGCACCGTCTCCGGTGTCCTGTTCGTCGCTAGTATAGCTTGTGTCGTTTAGATGGTGTTGCCTTGGACTTCGGGTCAGATTGGTTTATCATTGGAGATTTGGAGATCTGATTCAAGCTTCTTCTGAGACGGTGGTGGCAAGGGTGAAGGCGAACGAGGGTGCCGATCCTATCTTTGGATGACGGAGTTCTTATGCAAACACCATCGGTTATACCTTCTAATTTTCACCGCGGTTATTGTTCTTGAGCTTATTGTGGGCTCAGCGAGATCTTCTGTTCGCGATTGACCATGTCGCCTAGGAAACTTCAGGCGTGTATTCCCCTGGTTTCCATTGATTTCGGGTTTGTTTCCTTTAGATCTGGTTTTGACAGTTTCATCAGTCTAAGATTTAGTGTAGTTTGAAATTAAGGTGTTTAGTATTGTTTGTTTTTGGGCTTCTAGTGTATCACCGTAGATGTTGAAGGTTGGAGTTCTCTGATGTGGGTTTGGTTTTGTCCTTGGATACCTCTGCATTTGTTTTGCTTCCCTCCGAGTTATGTGTTTTGATTTGGGCTTGGTCTCGTCGATGGGATTCGTATTTCGGATAATAATTCATTGTGGAGGCATCTACTAATCTATCTCTGAGTCTTTTGTGGTTTTGGGGTTTGGATTTTAGACAAAGTAGTGGTTTCGATTTTTAACTCTTCTCTTGCGAGGAGATGACCAATTTTAATCTGTAAGTGGTTGAAGCTGGTTTGCGAGTGTCCGCGTGTAAGAGTTATGGGTCTTAAAAGGCGTTTTCACTATTGGAGGTCAAGGCTCTTTTTTGAACCTAGTTCATCTCGAGGTTTTAGATTATTTGGAGTGTTCTTTTTGGTGTGGTTGCTTAGCTATGTTTCTTCTTTCTCATGAGATCTTTCTCTGCTAAAGTTGTTGTCGGTTGAGCTTGCTTTAGGTCCATCGACATGTACTCTGGTTTGTGGAGTTACTTTTGCCTTATGGTTGTTGGCACAACTTCTACATCTTCCGGTTCTTGGAGAAGTCTTGGGAGGTTTTTGGTTCAAAGTGTAGCTTGTAGTGTCGAGGGTTCCATCTTCTTTCCCAGTTGGTACTCTAACTCATGTTTTTTATGCTTATGGGGTTTTTGGTAGTGTTTTCTTTTGCTTCTGGGATTCTAGTTTCTTGGGACTTAGTATGTAACACCCCGACCGCCTACCCTTGGGCCCAAGCCCACTCTCGGCTCGTGGGTCCACCTTTGTCCGACAGTCGGTGCGTTAGTCCGGGAGGTTCGAAAGACTTGTTTACTGATCCTGCAAATCACCACGTGATCTTTCTCCGTGTTTTGTCCTCACTCACACGGTACTGGAAATGACTTCCCAGTAGGGCACCCATTCTTAAATTCCTCAAGCCCAAACACGCTTAACTCTGGAGTTCTCTCTGGATGTGTGACGGAAAAAATAAGTGCACTTTGGTGATATAGGTAGCCAAATCAATTCTCTTAAATCTTTCCGCATGCACCACATATTTTTAGAAACCGGTCTCTTGAAGATCTGGCTTAGTATTCCAAAACCGTATTCTAAAATTGTATTCCACCCTCGTATTTTTCTCTTGTATTTGAATGACATCCAGATGACATAAAAAAAATTATTCTATACTGATGTAGACTAATTTAATTATTTAAAACAAAATTGTATTAGTGCTAGTGATTTTCATGGATAAAAATGGTTGGTCTGTTTCTAAACAATATTTGCAGAAAATGGATAGCAAAAGTGCAAAACTGTAGTTAAAGAAAGTTTTTCCGCATATGATTAATATTTCATCCTCATTGATGATAGTTAAGCAAAATGTCAAATTCAAAAACTGAAAGTTTTGCAATTTTTTTAGTAAAATCATTTAGTGGTGATACCTTTGTTTATAACGCCAATGTTATCAAAATCACGAATTAGTCCAAGTAACAAACTATCACGAATGGATGTTAAAACGTAAGTACAATATAATTTCTGTAAATCAATATTCGATAAGTTAGGAGGTGTTATTGAATTAATATTTTTAATATAAAATTAATTACAAATTAGTTTATCAAATGCAACAGTAAATTATTAAACCTCTAAATCAATAATTTTTTCCGGTTTTGACATTATTAATTTACCGTTATTTTTCTTCTGATTTTAAAACAAATTATAATTTAAATTTTCAGAAACTCAACACATGCCACATCAACTGTAAAAACGTATTTTTGTTTGGATAAATTTTATATTCAATTGAAAAAAAAGACTATCAATTTATAAGGATTTTTTTTTGTTGTCAACCAATTTATAAGATTTTTATTGTAATTCTTTTCTAATCATTTCTCTAACTGAATTAATTATATACATGTACATAACTACAATTCAAGAGATTCGACCCGGAGATAAATGTACAACAATCCCTCTTGGACACAAATGATGCGATTGTAGTGCTTATAGTCAAGGTGGTGAATCTATAGAGAATTACACAGTTCAGACCGATTAGTCTATGTAATGTGTTGTTCAAAATAATTACAAAGACTATGGTGGGAAGACTGAAAGGTATTATGCCAAAGTTGATAGGGTCGCCACAATCTAGCTTTATACTAGGAAGATTAAGTGCTGATAATATAGTAGTGGTACAAGAGGTTGTCCACTCTATGCGACGCAAGAAAGGGAGAAAATGATGGACGTTATTGAAATTGAATTTAGAGAAAACTTATGATCGTATTAGATGGGATTTTCTGGAGGATTCTATCAAGCTGCTAGGCTTTCTGATATATGGGTTAGATGGATTATGCACTGTGTTTCAGGACCACCAATGAGCCTACTTTTTAATGGGGAGAAGATAGAACCCTTCAAACCGTTAAGAGGGCTGCGCCAAGGGGATCTGTTGTCCCCGTACTTGTTTGTTCTCTGTATGGAGCGACTTTGCACTTGATAGAGGAAGTAATCATGGAGAACAAGTGGAAACCGATCAGTTTATCGAGGGGAGGACCGAAACTATCACATATTTGCTTTGCGGATGATTTGATATTGTTTGCTGAAGCTTATCTGTCCCAGATTCGTGTGATAAGAAATGTGTTAGAAAGATTTTGTTTAGCATCAGGACAGAAGGTGAGCCTTGAGAAGTCAAAAATCTTCTTCTATGGTAATGTTTCTCGAGACCTCGAGAACCTAATCAACGATGAAAGTGAGATCAAAGCAACGGGGGAGTTGGGCATATATTTGGGAATGCCGGTTCTTCAACAGAGGATTAATAAGGAAACGTTTTGGGATGTTTTGGCGAAAGTAGCTTCGCGGGTGGCAGGATGGAAGAGCCGTATGATTAGCTTTGCAGGTAGAATTAATCTTACCATAACAGTCTTGTCCTCGATTCTGGTACACTCAATGAGCACCATTAGATTGCCAGCTTCTACCTTAAACATGCTGGATAGAGTGTCGAGGGATTTCTTATGGGGGATACAATAGAGAAGAAAAAGCAGCATCTACTTGCTTGGGAGAGAGTTTCTTTACCAAAAATGGAAGGGGATTAGAAATCAGAAAAACCGAGTGATATGAATAAGATACTTCTTGCTAAAGTGGGTTGGAGGGTTTTGCATGATCAATCTAGTCTATGCGCAAGGGTGGTGCGAAACAAGTATAAAGTTGGGGAGATTCATGATCGATCTTGGACGGTGGTTCGGAGTAATTGGTCCTCTACTTGGCGGAGTATAGGCATGAGGCTTCGGGAGGTGATTTATAACGGCCAAAGTTGGGTGATTGGGGATGGAAATTAAATTTTGGACAGACAAGTGGTTGTTGAAGGAACCTATGCGAGAGATGGTTACAAGAGAGCTGCCGAAGGGATGTGAGAATATGAAAGCTCAGGACTTTTGGTAGGATGGCATTGGTTAGAACCTAACTAGAATCGGACCGTATGTGACTGAGGAGAGAAAACTGAAGCTTGCAGCTGTAGTCTTAGATACGGTGACAGGGCAAAAGGATAGATTATCGTGGGGAGAGAAATCGACATACGACTTACTTACACGAGATGAAGCACCGAGGCAGGATATGGAGACATTCTATAAGCGTGTGTGGAGGGTAATGGCACCAGAGAGGATTTGAGTCTTCATTTGGTTAGTTGTAAATCAAGCAATTATGACTAATCAAGAAAGACATAGAAGACATCAGTGTGATACGGAGATTTGTCAGGTGTGTAAGTGGAGTCCATCTTACATATTCTTCGTGATTGTCCGTTATGGTAGAGATTTGGACTCAGATTGTGCTGCCAAAGAAGAGACTGGCTTTCTTTGCTAAGATCCTACTTGAATGGATTTATGGAAATCTATGTGAGGCAGTTGAGACAACAGATGAACCGTGGTCTACGACCTTTGAAGTAGCCGTACGGTGGGGCTAGAAGTGGAGGTGTGGAATCGTTTTTGGTGAAAATCGACTCTATAAAGATAGAGTGCGATTTATTATAGAGAAGTCGAAGGAGGTAACATTGGCAAGTTTGACAAATGAGGATCGGATAGAGACAGTGGGGAAAGTTGAAAGAATGATAGGGTGGGTGGCTCCAAGAAATGATTGGTTTAAATTGAATACAGATGGTGCATCTCGTGGGAACCCAGGGTTGTCTACTGCGTTAGGTGTACTGCAGAATGGTGAGGGGAGTTGGTGTGGTGGATTTGCACTAAACATTGGGCGGTGTTCTTCACCGTTGGTGGAGCTGTGGGGGGGGGGGGGGGGGGTTATTATGACCTCTATATAGCATGGGCTAAAAGGATTACGAGATTGGAGTTCGAGGTGGACTCTGAGATGGTGGTTGGGTTTCTGACGATAGGGTATGTGAATCTCATCTGCTGTCATTCCTGGTACGACTGTGCCATGATTTTTTGTCAAAGGACTGGATAGTCCGGATTACTCACGTGTATAAAGAAGCTAATTGTCTAGCTGACGGATTATCGAACTATGTTTTTACTTTACCGTTAGGGTTTTATGTTTTGAATTGCCGATTCGATATTGAGAGAAGATGTTTGTGGATTCACTCGATCGAGACAAGTTCGTATGTAGTTGATTTTATATTTATAATAAATGCTAGGGGATTTGTCCCCTGGCCACTCACAAAAAAAAACAATCCCTCTAGGCAACAATCTCTCTCTAAAGTTAAAAAACAAAAAAAAAACAATCTCTCTATACTCTTTATCACACTCATAGTAACGTTCTATTTTTTTTCAAAATCTCGAATCTAAAACTCTGTATTATCACAAAACTTGATTCAATAAATCTTCCTTACTAATGAACGTCCCATGGAAACCATAAGGCACTCTTGACGGAAGCGAAACCGTAGTTTCAAGCTTCATACTAACGGAGTTTATAATTTGTAATTCCGATTTTACCCTCTCCTCGTCGTGAATAAACACCATAATGTAACCGCCGTCTTCTCCGTCACCGGAAGGTAGAAACATAGGCTCTCCTCCGTATTTCCCATCTCCGTAAACATATTTGAGAATCTCTCCGGTCGATAAATCCACTTTGGCAAAACCGGAGACTTTAGGCCACGGTTCGGTTAAAGCAAGGTAAACAAACCGGGTTTTTCTACCTAAAAAATTCCGGTTTACCATACCGGCTTCGAGATTGACTCGTTCGGAGATAACCGATCGACGCGTGGATTCCCCTGTTTTCAGGTTGAGTCTTATCTCCGACAAAACACACTCAAGTGTTTCGTCGTGTTCGTTGAAAATCGAGTCAGGAGGAGTCATGCATGATCCGATCACAACAACTTCGTCTGTATCTGGTTCTTCCCAAGAATTCCAAAAATGGAAACAGAAGCAATCTTCCACTTCGATCCATCGAATCGACGAAGAATCTTTGTCGTATTTGTTCAAAACACCGAATCTTGATTTCTTCTTCTTGTCGTAAACCACTGGTGAACCACCACGGATCATCTCCGGTAACCGGAAAACCACTTGTTGGTCAGGAATCACTACGAAATTCTCGGTGATCACGAAGTCGTGGATCATCGTCGGTTGATCGAGATGAATCTCGACGTCCTGTGATTTCTCACCGGACGCTGAGAATCTGAAGTATTTCAGGTACGGTTTCGAAACGACGTCGTAGCTCAGCGCGAATAGTTCTCGAGTGACCGGGTCGATTTTCGGATGGGCGATCATTGTTGATTTTAACTGACCGTCGAAATCGTACCGACCGGAAGTTACTAAATCTCCGGTTTGAGTGACTTTGACATGGTACGGTAAATCGTCTTCGGACATGGCTAAGAGATGACCGTTGAAATAGACTAAACCGGCATTAGCTACACCGAGTCCACGAGTCGGGTCGACTAAACCGAATAGTCCACGAGCATTGAAAAGCATAAGCTTAGCTATGCCTAAATGTCCATGAAGCTCTCCGATTGCTTTAGGGAAAACAGAGCGACCAAATTCTCGTTCTTGAACAAACCGGTTTGTTTCGGTGAACCGGCAAGCGTAGCTAACCGAACCGTTATCGAACCGGACTGCATGAACCATACCGTCTCCGTCGAAGAAATGATGACCGGATATTGGTTTGTGAAGCGGATTCGCTCCGTTTCTGACGTAAACTCCTTGAATGCAATCTGGGATTGTTCCGGTCACCGGAAGGTTATGTCGGACTGGCTGTTCCGGTACCGGAAAGAAATTTCCGGCTATTTGAACGGCGGGGTCTGCCGTTTTAGGGAGCGGATGACTGCGGCGTTCGTGGGAGGCCATGGCGTTTTCCACCGCGTCTAAGATCGTAGCGGCGGTTCTCTGTACCGGGTTTAGTTTTGGTTTCGGATTGGTTGTTTTGGGGATTAAATTTGCGACGTCGTTGCATAGTTTCTTCCATGACGGTGGTTTGTATGCCGGAGATTGGAGAGAAGACGCGATGGTAGTTTTTTTGTTGACGGAGAAAGAAACAGAGGAAGGGTTTAGTTTCTTGTTGCCGAGTGTTGAGGAGAACGATAGAGAGTGAAGATTGGATCTTGAAGAAGTGGAGAAAGATCGATCGAGAAATTGGGTTGAAGTAGAAGTAGAACTAGAACTAGAAGCCATAGTTTATTGATGAAACGCTGCGTTTTGGGGTTTTACTATTGGTTTCTTTAAGACCATGTTTGTGTTTTGTCCATATTGTCTGTGTGAGAGAGAGAGGCGAGTGTTTTGTGAGTGAAAACAGGGGACAGAGGATTTCTATATATACAGTAAAACTTCTATAAAGTTAACATTATGATATTTTATTAATTTAGCGAAATATTAATTTATCAAAAAGTTAATTGGATCAAAAACTTAATTTAAAACTTAAAAATTATATTAATTTAACGAGATATTAATTTATCGAGTATTAATTTATAAAAATATTAATTTATCAAATATATTAATTTATAGAAGTTATACTGTAAAAAAAGACGAAGGACATTGTAGTCTTTTCGCTTGTCAATTATTCTAATATTTTCCATGTTATTTTACATGTGTCATAATTCCATATATGATGAGACTTGTATTTGTTTTCACATCTTTTATTTTAATTTTTAATTTTTCTTTTCTTTTGTTTTTTAGGATTGAGATATATTTTGGCCCAAAACAAAAAAAATCTCAAATAGAGGTTTGTGTAGTTTTTTAAAATTACTAAACAATATATGATATTGTGTATAATACAAAGCCGGAAAGAATCTGAAAATTAAGTTGGCGGACAAACACATATGCCAAAAATTCACCACTTTAACCACTAGAAGTAGACAGGTAGAAAAACTCATCCAAAAATATTACCGAGGAAAAAAACATGGTGGTATACACAGATCAAATCGGATTGCAAGGATCACAAGTCAAAAAGAAGTTTGTGTAGTTAAAAAGATAAAGAGAGATAAGTTAATCTGTGAAAGAATTTATTTCAAAAAAATACTATAATTTATAGTGTCAATTTTCATTTTATCCAGTGATGATTTGTTATGTATCCTCAACTAATAAAATGTTGCTTTTACAATTGATTCAAACTCATGGAAATCATATATCTTTATGTAGGTTTTTTTACCATTCGACTAATCTCTCAGAATAAGTGTAACCGGCGAATAGTCCATTCACCAGATTTTTTAATGGGTCTAAAACCGTCGACTGATCAAATGGAATGGTTAGATAATTTTACGCTTGAAGGAAATTGAATTCTGGCCTAAACCCATAAAACAATTTTTTCCTCAAATGAAAACCAGTAATCCACCACCATTTGGTTGTATCCTTATGTAGTTATAAAAAAGTTTCACGTAATATAGAATAAAAAAGAAAAATTATCCCATGCTCAAATTATCAAAGCGTTAGACTATCTCCAATGCTAGTTTTTAGGGAGTCTCTAGTGTTAAATTTACATAATTGTGAAAACTAACCGAACATATGGTATTCGGTTAGTTTTCACAATTACGTAAATTTAACACTCAAATTTTTAAAATTAATTTGATAAAAAAAAATCTCTAAAAAGTTCGGATGTCAATCGATTGTTGTATGTCAACTATAAATAGCTTCTTCCTTTTGAAAAAAACAAAGAATTTAACTTTTTGTGTTAAAATTGGTTAAAAAAAAGAAATTTTACTATCAAATTAATTTGAAACCAAGTGCTAAATTTACATCAAGTTATAAAAAAACAAATTGAACTTATGGTACCTCTAACGAACTTCTAAGTGATAAAGGACGGGATACTATGTTCTATTCATCTTCACAATTACGCAAATTTAACACTCAAATTTCTAACACTATTGTTACAAATAAACAAAAAGAGTAGTGTTGTTCGCTCTAGCCGCTAAGCTCTCAGGCACGATTATCGAAGCAACCAAAATCTTATCTTTCTCCGGCGCCGGTGGGCCTCTTGCTCGTCGGTGTTGGACGATGGTTCTTCTTCTCTGCTCATCTGTTGCTCCCTCGCTGTATCTGACTTCTCTTTAATTTTCGTTTTGCCCTTCCGACTATCTTTGGAGAAAAGATAACTTGGCTTCGGTGATATGCATATCTATATTGCCTTTGATTCGACATGTTCTATCAAAGGACAATCTCTCTGTGTTTATATCATGCTTCTATGGCATGGATTTATTCTTGATTCGAGATTGATTTACGATACTCAGATCCCCTTCGACTCAATACGCCCTCACCATCTAGGCTCTCTTCTCGGTCTTTGAAGCCGAAGATCTATCAGCAGGAGCAGAATCCATCTCATTGATTCAAGACATGTCGATGATACTCAATATCGTAGCTATGCGACCCCTTACTGCAGTATGCAGCCCCATTTATGTTCTCGCTTCAACCGATGATGGTGAGCTTCTCTCGCCCAGGTACAAGCCATGCTCCTTGTTATCCACATTTTTAGTCTCTACGAGTCTCTGGTTCTAGGTGGATATGTGAGTCACCTGTTAGTATCTCTTTTGCGGTTTCTCTAAGCTGCTTATGCGAAATATGTTTGTCGCTTAACGGTACAATCTCCTAAGACCTTTTTACGAAAGCTGTGTTGTTGTTGATACCTTCTATGTGGCATATTGAAGTTTCAAATTTCTTAAATTAATTTGAAAAAAAAATTGAAAAAAACAAAAAAAAAATCTCTAGAAAGTTTGGATCGTGGACAGGTTTAAGATAATTTTGGCTCAATTATCGTGACAGAAAAAGTTCTTCCTAACACATACATCTACATAATAATGCACATTGTAATCTTACAATTCACACAGTAATTAAGAGGACACTGACCTCGAAAAGAACGGTTCGGTCAGGTTCTGGAACCGTCAAAGGTTGTTGTAGAAAGATGTGCCGTTGTTCGATTCGATCATTCGAAGGGGTAAAAAGCTGTCAAAATTACGGTCGTTGTTACAACACAAGAAATAGAGAATGAATTAGGGGAAAGAGAAACATCGTCGAGACTTACTTGATGATTTGTGGCAGAGCTTTCAATGGCAGTGAGGGTTTTGAGAGACCTCGTAACTCTTCTTGTTGATGATGGTGTCTTCTTCAAGATTTACAACTCTAGATCTGAAATTAGGAAGTAGCTTTTGGGAAATTGATCGGAGAAGAAAAGAAAGAAGAAACGATGGAGGGAGAGACAGAGAGAGTTTTTGAAAGAAAGTAGTCGTTATGGGAGTGACTAATCTCATTTAAAGGAAGTAGTCGTTTTTTTTTGAATTGTGAGAATTAGTGTTTTAAAATATTTATATTGAAATACGGGGGATTCTCAAAACAATTAATAAATTGAGTTTATGGCACTTTCAACGGTAAAACCTATATCTGATTGGTGAAGTTTAAAAATAATCTGTTTGGTTTATATTATTTCCCTTAATTTATGTCCCCGATTTTGTTCTGCGAGTATTTATGTAAAGGATATGTAGACATATTAGTGATGCGTATACGATTTATCAAGAATAATTTCCTCTTCATTCATGGAGTAAAGAACCAAAAAGAAATACTAAAATTAACCATCTAGTAAAAACACCAATTTAGTCAAAATTAAAAAAATTGTGAATCATTAAAGGCAAGAGGGTGGAAAAATCTTGCCACGTGTCTGACCACCAACATTATCACACAAAGCGGTGGCTGGACCGTCGTATCCACGGTGGACCAAGATAACGTCGACGAGCTCAACGTTTTTGCAAGGAGCATTCTTGCTACATTGCAATTTCACAGCCACTTTGTTCGTCGATGTTCCCCAAATGTTATGAAACTTCACGTCTCGTATCTGAATCTGTGAAAAAGACTGCAATTTCAAAAATAAAAAAATACATTTAGATAATATAAAGAAACTAAAAAAAACTTGTTTCTTGTCATGGAAGTTACCTTGTCGCTGCAAGGTGAGATTGGACAGTAGTGTTGATCTATGTTGATTGGGTTTCCGACATTAATCATCTGAAGATTCGTGTAAAGAAAATTTGATACTAAGTTCCGTGAAGCCGAAGAAGCCCATGTCTTGATCCGTACCCCATTACTCGTACCGTTAAAGATCGAATCCCTAACCGTTAATCCTCGAACGCTCTTCTCATTTGTATACTTCCCCAAACTTCCAACGCTGATTCCATGACCTGGTCCACAATTAACTCCGGAGATATCCAAATCGGTGGTTCCCGACAAGATCGCTATGCAGTCGTCTCCGGTTCCAATGTCTACATTGTGGATCTTGATGTGGTTCGATAAACCTATCTTGATCCCATCGGTGTTAGGGCTGTTTCCGGGAGCCCTAATTCTGACTTGCGTGATGTTCAAGTGTGAAACCGCGAAGAAGTTGAAGTGACCCATTTTGCTGTTGAGTGATTTAATGCGTGAGATTCTCGAGAATCTCACGAATTGGAACCCAATGTTCATAGGTAGAGGCCGACATTTAGGGTTTCTGCGGCAATCATTATGTCGCCAAGAGTAGCTTCCTTGTCCGTCAAGAATGCCTCCACCTGAGACCGCGAGATTGTCAACGTACCTGAAGATGATCCACGTGTCTTGTTTGATGACATTAGCTTCTTTAGGAGCTAACAAAGTTCCTTTGATGATGAAACTAATCCGACTTTTACATGGTCCCGCGAAGGTTACGCCACCGAGGTAGAATGTTCCAAATGGAACGTATACGTACACTCTAGGGTTTCCTTTCCATTCACACGCTTCTTTCCACGCCTTTGTAAACGCCTAAAACACCAAATCGAAACAATACAATTAAACGCATGTTATATCTATATAGTAGTTAATCAACAAGCTTGAATTCGTTATAAAGTTGAATTAGTTGGATCAAGAATAGGAAATTTCAGTACAATAGCGTTATCTGTTTTGCCATCACCACGAGCACCGTAGCGTCGGACGTCGAAGATCTTTCTTGCGTAGAAGGCGGCTGAAACGTTGCTTGCGATGGCGGCGAAGAACAAAATTACCGTAAAACAACAAATTGTAGACAGGGCCGTGCTTACCCCTTTGCAAAATAGGCAATTGCCTAGGGCCCCTCGTCACATCCTTATTTTTAGGGTCCCAAAGTTTAGCTAATTAATTTAATTGGTAGAAATGAGGTATATGCATTTTAGTTTAGTTTTAAGATTTAGAAATAATATTTTACAAACTGATTTTAGTTAATAGATTCTATCATAATTTCAGAATTTAGTCGTTATAAATTTTTCGTTTCTATTTTTTTCTTAACCTATTTTAATATCATTTTTACATTGTTATATAATTGTCTAACTTTATATTGCAATTAATATATTTTAATTAAAAAAAGTTAAGGAATATATACACACAATATCAATAAATATTTTTTAAATATCAAATATTTATTATTTTATTTTTGATTTAGTATAGTAATTTGTTTTCACATAAAAAGTATAATACGTATATGTGTTAATCACATCAAATCTTTTAAAACTTTTCTTTATATTGAATATACTTTTTAGAAAATAGTTTCATATTATATATGATAAATATTTAAACAAGAAGTATATTTTTAAATATCGCCTAGAGCCCCCAAAAAATTAGGCACGGCACTGATTGTAGAAAGCATATCTCTTTCTTCTTGTTCTTAGGCTGCCTAAGTGTAAAAAAAGAAGAAGAGAGTTTTAATTACCTCTATATATTTTATGATGGTTATATATATACTAGTGGATCTCTATACACAAGAAAGCTATATCAGTGGCTTGATTGATTTTATTTGTTTCTTTAATCGTAACATTTTATTTGTTTCTAATTGCTGCTGATGATTCTTGATTATAACGGGTTCTTTTCTAATTCTTTTATAACAGAATATTAGTAAATATGGTAAATTGTTCCAATCTTAGTCAATCAATTGTGGATCACGATTATCAAATTCCTTCCGTACGGATTATTTAACCATGATGGAGAAAATAATCCAATCGTAATAAATTTTGAATTAAATCATGAACCATAACGGAAAAAACTCCAATCGTATTAAATATTTGAACTAAATCCGTCAAACTATATTTGTTTCCATAATGGTTTGAAAGTGTTGGGACTTGGATGATTAAAATTTAAACAATAGGGTCTGGTTGTAACAAACTTATAATTTGGGATCTGATTGTAACTAAACTTTATAGAGCAAAATTCGTCATAGCTCACTGTTGCCATTAAGCTGAGATTAAATAATTCGTCTGTTGAAACTTTTTGTTTAAATATACTGATTTCAAAATTATTAAATTATTAAATACTTTGTAAAAAGGGATCAAATTAAAAAGAAAGCATTCAAGTTCTTAGTCAAGAATTTCAGTCAAAATCTTACTCTGAACTGTTATAAGCCAAACTTGACTTTGCTTTTATGATTCATGTATTGATTTAAATTTTCAATATTACGATATCATAACTATAGTAATGGAATTACTTGTAAAGATTGTAATGATATATAAACTGATTCATTAATGAACAAATCCTATAGATATTTAACCTATTGATTTTTTTTAAAAGGAAAGAAATTACACAAAAATCAGTACATTATATGTCAATCAAGATTTTTATGTAATTATACTATTATAGACATATTTACACATAATTAGGGAGGGTCATCTGAAAGTACAATCGTACAAGCAATTAATTTTTCAGTTTGTGAAAAGAATATGGGTAATGAAATATGAGTCAACAAAAAAAAGGCAATAAATGAATAAATGGGGTCCCTCTTGAAACTCTCCATGAAACATCGTATGTAACTATCCTTGCTGCTTGCATCATTGTGGAAATTTTATAACCAAAAGAAAATCTATTTTACAAAATAATAATATCTAAAAAGGTAATAATCATGTCTATCATTATCAAACTATGAAATTTAAAAATCAAGATGCAAACAGTGAAAATTTACCTACTTACGTCATGATAGTTTAAATTGATTTCGAGAAAAATAAATTATGTTAATATTTATTTACCTCACAATGTTATACTATTTCATATAGTGATTTTTTTTATTATCTATTGTTCCAAAATGGGAAACATGGTTCTTATTAAAAAAAAAAATTACAATCATTGAGTACTCATACGTTCTCCTATACTTTCACAAGACATAACCTTAATACTTTCTAGAAGCATATATAATCGATAGCCCCTTTTTTTTATATAAAAAAGGCATATATAATCGATTTAATTTTGTTATAAAAATTACATATATTAATATATGTATGTAACGAAACTAGTGTTCAAGAAGTTTAAAAAAAAAAACTAGTGTTCGGGACGTGCAAATTCTACACACGTGCAAATACTTTTTAATTTTCTGTTTAAATTTGTCTTCAAGTGACATCAAAGAAGGCGTGCTTTGACCCCATAAAAGAAAATGTAACAAGATTTTTGTAATTTTTATATTTTTAGATAGTAATAGTGATATAAACAAAAATTTAAGGGAAATTTGTCAAGATTGCCATAAAACAAAAATTTAATGCTTGGTCCGTCAAGGCTGCTCGATTTTATTAACGGTCAACATGTCTCAACGATTAAAGAGTTCTTATTAAAGCATAAGAAAGCCATCATGTGATACTGATTATGATTGAACTCACTAAGGGTAGTCTATAAAATAATTGTAGTAAAACAATTAGATTTTCAACCCAAAACTCCATTTTTTACTCTAAAATAGAGTGATTCTAAAATAGAATTGTGTTTTACTCCAACCCTATTCTATTTTAGAGTAAAATATATAGTGAAGAACAAAAAAATGAAGTGATAAATGAGATTATTCCATATTTGGAATAAATTTTCCTTTTATTATATTTTGGAGTGAGATTTGAAGTGGGATTTGAGATAATTTTACTCCAAAACTCATTTTAGTGTAGGATTTGGAGTAGGGTTGTTTACTGTGTTTTATTGTTTACAATAAATATAGTCTCTGTACTGTGGAGGGAAATCATGATCATCTGTAACAGAACAAGCTATACATAATCAAAGTTACAAAGCATGGTTAGGAAAACTTTTTCAAGCCCGAGTTTCATTGTGAAACATAATTTTGTATAGAATAATTACATTCATATGGATCTCGAGAATAGATCACACTAACTGTAAATATAAAATCACAACAAATGAGACTTGATAAAAATTGAATCTTCCACTTCAATTTAGTAGCTAAGCTGCATGGAATCGGAAACGGAAATGTGAAAGCGAAACGTTAGGAAACGCGGAAACGATTTTTCTTTAAAAAAAGGAAACGAAAACGTTTTGGAAACGTGTATATATATATCATGAAACAAAATATATCAATGGTTTTAAAATATTTGAAACAACACAAATCCAATCCAACTCGAACAAAAAAATACTTTGTTCATGTAACGACTTCATGATTTCAATAATCAATTTCAAATCTACTGTAACTGGAAAAAATAACTTGTTTATCTTTTCGATTCTTCTACCTTTTTAGGTTACGGTGATGATTAGAAAAAAAAGATTGTATTAGTGTATAATTATTAGGTTTAAAACTTATTAAAAACGACAAACAAATCCCTTTATTTTCAAAGTATTTATTCAATTTACTTCCAAAACCAAAAGTCGCGTTTACAAATTGGAAACGCGTTTCCGGCCGCGTTTCCAATTTTGGAAACACGTTTCCAAATTGGAATATTTAAGAAACGTGTTTCTATCGCGTTTCTCCAAGTTTCCATCGCGTTTTCATTTCCGAAAGGTTTTCGAAACGGAAAACAGACTTTGGGTGGAGTTTCCATGCAACCTAGTTTAGTAGATATATTTGTTCGGAAAATCGTTTTACCCACGACCACCTTTACCACAATCACATTTACTACGATCGCGATTTCCACGCGTAGCTGATACGAAATAAAATTGCATCTCTTTAACCTTGCATAACAATGACATACAATTATCAGTATTATCTATATTGAAAATAAAAATTTTCATCTATCAAAATCAAAGATACCTACATTTTTGTAGTAGTAGTAGTATCGTAGTCATCCCAATAAAAAGTCTTTAGTCAGAAAACCCTTCAATCATAACTTCATAGGTAAGCATTTCTAGAACCATAAAAATAATTAGGAAATTCAACGAAAATATTCCTTAGAATTACACATATTCCACGATAAAAAAAGTTGGTCGTCGAAAAATTTATCATGACATCAGAAAACAAAAAAACGTAGGTCGTCATCTATAATATATTTCATGTTGAGAATTTGCCAAAAATACAACAAAAAAACTATAATTTGAAAACTAACAAAAAACCATAAATTCAATGGTCTCGAAATTGCCACTTACTCTCATTTTTTCTAACTATTTTTTTTTTTTTTGGTTATTCACTAAAAAAATCTTTCATGTTCTCTAGGACCAGATATTAAAATTGTTTCGAAAATAAAATGAAACTTATAATTGACCCACTTCACTGTCCCACAAAGATTATAACATTTATCAGATATCTCTCTCCCTCTAATCTCTATATATATCAAAGTATGCAACTATGCATATAAAGATACAAACACTTAAAGACCCAAAGATACAGGAAGAGTTTCGAGCTAGAGCTGCAATATACTAAAGATCATTTCATCATCATCATCATCATCATCATCAAGACCAAATTAATCTCTCAGATCTTTTTCTGTTTCTTAAATCGAAAAGATTTAATAAGAATGTCTGGAAGAGGGGAAGTGAAATCGGAGCCAATGAAAGTTGTGTTCATAAACACACAGTACGTTGAAACGGATGCTCGTAGCTTCAAGACTGTTGTTCAAGAACTCACCGGTAAAGACGCCATCGTCGCCGCCGGTCCTTTCGACTCTCCTTCCGCTTCCGACGGTCGTCGTCACGGTGAAGGTAGTAAAACCGGTGAAGATACCAGGCGGCGCTACGGCGGCGAAGGAGGAGGAGTGGGGACGACGACGGAGTTTGATAGATTTTTCAAAGAGATGCCTCCCATGGAAGAATTGTATAAACTATGGTCAGAAAATTGAGTCATTCATTAATTAATGTTAATGAATTTTATTCTTCTCAAAGTCATAATATTTCTCTAATCCGCTAAGATAATGTTGCGATTGATTTTGATTAATCATCTTAAGTGGATCGTCACTCTTGAGATTAGGTCCATTGGAAAGTAAGGCCCATATCTCTGACTTTCCTATGTTATTTGAAGGCCCATTTAAGCCCAAATAATTGCATTTTGTTTGATGTGTTGAAATGGAATTTCAAAAACTTTGGGAATTTTAAATTTACACACTATCATACTCAAATAATTTCGTATGTATGTATAGAAACATAAAACACACCAAAATATTATCCGGAAAATTTCTGAAGTTTTTTTTTATAATATTCAAATATGTTATATAGTTCACAACTACCAAAACCAAGGTTTATGTGAACTACTAATATCTTTTGTGGTTTGTGTAAGTGCGTAACTGGCTGAGACAAATAGAAACAAAATCAATGGTTGACCATCTCTAACCAACCTTAACCAATTATGAGTTGGTTGAACAATTTATATTTTCCATCAACCCAAAACACACACACGATTTTATTCGTCTCATCTACAATTTTTGTTTATTTCTCTTCTTTTATTAGCTTTATGGCAAATTGGCAATCATTTCCACACTTTTTTTTTTTTTGTTATCAGTTGGGTTGATTCAAGTTGGGTTGATTCAACGATTATTAGAAAAATTTATACGTCAACATAAAATATAATTTTTTGAAAAAAATTATAAGCTAACTAGAATCCCGTTAGCAATATTGTCGTCAACAAGAAACGTTTTTAATTCAGTTAAACGTAACACTAACGCCGACTAATCTAGTTTTTAAAAATAACACCAAACTTTGAACAATAATTAGAGCTATAAAAGTAAATCCTCGTACAAATAACACACCAAAGATAAATGAATAACTTTTTTTTGCTAAAATTCATTGGCAAATTAGTACATTTAATTTTATACAATACGACAAACATACAATTAAGAAATGGATTAAGATTTATTATTCTAACCCAAACTCGGTGCTTAAGACAAAACCACCTTCACAAGATTTCGTATATTCTAATCTTTTATTGGTCAACAATTACCCAAAAAACGAACACAACGACGTCGTTTCAAGCGAGACTGAGCTTCACGCGCGTGTGAGAGATGAAAGAAGCAGAGGATTCTTTGGTTCATCTCTTACTCCATCGTTTCTTGTTCCCTTTTCTTTGAGATTTTCCATTATTATAAAAAAAATAAAATACATTTCAATCTAAAAAAGCAACAAAACAGAAACTACAAATTTCAGATTACACAAATCTTCTTCTTCTTCTTCTTCTACTAATCTTTCTTCTTCTTTTTTCTCTCTGAAATTTATATAATATCGAATCAGACACAAACACAAACACTGTAATTTTTGCTTTTCTTTCTTCTCTCCTTCTCTCTCTCTCTCTCTCTCTACGGAGTTAAAGTTTTCTCTGATCGTGTCTCTTATCGTTTACCCAAAAACCCAATCTTGATCTTGTTTTCTTCTGAACCTTTGGAGATTTTTGTTTCCTCGAAGTTTTCAGGTTCTCTTCTTCGATTTATATTAAAAAAAATACCGTACTTGTTGCTTTTCACAGAATTTGTAGGGTTTCTCTCCTGTTTCAAATTCGTGTATTTTTTTTTGGGTATTTAAAGGGTTTAATTGTTTATGTAATCTGCCGTCAATTTGAAATGTTCCAAAGTCGGGTTTTTTTTGTTGTTGTGTTTGCTAATTCCTTTGAGATTGAAAAAATTAGGGTTTGCTGAAATTGAATTTACGTTTTTGCAGGTTTAAAAATCTTCCCCAAAATTCGAAAGCATGGACCTTTAGATTAGAAAGGAAGCTTCTTTGTTTTCTCCAGTTGTAAGATAGGAACTTTGATTGTAGAAAGGAATTGTTTTTAGAAGTTAATGTGATTAGTGAAACATTAATAGGGTTTAAGTAGAAGAAAGATTGAAGCTTTTGTGGAAATTATTATGGGTAATAAGCTAGGAAGGAAGAGGCAAGTGGTGGAAGAAAGGTATACAAAGCCACAAGGTTTGTATGTGAATAAAGATGTTGACATTAAAAAGCTTAGGAAACTTATTGTAGAGTCTAAGCTTGCTCCTTGTTATCCCGGAGACGATGAGAGTTGCCACGATCTTGAAGAATGCCCCATTTGCTTTCTGGTTTGTGTGTCTCTGTTATTTTGACATATTGTTTACAATGTGTGCCACTTAACAACGCCGCATTTCTCGTTACATTTTTGTAGATCTAACTCCGCCAATGTTTCTCTTGTTGTGTTTTCTAGTATTATCCTAGCCTCAATAGATCAAGATGTTGCATGAAAAGCATTTGTACTGGTACAATTATTTCATAGAACTTTTCGGCTTCTTTGTTCTTCTCTTCATGTTTTCATTTCATTTGACATGGCAATTTTGTTTTTGATTTGTTGCAGAGTGTTTTTTGCAAATGAAGAATCCTAATTCAGCTCGGCCTACTCAGTATCCTTAATCTTAATCATGTGTGTTATCTTCAAAGGACTTGTCTTATTAAGTTTTTGGATATTTGCTTTTATGTGTCCTTCCTTAACATTATAAGGTGTCCCTTTTGTAAAACACCCAATTATGCTGTCGAGTACCGTGGAGTAAAGTCAAAGGAGGAAAAGGGCATTGAACAAGTTGTAAGACAGAAATGATCATATCACTGTAACGATTCTCTATAAGGATTTGATGGAATGCCTTCGTTCAAATGAAATATTCCGTCTCTGTATCTTTTTGCAGGAAGAGCAACGGGTTATAGAAGCCAAAATAAGGATGAGGCAGAAGGAAATGCAGGATGATGAAGAGAAAATGCAGAAACGTATGGAATCATGTTCCTCTAGCACAAGTGCAATGACTGGTGAAATGGAATACGGTTCAGCTTCAGGTCAGTTTTTATCTGCCAGAACGTGTTAAAATCTTCCGTCAGAAACAAATGGTGTCACGAAGACGGTTTTTGACAGGCTTCATTTTTTTGTCCCTTGGTTTGCAGCTATATCTTATAACTCTCCCATGGAAGACGTGGAAATTGCTTCATCGCAGAATGCTTCATTTGTTAGACAGCTTTCGCACCCTCGAGGAAACAGGTCTGTCTTTCCTCTGGCTGCTCTGTATTTTTCTTTGTCTAGTTTTTTTTATGGAGTAATGTATTAGCTATTTTGTTGTAGTAAGCATGAAATTTCTTTATCACTTATGAAACACTGCAGTGTTTATAGACTTGGTCTTGTTTTGGGGAACTAAGTGCTTTGGATACAATTTCACTTAGGAATGAAGTGAGTACCATTGTGCTTCTTGTTGCAAGTGGAAGTTGTGAGTTTAAGTGTGTTATGCTACAATATCACTTAGGAACTTATCTTCACAAACATCTTTTTTCCTCGATAAATTAGCTAAATGCACATTGATGTAACTGTCATCTGAGTGATACATTACTGGACTTACTATGTATGTGATTTGTATGGAAAATCTTCAGGGATAGTGAGGTTGAGGTTGACGTTGACCTCGAGGAGTTAATGGTAATGGAAGCAATATGGCTCTCCATACAGGTAATTTGTCTGTTTAGTTAGTTGTATTAACTTTGTACCTTCTGATGACTGATCTTTTTTTCAATTCTCATATGGCTTTTTCCGCTTTCCCTTACAGGAAACAGGGGTACAGAGAAATTTAGATTCCGAGGAAATGACATCTTCTAGGCAGTATGTATTAGAAGATCATAATTATGTTTCTTCGCCACCACGAGTGGCTCAAATGGTAGAACCATCAACGCCGTCTTCATCATCTGGTGGGCTTGCTTGTGCAATTGCTGCACTTGCTGAACGCCAGCAAATGGTTGGCGAATCCTCCAATCACAATCACAATCACAATCAAAACCACAACGTCAATGTTTCTTCATACAGTATGCTTCCTGGCAATTGCGACAGTTACTACGACATAGAACAAGAGACAGATGACATTGACAACCACCATCATCATTACCATTACAACACCGATATGGGAGAAACAGGAAGCAGTAGCTATGTAAATTCTTACATGAACGGCGAGAGTTTCCACAACTTTCCTCCTCCTCCTCCTCCTCTGGTGATTGTTCCAGAGAGTTTCGAAGAGCAGATGATGATGGCTATGGCTGTGTCTTTGGCAGAGGTTCATGCCACGACCACAAATGCACCAACTCAAGTTACTTGGCAATAAAATAGGGTAATAATCGGAAACTCATGGGTCTGAATCTGAATCTAATGAATATCACTTACATTCTTATAATGTATGTTCCTATAGGAAGAAAGAAAAGGAAAACAAAACAGAATTCTCAGTTTAATAGAAAAAAGTTGGATTTATGTTATAGTATATCTCTATGGTTACTTCTTTAAAGGCAAAATGTGAAAGATGAACACATGTTTTGTCACTTTGATAGCACTAAATTGAGAAGAGAGAGAGTCAAAGTTTGGAGAGTGTTGACCAAAATACTAGAAGAGTATTTATGTGTTCATTAAAATGAAATTGTAAAGAAACTTGAATGCATAATGATTTTATGACCAAAGCAACTAACCAAATTTATCAGCAACTCATGTTTCTGTTAGGGTCTTGTGTGTTCTCTGATTTTAAGTTAGAAATGGGAATAAATTGGGTCTTTAATTTTCACTACACCCAAAAAATTAGTTACCTGAATTATTTACCAACAATCATCATCATAAGCTAGCCAAAAAAGTTAAAGGTGGTTGTTACTGGTTAGTTGTTACTTTACTATCATATAGTGGCACTGAATTTACTTGCAACTTTGCTTTATTTGTCAAACTTTTCTTTATTGTTATTTAAAAGATAATGTTTTATTCATAATAGTTGTTTGCCACAGAATCAAGTGTACTATTTATGAATTTTTTTTCCTTCATTTTTTGTTTACACAATACTGAAATTGAATCTTCAGCAATAATACTATTTCAACCGATTTTCAAACAGTATTTGTTTATGATTTTATCCAAAGAAAAAGAGTAAAAACAAGAAAAGAGTTTGAACTTTGAGGAAACCGACAAAAAGAAACAAACGATGTCAGACCTATTTGACACACACATATGGGTGTATTTATCATAAACATATATACACACACATGTGTCAATATAAACATACAAAGATTTTAATGTTACTAAAAGAAGAAGTAATATGATTCTTTCAAATTCAGCTCTAAATGAACCTAAGAAAATGTTACAATTTTGCAACTTTAATAGATGTTATCACATTCTTATTAGAGCATCCGCATTGGTTATATTTTGTAGATGTCTTTAAATATAAAATTATTAAAAATTGAATAAAAAAAAAAAGAGAGTGTTTTTGATTGAAATAATGGGGTGTATTAAAATATAAAATTAATAAAATTTGAATAAAGAGAAGAGATAGTGGGTATTTTTGGAGTGGGAAGACAAAGTTGTGTCTTGGAGAAAACAAAATTGAAGAGAGAATGGATGAAAGTTGGAATGTGTTTAAATATAAAATTAATAAAAGTTGAGTAAAATGATAAAAGAGAAAGTATAAAGTTGAGTAAAAAGAAGAGAGAATATGTTTTTAATATTTTTTTATTAAGAGACATCCACATTTTATGTGCAACGTGGATGATCTTACAGATACCATTTTACAAAATTTTATCATATATTGGATATTTATATGTCGTGTTTGTGTCACTCAAAGATGCGGAATCTTATTGTAATAAAAAGTAGAAAAACATTATGATTAGTGTGTATATGTGGGACCTTAACCCTTACCAAAGACAGCAAAATTACACTTTTGTCCTTTTCTTCTCCCCCAAAGGTCCTTCACCTTTCACCACCTTTATTTCAAATCTTCAAACGTCTCTCTTTAGCTTCTTGGTTTAAGTGAGACTGCCTCGAAATAACTCTCTCTCTCTCTCTCTCTACAATAATAACAAAAGCTACGACCTTTCTATATTTTCTCCAGATTTTTGGGCTTTCTTGTCTTTGTGCTCTTGTTCTTCTTACTCACACCATCAAATTCAAAACATTTCCTCTCTTTCTGTGTGTTTAGAGACTATCACAATCACTGAGAAATCAAGAAAGTAGTCAGATTTCTACATTGTCTTCATCTTCTTTAAGGTAACTACATGTCTTTCTCTGTGTATGTAACAATGGAAGGTATAAACTTTTTTTCTCAGAGTTTGAGATATTTGATTCAAAGTAATGTTTTTTTTTTTTCCAATCTTTCTATAAAGTGTCATTAGTGAAAGAAAAAAGCAATCATCTTTAAAATGTTTTTTTGACTACTCCTATAGTGAAACTCTGTTTTAAGAGAGCCTCACGCGCACTTGGTGGCGCGTGGCACAATTCTTATTCGTGCGTCCGACTAAGGAAATGCTTTATAATGTTCATTAGATCATAACTTTGGAGACTCCCAACAACTTTTGCATAGATCAAAATGCCAAAACCAAGGTAAGTGTTGTTTACTTGAATTCTTGAAGAAAATGTGATTTAGATTTGGTTTTTTGTTGTTGTTAGTCTCTCTAATGATCTTACATGAGTTAAATTTGCCATCTTGAGTAGTGTTAGAGGAGGTTCAGAGTTGCCTCTGAGACAATCTCCGAGGCTGAGGTTATCATCATCATCGTCTATTTCCTCTGATCCGAGTCATCTCAAGCGTCCGATTACAGACCGTAGGAGTGGTGGACCTCACACGGATCCTTTGACTCAGAAGAAGCTTGGAGGTCGAATCTCTGGCTTGGAGTTACAGTTAGGACAAGCTCAAGAAGAGCTGAGGTTGCTCAAAGAGCAGTTGGCTAAAGCCGAGGCTGCGAAGAAACGTGCTCAAGAAGAGCTTCGTAAGAAGAAAACTAGGAAACCAAAGCAGCTTCCTTGTGTTGGAAGTGAGAGAGATGATGTTCCTGGAGATAGACATGGAGAGACTGATGTTTTCGAGGTGGTTCGTCATGTTGAGAAAGGCGAGAAGATGAAGAAGAACGATGAATTGGCTTTAAAGGAAGATCAAATCAATGTATTGAAAGCTAGACTATACGACATGGAGAAAGAGAAGGTATCACTTGGTAATGAAAACGAGAGCTTGAAGAATCAGTTGAAGAAGACGGATATGGAAATGTCTAGCGCAAAGGCGAAAGAGGATGAGATAGTTTTTAAGGTGAATCAGATTGAGGAAGAACTAGAAGAAAGCAATGAGGAAACCGCGAAGCTAAAGAAGAAGCTTGAATCAATGGAAGAAGCAAAAGAGAGTCTAGAAGCAGAGATGAGGAAGATGAAAGTTCAAACTGAGCAATGGAGGAAAGCAGCAGATGCTGCAGCTGCTGTTTTATCTGGAGGGGTTGATATGAATGGTTTGTTCTCAGAGCGGTGCGGGTCGATAGAGAAGCATTTTGCAGGCCGGTTTATGGGATCACCCGGAATGGCTGATGATTCGGATGATGGGAATGGGAAAAGGAAAGGTTCGGGTATGAAGATGTTTGGTGACCTGTGGAGGAAGAAAGGGCAGAAATGAAAGTAGCGTTTGATTCAAGAAAGCAAGTGTTGTTGCCTTTTACTTGGTGGGATTTATCTAAAGTGTGACTACGAAATGACGGCTCATTGTTTCGGATTATATAAATTATCTAAGAGATTTCTAGTGATCAACATTTAGACAAATGATTGTGCTACTCTTTATATAAATGATTGAACTTGAAAATTTCTGAGAAATATATCGGAAATGAATGTTAAACTAAAAGGATGTCTCTACGGATTAACTATGTGTTCGATCCTTAATCATCTAGTGATCATTGGAATTCTAAGAGTGTTAGAATCTATGTGAAAACGCAAAATGATATGAACACTCAAGGTTGACCATGGCCCCAAATGGATCAATTTTGTCTATAAAACGGTCCATTTTTAATAAAATATGCAAAATGTGCCTTTTTTTTTGTTTTAAGCTTGCGATCTTCTAAAATTCAGAATCCGACTATGTGTTGTAATATATGGCGCTTATTTCAACATGTAAGCGGAGGATCAATTCATATACAAGAATCGTTTCTTAGGACTCTACTATCCTAAATTATCGCTAAAACAGAGGGCTGAATTCCTTAAAACCCTGAGTAACCAAACCTGACATTGTTTACAGAAGAAGTTCTGGTGAGATAGTACTTGTCTCTTCGAAAGAAGCGAAGACAAATGGCTAATCGAAACCGGTTTAGGTCTTCTTACTAATCGTATCCGGTTTAGGTTTCCTTACCAGTAGGGACCATACGGATCCGGTTAGATGTGACCACCGATAGAACTTTTTTCGGACAAATTAACAAGTTCCAAAATCCAACCAAGTAAGAGCACGTCCAACGTTGATACTTATAGAGTATCATAAGCTTAGAGAGGATTAAAAATAAATCAAAAATGAATTATTTGGTCTGAACCGTTTCATTACGTAGAGACTTCTGAGACGGTTCTTCGTGTCACGTGTCCACTTCTAATTGAGCCGCTTTGTTTTTCGGTCGAGAGGGCAAAATGAAAAAAAAAAATCGATTTCTCTTCTCTCTCGTCTCTTCGAGAGACGAAAATAGCGATTGTAATTCCTCTCTCTTGATCGTCGTCATAATCGATTGTCGCCGGCGTCATTGTCGGAGACGGAGGTTATGCATGTTGGCTCTTGAGGTATATTCGCAGATCTTCGTGATTTGAGCTGATGTTGTTTTGATTTTATAATCGTCTCTTTGTTCTGATTTTTTCCTTTCTGTTGGTTTTTTCTTTGAGTATTGTTGTATGATATTGGATTCGCGTTTCTGAGATCTGATGGAGTCGGGTTTGACGTATTTGAATTGTTTTCGTTTTGGGGTTTTTGTTTTGTTATGCCCTCGTATTGAATTTTGAAAAATTTATGTGTTCTTTTAGCTCAGAGATATATTGGGACAACGATTATTAGGATTTTGTGATAGTCCTTGTAGTATATTGGAACTGAATTTCATTTTGGTTTGGATTCGACCTCTGGTTATTGGATTGTTTTTTGTTTTGTTTTGTTTCGTGTGTGTTTTGAGTGTATATGTTGTACTTTTGAGATTGATATTTGTTTTTTCATGCTGTTGTTTTCATGTTCAGGTTATATTAAGCTTTGGATTTAGTGGATTTTCTTCTTTTGAGATATGGAACAATATTACATCTGCTCAGGCAGTTGCCAGTATCGGGTTTTCTCATTGCAAGAAGCACTCGATTGGCGGTCTCTTGTGCAGTTTTGGACATTGATGCAGTAGGAACATTCACAATGTGCAGTGAAGCACTCAAGTATCTTAAGAAAGGAGGGCCTGGGAGAGAAGACACATTGAGCGGTGGTTCGTTTCTCAACATAAGTGCTACTTTGCATTACACTGCTTCTTGGTACCAAATTCATGTCTCTGCAGCCAAGGTAAACTAAAATTAGTCTTGCTAAAGTCCAGGTTTTGGTTAGAGAAATCAAGAGCTAAGTGTAATACTATTATAGCAATAGGAACAATCGAATGTAGCGATATGATCTTAGGTTATGGAAAACTTGAAAACAGGCTGCGGTTGATGTTACGACAAGAAATATTGGGGAACTGACTACGAGATTAGAGTAGACGGGACTGCACCAGGCCCGATCAAAGGTACACCTGGAATGAGTAAACTTGGACCAGAGGAGATTAAAAGCAAAGCTCGAGATTACATGCCTCTCTATAAACTTGGAGAGAAGTGGGATATCGCCATGGCTGCAATCTACTTAAGCTGCGATTCCGGTATGCGACTGCCATTTGCCTAAAGAAACGGTGAAGCAACTCTCTCGTGTTGTGGAGAAGAGGTCCAGATTTGGTTACTAATAGACGCATTATAGAGAATACAATCAATGCTACTAAAGATCTACATTGTGAATTTGCTGTGAAATGTTCATTGGTTCATCACTCTATTGTGGGTTCAAGCTTGTTTACTGTGATAGAATGAGGAAATGGATTAATTTACCAAAATTCCAAGTTTATGGGTATCTATCACATTGTTCTTTGGAATATACGTTTATGTTTCAATTTGTTTATATACGTTTATGTTTCAATTTGTTTTAACGGATTGTAATATACGTTTAAAATTTTTTGAAACATAATAAATTCAAGTTTTTATAAAATCTTGTATATTTATATATACTAATTTGATTTTCTTTCATTTTATTTTTTATAAAAAATTAATTTGTTTTTTATTCTTTAGAACCTCATTGAATATCACCATTGGACATACAAAAATTAGAAAATTCTTAATGAGTCTCAAAGATTAAATTATTATTAAAATTAATATTAAACAAATATTAATGATACCCATATGGTATCATGGATAATGATGCTCTAACATTCTAAGACTAGTATTTTTTTCTAAAGTGTATTTTAAAACGTTTGTCGTATTCTTATGATTAAATCTGATATGAAAATATCAAGAGGTTGAATTATATGATGTTCGAAGTCGTTATAGAAACTTTTTAGTTAATAACGTTAAGGAAAACAAAAAAGGGCAACCTTTTGATATATATCCAAGTTGGTCCATGCATGTGAATATGACAATACAGTGACAAGTCACTTTCCCTTAAAAGAATGGTGCAATCTCTAAGTAAACGACACTATGCCTAAATTCATATATCAGTAAACATTTTTGGTACCCAAATCAAATTTTCTCGGACCACATTCGACGTGTAAACATTGAAACTTTCGGTTGTAATGTCTTTGTCGAATTTTTAATACTGTTATAAAGTTGTTAGCTATAAACTATAACAGGTTTGATCCAACAATGTAATAGTTTACTTTTCAAAAAAAAAAAAAAACACAATGTAATAGTAGTATCAATGTATTTTTTAACACCACTTTAAGTTTCAATTATTCTATCAGTTATTCTGTTACCAAGGACAAATGTATAATATTTCTGTTAGGTTATTCAAAATATATTGTAACGTGTTAAAAAAACAACTTGATGTTACCATAAAAATGCTCTATTGATATTAGAAAAAGCTGCATTTTTACAATTATTGGATCAACATTAATATCAAAACATACATATACATATATGTATACATAGAACACTCGGAGATTTTATTAGACATATAAATCACGAAACAAAATTATGAATCATTTAGCGATTCATTTTGTTTTGATATAGTTTTTCCTTTCGAATTGTTGAAGCCTATTATCAGACAATCTAGATTTGTAGGCAGAGTTTCTGTACTCAGACCAAGTGAACTCTTCGTACAACTTCTCATCTTCATTGTTTATAAGACAAGTCAACGGAGCGATTCTCTGAGTCAACGATGGTCCAGCGAAGTAAATCATCGAAACCCTAGATTTTCTTCCGTTCGCTAAAACCCTATGCCTCACGCTCTTAAACCTCCCATTTGTCATCACCTTCAAAACCAACAACACCAAAAACGTTTAGATTTTTTTTGGTCTACAATATCGAAGAAGATACTTAACGATTGATCGGTCCAGTGACACTTGGGGCGAAACTAATTAATCATGCTATGTTCTTGAGAGATTACAGGTTTCGGTCCAAAAAAAAAATCATCCTAAAATTGAAGGATTTAAAGTACAATATAAGTCAAAGTGGACGTCTTAAATGACAAGAATGTCCGGTCTTTTATAGGTTTTGGATATTAGTTTGAGCTACGGTTCTTGATCACTCGGTTATGGTTATCGAAAAAAAGAGACTTGAGGATTGAGACAAACCTGGAGAGAGTCTCCTACGTTGAAGAAGAAGGAGGTGGGATCAGAAGGAACAGAAATCCACGAGCCGTCAGTTATATTGATTTGGAGACCAGAAGTGTTATTAGATCTTAAGACAGAGATGATTTGAGGATCTGTATGTTCGCCAAAACCAATCACATTCTTCCCACCATTAGTCTTCTTGTTGATAAGAGGGCATGGTGGATAGTGATTAAGTCTCAATATCGATTCGGTGTTTTGATTAGACACTAGCTTGCTAAGTGTATTCCTCGGTTTAATCCCTAACCCATCTGTAATCATCTCTAAAACATTGCTTGTCATTTTCCTCACTGATCTTGTGTACTCTTCCAATGCAATTCTGCATAAACCAAACTTGACAATGAGTTTCCCAAAAAAAAAATATATAAATAATAATACAATAACAAAAAGTGATTGTATATTGAACAAGATAAGATAGTATACTAAAAAGGTATACTATCCACCAAAAAAGAAAAAGAAAAAAAGAGCCATAAAGCAGAGAAAGAGACTGGACATGAACTATAAACAGAGGACAAAGACAGAGCATGAACTACAAAACAGAGCAAGAAACAGATAGAATGATAACGAAAGGTGTTAACAAAACATGGGACATTACAAAAACCGTTAAATTGCAAACCTGAAAATTCCTGGGTTTTTCAGAAGACCCGAAAAGAGAGGATCCGAACAAGAATCAAGATTAGCATTCATCAACAAGTACTCGACCCAACCAACATCGCCATTACGACCAATCTTACTGTTCCCATATCCAAAAGGATAACCAGCGGCTTGTGTTTTCTCGGACTTAGGCAATGAGAAGAACTCGATGGCTTCGTGTTCCAAAACAGAGACTAGCTCAGAGGAAACGCCATGGTTGATCACCTTGAAGAAACCAAAGTCTTCACAGGCTTTGACGAGGTTGTGTTTGGATTCCGGGTTAGAGATATCTATAACCGGGATTGGAGAAAACCCGGGTTTTGGTTCTGAGACCGGTTTAGACAAGACCGCCATTGATATATATATATATATATATATATTTGTTTGTTTCAGAGTCTTTTCTTCTTCGTTTTTTTCGGTCACTTTTGATGCATCCAGTTATGTATTTGGAGGAGTATATATAGCAAATGAGGGAATAAAAAATCTTATAATTCCGTACGAAACAAACTGTTCAAAACTCAAGCTAAATCAATTATTTATTTATGTCTTTAATAATGTATCTATATCAATAAATTGATTTCACCAGAAATCTTTTTGTAGGACGTACTAGTTATTTTGCTAATTATTTTTTTTTTGAAAAAATTTATTTTGCTAATTATTAAGAGCTTAAACATCTATGTCTAGATTTTAAATTGTTCATCCATTATTATTATCTGTTAAATAAATAATGAGAACGTAGAATATCGAGGTAACTATTTGAAAGCGAAAGGATTTTTGATACTGTAATAAATTTAGATCCTAGATGGCTGACATAATCGTACTAGTTCTCCCAATTATGTGGATGTTTTAAGAGGAAATTACAAAAATGCTATTTTTTTTTTATAGATTTGCAAAAATATCATTTAGGAATATCTATTTACAAAAATGTCAGTAATTATAAATTTATAAATTCTAAAAAATGTTTTGACACCTAACACACTAAACACTCAAAACAAAACCGTAATATAGCATAGTTAACCCAAACATAAATTATATAACGAAAAAATAATTTTGAAAAAAATAATCTAATAGTAATTTTGAAAAAATAATCTAATATTCTAACAAAACCCTAATTTATTTTCAAAAATATATGCATGGAAAAATAATTTATATAACGAAAAAAATATATGCATGGAAAAATAATTTTGGTCTAGTAGATGTTGAGAGAACAAGTTGCAATTTATTTTTGTAGATTTTGGAATAAAAGTGAAGTTTTAATCAAAATCCAACAAAATACAAATACAATAGAATACATAAAAATACCAATATAGATTCGTAGTGGGTTTTGGGAATTCATCAAAATCCAACAAAACACTTCAAAATACAAATACAATAAAATTCATTGAAAATACAAATCCAATAACACCTCCTTAATCTTTCTTTTATATGCCCTTCAAAATTTGTGACAATAACTATCGTAAAATATCCGAGATATTGTTTTGATACTTGTTACCAAACATAGAGAAGAGATGTACTACCGTATGGCTTGGAATAGATCCGAGTGTTTCTCTTTAGTACCACATAATATTGGGTTTTTTTTTTTTTTTCCATTTATTATTCAAAATGTCTAATATTGTAGCTAAATTGAATGAAATATTCTTTTACTTAACAATGAATTTGGTCAATTCTCTCTCTAAAAGCAGATCCAGCGACCGCTACAGTACACAACATCGCCGTTTTTCTTGATGGGTCCGGTGGTCGGCGGCTCCTTTAGCGCTGAAGCCGTATCTTATAGTTTATAGTCTTTATGCTTTGGGTTCTCGGTGGCTTTAGGTTCTAAATCTGATATGAGGTCTTTCAAGTGGTGGGGATTCAGATCTGGTTTCGGGGGGGGGGGGGGGGGGGGGGGAGTTTGTTTGTGGTCAAGCTTTGTCTAGATCTCGGGTATGTGTTTTGAGGTTCAATCGATCCTTGTCATCGGAGCAGTGTGCTCGGTTTGGTTCGGCAGGTTTCTGGTCTTTCCTCCGCCTGCTAGGTTCTAGGATTTCTTGCTTGGCTCGGTTAGTCTTGGTTTCATCACTACAAGAAAACATATCAATTTTTGACCAATTTTATTTGTGGTCAAAATTATTTTGACCATTTTTTACCAATTTTAAACGAATGTTTATTTTCGTTATAAATTGGTCAAGAAAATATGTTGAAATATAAGAGTCGAAAATTGGTCGAAATTTTTCGACCAATTTTTAATGGATTCGTAAAGTTGTCAAAAAATGGTCGAAAACTTGTGACAAAAAAGATTGGTTGAAAATTGGTCAAGAAAATATGTTAATTTTTGACCAAATTTTTTATCAATAAATTGGTCAAAATGTTTGTTGACAAATTTTCGACCAAAAAATTATGAAAATTTAAACTCATCAAAATATGATCAAAATTTTTTTGACTAATACAAGTGGTCAGTAAATAGTCAAAATATTCTTACCATTTATCGACTAAAACAAAATCTGATCGAAACTTCGTAAGTAATTTTTGACGAATAAATACTTGACAGAAATTGGTCACAACATTATCGACCAAATATTGAGGAGAACACTTCTATTGTATTTGTCCCACATCGCCAATATAGGAGGGATGAAACTTTGACTTTCACTATAAAATAACAATTACTCCATTGTGAAAAACGTAAATGGGCTTCATGGCCCAAAAAGTTGAATTTTGAAATATTTTAATCGCTGATTGAGTATATATTTTGAAATTATTATGAATCACATATTTTAAATTTGAATTTTTCTTTTTCGAATATATTTTTTTGAAATATTTATATTTTTTAAAAATATTTAATTTAACTTTAATTACTATGAATCAAATACTTTAAATTTGAATTTTAATATTTTCGAATTGATCAAATATAGTTCTAAAATTTAAATATAGCTGAGTTGGTAAAAAATTGGTTAGAATATATGGTCTAAAATTGGTCAAAATATATAGTTCCGACCATTTTGATTGATCAAAAAACTTTGACGATTTTATTGGTTATAATCAAAATTTTGGCCACTTTGTTGGTCAAACCAAAATTTTGACCATTTTTATTGGTCAAAACGTTTTGACTATTTTCTGACCAATTTCCATTTGCGACCATCGATTGTGGTCAAGTACTAGTCAGAAATAGCTGTTTTTGACCAATTTTAGACCAAATTGATTGTCAAAATTAGAATATTTTCTTGTCGGGCATGCTGCTGTCTCTTCCTGGTTCGACGTCACTCTTGGCCGGAGCTTGCTACCGGAGGTGCGATAAGTTCGTTTCTTTGAGTTGGTGTGGTTTGGGTCCTCACCTGTTACGGATCTTGTGTTTGGGTCTGGGAACTTTCAGTTTAGGGGTTTGGTATTAGCTTGATCGGAGATGGACGATTCATTCTAATGTCCTTGATTTTGGTCTAAGCTCTAGCTCATATCTGGATGGTTGATGAGTCTATGCCTTCGTTTGTATCATGTTCTTGCTTGAGGTGGTATTTTGGTGCTGCTTGATTAGGGGTGACTCTTTCTTAATGAAGAAGAAGGTCTCAGAGATGTTTTTCCTCGCCTTGCTGTTTAGTATCCTTTATATCCGATGTGAATAATTTATTCTATTGGAGTTATGCATACCAACACCTTGCCTTCGTGTACTGGATTGTGTATCAATATGAAGAATCTTGGATGTTTTGGATCTACTCTTGCTCGAGATTGGTTTCTTCTTCCTGGTTAATCTTTGGCTTTTGTCACTCTTAATTTGGTTCTACCTTGGTCTCGTGATATGATGACTTTGTCTTGAGTGTGCGTGCAGCTCCTTCTCACCTTTATCGACATTGTGATTCGAAGCAGTGGTTCTACGTTTGAGGGATTCAATGGAAGGAAGACTCTTGGCTTTGTTGGTGTTCGAGTTGGTTGTATTAGATTTATAATCTTGGCTTTAGTTTGATGTTTATGTAGCTATGCGTTGGTTTTATGGTTTAGGATTCGTTTTTCGTCTGAGAGTCTCGGTATAGATTCTCCTTAGTATTTCATATTCGTATTCCATCTTTGTAATCCAAAAACGTATTTTAACACCGTGGAGGTGTTTAATATAATGTTTTAGATGAAAAATAAAAGAAAAAATACAATGAATTTGGTAGCTAAATTATTTTTAAAAAAAAATTCAAGAGCGAGAAAGAAAACAAAAAATAAGCGGTTCTTTTTTTTCTCCGGCGGCGGCGTTTCTTGCCGTCGTGGTGAGGCTTGCTTAGTCTTTAAGTTGTCTTTGTTGTTCTAGTTGTAGGTGTTCCGCTGGCGACGCTTCCTCGGAGATGGCGATGTCTCAGATCTAGATCTCGATCTCGATCTCAGATTTACTTTTTTCTTGTTTTGAAAGTTAGATCTTGTGTTCGGAGGTGGGTACACGCCTTCCCAAGTGTTTTTTTTGGAACTTTGTGGTGTATATCGGTGATGTTCATGGCGTTTCCGGTAGAAGTGAGGCTCTTCGTGCTGCCTTTACTCCCAGATTTTTTTGGTTGCGGTGATGTTTCTTCTTTGTAGTGCGTGGCTGGAGTCTCAAGGGCTACATGTTTAGATATTGTGTGGTATTTTCCTCTCGCCGGTGGTGTCAGTTTTGGTTTAGGAATCCATGCTATTGTTTAGTTGCTATCGCATCTTTGTTTAAGGCTTAGATCGACCCTCTGTTTTGAGTATTAGGCAACCATTAGGTTGTTGATCACCGGTTTTAAAAAATCAGTTCGTTGAATCAGAGTTCTTTGGAAAGTTTTGATCGAGTTTTGAGCCTTTGCCTCACCCTTTTCACAGTTTGATTGGGGCACGAGCATTAGATTGAGACTTGATTTGATTTCATGCCTTCTAAGGCTGTGAGGTTTTGCTTAGGTATCATTTCTCCTTGTTGGCTTTCGATTTTTGTTTTACTTTATTGGTTTTGTTAGTGGCTAACTTTAGCTAGTATCTCTTTTGGTTCTCCTTTGGTGGGATTATGGTTCATTTTTTATGGGATTATGGCTCTTCTATGATGGGATTATGACTGTTTTTGTGGGATTGTGGCTTTGTATAATGTAAGACCCTCTCTAATTTTTAATAATACAAATAGATGAATTTGTGGGATGGTTATAATGTAAGACCCTCTATAACCATTATTCTAAAAAGCAATAAATAAACTAAAAAAATAATTGGCTGGTCGATTTTTTTTTCTTTTAATCCGTTTATCCTCCATATTGGACATGTCACCACAAAATATAGGATACAATCATTTACCCTTTATGTGTCTGTACAAGTAACCACATAAAATTAGATTCGTGGTCCATCATAAATCTTTAGATAAATATCTTTTTTTTTTTTTTTTTGCAAAACGTAATTTATAAACATCTTGCCACACCTGAACCTACACAGAAAACATCTAAACGATAGTATAATGCAAAATGAAACCGGTTTATCCATTCATATTAACCACGTACATGCATTTTATTTAAAGGTCAATTTGCTTAATAACAAAAAAAAAACTAATAATCAAACACATAACCAAAACCCTAAATTTAAAGGTTGTGATTGGGTCACATAGAATAGTTTTGGCTATAAACTTAACTAGATAACCGGCGGGTATGAATTTTTTTTTTAAAAAGTTAGTATTAATGTTTACTAATGTAATTTTATCATCTATATAAAATTAAACATATATAGTTATTAGTTTATATGCAACTAATAAGACAATATGTATTAAAAAAATAGATGTTTCGACAAATAGAGGGAATAACTATATTTCAAAAAAAAAATATGAAACCAAATGAAATGATCATTTCTTCTACTTCCCAGGTAATGCACATGAGATTGATAAATGTCCTTAGAACATAGAAGCATTAACATTGTGGAATAGCCTGCGACGAGAAGAAGAAGACTACAAAGTCCTATGATCTCAAGCATGAACCGAAATCGAGACCGATCCATACGGAACTAATCGTAACTTCAAACAATGATGTTGAATAAATGTTGAGAAATGAGATAATACGCAGGGGATATGAATCATATGAAATATAGTAATAATTTAGTGAATTACAAACTTCTTACTTAGGAAGTCGAATGTACGTAGTCGAATAAAAAAAAATCATAGATATGCCGACAAAAAATAATATAGATATTGTATTTATGAATTCGAATATACGTAGGTTAATTAATTAGATGTTGAAACAACTAACATGTAGATAAAGTATGATATAAATCATAATTGATTTATATCAAAATCATCAAAAAATCTTGTATGGAATAATAGAAGGCAAAATGATTATATAAAATATATGGCACTCTTGCTACTTTAAAAATCAAATGCAATTAAATAATACTGATTCAATGATTTATATACCATATCATATTTCATTCGAAGACATGTCATTATTTTAAACCAACTAAATTAAAATATTTAATTTATTAAATAATAATAATTTTCCCTTTTAATACGAAGAGGATTTCTCTGAAACTCTATGAAAATTTTATCTTTAATCTTTCGGAAATCATGTACATCACTAAAAAAAAAAACTACACAAATTTATGAGTTTTAGAACAACTCTCGAACTAATCAACAATAAAGTTAAATAATAACATTTTAATAAATCATAACATGATTATCTGAATCAAATGTAAAAATCTTAATTTTTCACTTTCTACAAATAATATAAAAACATTTTAATAAGAGAAACACAATATTTCTATCTGACACAATTTTTCTCGCCATTAATATATTTGAAGAAAAAAAATAAGTTGAAAAGAATTAAATTTTGAGATTAAGTTACAAATTAAAAAACAAAGCAAAACAAAATTTAAGATGCAAAATAGCATGGGTTCATCTGGAAATGATTAACTGAAGATCAATTATGAAACAAAATTAAATGCGTTGACTATAGTATAATATATAGCTATATAGTAAAAACTGGAGCAAAATAATAATATAATCAAGCAATAACAAAACTATAGTAGCTTGAATCAATAAAAACTATTCCAATTATAGAAAAACCCCTGAAAAGTAAACGTTATATGTATGGAAATCGCTATGAACAAAAGTTATGATTGAAATGGGTGAGAAGAATGACAAGGTATATATAAGGGGTTGAGTGTAGGGAATTTTCAAATTGTATCAGAATAAAAAGATTGTATTTGATTTAAAATCATCCTAAAAATAAGTAAGTTAGTAACTGAAACAAATGAAAAAAAAACAGGATCCAAAAGAATTATATTGAGGTATATTGATTTGTATTTTTTAATATAAATTTAAATTTTTAAAAGTTTAGATTCATGAAATATTTGCCTATGCAACGAAATATAAGTAGTTTAAGAAATCTTGGAGGATCGTATTATGAGGATAAAAATATTTTAGTTGTTTATAACTATTCAAATCGTTTAAAATACTTATTTAATGGAAACAAATATATCTTTCTTTTTTTTGGTCATAGGAAACAAATGTTTTTTCAAACTTATTTAATTGTAATGAATATGTAGTGATAAGATTTAAATATATATTTCGCATAATTATATTTAATGAAAATAATAATCTTGCCGTAGCTTTAGAAAATAAAGGAGCCAAACCTTTTTGCCGTCTCCTCTTTCTGTAAAAATCCACTATTGAAGAAGCTGTGATTCGATCTGGAAGTGAATAGATTCGATCTGGAGATTGTATTTATATTATCGGTATTACGAAGGATTCGAGGAGGTAAAAATCCGATGGAATTGGAATTAGAGCTTATGGTTGAAGATAAATCGGAATTGCTTGATATGTGTCAAGAGTTTAATCCTAAAGATATAATCGGTAGAGATAAGATTGCAGATGTGATTGAAGATTTGGGTTTGGAGCTCCTAAAGTATCAATCTCTTGGAACAAGAAATGTTTATCTCAAAAATCTCACTTTTTTAGCTTTGAATCAAAATCATGAATAATTTAGATAGCTATAATCGTGAGATTTTTTTTTCATTTTTTTTGTTTGATATTTATTTGTTTAATTAATTCTTTTTTTTCCAATCAAAATCGTGTGAATTTTTTTTTACATTTTGTTTTGTTTGCTATTTATTATTTTGTTTAGTCCAAATTTAATCCATGTCATCTTTTTTTTACAAGTCATGTCATAATTTTATAAAGCCACGTCATAGTTTTGAACCAATAAAATTACAAATAAGCTAAACTAATAAAACTATTTGTCTTTTAATAGGAAAGAGATTATAATTTTTTTTGATCTATTAGGCAAATTAACCTTTTATTTAATGTTTTTTTTTATAGACAGTTTATTTAATGTTGACAAAACATTTGATACATCTGCCAGAAATATTGTTCAGGTGAAAAGAAAAGAAAAGAAGAAACAACGATCAACGATTTATTGTTATATATCTATGTTATCGACTTTATAGTAGACTGTTATTAATAAATCCACTCATTCAAACTTAAGACTGGGAATTTTTATTCTTTTTTTATTAAATTTTTGACATCCAAATTTATATAAATGCTTATAAAGATAGAGTTATGAATTATGATCAATTCATGCCGAAAGTGACGCGTGTCAGTAAAAGTTACAAGACACTGTCATTGTCAACGAATCAGTAATGTCTTCGCGAGTTAGAGTCCGTTATTGTTCCACGTCGGCTATATATCTGTTGCTCATGAATCACATTGTAAACAAAAATAAAAGACTATGATAAATGGAATTGCTTTATTTAAAACGATAACTAATTCTACGGATATGCATTTTTTTGGTATGGTTATTTGCAACAATAATAAAAAAAAAAAATTATATTTGCAATCTAATAAAAACAGCATTATGTGGAAAAATGAAAATCCTTAGATTAGGACTATTTGGTTAGTTTGTGACATATATTTTATGAACTTTAATTTTTGCCAGACGTATATAAATACTCCTCTTTCTTGTCATTTACAATTTTACATGATTAATTCTACATTAAATCATTTTCGTAGCGCGAATTGGCTAATGTTAACTCGTTTGACTTTTGAGGGGTGATTACTGCTAATGAAATGCCTTGACTAACACAACGATATCGACTAGTCAAAATAGAATAATTTAGAGGCGTTATTAGTATTAGTTACATGGAATCATATAAAATACATATATACACATTATTGACTTTGGAAATTCTATAGTTTAGTATTGGAAATATCTAACGAATAAAGTTTCTTATATGATATGTTGAAGGGTACATGAGATGCCACGTAGGAGACAATTCGAGGAGAAACAAATCTTGTGTTTAAGAAAAAAAGATTCGAAAGAACACACACCTTCGTATTAATTGGTTCGTCAACAATGGTAGGTTCCTCGCATGTCCACACCCTTTTAAAGTTTGATGTGAACTAATAATGTTAGATTCTTCCAAAAATAATAATGCATGTTAGATTTCCATTATTTAGTAATGACTACTATTTTCTTGTTTCTTTTGTGTGTGGGTATTTTCGATCTGAAAATCGAAGAGCCGTGCATGGAGGGACAAGCCTGCGAAGCAAGAACCGACATGTACGGACCAACAACAGATTAACACTATATATCACTCACCTTTTTTAGGTAAATTAAACCCCATCCCATAGTTGGAAAAAATATGACATAGATACCACTTGAATTAATTAAATATATCAAAATCAAACAAAAAAAAATGAAAAAATCAAGTATTTATTAAATAATTCATAATTAGTATTTGTTAGAGATTAAATACGGTAAATGACAAACAAAATAATTTTGTATAACAAATTTGCTATAACAATCCCCGCGAATGGTGTATACATTAAATTGATCCACGGACATCAAATGATGATTTTGTTTTTCATCGATGGGTATATAAAAATCCATGAAAACATGAAAAAATTAATCAAACATTTATCAAACTGAAATTTTATAAGTATTGTTTTCACTTCAATATATATTTCTAAAAGCTACTTAAGTTGCAAACATTTATCAGTGAACCAATCTCAATATACCAAACCGAGCTAACAATTTTCATGATCCAATAATCACAGTTAAATATCAAACCCCTCACCGTGTACATTTTTATTTTAGAAAAACATAACTAAATGGAACTTTATTTTTTATCGAAGTTTATTCCTAAAAAAAAGTTCTTTCAAATACGAAACTAAACAAAATTATAAAATTCAAGATTTCCCTATAAAATCTTTTGATTCCGATTTATATAAAAAGAAGAAAATAATACCATCATAAAACCATCAAAAGAATATTACGTTTCTATTTTTTTAATAAACCAACTCAATTCGTTACAACAGATAAAATTATCTGCAAAAAAATTCATTTTGTTTTTCTTAAAATTTCTCTTTTTTTTTAAAGTTTATATTTAGATATCAAATGATTTTGTTTTCTGATTTTAATATAATTTTAAGAACAAAAATATCACTTATACGTTTTCGGGTTTTTAGGGCCTAGATGGAATATTCTACTACATATCCTAAAATAATATCTAATAAAAAAAATATATATATACCCTCTTCTAACTCTCTATATATATAGATCAAAACCTTGCTGCCTATTTTCTCAAAAACTATCATAATGTCAACCATAACAAAGCAAAACTCTTCATTAGTACTCTTTTAGAATATTTTGATATCTTTTGAAAACCAAAAATGAAAAACTCAAATCCTTGTCTTGTGGAAATCCTTAATGTCCACAGGAAATTCCATTGAAATGGTATTGGTAGATGAATAGATTAGTTATTAGTATGACGATTTTATATTTTTATTATTTTTTCTATCCAATTATGCTTCATTTTCAATTTCACAATGCTTTGTTCTTTCACGATTATGCTATTAATCAAATTAGGTTTTCTTTAAAAATTTTTTGCTCATTCATGACGTGGCCATATCGAATGTTGGTATTATTAAAAATATTATTTTATGTTGTATTAGTTAATATGGATTCTTTCATAACAGGTTATTAACTGACAATCAACTTGTCATGCATAATGATAAGAGTAATTGGTCGTGTGTTTCACCCATATTTATACATGGATGAATTCTTTGTAAAAAATGTTAGGATGACTTTAAAAGGAATAACTAAATCCAATGAGGCACGAAGAGTTTTCGTTTGATTTTTTATATATTCTACATATTTTATAAAAACTATTATCTACTAATAGAAAAATCACTTTTATCAGGCCGGGACATGTGTTAATTGTGCCACAATTAAATCTATCGATGTTGCAAAGAACTGGTATTATTTCTCTTGCAAATGTAACAACAAGGTTCAAGAATATGGGGAAGACTCTAATGATCTGGATGCAAAATCTCTATACAACTGTGAAATATGTGGTGACGTTGAAGATGTTATTACAAAGTAATATATTTGTTTTCTTTAGTGATTTTCATAATATTTACCTATTTTTTTTATTAGAAATCTCATTTCCATACTTATTTATGTTTTATGATATAGATACTATTTGGTTTTACGTGTCTCCGATGAATCAGAAACCGAAGCAAAATTTTTGTTTTTCAACGAAGTGGCTTCTAAACTTCTCAAGAAACCTTCTGCTAGACTTACTATGGAAGTTCTTCAGGTATTGTTTTTAAATACGGATATATACGTTAATAATTTTTAATTTTTTATTCACAAATTTTAGTTTATTACATTTTAATATTTTGAATTGTCTTTTTTTTTGTATGATGCTTCATCTTCTCTACCTGTGTCTCTAACCAATCTAATTGGCAACAAAGTTCTTGTCAAAATCACTATAGGAAATGATAAGCAAAAGCGCATTACTTCTCTATATGTAGTGGCACTACTTTGGGACAATGAAGATATGATCGAAAAATTTGAAGCACGACCTATATCGCAGGTAAGGTTAAACCTTCCCATTAATAATTGAACATCTGATGGTATGTTGTTTTTTTATTAGAGTATTGAAATGTCTAATTATTATTACAGCAACAACTTATGCTTACAAATGGTGAGGACAATTCGGAGAGTTGTACTTTGACCTTAATCGGAAGTAAACACAAACACAGAAGTTAAAAGCGAAAATTCTGTAATTTTTGACATTAAAACCTAACATTATATTTTATATATATAATAATATAAATGATAAATTGGATTGTATAAACACGAAAATTAATTTATTTCCTATATCATTTTATATCCGCACACGATGGGACCATCATCTAATATATTAATATATATCAAATAAAAATCTATTTTGTCAGTTCGTTTGTTTCGAGAAATAAACAATTTAGTCTTCAACCATTTTTATTTAAATTATGAAAAACTGTTACACAACCGATTTTATCACGGACAATTCATTCCGACCCTATTATATCCAAAACAGACGACATTTCCTGCTCGATGTCAATGATAGACACTTTTTCTCTTTAATGATTTCTTGTAAATTTGTTTCCATTAATATGATGTTTGTTAATAAATCACATTATCTGAGAATCAAACCCTATATTTTGGAATGTATAAATACTAATGAATCATTGGCCAAACCATTAAACTACGGAGGTTTCCACATCTTAAACGATTTTAACTCAAAATTTTGTTAGATTACCAAATATAGATTATTGCTTTTATACACTATGGTTTATCAAAATGGTCTTTCTTTTTTCTCTATGCTATAGACATGAGAAATCGGATGTTGTCGAATATTTTATAAGAAAATGTACGATGCAAATCTTCTTTTATTCAGTAGGTGAGTCGATAAAATATCCCATAAAATAAAACTATAGAAAATAATTAATTTATGGGGAAGAAAAAAAATGTATGGACAATATCTAAAGATGGTTTCAAGTTGCTTCGTCTTTTTTGGGTGTCTGGTTGTTTCAATTATGTGACTGATGTCGGGCCAAAAATGACACTCAAGATCCCATCCATCAGTTTAGAAGTTATTTTGATTCTCTATTTTATGCTTTTACAATTTTTACTTTCAAGATAAGTAATCGGTATCAGTTTTGTGACTTTCGTCTGTTTTACCATCCGGATTTAAACTCGTATTATAAATACACGATAGAAAAAAAGTCACCACGACGAACCATGGAAAAAAGTATGAACCCTAAACCTATCATAGAAGAACAACCATGGACCTATTTTGGGCTTTTTAAGATGCATGTTTTTGGGGCTATTTCATAGAATTGAGGTGGCATTTCTATTTTAAGATTCTTAATCATATTTTTTTCTTATATTTGAAACTTATTTCTCTTAAGAAAAAATTGTTTCTAGCATACTTTCTAGTTTCTACAGTGCAAATTGTTTGTAGTATAATTTAATCATATTAGATTTCTTTTAAAACGGGCCACACCAAACGTTTCGAAATCGTCAAAGATCTTAATCATACTAGATCCAACGGTTGAAAATATAGATGTTTCCCAACAGTTACAATGTTCAAGAAGAAATGGTACAAAAGTAGAGGATCCCACATTCTGACATGTTTCGTGTCAAGTGGCTTGGAGCCACGTGGAAAATGTATATATGCCACGTCACTATATGACATTTGACTCTTATTTTTCTTCCAGATAAAGTTAACTATCAAAAGAATTTATGAAGGTAAATTGGGTTGAATAACAAAACAAAATCTATAATCAAACATCTAACCATTTAATTGATATAGTTAGACCAATTATATTAATTTTTGTTAGATTATTAATGATTAATTGTTTTTGGCTAGTGAGCCAATCAACCCATTTATTAAGTAAAAATTTTGAAAAAAACACGAAAATGAAATAGAGACAGAATTTAAATCTGTAAAATAATTTTGACCTTTAACATTATTTTTGAAATACACTATTTTTTTTTTATGTGGTTTGGTCTCATTCAATTATTCAATGATTTTTCAGTTTTGATTTCACGTTTGTAGATTTTAGAATAATAAAAGTATAAAACTAATCGGTTTACATATAAGCATTTTCTTTTGTTTAAGTTTCGATTTAACTTTTTCAATTTGGTTCCATTAATTTTTTTCCCTCCTTGACTATTAATCCTGGTTATTAGCTAGAAAGGATAAATATGATAATAATATTAACCAGAATTTTTTTTATAAAACCGGTTCAATCAGAAGCTGTTACAAGTCTCGCTTCTAAACCACCTCTTCTAATCCAATTGCTATATTGTAACAATTGGATTGGGCGTAACCTCGTTACATGTCAAATGGAACCAATATCTCAGTAACTCTAGCCGTGGACTGGAACGGGGGGTTATAATCCGCGACCAAATACGCTGGTGACTTTCCTTTGCTTTTTTCGATGGGCGCAATCCACTCGGTGCCATGGAGACTAGCCATTAGAGCTACAACTTCTTCCTTGGCTACTTCATCAGTCACGTAACCACCAATCTGTCTCACGGCCACGAAGCTTGGTTTCCATCTTTGCACCTTTAGTCCCTCAGCTTCAGGAGGGTTCTGTTGGTTCTTCTTCGGGAGGTAGAAGAAGACGGTGTAGTCTGATTTTCTCGGTGTTGTTTGTGTGATCACTGGAGCTGTCATGTTTAACTTCTCCTTTCTCTTGTTATCTCCATGTATGTAACTAAATAATCTACAACCCCCAAAATGAAATAAATTTTAGTTTTAGTATTTTTTTTTATAACCAAAGTAGATCATGGGCCAAAACCCATATCAATATTCGAAGCTTGGTATATTGGTATGGGTTTTTGTTTACCAAAAAAAAATAATTCGAAGCTTGTAACAGAAAAATCGTGATTTTCAGTTTTAGATCCATACACATAAAACATATATAGTTATACTCACATTCGGCTTATGAAATATAGAAACCAAAAAACCAATAAGTTTTTATGAATAATGTGAGTTTCGTCCTAGAATAAACTCCGGCAATAAGAAAAGAAAAAATGAATCAATATACTTTTAAAATCAAACAATTAATTTTGAATCGAAGTCCCAATAATTCCACCTTTCATTTCTTTGTTTTTCTTTGTATCTTTTTCTTTTAAGAACTTGGACTAATATAGCCGGATTAGCTACCCCTATATATAAAAGGTAAAAATGATTAGACTGAAAAAGGTTACCGGTGGAAACCGGTTTTGGTGGCTTGAGTCATGGATGGGGAAGGAATGGGACCAGTGGACATCCAGGCCGCAGAGTTATACGCACGGATCTCATAGCCGTACCCCGGTTCAACCAACTTGTAGGTGGGGCACTCGTATTGGTCACACGTTCCCGGACGCATCCCATTAGATGGGTTCCACGGTGCGGGAGCCTGAGCACATGATACAACCACGACTAAGCTGAGGCAGAACGACCATTTCAAGATAGTTAAACCGGTTTCCATGATTGGAATAGTTTTTAAATGAATATTTCTGGTTTTTGTTTAGATACGATTTGCTATGTCTTTTGTAATGGAGTTTTTATAGATGCGTTTTTAAGGCAATGAGATGGTAAGAATAGAGTACAAGTTATAAATATCTTTGAATAGACAACGTTCGTACAAGTTTGACCTTTAATTGGGATTTAGATAGGCAAGACAATTATGATATGTGTTTGGGAGATTAAATGTGGAGTTTGTGATAAATGTTTGCCAAATTTAACCGAGATTAATTTGCCTACTAAAACAGTTCATTGACTATTGGATAATTATAAGAAAAAGGCACAATATATGAACTGACTGAGTAAATTTGTCAACCAAAAAGTGAATTAAGTGAGTAAAATTAAGGTTGAGTATATATATATATATATATATATATATTTATTTATTTCATTAGTTGAGTATATTTTTTTTGCATTTGAATTAAGGTTGAGTATATAATTTTTTGTTTCATTCATTGAGTATATAACTTTTTAACTTACAGCTAGTCAATATGTGGTGACAAAAGGCTAATTTTTTTATTTGGTCAGTTACAAAAGGTTAATAAACATTTCGTTTTTTTCTCTCTATGGATTTTAATTTCACATGTTTTCAAGAGATCCAATTCAAAGAGACGCAATTTTATTTCACATGTTTTCATATTGCTATAGCTATTAATTAGAAATCTATTTTACATTTTTTTTCTTTCTTAATAAACTCTTTTATATTTCTAATGAAAGAGGTAAAGAAAAAGAAAAAGAAATTGGTATCACTATTAGTTGAATTAATGATAGTAAACATTGGGTCTCTTTGAAAACATGTAGAACAAAATCCATAGAGAAAAGTACTGTTTATTAACCTTTTGTAAGAGCATACTCAATGGGGGTGCTTAAGGAGTTCTTAAAATATAAAATTATTAAAATTTGAGTAAAAAGAAGAAAGAGAAAGTAAAAAGTTGAGTAAAAGTAAGAGAGAGTGTGTGTTTTAATAATTTTATATTTAAGAATTTGGGTTAAGATCCCCCCATTGAAGATGCTCTAACTGTCTAACTGACCAAATAAAAAATTAGCCTTTTGTCATCATCTGTTGACTAGTTGTAAGTTATTAATATGAAAATGTAGCAGTATGAAAGTAGTTGTACACCATAAATGATATTTAATTATGAGACAAAATTATAGAAATGAATATAATCGGGTCGTGACAAAAAAAAACAAACTTAAAATCGGGCCACTATAAGTAGGAATAATGTAACTAGGAAACAACTAGGAAATAATGCGGAAATTACGGCCATAACCGTTACAAGCTTGAAACTCATAATTAGAGAGCTTGGAGCTAGGCGACATAACCAATGACAATCTCGCACAAACCACGTTTTGTAACATCTTTGTAACTCTGGTAAGCTTTTTTGCTTAAAAATAAATAAAATAAATAGAAATGATTTTGCAAACTAAACTTAGGAGAGAGAAGTTATCGAATGTCTAGTATTTTAAAGGAGTTAGTGGGTGTTTATGTATTTCTCTCTAATTCGAATGTTTATATCCTTTTTAGCTTTTTATAGAATACCCTAGAATTTAATAGGGTATGAATTCTTCTCAATTCCATGTACTTCGGAATTGTAATTTTTTTTTTGTGTATGAAGATAACGTCTCACTTTATTAATAAATTTGAATTAAAAAAACTGTTGAAACCCACTTCTATATGAATTTATTAATAAATGTCACTATATGTGTCCATTTACAAAATATCACTAATTATGAATTTTTAGAATCTAAATTTTAAAATTCTAAAAAATGTATTGACCCCTAAAAACCCTAATATAACATAGTTAATCCAAACATAAATGATATAATGAATAAATAATTTCGGAAAAGAAGTATGTTTGAAATTTTTTTGAAAATGTGACATTTTTAAATTTTTTTTGAAAAGTGGTATTTCTCAAAATTTTTCAAAATTTGTTTACTAGAACATATAAAAAAATCTATAACATAAATTGATTCTTTACAGTTGACTACAGTAATGAACAAAAATTTGAATTCTATATAACAAGATCTATCTTCACTATTTTGTAGGGATTTTGTTAACTATAGTTTATAAGAGAACAAGAATTGTATTTGTTAATTACTACGTAGAGAAAAAGAAATTAGGCTAACGGTTATCAATTCCATCGAATTAACAACCAAAAAGATCAGAATTGATTCTTTATAGTTTTGCATTAAAATTTCTATTAAATTCTTTGATAATGACATTCCCATAAATTCCACCTAAAATGTAATAACACACGTAATTAATAGAATCAAGAAATCTATATACTGAATAACAATAGAATTTAAAGGAATCGGAAAGAATGACAAAAAACATTTAATCCAATAACGTGAGAATTTATTAGAATTGATGAAATGCTTAATTGAATAACATTAGAATTATATAGAATTTATGATTCTCTCGGATTCAATTAAATTCCTGCATTCAATACCATCCCCTAAAGCACAAGCTGTTTCATTCTTGATTTCAGCTAAAAAACAATGGTATGTTCATGAGAGTTATAAAAACCAATATATGATATCAAGTGGTAATTTCAACTAACACTTGATATGTTGTGTACTTACATGTCTAGAGGTCTAGGAACATGATGAGTTGACACGGTCTAGACAACCAGAAAGAAGTTCCGAGCGTGTGAAGTAGGATTGGGAAAAATTTTGAAGCAAACCAAATACTAAATTGAAATATCCGTAGAAAATAAAGCAAATCGTAAATATCATTTTAGAAAAACTGAAAATTCGATTCGATCCGTTACATATATTATAAGATAAGTTATATATCTAATGTATATGATTATTTATTGTTTTTTGGTTATTATAGATGTACAAGCAAGAGGAATTTAGTGGACTAATTTATTTTTGTTAAATATTTAATTTTTATTATGATTAAATAACAAAATAAATAAATGATAATTAAAATTTATAACGGATCGGATATTTACGGATACCTAAAAAAAAATTTGGATATTCGACTTATAACGGATCAGATCGGATATTCGTAAATATCTTTAAAAAAGTCAAATATCCGAATTTTCGGATATCCGAAAATTTACGGACCGAATCGGATAAAAAGTTCAACTATCTGCCCATGACGGAACGGATCGCATATACCAATTTTTTTTTGGATATCCTCTCTGTGCCGGCCTAGTGTGAAGTAAACCAACTGAACATACATTGACTAGTATTGATTTTTTAATTTTCTGGTCGATTACATTGATTAAGTTTGTATTGTTTGTTCCTACTTCTTTGCTTATTTCCATTATTATACTTGTTAAATAATAGTAGTGCTCCTTAGTCACTCTTCCAATTTTTCTATGTTGTAGGAATAGTGATAATTCCATTAGTTACTTTCCCATTACACTCTCTGATTTTCCACACGATATTTGCTTACAAACTATTTCCAAAATGCCTATTAAAAAGATTTTGTAATTCTCTGTCTCTGTCTTTTGATCTCTATCTGAACAACTAGCAAGGGCCATTCATGAACCAAGCGGAATAAAACATTAGATTTGGGCCTCCAATTTTTTTGGACCCCCATTTAATTTTTTTTTATGTGTATACAACTACTCTTTTGTTTATATATGAAATCGGATACGTTTGATTATGGTTTTAACATACGAAGTAGGAACCCCCGTTTTTTGTTTTGCTTATGGTCTCATTTATCTCAGGGGACGGCCCTGGCAACTAGTATACATATTTGTGGTCTTATAACATTTAAAATTTGTGGACGTCTATCTATAACAATAGTGTGTTCATGAGTATTATAAAATTATGGTAAAATGGATACTGAATTATTTTTAGAGAAAAAAACAATTTATTTGGTAAATAATATATGTCAAGGAAAAAGAGATTTATTTCCTTTTTTCTTTATTTTTCACGCGGACAACATAATTTTTTTTCTTTTCTTACAAAAAAAAAATTGCCACAACAATTAAATATAAAAAAAGGGAAAGGAACTTAATTACTTTGAACAACAAAACCAGATATTGCTTTGGTCTCTAATCAATTTTTGGTGTCTCTCCTCGTAATTAACTACATCAAATCACATATATAGACCTCCAATCCTTATCTCATTTTTTCTCTTGCATGCTAAGAGTCTTATCTCTAGTAAAAAAAGCCTTCTTCTTCGTGTCCTTCTTCACAAGAGAATCCATCTTCTTCAAGTTATAAAACACACACAAAAAGAGAGAATCCATTTCCTTCGTAGCAATCCCAATCCATGGATAATACATCATCTAATTCAAAGGGAAAAATGATCATCAATACCAATGATCAGATAAGCAAACTCCCAAATGATGTTTTGGTAAAGATCCTAGGGAGAATGACTACGGTAGATGCTGTGAGGACAAGCGTTCTAGCGCGACGATGGGAAAATGTATGGAAGGAGACGTCTCATCTCTCGTTAGACATGAGATGGATCGCTAGAGCCAGAAGCCTTTTGTCCGATGTTAATCCTGAAGCCGCTAAATCGGTGACTAAGGTAGGTCCATACAATTTTCTTAATATTTTCTCTTAGTTTTTTGGGGGAAAGAAATTACATGAGTAGATCTGGTTATAATCTGATGGATGATCTAGGTTGATGTTACTTATGTTACAAAACCCTAAGATAACCCATGAATAGTTTAACTAGATGATTATTGATCTTTGTTTGTTGATTGTTGGAGTGCCAAAATCAGAACCTAGATAACCCATGATTACATTTTCTATTGCTTGCAGTCAAATAGCATCATTTTGTGTAAAAAAAAAAGGAAGAGCTTCCTGTTTGTATGAGATGTTTAATATGTTTTTTGTTGGTGTTTGTTGTTGTTATACGTATTTATGGAATTTTATTTTAAGCTTAAGGGTTTTTCGCGCGAAAAATAAAAAATTTCAAAATTAATGATCACCAGGTTTAAAATTAAATATAATGAATTTGAAATTCGCGCATTTATCAAAGATAAAGATTAACGGTTTTCAAAATTCATGATCAGTAGATTTGAAATTAAATATAGACCATGAAATTGTTATTATTGTAGTGAGTAGGAAATCTAGGAAAACATGACTTTTTTGCCTTATACGACCTAGAATAAACACTTATATTCGAACTTGGTGGATTCATAATATGATATATACATGTCCAATATTAACTAATTAAACTTATTGTTTATCAGATTTAAAGGAGTTGTTTTCTTGAAAAATTATATTGCAATTTAATTGTATGAAATGTTGCAGCATGTATCAAAAATATATATGTCCTAAATCATATTCTTTGGTTTTGTAGGTCATAAAGGATCACCGTGGCAATTTGGAAAGCTTCACACTCTTCCATGAGCCATGCCAATATGAACAAGGGATGTTCGAGGCTTGGATTCAATCACTGATTCATGAGAAACTCACCAAGCATCTCATGCTTGTAAACTGCCGGTCGGAACAAAACACAAAACAAAATATCCCACTCAACTTGCCCCCAAAGTCATTTTCCCATCCAAACCTCCATTCACTAATGCTAAGTCAGTACGACTTAGAAACTCCACATGCTTTCAACAGCTGTTGGAATATAAAAACTCTCAAACTCATTGGCATATCCGCCGAGATTGAAGTCTTTAATGTAGTCCTTGTATCCTGCGTTTCCCTCGAAGCTCTTGTGTTAAAGATCAGCCGCCACAAAAGAAGTGGTATTCTCAAGATTGAGAACCGCAAATTAAAGTTCTTACATCTCTCTTGTTCTGATCAGATTGATGGCCTAGAAGTGTCTTCACCTGGTGTGGATATCTTTTCAATTGAATCTCTTTCGAGTGACGTGGATAAGGTCGTCATTGCAAACCCTAGAATCAAGTTCAGTAGAAACTATTGGACGACAGGAACAAATTTCCCTCACATAAGCTATAATATCTCATGCCCCGATCAGGTATGTATATTTCTTTTACATGTATTTGTATTTTGATAGAGAAAGAAATAATGTTAATATTTAATTTAACATGTTTGACATATATATATGAATGTAAGGAGGAAAAAAGCGTTGGACATGAATTCATGATGAGCAGACCAAGTGACTATATGAAAAGGTTTGGATCGATGTCAGTGAGTGTAGACTTGACTAATACAAAAGAAGTTGAGATGCTTAAAGATGTTTTAGTTGCATGGCCTGTAGAAATGGTAGAACTTGAGATCAAGTTTAAGGTACGTTCATTTCATTTCATGTTTCATTCTACTCATAATTGGACAAATTTAGCTGATTTTCTCTATTTCTCATAACATAAATATTGGACCAATACATGCTTCTTTGCATATGTAGAATAACAGTACTCCTCAGAATGAAGGTGAGTCTTCGATTGGAGGAACATGGAAGAAGTTTTGGGAAGGGACAAAACCGTTTCCCAACGCTAACTTCCGTGCATATAATATATGGCTGATTAACTTCAGCGGTTCAAAAGAAGAGTTTGCGTTCGCCTCGCGTTTGATAACGCAAGGTACGGTGGCTAGGACTATGGTGATCAAACTGTCGCCGGTTTCTCCAACTAAGAAGTCTGAGCTAAAAGCAGCAGTGGCTAGGCTAAAGGAACTTCCAAAAGGTCACAGGGAGCTTGGTATACTTGTGAGCTGAAGAAACTTGGTTTGAATCTAGCCATTGGTGATGGAAAGAGAAACTTTCTACTATCTTGTTTTTAAAAATAAAAATTGGAGTTTATGTTGTTTCAAGTATTCCGTTTGGCATTGTTTTTCCTTGTTTTTATGTTTGAGATATTTGGGACCTAATTTGTATTAATTTGGTGCTATCTGATTGTTCTGTTGAATTATTATCTCATTGGTTTGTTGAGTTCTTGTCTTGGTCGATGGTTTTTCAAAAAGGATTTATGCTATCATGAGTTAATTAACAAAACCGAAATGTTATTTATTTATTTTTGTTAAGACAAGGTAATTTTTTTCACAGAGAATAATGGAACAAAAAAATGATTTCTTCACGACAAACACATTTTATGGAAAACGTTCAAAGCTTTTGTCGTTGTCAAGACAAGGTAATTGTGTTTTCTACTAGAATTCTATCTTACTCTATTGGCTAGAAAACATAGAATTGTATGTTTGAAAAATAAAATTCTATGTTTTTGTGATATACTTTTATGTTTTCTATGATATATTATTATTATTATTATTATTATTATTATTATTATTATTATTTCTATGCTATATTATTATGCATGTTTTTAATGACTTCTATCTTATTCAACTAGAAAATCATATAATTCCATCTTGTTCTCTTAGAAAAACATAATTTTCTAAGTAGAAACAACTAAAATTATGCTAAAGTGGACATGTATAAATTTTTAGAAAAAATTGATACGGTAAATAATATGCCATTGACAAAAAATTCTAGTTTCCTTTTTTTTTTTAAAAGGAAGCTATAATTGTTTTAAAGAATTTCATGGAAGCTAGTCGATCAAGGGTTTATTAATGTTTTTTACACTAGGAAGTATGAGGTTCGAATCCCAGAAGTTGTGATTTATTATTATATATGCAGATTAATGAAGACAAGCTTGCAGGAGATATTTAGAGTGGGGCAAGGTAGAATCGTTTTGTATGGATCAAAGCGATAGACTTCTGCGTTGTAGAATCGTCGATATAACAATTTTCATAATTTGTAAAAGAATAATAATAAAAATCCAGTGATAAAATTTTGTTTTTCCTTTCTTTATTTTCATTTGATAACATGATTATTTTCTTCTCTTGCATTAAAAAAAGGAAGATTTTGTTTACTCAACAAAGAAAAGAAAGAAAATTAATTATTTTCGAAAACAAAAGTAACTAGATAGTACTGTATTTTATTTGTCTCTCTCAATAATCTTTCGTCTCTCCTCGTATCCTTTAGGCTTTATCTCATTTTTCTCTTACATAGTTACATGCGAAGAGTCTCAAGTCAAAAACCAATCTCTCTTCTTCGTGTCCTTTCTTCTTCTTCTTCTTCTTCTTCTTCTTCTTCTTCTTCTTCTTCTTTTTCACAAAAGAATCCATTTCCTTCTTAGCGATCCCAATTAATGGATAGATCACTTTCATCATCTGATACAAAGGGCAAAATTGTTTTTATCGATGTGAATAATACCGATGATCGGATAAGCAAACTCTCAAACGATCTTTTGCTTAAGATCTTGTCGAGAGTGTCTACGGTAGATGTTGTGAGGACAAGTGTGTTATCAAAAAGATGGGTGAATGTCTGGAAGGAGACGTCTCATCTCATTTTGGACATGCGAAGGTTCCCAAAAGCCAGAACACTTTTGTCCGATGTTACTCATCAAGCTGCTAAATCGGTGACTAAGGTCCATTAAATTTTCTTAATATTTGCTCTTAGGGATTTTGGGAGAAAGAAAGTACATGAATAGATCTGGTTAATGTAATCTCATGATGATCTAGGTTGATGGTAATTATGTGGAAAATTATTCTACCCCCTAAGATAAACCATGGATAATTAATTATGTAGATGACTTTTGTTTATTGATTGTTAAGTACAAAATCAAAACCTCGGTAACGCATGATTAACATGTGGTCAAACAAATTCATTTTGGAGAAAGAGTCTTCAGTTTATTTGAGATATTAAACATGTTTTTGTTGATGTTAGTTGTTGTTGTTGTTGTACTGTATTTATGGAATTTTATTTTTGTAATTCGCGAAAGATGATGGTTAACGGTATTTCGCGCGAAAATACTAGATTTTCAACTTTTATGGTCAATAGATTTGAATGGAAAATCTAGGAAAACATTATCTCTTGACTATAACTTCCCTCTAGAGTCCAGTATATGTAAACTAATTAAATTGATTGTTCATCAGATTTCAAAAGTTGTTTTCTATCTTGATTATTTATTGCAATTTAATTGTATGAAATGGTTGCAGCATGTAGCTAAAACATATATGTCCTAAATCATACTTTGTTTTTTTTTGTAGGTTATAGAGGATCACCGTGGCTATTTGGAAAGATGCACAATTTTGCATTACACATACCAATATGAAGAAGGGATGTTAGAGACTTGGATTCAATCATTGGTTCATGTGAAACACACCAAGAGTCTGACACTTATAAACTTTTCTGTCCGTTCAAACAAAAACACCAAATCCAAACCAAACACAGTATCCTATATCACACTCGACTTGCCCCCATAGTCGTTTTCTCATCCAACCCTCGATTCATTAATGCTAGGTCAGTACAACTTAGAAAATCCTCATGCTTTCAGCAACTGCTGGAATCTAAAGAATCTCAAACTCGTTGGCATTCCGCGGAGATTGGAGTCTTCAACGCAGTCCTTGGATCTTGCACTTCTCTTGAAGCTCTTGTGTTACATATCAGTTGCCACAAAAGTAGTGGTATTCTCAAGATTGGGAACCGCAACTTAAAGTTTTTGCATCTATCCTGTTCTGGAATTGATGGCTTAGAAGTGTCTACACCGACTCTGAATATCCTTTTTATTGAATCTCTTTCGTGTGACCTAGAGAACGTCGTCATTGCAAATCCTAGACTCCAGTCCAGTAGAAATTATTGGACAATAGGAAAATATTTTCCTCACAGCAGCTATAACATATCATGCCCCCAACAGGTATGTATATAACATTCTGTTACATGCTTTTTGTATTTTGATAGAGAAAGAAATGATGTTAATATTTAATTTGACATGTTTTTGACATATAAATGAATCTAAGGAGGAAAAAAGCATTGGGCATGAAATTATGATGAGCAGCTCCAGGGACTGTATGAAAAGGTTTGGATCGATGTCAGTGAGTGTAGACTTGACTAATACAAAAGAAGTTGAGATGCTAAGAGATGTCTTAGTTGCATGGCCTGTAGAAATGGGAGAACTCGAGATCTTGTTTAAGGTATACGTTCATTTCATTTCATGTTTTGTTCTAATTATAACTGGATCTCTATATATTGCCTATCTAAAGGACCAATACATGCTTGTTTTGCATATGTAGAATAACAGTGCTACCTTGAAAGAAGGTAATGAGTCTTCCATTGGAAGAACAGGGAAGGATATTTGGGAAGAGACAAAACCGTTTCCCAACGCTCACTTCCATGCATTTACTATATGGTTGACTAACTTTAGTGGTTTGAAAGAAGAGTTTGCGTTTGCCTCGCGTCTGATAACACAAGGTACAGTGGTTAGGACTATGATGATCAAACCGTCCTCTTTTTCTCCAAGTAAGAAGTTGGAGATTGAAGCGGCAGTGGCCAGGTTAAAGGAGCTTCCAAAATTTCACAAGGAGCTTGGTATCTTTATGTGCGTAAATAACATTTAGCATCTGTTTTCTTTTTTGTTTAAATTTGGTATGGTTTCAATTATGTCTTTTGGTAAATTGTTTTTATGTTTCAGATATTTGGGATCTAATTTGTATTAATCTGAATTCTATATGATTGTCCTGTTGAGTTATTCTCTCACTAGCTTGTTGAGTTCTTGTCTTGGTGAAAAAAGTGTTTTGTTCACAACAAGACGAGTTTGCACCATTCACATATGTATCTACATCTCCTAGTCTCACAAGTCACACCAAGGGACTTCATATATCAGGGATTCCTGGTACATCTTCCAATTTAATCTTTTCATATGTAAAAGTGTGTTTAAACCTAGATTGCATGGAAACGGAAACAGATAAATGGAAACGATTTTTTAAGAAAAATTAGAAAACGGGTACATTTTGGAAACACGCATATATACATATATATATATATATACAGTAGAAACTCTATAAATTAATAATGATGGGACTATGATATTTTATTAATTTAGAGAGTTATTAATTTACAAAAAAATGAAAGTTTCTATAATCTTCTAAATTTTTGTTTACTTGAATTTTTTTGTTTTATTGTAAACTTATTTTTTTCTTATCTTTTTTGTGTTTATTACACCCACTAATGATTTAATTATAAAGAGATTACATTTTTAATACAAAAAGAACAAACAACACTAAATCATACATAAATTGTGTATGTAGAGGATTTTATATACCAAATATTAATTTATGATATTATTGGGGCCATACATTTACATAAGATTCTTAAAATATTTATTATCTTATTATCTTATCGAATTGTGTTATATTTTATATTGGCCCGATTCAGGTCCGACAAAATTTATTACTTTATCGAGTTTATTAATTTATTGAGTATTAATTTATAGAGTTTCTACTGTATATGAATCAACATCATCAAAAACAATATATAAAAAAATTCAAACAACACTATTATATACATAAATATTAAATAACTTAACAAAAGCAAAAAAATATAATATTTTTGTTGTTTTCAACCTATATACAAACGTAATCTTTCATAATTTGTTGTTTTAACCTATAAAAGTACTAAATATATCCCAAAATATTTAATTATTGCGTAAGAAACAATTTTTCATCGCATCTCCAAAACGAAGTCAAACACTTTTGTCGTATTTCCAATTTGAGATTTTTAGGAAACGAGTTTCCGTCACGTTTCCAAAACGAAATTAAAGTTTCTATCGAGTTTCCAAATTAAATTTTGTTAGGAAACGCATTTCCATAGAGTTTCCAAGAGTTTCCGAAACGGAAAACGCTTCTCAGACGGAGTTTCCATATAACCTATAGGTTTAAACTCAATAATTTAGTCAATGAAATAAAGCTTACGTGTAAACGAGATGTGTTTTCATATGAAATGACATAGATCTTCCACCTGGTATATTTCCATATTTTTCAATAATTTGAGTCTTATATTTTACTAATTAAAGAAGAAGCCTTAGGAAAGGAATATACAATTTTCTTCACAAGGTTTTTTGTTAGTAATATTGATATGTTGCGTTTTTAACGCATTCTAACCATTGATTTCTGAGTTTTATCGAGTCTTTTCTATACTTTTAGAGTCTTTTCAGGTTAAAACACGTTTAAATGAAGGTTAATGCAAAGGATCAAAAGTTATGGAAAGTTTAGTAAAGACAGGTCCGTTTGGCGAGCAAAAGAAGCAAATAAAGATTTTTAACAACTGGATCGATCGATCCACCCTCGGATCGATCGATCCGTTTGCTAAAATTCTTCAAAACTCCGCGGGATCTGCAGCTCGATCCAGAACGAAGAGGATCGATCGATCGGTATCTTTAGTAACTGGATCGATCGATCCACCATCGGATCGATCGATCCATGTTTTCTTCAAAAACTCCGCGGGATCTGCAGCTCGATCAAGCACAAAGGAAATTGGATCGATCGATATCTTTAGTATCTGGATCGATCGATCCACATATGGATCGATCGATCCACTTACTAAAACTGCCCAAAGACAAAAAAATCAGTCACCTAATCTTGCATTATTTTAACCAAAACGTGTTTTCCTTGGCTAAAAACGTGTTTTGGCCATATTTATATGATTTTAGACTCAATTATTGAGAGGACTTCACTTCATTTTGGATGATTTTTCTTTGGTTTTCCTCTTCTTGATTTTCTCTCTTTTCTTGCTTTCTTGTTCTTGATCATCTTTTTTTGCTTTTGGATTTTTGTAAGAAGATTTGGGAGATTGTTCTTCATCCTTGTACTCTAATAAGATTTCTCAACTCTATCATCTTTTTACCTTGATTTAATCATGTTTACTTTATCATTTTCTTGTGATTTCTCTCTAATTATGGTTGAGTAGATCATTAGTTAGGTTTTAGGGATTTAAGGGATTTCATGGATCATTAAATTAGACATAGAAAGGGATTTGTATTTATCTTCATCTATTGTTGTTCTTATTGCTTGAATTAGGATTGATCACCTAGTTCTTGATGTTAGGATGTTTAATTCACCAAAAGTGTAATTAAATACCCGAAAGAACATAGATGAGCAAATTGTCCTTAACCAACGAAAGCTGATGTTAAGGCAATTTGTGAACTTATCAAACCAGTTCGTTAATGCTTGTGTACAATTCTAGGTTCAAACGACAGTTTAGAATTCTAGATTGTTAGATAAAGTCTCTGATGCCACGACAGTGGATTGGTTATACAATTATGTTTGAGTTTAAGATCGCGTTGAATTGTTCCCTGAATAAATGTCTGATTCATAATCTATGATTTCCCGAGAATATCCCTTAAGCCTAACGCTTTTAATTTCATAAGTTTACACGTTTATAATTGCTATTTTCGTTTCAATATTGCAACCAATCACATTTTACCATCTTAGCTTAATTTTAATCTCATACTTTCGTAGTGTAACACTTGGTCTCTGTGGATTCGATCCCTAAAATACTACTTCGTTGCTGTGCACTTGCAGTAGTTTGATAGGGTTAAAACCTGAGCATATCAAGTTTTTGGTGCCGCTGCCGGGGACCAATAGCGTTACCTTCGAAATTCAGTTTGAAATTTAGTCTAAGAAGTTACTAACGAATTTTGTTTTGTTCTTTTGTGTGTTTCAGGTTTTATGCAAAGAAGAAGTCAAGGCTCTGACAACCTTCTCTTTTTCGAAAACCAGGCACTTGGAAGAATAGAACGAATTAACAGAGCAAGAACGACATCGAACCAAGTCAACATGGAAGAAGGAAACAATGCTCCTGTGACTGATACTGCAGGGGTTACAAGGGCTGAATTTGAAAGGATACAAGAACAACTGCAGCGGTTGCAACAGGTTCAGCCTGGTATTGGTGATGCAAACACGCCACACACATTCTATCAGAACCGATCTGCGATTAGTCTGCCTGCTCTCAACAGGTAGGACTATCAACTACATCCCCAACTGATAGGATTGGTGAAGAATTACACTTTCCATGGGTTACCTGCTGAGAACCCAATGGAACACATAGAGAACTTTGAGGAGATTTGCAGCACTACCAGAGTAAATGGAGTCCCTGAGGACTGGATCAAGTGCAAGTTGTTCCCTTTTTCTCTAGCAGACAAAGCTTCAAGATGGCTTAAGTCTCTACCGTCTGGATCACTCACAACATGGGATCAATGCAGAGCTGCATTCTTGGATCATTTCTACACCAAATCCAAGACAAATTCTCTGAGGAACAAGATTGCTTCTTTCCAGCAGTTTTTAGGAGACTCATTCGGTGAGGCTTATGAGAGGTTCAAGGATTATCGGAGAGAGTGTCCTCACCATGGATACTCAGAGGGACAACTTATTAGCATCTTCTATGATGGAGTTGACAGAGAGTCCAAGAACCAACTGAATGCTGCAAGCAATGGAAACTTCATGACCAGAAGTGAGCAAGGAGCATCTGAGCTGATTGAGAATATGGCTGCAAGTTCTATCGCTAGCTCTTCTGAGTATGACAGGTCTAAGCGAGTCAGTGGCGTTGAATCTCAGAAGTACGATGAGTTGAATGAGAAATACAATCAGCTGCTTAAGCAAAATCAGAGGAATGTACAGTTTTGTAAAGATGGAACCGAAGCAATTGTCTACCAAGATTACACTGAGGGAGAGTCTAATGAGCAGCAGGAGGTTAATTATGTGAATGGACAGGGTTTCATGCAAAACAGGGGTTTCAACCAGAACTACAGAAATCATCCGAATTTGTCCTACAGGAGCACAAATGTTGAGAATCCTCAGGACCAGGTTTATCCACAACAGGTGGTCAATCAGGGGAAGGAGAAAATGTATGTGCCAAACGCAGGAATATCTGGCTCTCAAGGGTTTGCAGGACAAAACAGTGGGCAGAATGTGGGATTTCAGAAGAACTTTTCACAAGGTTTTCAGAAACCGTTTGTGCAAAACCCAGGTCAGAGCCGATTTCAGGGTGGATTTCAGCCGAAACAACCATTCAACAACTTCAGGCCAGCAGCTCAAGTTCCTTTCCAAACCCCAGTGAATTATGTTCCAGCGCCACCGGAAAGCAAGCTCGAGCAACTTATGCAGCAGCTTCTAATGAATCAACAAAAGGCTTCTAACGAGATCAATGTCAAGGTGGATAGTATGTACAGTGATCTCAATGGTAAATTTGAAGCTCTCTCATCTCATGTGAAGAAGTTAGACATTCAGGTAGCTCAGACTGCTGAGGCAATCAAGAGACCACAGGGAGTTCTACCTGGAAAAGGAGAGCAAAATCCTAGGCTTGAAAATGTCAGTGCCATCACAACCAGGAGTGGGAAAATGTTGATTCCTACTGCATTGCAAGGTAAAAGTTCTGAGGTAGCCACTGATGAGAAAGAGACTGATGATGCAAAACCTGAGAAGGTGAACCCGACTGCAAATGAGGATCCTGCAAGGGAATCATTGCCTCCTCGTATTTATGCTCCGAAGGTTCCATACCCTACTCGCCCTAAAAAGTCAAGAAAGGATTTAGAAGATGCGAAATGCAAGGAGATGATGGATGACCTCACAGTGAAGCTCAGTCTCGTTGATGCAATCCAGATGATTCCCTCGATGAAGAGATATATGAAAGGCTTGGTGACAAGAAAAGTTTCTGCAGAAGAAGATTTCGTTAAAGTCTCAAAGGATTGCAGCGCAGTCCTACATAACAAGATGCCCAGGAAATTGGGAGATCCAGGGAGGTTTGTTTTATCTGTGCAGATTGGGTCAATGACGTTTGCTTGTTCTTTGTGTGATTTAGGTTCAAGCGTCAATTTGATGCCATACTCAGTAGCCAAGCGCCTTGGATTCACCAAGTTCAAACCCACTAGAATCTCCTTGGTTTTTGCTGATCGCTCTGTGAAGTTACCGGTTGGAGTTCTTGAGGATCTACATGTGCAGATTGGTAATGTGTTGGTTCCGGCAGATTTTGTAGTCCTCGAGCTCGATGAAGAACCAAAGGATCCTCTCATTTTGGGTAGGCCTTTCTTACGTACTGCTGGAGCTGTGATAGATGTGAAAAATGGGCGAATAGATCTCCAGCTGGGAGATATTATCATGAAGTTCGAGATGGAAAAGTTGCTGAAGAAGCCTATGCTGGATGGGCAGACATTTGTGGTTGACGGTTCACTAGAAATCTCGGACAATGATGTAGAAGAGATTCTAGTTGATGATCCTTTAGAGATTGCTTTGACAAGGTCTGTGAGTGAGGATGGTTTTCTGAGTGAGGATGCAACAGGGTATGTTAAGATGATGGATTCGAGCCAGTCAATGGGAAAGATGGTTGCTTACACGAGTTTGGATGAAGCTGTAGAGCGATCTCCAGCAACACCCCTTCCTATGCCATCTACAAATCCATTGAGCGAGCTGAAAGCTCCTAAGGTTGAGCTCAAACCACTTCCATCTGGGCTAAGGTATGCGTTTCTAGGCCCCAAGTCTACTTACCCTGTCATCATCAATTCTGAACTGAACAATGCTGAAACTGCTTTGCTTTTGTGTGAGCTTAGAAAGTATCGCAGGGCCTTAGGCTATTCTCTAGATGATATCACAGGAATTTCACCTGACCTTTGCATGCACAGGATCTTTCTAGAAGATGAGGCAACCACTTCTATAGAACATCAGAGACGGTTAAACCCGAATCTGAAAGATGTTGTTAAGAAAGAAATTATGAAACTGCTAGAGGCTGGTATTATATACGCCATCTCTGATAGCAAGTGGGTTAGCCCTGTCCATGTTGTACCAAAGAAAGGTGGAGTAACTGTGGTTAGGACTGATAAGGATGAATTACTTTCGACTAGAGTTGTCACTGGCCATAGGATGTGCATAGATTATAGAAAGTTGAATTCTGCTACTCGTAAAGATCATTTTCCTTTACCATTTATTGATCAGATGCTTGAGAGATTGGCTAGCCATGCTTACTACTGTTTTCTAGATGGTTATTCTGGTTTCTTTCAGATTCCCATTCATCTAGAAGATCAGGAGAAGACAACATTCACCTGTCCTTATGGCACTTATGCTTATCGCAGATTGCCATTTGGCTTGTGTAATGCACCGGCCACATTCCAAAGATGCATGATGTCAATTTTTACTGACATGATTGAGGACATAATGGAAGTTTTTATGGATGATTTTTCTGTCCATGGATCTTCCTTTTCTGTTTGTCTTTCTCATTTGTGCAGGGTTTTAAAACGCTGTGAGGAGAAACATCTAGTGCTGAATTGGGAGAAGTGTCATTTTATGGTCAGGGATGGGATTGTCTTGGGACACAGAATTTCAGAAAGCGGTATTGAGGTAGACAAGGCGAAGATTGATGTGATGATAAACCTCCAGCCACCTAATTCTGTCAAAGGAGTTCGGAGTTTTCTGGGACATGCTGGATTCTACAGGAGATTCATCAAGGATTTCTCCAAGATTGTTAGACCAATGACACAGCTTTTGTGTAAAGATGTGAAGTTTGACTTCGACAGTAATTGTCTGGAGGCCTTTCATACGATCAAGGGAGCACTTGTCAGCGCACCAATTGTCCAACCGCCAGACTGGGAGTTGCCTTTCGAAGTTATGACAGATGCTAGTGACTATGCAGTTGGAGCAGTATTGGGACAGCGAAAGGAAAAGAAGCTCCATGTCATTTATTATGCTAGCAGGACTCTTGATGAGGCGCAGTGTAAGTATGCTACCACCAAGAAAGAACTTCTGGCTATTGTGTTTGCTTTTGAGAAGTTCAGGTCTTATCTGGTGGGTTCTAAAGTTATTGTTCACACTGATCATGCTGCTTTGAGGTATCTTCTGAAAAAGAAGGATGCAAAACCTAGACTGTTGCGATGGATACTTATGCTGCAGGAGTTCGACTTGGAGATCAAGGATAAGAAAGGAATTGAGAACGGTGTTGCAGACCATCTCTCTAGAATGCGTATAAATGAAGATGTCCCTTTGGATGATAGCCTACCTGAGGAGCACGTATATGCCATTAGCATTGGCAATATTGTGCATTCCACTCCACCGCCAGAAACCAAGTTTCCTGAGATGCCTTGGTTTGGAGAATTTGCGAACTACTTGGCTGCAGAAAGGGAACCTGATAATTTTGTTGGGTACAGGAAGAAGAAGTTCTTGAGAGACATCAGACACTACTTCTGGGATGAACCTTATTTGTACAAGCAGTGTTCTGATGGAATTTTTAGAAGATGCGTATCAGAAGAAGAGGTTCCAGGTATCTTGTTTCACTGTCATGGTTCATCATATGCAGGACACTTTGCTACCTTTAAGACAGTGTCTAAGGCTTTACAAGCTGGTTTCTGGTGCCTAACTATGTTTAGAGATGCTCATGCTTTCGTCTCCAAGTGTGATCCATGTCAGCGGCAAGGCAACATAAGCAAGAGAAACGAGATGCCTCAGAATTTCATCTTGGAGGTTGAGCTGTTTGATGTCTGGGGTATTGACTTCATGGGTCCTTTCCCATCTTCATATGGAAATCAATACATTCTCGTTGCAGTAGACTATGTGTCTAAATGGGTTGAAGCGCTGGCTAGCCCGACTAATGATGCTCGAGTGGTTGTGAAGATGTTCAAATCGGTGATCTTCCCAAGGTTTGGTGTACCTCGAGTGGTAATCAGTGATGGTGGTTCTCACTTCATCAATAAAGTCTTTGATGGTCTTTTGAAGAAGCATGGTGTCAAGCACAAGGTCGCAACTCCTTACCATCCTCAGACGAGTGGACAGGTTGAGATTTCCAACAGGGAGATCAAGAGCATTCTGCAGAAAGTTGTAGGCACTACGAGGAAAGATTGGGCTATCAAGCTTGATGACGCTCTTTGGGCATATAGGACTGCCTACAAGACACCTCTAGGCATGACACCATTTCATCTTGTCTATGGAAAGTCATGTCATCTTCCAGTGGAGTTAGAGTATAAAGCAGCCTGGGCGGTTAAGTTGCTCAACTTTGACATCAAGTCTGCTTCTGAAAGGAGATTATTACAACTGAATGAGCTGGATGAGATTCGTCATATGGCCTATGAGAATTCGAGAATCTACAAGGAAAGGACAAAGGCTTACCATGATAAGAAGATCATCTCGAGGAACTTTGCTGCAAATGATCAGGTTTTGCTCTTTAATTCTCGCTTGAAACTCTTTCCTGGTAAGTTGAGATCGAGATGGTCTGGTCCTTTCACCATCAAAGAAGTGAGACCATATGGAGCTGTAGTGTTGCTGGACGCTGCAGGAGGTAGGTTTGTGGTTAATGGTCAGCGCCTAAAGCCATATCTCGCTGACATTGAAATCGCTAGGGGAGATACCGTTCCTCTCGGTGATCCACCTCAAGCCTAAACGGCATCCGAGTCAAGCTCGTGACTTAAAACAAGCGCTTAGTGGGAGGCAACCCACTGGTATGTGTACATAACTCAATTTTTAATTTTCGTTAATTTGGTTTGATTTTCGGTGTGTTTTTGAAAAAAAAAAAAAAAAAAAAAAAACAGGGGAGAATGGATCGATCGATCCACCATCGGATCGATCGATCCAATCAGCAACCAAAATGTCGCAGGATCTGTGGATCGACCGGACGCAAAACGGATCGACCAAGACGAAAACCGGATCGCGATTTTAACAAGTGGATCGATCGATCCACTCTCCAGGTCAGTTTTCTGTTTCGATTTTTTGGGTTCAAACCGGTTTAATTCACTCAAACCAAACCAGAAACAAACAGTTTATTAAAACAGAAACTGATTTATCGATCCATCTTCATCTCTTTCTCCTCCTTCAATCGCGATTTTTGTAAGTTTTTGAGCAAAATTTAGTTCAAACCATAACTTCTTCAATTCTTCACCAAATTGAACGATTTTTGGGTCTATCTCACACGAAATTTCCTCCTCTAACTGATTCTAGCACTCGATCGGTCGATCTACAAAGGTATGTGTCTCTAAACACAAAATTCGAGTTCGATGTTCCTGAGGAAAAAGGCCATTTTCGTGTTTGATTTGCTCCAATTGGTTAATTCCGTGAGTTTATATGTACTTCTAGAGTGATTTTCGACAAACCCCATGCGTTAATTTTGTCCATTTCAATGGTTGAAATTTTAGGTTGAGAATTTGACACATTTTGGGGGTTTTAGTAAAAACAAACGGAGTTAGCCTGCATTGGTGTTAGAATTGGTGTTAAAATGGATTAGAAGAGATGTCTATTCTTTGGGTTTTGCAAATTCAACAATTTGTTATGTTTCGAAAAATTCGATAAATATGGATTTTTGTTTGAATTTGTAGGAAATGACAAGACGAGGTGTACCAAAGATTAGACCACCGCAAGCTAACACGTACAACAGCGAGACAAGCGGTGATGAAGAAATTTCGCAACCCGCTCGCCAACCTCCACCTGCTAGGACATCTCAACCCGCTCGGTTTTCGCGCACCGCAAAAGGAAAATCTGTAGCTTCCGCTTCTGCCGCTGCTGATGAGACACAGGAAGAACACACATCTCATCCATGGCCTCGCGCTGAAAAGACACCATTCCTTGATGATTCGTTGGTTGAGGAGATTCCACGAATATCAATAGCCGCTATTCAGACCATGACAGGATTTGATTCGCGTCAGCCTGGACATGCTTGGGACCGTTTCAACCGCATTTTCTACAATGGTTTGCTTCAAGTAACGATGGCACCTACCAAATTTGTGTGCGAAGCAACATTGGCGAGAATGGGAATTAGCGACGATGTCCGAGCAATGCTGACCAAGATGGGGCTTGGCACGATCGCTTACAAGTCCTATCCTCTGTATCCTGAGCTGGTCCGCCAATTCCTTGCATCGGTTGAAGTCCGGTACAAGGATATCGCTATCCATACAGCTTCGGAGGGGACTCTTTCATATTTATGCAGGGGTGTTCACTACGAGTTACCCATACAAACCCTGTGTGAGATATATGGATTTGAGAGGTCATGGGAGCTATGCAGGTTCCCTTATTTTGGAGCGGCTGATGTTCTGTGGAATTTGATTGCAACAGGACCATTTACTACGGCTCAATCTCGTGACGCTAAGCTTAGCCTGATCCGGAATCCTGTGATTCGGGTTGTCGCGAAGATCATTGGTCAGTCATTTTCTGGGAAGGAAGAGACAGGTGCTCTAAGGATCGACGAGTTGTCTTTGATAGACAATGGGCTTCCAGATTCCGTCAGGGCGACTTACCACCAAGAAGCTCCCTTGCGATTGCACACTAACTTAGGAGCAATGTTTGCTGAGATGCTCGTGAAAAAGAAGCAACGAGGTTTGAACACAAGCGGTAACCAGAAGATTGAGATTATTGGAAGTCTGTTAACACCGATCTTCCGATACCATAACATCGATTTGCGTGAGACAGAGTGCATCAGGAAGATTGAAACGTTCAATGCGAGGTACTTCACTAATGCTCACATCCTTAAGGGAGATTATGAGTACAGGTTCTATGACCGAGCAGGAGTTCCTCAGCGATGCAGACTACCTCTTCCGGCTTTCACACCTCCCGTGTCAAGGGCAAACTTGGAGTTCGAATTGGACCCTCAATTCATACTTACCGGTCAACCTCGAACTTCAAGATCACGGAGAGCTATACGGGAGCAGGTAGATCCCCCACAGCAACCACCTCACGCACATTCTGTAGATGACCCCGTAATACCGGAGTACAGTACGGACTACGATCTTCTACCACTTGCTGAAGATGCTTCAGACACCGAACGAATCGCATGGTTGGTGGATTCGCATAGGAAGCAGCACACGATGTTACAGAAGATATTTGGAGTGCTCGGACGACTCACATGTATGCAGCCATCTTCTTCTTCTTCTCGACATCGTACTCGTGCAGCAGCGGTTGACGCGAGAGCTGGTCCCAGTGTTGCTGGACATGGGACTTCATACCAGGGAGGTCAGGCTGGAGACACACGCCAACCTAGGCGTCGGAGGGCACCAGGGGATGGTCGGAGCGCCAGCTCCGGAGAGCATTGATTCTGTTATTTCTCCCCCTCTACTTTATCTACATCTATTTAATATATTTAGAACTTTCGCGTATGTCGTACTTTTCTTCTGATTTATTTTCCACCGAGACGGTGTGAAGTAAGTCCGGGGGAGGGTATTTGCTGGGACTAACGCCATTTTCTTTGCTTTGTTTTATGTGAACCTTTTTGGTATTTATATTTGTTTTGTGTGTTTTATGTTTTATTGAGTCAAGAGCTTTATGGTTAGGAAACTATGATGATATATATCTCTTTGTTTACTGACCATTTCATTTAAGTGACATTGATGCAGAATGAATTCCAATCCGACCAATGAAAAATTCAAAGACTTACCGGTTAACTAGAGACGTCTCTCGTTTCCAACAAGTTCCACCAAGTCTGAGCTAATTGCACCCTTAATGGAATGACTGGTGTCCATAGAGCTTGATTCCTCGTTCATACTTGATATATTCACCCCGTGTTAAAAAAAAAAAAAAAAAAAAAAAAAAAAAAAAAAAAAAAATTTAATTTTGGCTCAAAGGTTTAGAATAGCACAAAAGAGTTCACGACGCTGTCTCCTCACAAGGAACAACACTAGTGAGTGCTATTCTAAAACTGTAACGGAACAAAAGAGTTCACGACGCTGTCTCCTCACAAGGAACAACACTAGTTAGTTCCGTTACGAGACCAAAGCAATTATGGGGAGAGGAAGAATAATAAATGTTGTATTGGTGATATATCATGATATAGTACGGGAATGAATCTAGAAGGTTCTTGGCACTGGGATTGACAATGAGGATTAGCAAGGATGACTTGTGGAAAGTGTTGCGAAATTTGAGATGGATTGGGGATATTGGATAAGTTTGAGGAGAAGTACATAGCGACTCGGTTGGGTTCATCCTTGCAGAATGTGGATTGCAATTTTAGTGGTCATTGGACGTTTTAAAAGAGAAGTTGAGTTTCCATATTTTCAAACCTCTTTCACTGGCTTAGTTTTCTGTTTTGCTTGAGGTCAAGCAAAAGACTAAGTCCGGGGGAGTTGATATGTTGCGTTTTTAACGCATTCTAACCATTGATTTCTGAGTTTTATCGAGTCTTTTCTATACTTTTAGAGTCTTTTCAGGTTAAAACACGTTTAAATGAAGGTTAATGCAAAGGATCAAAAGTTATGGAAAGTTTAGTGAAGACAGGTCCGTTTGGCGAGCAAAAGAAGCAAATAAAGATTTTTAGCAACTGGATCGATCGATCCACCCTCGGATCGATCGATCTGTTTGCTAAAATTCTTCAAAACTCCGCGGGATCTGCAGCTCGATCCAGAACGAAGAGGATCGATCGATCGGTATCTTTAGTAACTGGATCGATCGATCCACCATCGGATCGATCGATCCATGTTTTCTTCAAAAACTCCGCGGGATCTGCAGCTCGATCAAGCACAAAGGAAATTGGATCGATCGATATCTTTAGTATCTGGATCGATCGATCCACATATGGATCGATCGATCCACTTACTAAAACTGCCCAAAGACAAAAAAATCAGTCACCTAATCTTGCATTATTTTAACCAAAACGTGTTTTCCTTGGCTAAAAACGTGTTTTGGCCATATTTATATGATTTTAGACTCAATTATTGAGAGGACTTCACTTCATTTTGGATGATTTTTCTTTGGTTTTCCTCTTCTTGATTTTCTCTCTTTTCTTGCTTTCTTGTTCTTGATCATCTTTTCTTGCTTTTGGATTTTTGTAAGAAGATTTGGGAGATTGTTCTTCATCCTTGTACTCTAATAAGATTTCTCAACTCTATCATCTTTTTACCTTGATTTAATCATGTTTACTTTATCATTTTCTTGTGATTTCTCTCTAATTATGGTTGAGTAGATCATTAGTTAGGTTTTAGGGATTTAAGGGATTTCATGGATCATTGAATTAGACATAGAAAAGGATTTGTATTTATCTTCATCTATTGTTGTTCTTATTGCTTGAATTAGGATTGATCACCTAGTTCTTGATGTTAGGATGTTTAATTCACCAAAAGTGTAATTAAATACCCGAAAGAACATAGATAAGCAAATTGTCCTTAACCAACGAAAGCTGATGTTAAGGCAATTTGTGAACTTATCAAACCAGTTCGTTAATGCTTGTGTACAATTCTAGGTTCAAACGACAGTTTAGAATTCTAGATTGTTAGATAAAGTCTCTGATGCCACGACAGTGGATTGGTTATACAATTATGTTTGAGTTTAAGATCACGTTGAATTGTTCCCTGAATAAATGTCTGATTCATAATCTATGATTTCCCGAGAATATCCCTTAAGCCTAACGCTTTTAATTTCATAAGTTTACACGTTTATAATTGCTATTTTCGTTTCAATATTGCAACCAATCACATTTTACCATCTTAGCTTAATTTTAATCTCATACTTTCGTAGTGTAACACTTGATCTCTGTGGATTCGATCCCTAAAATACTACTTCGTTGCTGTGCACTTGCAGTAGTTTGATAGGGTTAAAACCTGAGCATATCAAATATTAGATAACATAATATATATATATGTAATTTATGAGTCTACTTATATATATATATAATTTATGAGTCTACTTACCAAAAACACAAATAGATTTCTGTTTTTTTTTTTTGTCAACAAATAGATTTCTGTTTATACTGTAACTTTCCCATTCAAAACTTTTGTTAGTATATATAAGAGAATTTATTGTTTATGGCTTTCTATGTTATAGATGAATATCTCTCAATATTGAATTGATTTAATTTTTATGATAAAAAAATAGTTAAAGGAACTAAAAGTATTTTGTTAGTTATAAACTCATTATCAGATTTTCATATGAAAGCTTATAAACTCATTATCACATTGTTTCCTCCGTAACAAGATGATAAGATAGAGGGTGATTAGCTGGTGGTTAAGACTTAAGATTTTCAGATTCTTTCTGCCCCGTCATCACCTCTAGAGATTTGGTACATTATAATTGGATTCACAAACAAATAAATCCTAACACAGACATATACACATAGATGCTTTAAAACTTGTTCTTTGTAGCTAGGAAGATCGATTGATACAAAATGTGGAGGCTTAGGATCGGAGCTGAGGCTGGACAAGACCCTCACTTGTTCAGCACCAACAACTACCTCGGGAGGCAGATTTGGGAGTTTGATGCCTATGCAGGCTCTCCAGAGGAACTCGCCGAGGTCGAGGAGGCTCGCCGGAATTTCTCTGGTAACCGGTCACATTTCAAAGCTAGTGCTGATCTCCTTTGGCGTATGCAGGTGAAAGTCTTTACAATAACTTAAGTTTGATTGACTAATAGGACAAGTATATAATTTTTGTTTTGTTAAATTTATAAGTTTCTGAGGGAGAAGAAGTTCAAACAGAAGATTCCACGAGTGAGAATTGAGGACGCAGAGAAAATAACATATGAAGACGCAAAGACGACTCTAAGAAGAGGGTTACTCTATATGGCGGCATTGCAAGCTGATGATGGACATTGGCCTGCTGAAAACTCTGGTTGCATGTTCTTTATTGCCCCCTTTGTGAGCTACATTTCACTACTCTCTTAACTAAATTATATAGTAAAAAAGACAAATATGAGAAAAAGATCAATGATGCAAAAAATATCAGGTCATATGCTTGTATATCACTGGCCACCTGGATAAAATCTTCTCTCAAGAGCATCGGAAAGAGATGCTGCGTTACATGTACAACCATCAGGTAGTATATAGAGTTTACGTGATTTAAGTTCTTTTTATCGAACACATCATTTATACCACGATATATTTGTGTTAGTGTAAAAATATAAACAAAGTAGTGAAACATGAGAAGATGATATTACAGAAGAGAAAAGGTATATATTGTTTGGGGAAAATACAATTTTTCAGTACCTTAAAAAATGAACCATTTCAAAAATATGTGCTAAGTGACTTCATTTTCTTTTATCCTTCTCCAAAATGGATCAAATCTTATTATCAAGAACGAAGATGGTGGGTGGGGGATACACGTAGAAAGCCACAGTTTTATGTTCTGCACGGTACTCAACTATATTTGCCTAAGAATATTTGGAGTAGAAGCAGATCATGATGGTGAAAAAAGTGCTTGCGCAAGGGCTCGTAAATGGATATTAGAGCACGGTGGTGCTACCTATACGCCATTGTTCGGAAAAGCTTGGCTTTCGGTATTCACGGCTCTCTGTTTATATATATATTTCACAGATCATCAATTTACTAATATTCTTTTTTTTTCCATAAAAATTTAGGTTCTTGGAGTGTATGATTGGTCTGGCTGCAAACCTATACCGCCTGAGTTCTGGCTCATTCCTTCTTCTTCTCCTATTAATGGAGGTTTGAATTTGTACTTCCTGATATTCTGATGACATTAGTTACAATTATTTTCAATTTTAACTTTGTGTAGGGATATATTCATACATGAGTGTGTGCAGGCACTCTATGGATTTATTTGCGGGATGTTTTCATGGGTTTATCATACTTGTATGGTAAAAAATTTGTAGCTGCACCAACACCTCTCATTCTAGAGCTCCGTGAAGAGATTTATCCTCAGCCTTACGTGAGAATCGTTTGGAGCCAAGCTCGTAATCGATGCGCAAAGGTAACTTATTAAGTCATATACATGAAGTGATAAGTACAATGCATCGTATGAGTAGAAAAGCTTCAATTGTTTTAAACACAATTTCTATATTTACGTTTGTGTTTTACATGAGAGAAGAAGATATTTAAGGGAAAAAATAATATTTTAGAAATATAAAACATTTCTTTCTATAAATCACAAAATACTTCCGTTTGCACTTGTTGATTACTATTAAAAGTATAAGGTTGTATGTTCATTTCGAGAATCTAAGTACTAGTAAATGTAATCGTCAACACAAACAAACAATTAAACACTCTAAACATAAGATTAGATGTTACAAATGAATCTGATGATGCTATGTAAATACAGGAAGATCTCTACTTTCCACAATCATTTGTACAAGACTGGTTTTGGAAAATTGTTCATATGTTGTCGGAAAATATCTTCAACCTTTGGCCTTTCAGTAAATTTATAAGGCAAAAAGCTCTCCAGAAAACTATGGAACTCATTCACTACCATGACCAAGCCACTCGGTACATTACCGGTGGAGCTATCCCAAAGGTAAAAAAAATTCGCCTATGTAAAAAATTTGCAATTTTTTTAGATGTAACATGTTGTAAATGTCCCTTTTTGATATATTTAGCCATTTCACATGCTTGCTTGTTGGGTTGAAGATTCAGAGAGTGATTATTTTAAGAAGCATATTGCTCGAGTCCCTGGTTTCATATGGATTGGTGAGGATGGCCTGAAAATCCAGGTTAAGTAGCTTTTTTTTAATCTTTTAATTATAGTTTTCTTGATTTGACTCTGTACTACTACTTTTTCTTTTGGTTAATCTTTCTGTACTACTACTTGTGTAGACTTTTGGTAGCCAAATATGGGATACAGCCTTCTTGATGCAAGTCATGTTAGATGCTGATGTTGACGATGAAATTAGATCAACGCTCGTAAAGGGATACTCTTACTTGAGGAAATCTCAGCTTACAGAGAACCCTCCTGGTGATCATATCAAAATGTTCCGAGACATATCAAAAGGTGCTTGGAGTTTTTCAGACAAAGATCAAGGATGGCCTGTTAGTGATTGCATTTCTGAGAGTTTAAAGGTGCACGTTTTGTCTCTTTAATTCCTGCTTGAACTAACAAAAATTGTGTTCAACTTTAATCCTTGATAAATGAACTGATTTGTATAGTTTTATGAGTTTCCGGCTCAAAATCAATTAATGATGTCTGATGAGTGGATTAGTCAATGATCCTTATATTATATCTTTTGGTCTCATTTTACTCAGATATGAGATTTTTAACATGATTATTAATCAATCGCATATATATGTGGCCAGTGCTGCCTGATCTTCGAGAGCATGCCGTCTGAGTTCATTGGTGATAAAATGGATGTGGAGAGGCTTTATGATGCCATCAATATACTTCTCTACTTGCAGGTAATAGTTAAAACAAAAATTTAAATTTATTTGACATTTCATTTTTATTTCTTTCAAATATAATAAGGAAATAGATAAATAAAGTGATATAGTGTTTTAGCAAAACAAAAAAAAAAATGATATAGTGTTGTTTTTGAAAAATGAATAGTACTAATTAAGGGTATATTATTATTTTTATTAAACAAAATGTTAGTAATACTATTTGTTGGTTAAAGTTTTCTTGATAATATGTTTGTGCAAAATGCTAACAGGGCAGTAACGGAGGTATCTCAATATGGGAGTCAGCCCCTGGTAAAACATGGCTAGAGGTACCATTTATTTGACAAAATAAATGAAAATATTACCGGAGTTTGTAATCTAGTGATTTGTACTATGACACGGTAAAAGGAAAATATAATACTATGTATGTATAACAATGCCTAAAAATAAATTGCAGTGGCTTAATCCCGTGGAGTTTGTTGAAGAGACAATCGTGGAGCATGAGTATACATACAATCTTTCATTACTTTCTCTTTAGTTTTATTTTTTATTATTTATTAATTAACAAATCTTGCGGCTCGTAACTATGTTATTGAACAATTTTAAGGTCTCTAGAATGCACGGGATCGGCGATAGTAGCATTAGCTCAGTTCATGAAACAGTTTCCAACGCATAGAAGGGAAGAGGTTGAAGGTTTTATAACCAAGGGAGTGAAATACATAGAGGACTTGCAAATGCCGGATGGTTCATGGTATGGAAATTGGGGTGTATGCTTCATTTATGCGACCTTCTTTGCGGTTCGAGGTCTAGTGGCTGCAGGGAAGACTTACCATAACTGTGAGGCGATTCGTAGAGCGGTTCTGTTCCTTCTCGAGAAACAGAACGTTGAAGGCGGTTGGGGTGAGAGTTATCTCTCTTGCCCAAACAAGAAATATATTCCTTTGGATGGAAACAAGACCAATGTGGTGAATACAGGACAAGCACTGATGGTTCTAATTATGAGTTGTCAGATGGATAGAGATCCTTTGCCTGTTCATCGCGCCGCAAAAGTGCTTATCAATTCGCAAATGGATAACGGTGATTTCCCACAACAGGTTGGTTCTTGCTACTTGACCACTAGACTATAGTGTGATATTGGCTTTTATGATATACTTATTTGATACCGTTTATTTTTTTAAAGGAAATAAGGGGAGCTTACAAGATGAATTTGCTGCTGCATTATCCAACTTATAGGAACATGTTCACTCTTTGGGCACTAACATATTACACAAAAGCTCTCCGGAGGATCTGATCACCTTTGAATCTGATCAGTAACATTATGTTACTACTTGCTTATCAATAAATCTCTTGTGTACTACTCTGTTCTATGAAAGGAACTACCAAGGAAAATTTTCTTGTTCTGAATTTTTCTCATCAACTTATAACCTGATTATGATGATAATTGAACCAAATAAGTTAACAAAATTATTGACAACAAAAGTCTTTAGTTTTTTTTTTTTTATAACAAAAATTGGTCATTAGTCTCTTGATAAGATACTCCCAAAAACACAAAAATCTGGTTAGCAATTTAAAATCAATTTACATCTGTTTATATTTGTTATTATTCATAGTAAAAATTATTTTCCCTATACATATAATATGATAAATATGGCTTTAACTAAAGGGATAAATTTTGTAAATTTTAGTAATTGTATATTAGCTCATATATATATATATATAAAGATATCTTAACTACTGTTTATAAGTTTATTGAAATAAAATAATAATAAATTGATCTAAAGTGAATGAAATCAATTTATCTTTAATTTAACTAAATATAATCATCAAAAACATAAAATAGTTCATATAAAATGACATGACATAATTTGATGGGATAAATCAATTTGTTTTTATATCTTAACATTTTCTTTAGTAAGAACAAAAATGCTATGTATAAGATCTCTGCATAAACTAAATTATATCTAGCAAAGGTCAACAATTTAGGCAGTGTAAGTGTAGGATGAGTTTCATGTGGAATGTTGCGATGTTGACAATAGCTATAGTGGTTGTGAGGATCAGCCACTGGTTGTACCGATGGTCAAACCCTAACCGGCCTAATTGCACTGGCATGTTACCACCGGGTTCAATGGGTTTTCCTATCACTGGAGAGACAGTCGACTTCTTTAAGCCCCATGGATTCTATGAGATTCAACCCTTTTTCAAAAAGAGGTTGTTAAGGTTAGATTTCACTCCATATATCTCCTTTCTTACAACGAGAACAGACGTTTGTACTTACGTTACGCCCGGTCCAAACTTTATAGATGTCCATAGGATCATAACAATATTAAGATTTGTGATCATTCTCATTCTGTTATTCATATATTTTCAAGAACACCAAATTACGTTTCTAATGACTTTAATGATAATTACATTTTGTATATACTTGTTTTAGTTGAAATACGAAAAAATAAAAAAAAATTTGGAAAAAATTAAGTAAAATGATTGTTATAACCAGTTATATATAGAGATATATGATTTATATCCAAACTTCAAATTTCAATGGAGGTTTAAGCTGTGCTTTAGGTTGCTTTGCCACAAACTAAATTTGATGTATGTGATACATATGTAAAATGTTTTAGGTATGGGCCTTTATTTCGAACGAACATTCTCGGTTCCAAAACCGTATTTTCGACAGACCGAGATATTAACTTTGAGATTTTCCGGCAAGAGAACCAGTCTTTCGTGTTTAGCTATCCGGACATGTTTGTCAAGGTACTCGGAAAAGATAATTTGTTCTTCAAGACAGGGAACATCCACAAGTACATCAAACAAATCACTCTCCATCTCCTTGGACCCGATGGTTTGAAAAGAAAGATGATAGGAAGCATAGACCAAGCGATCGGTGATCATCTTAGATCAAAGGCTAGTGAGGAGGCATTCAATGTTAGGGATGCAGTTTCAAAAGTAAGGAAGTACAAATCTTATAGTCTGTCTTTTGACCACTTCTTCTTGCTTGAATAACTCTTCCTTTGCAGTTGGTAATGGCAACCATGACACCAAAGATGATAAGCAACCTAAAACAAGAGACGCAAACAAAGCTTACTGATAATTTCATGGCCTTTAGTCATGATTGGTTTCAGTCACCCTTTGCTCTTTCTACCTGGAAGGCTTTGAACAAAGTCTTTAAGGTGACATAAAATCTATAATCTAATACATGTTTAAGGGATATGAGCCATTAATTCACTAGCATTCGACTAGTTTTGAAAAGAAGCTATAGTTTTGATATAAAATCTATATTGTTGCATCTAGGCACGCAGAGAAGCAACCAAGGCGTTAAAGGACGTTTTAAAGAGGAGGAAAGAGTCACGAGAGAAGCATGGAGATTTTCTTGATACGGTGCTTGAAGAGTTGGATAAAGAAGACACTATTTTGGACGAAGGATCAGCTCTAAGCCTCATTTTCTCTTTATTAGTCCTTGCTAAAGAAGGGCCTGCTAATGGTATTGCTTTGGCCTTGAAATTCATATCCGAAAACCCAAAAGTTCTTGCGGAAATCAAGGTAATCTATATCGAACAAAAAACCTTAAATGTTGGCTATCATCTTAAGAAGAAGTGTGGATGGAGTTTGATAGAGTCATAGATAATGTGGCACAGCATGAGCATAAGATAATCGTTGAGAACAGAGAAGATAAGGAAACTGGAGTTAGTTGGGAAGAATACAGACACAACATGACTTTCACCAACATGGTAATTTTTTTTTTTTAACTCAACAGATATAATAATTCAAGTATACAATGAGGAACCTTTAAAAAACAGAGTATATGTTGCACGCAGGTGATCAATGAGACTCTTCGGATGGCAAACTTGACTAATGTAATGTTCAGAAAGGCTGTGAACAATGTCGAAATCAAAGGCAAGTATATAGTACTCTCAAGCGTGACACTATTCAGAAACTAATGTTAATTAAAAGTTAATAGTATTTTTGTGGGGGAAATATTGGTAACCCACAGGATACACGGTTCCACGGTGTCGCCTTCATTGATTCATTTTGATGAAGAAATATACGAAAACCCTTTAAAGTTTAATCCTTGGAGATGGAAGGTATATATATATATATACTAAGTCTACTTTCAACCGCTTTTCTCTCCATGTATCATTTGTAAACATTTTGTGTACTTAAGACCTCAATGGAATTTTTGTTGGTGCTGTTGGAGAAGTACTTTGCAGAATAAAATCTGTATAAGATTGAGTCTTTACAGTGTAGTTGATCTAGTCATATTTAGTTGTTATTTGAATTGGTCTAAGGCTAGTTTTTAGGAATTAGCTTCGTACAAGTCTGTTAGTAGTCGTGGTCAGGTAGAGTTCCGGTTTTCTCTCTATTTCAGTTTGATTGTAGGCTATTTAAAAGCCACTTTGCTTTCATTCAATAATAACAAGAGTAGTATTCTCAGAGAACCTGCAACTCTCATTTTCTAAACAACTTATATATTTAACAATTTTTGGATGACAGGGGAAAGAAATGATTTGGGGATCGAAAACGTTCATGGTATTTGGTGGTGGAGTGAGACTCTGTGCAGGAGCAGAGTTTGCAAGGCTTCAAATCGCAATGTTCCTTCACCATCTTTTCGCATATTACGATTTCTCGGTGGTCCAAGAATGTGAGTTGATTAGGGCACCATTCCTTCACTTCACCAAGGAACTGCTTATACACATCTCTCCAAGTCTCCCATGTGAACTATAATTCACATCAAATCTTGAGAATCAGATTTATAATATGTAATCTAATAAATCATTTTGCTGCTACCCAGAAATGTGTATGTGTGTGTGTCCTTCAATAGAAAACATAATTCAGCCAAGATACTCATAAAAACAGTAAATTTTTGGATTGATTATAAATCCTGGAAGAAAAAGAAAGTTCATTTGTGAAGCACACAGACTCGTTGGAATACAAAAGAACTCACTCCCAATTTCATATAAAGCCTGAGCAGTTGCAAGAGCAATGTAACAAAGGAGAGTAGCAAAACAGAGGAGAAAAAACAGAGGAGTTGTAAAACACATTCCAATAATTTCTTCCGCATTCCAATTTAATTCTCAAATTGAATGAAATCTCTATCCGTTTGGACAGAGATTGAAAAGTGAAAATGAAACAATCCAAAGTCATACTAGAAAACGTTAGGAAAATGTATTGTATCATTTCTGGACTCATATCGAAGGTATTACAAACTCTCCATGTACAGTGAATCATTTATGGACTATAGTCTATATAACGAAGGTATCAGAGATATACGAAATTCACGAACACATGTCATCGCATGAGCAAATTTGAGATATGATAATAGTTCCTCTCAATTTTAATAGTTTACAACAACTAAAAAACTCAATTTCAGTCTTGAATAATGCCAAAAGCTCAACATTTCACCCATAAAGTCTCAGAACAAACAAAACCAAGGGCGGTTTATATGGAAGACTACAAGTGCAAGGTTTGGAATCCAACAATAAATAACATCCAATATATAATTTTTTAAAGATTTTATTAAAGATTAGCCTAAGCCAAAATATGGATGGTTAACTATGACAACTACCTATACTACTCTTTGCGTTTTGAGTCATGATTTGTATTTGACCTCATTTAATTACTGCAGTTCAAGAGAATTCTTTAAGGTTTTTAGCTAGCATAGTTGGGAGTACTTGGGAGATATTAATCTTAATTAACTTTATTTAATCTGGTCTCCTTTGTTTTTAATTAAGCAATCTTGCACGTAATTAATGCAACTATATTGAGATAATTACATAGTGATATTATCTGTGGAGATTTGTAGCTGCTTTGGTAGTTACAAGTTACAGCCACCAGCATTTACTCTCTAGTACTCTAATTCATATTGCTTGATGCAAAACTTCTGTTTTTAACGTTAGCAATAAGTTGCTGTCAAAATTAATAGATGGACACATGATTGTGAAAGTGAAGGTTACCAAAAAAAAGAAAAAGATCACAATTATTATGAATAATGAATCGTTTGGCTAGCAATGCTTCTTACTACTAAAAGATTTATCAAACCACACGCACACACACACATGTATACATGTAGTAGCTATTTAAAGAAAGAAAGAAAAATAGTTAATGCACGTAGAATAAAAATGGTAACGCAGTGTACGTAATCCCTCTACAATAAGCAAACTGAGCCTAATTAATTCCGGGAACATTATAGATTAAAATAAAGATCCCATCCAATAACTAGCTAGAAGCATCCACTAAAAACTATATAAATAGGTTTTACTAGTCTCCTTCCCTAATGAGAGAGGACTCGTCAAGGTAAGATCATAGATACAAATATGCATACATAAAGCCTTTACATGCACAAAATGTATACTAAATATCTTTGTTCTTAGTGATTATAGGACTAGAGAGGAGGATCGATACAAAAATGTGGAGGCTGAGAATTGGAGCTGAAACTCGAGACAATACCTACTTGTTCTCAACCAACAATTATGCCGGTTGGCAAATTTGGGAATTTGATGAAGAGGCAGGCTCTCCTGGGGAACTCGCTGAGGTCAATAAGGCTCGAGATAATTTCTCTGCCAATCGTTCTATTTTCAAGACTAGTGCCGATCTACTTTGGCGCATCCAGGTGAACCTTCTACACTATACTCCTTTAGTTTCATAATATAAGATATTTTAGAATTATTTTTTTTTGTGTGTTTATACTATAAGATGTTTTCAAATTTTTACGTAAATTATAAACTGATTCAGTATTTTGTAATTATAAATTAGTTAAAAAAATTTAAGTCAAAGTCGAATATTTTTAAAACTATGCGCTTTTAGTGAAACGTATATTTTGAACCAAAGGGACTAGTTTTCTGTTTTTGGTATTTAGGTAGTTCGGACCTTAGAGCTATATATCATGTTTAGGGTCGGCAAAATTATGTGAATGCTCAAATACAACACCAAACTTGAAACCAAATCTGGCTAGTTAGACCGTCTATCCCTAAAATAATTAGCAAAACTAACCATATGCTTGTTTTTTTTGTTTTTTTGCCTTTTTCGGTGGCATGATTATGTATAGTTTCTAAGGGAGAAGAAGTTTGAGCAGAAGATTCCACGAGTGAGAATAGAAGATGAAGAGAAGATAACTTATGAAGATGCCAAGACAGCACTGAGAAGAGGGGTACTCTATTTCGCGGCCTTGAAATCTGATAATGGACATTGGCTTGCTGAAAATTCTGGTTCCATGTTCTTCAACGCCCCTTATGTGAGCTATGCATACTCTATTTGGTTATTTATCAATATAGTTAGTGACTGACTCTCTATGAAACCAAATAATAATATATTTAAAAATGAAAACAATTCATAGATCATATGCTTGTACATCACTGGGCATCTGGATAAAGTCTTCTCATTGGAGCATCGCAAAGAGCTATTGCGTTACATGTACAACCATCAGGTACGTACATATGTGACACTGTGACACATATAAAGACATATGTACATAAATAGATAAGAACAAACTGAGGCGAAATACCCTTTTGTCTATATTTTTTATTTCATTAATTGTGTAAATAAATTATTACAACTCTAAAATCCTTGAGGTTTTACTGGTACATCTTGACTTTGAATCAACTAGAACAAGATAGATAAATACTTGCTACTAATAGCCGTCAAAAAAAGAACTTGGTACTAATAAACCTTGAGGGACTGATGTATAAATTATATACGTACGTATTCATTTGTAGAACGATGATGGTGGGTGGGGAATACATGTGGAGAGCCACAGTGTTATGTTCTGTACGGTAATCAACTACATTTGTCTAAGAATTTTCGGGATAGAGCCCGATCATGATGGTCAAGAAAGTGTTTGTGCAAGTGCTCGAAAGTGGATCCTCGACCACGGTGGTGCCACTTATACGCCCTATTGGAAAGATTTGGCTGTCGGTATATATACTTATATCATCTACAATTCATCTCTTTTTTTTTTAAACGTCATACTGTATTTGTAAAATTTCATCAATTAATTAACGGAAATGTTCCTAATTAATTTTCTCACATAAATAGGTTCTTGGTGTGTATGATTGGTCTGGTTGCAAACCGATACCGCCTGAGTTTTGGATGATCCCTTCTTCTTCTCCCATCAATGGAGGTTCACATGAATTTCTATGATGTGTTAACATTTTTTCTTGAGTTAGTAATGACTCGGTCCAATAATTTCATAATGTAATTAATTTCATAAATACAAGTACTCTTTGTATTTATTTCCGGGACATTTTCATGGGCGTGTCATACTTGAATGGCAAAAAATTTGTCGCTAGCCCAACACCTCTAATCATGCAGCTTCAAGAAGAGATCTATCCTCAACCTTACAACAAAATCGATTGGGGCCAAGCTCGCCAACGATGCGCAAAGGTATTCCTATGCGTTGATTGATTCTAAACTTTTTTTTTGTTTATATGTTGATTTTTATATATTTATTTGAAGTTAAGCACACAATATTCTAAGATGCAAAACATAAACGAAAACAATGGAAACTTAAGTACATGCAAGATTAACTAATGGATGAACATAAATAAATTAAATGTCATGATTATGTTATACTATCCACAATCATTTGTACAAGACTTGTTTTGGAAAAGTGTTCATATGTTCTCAGAGAATGTCTTGAATCAATGGCCTTTCAACAAGCTCATAAGACAAAGAGCTCTCCGAAAAACAATGGAACTCATTCACTACCATGATGAAGTCACCCGATACATTACTGTTGGATGTGTACAAAAGGTATTTATCTTTTCCGTTTTTTTATTATGCGGGTTTGAATCTGTGTGGCAATTCAATTACGGTATTAGCACAAACCACTAGTCTACATGTCCTAATCCTTTTCTCTATTACTTATTGATGTGAAGAAAATAAATATATTAATTTTCTTGTTACATAGCCGTTTCATATGCTTGCTTGTTGGCTAGAAGACTCAAAGGGTGATTACTTTAAGAAGCATCTTGCTCGAATCCCGGATTGCATATGGATTGGCGAGGATGGTCTGAAAATCCAGGTTAAAAACTTGTGTATTTGGTTAAATATATTATTCTTCTGCCTCTCAAAAACTCTTAGAGTTACATTAAGATGGATGTTACTTGGTGCAGTCTTTTGGTAGCCAGTTGTGGGATACGGCCTTATCGCTCCAAGTCATGTTAGCTGCTACTGATGTTGTTGATGATGACATTATTAGATCAACGTTGGTCAAAGGATACGATTTCTTGAAGAAATCTCAGATTACACAGAATCCTCCTCGTGACCATAGGAAAATGTTGCGAGAGATTACGAAAGGCGGTTGGACTTTTTCAGACCAAGATCAAGGATGGCCTGTTTCTGATTGTACTGCTGAGAGTTTAGAGGTGGTGCATACTCTGTTTAACAAAGATAAGTCTATGATTCCATGTCGCTTAATTATATACTAATTCATTCGTAAACTCTTCCTCTAGTGCTGCCTGATCTTTGAAAGCATACCATCCGAGATCATTGGTGAGAAAATGCATGTAAAGAGACTCTGTGATGCTGTCAATTTTATCCTCAATTTGCAGGTAAATAAAATTCTTGATTTAAAATAAAGTTCTTGTACATGTTGGTACCAAAAACTAACTCTGGTTCTTGGTGACTCAAAATCTGATAATGTAAAACAGAGCAAGCATGGAGGAGTATCGGCGTGGGAGCCAGCTCTTGGTAAAAACTGGCTAGAGGTAACACTTATATTTTAGTTGCTACCACTAATTTTTATTTCCTTGTTACAAGAATATTATTACATTGTGGATATAAATGAACCAAAAAAAAAGAGAGTGATTTAGTAATAAAAATGCATCATCTCAATGCAGTGGCTAAGTCCAGTGGAGTTTATGGAAACACACAACCGTGGAGCATGAGTACTTTCTTTATCTCTCTATTTTTTGTTGAATATATACAATATTTGGTCGGGACTGTACTTAAGCTATCAGATCGATCACCAGGTATGTAGAATGCACGGGGTCGTCAATAATAGCATTGGCCAAGTTCAAGCAATAGTTTCCAATGCACAGAACAGAAGAAGTTGAGAGGTTTATAACAAAGGGAGTGAAATACATAAAAGGACTTACAAATGCTGAATGGCTCATGGTATGGAAATTGGGGAGTGTGTTTCATTTATGGTACCTTTTTCGCGGTAAGAGGTCTAGTGGCTGCGGGAAATACTTACCGTAACTGTGAGGCGATTCGTAGAGCGGTTAGGTTCCTTGTCGAGACACAAAACGTTGAAGGCGGTTGGGGTGAAAGTTATCTCTCTTGTCCCAACAAGGAATATACTCCTTTGGATGGAAACAGAACCAATGTGGTGAATACAGGACAAGCACTCATGGTACTAATTATGGGTGGTCAGATGGAGATAGACCCTTTACCGGTGCATCGTGCTGCAAAAGTTTTGATAAATTCGCAATTGGATGCAAGAGGTAAATTTTTGTTTTTAATAGAACTCCACTATACATTGGAAGTAAAAACATTTTCATTTTGCTTTGTATGAATATTTGCAGGAAATGAGGGGAGTGTTGAAGATGAATGTAATGTATACATTACACACTCTATAGGGAACACTTTCACTCTCCTGGCACTCGCGTATTACACAAAGGCTCTGCTTCGACCTCTATAACAACTTGTCACATTCGAACTCTGATATCATCACCAATATCCACTAAATGTATAAGCATCTTCAACTTTACAATTTATATAATAAGCATCTTTAGTTTTATTCGCTCGATCCAGAAACAAGATGAAAGATTTACATCACCAGCTACACGGCCACTCTTGATACCAGAATTATAAGAGACCAGAACAATTTATTCAAATCAATTAGATATCTAATCAAACACATAAATACAAATCACATGAACCAAAAAATATCTAAAATCAGATTAGTAGTATACCAACTCTGAGAATCCATTACCTTCGACCAAAGAGATTTCATTGGATTTTGTCGGAACAGCTCCCAATGTCTCGCCGGAGAAACACCAGATTTCCACTGCCATAGCTTCTCGTGAGACCAACTTTACAAACCGTCTTCGAGGGATTGCTTAACGGAAACTGACGACAACCACATGCGATCGGATCAAACACACTCGTACCTAACTCTATATTCAGACATGAAGTCGAAGTCATCATTTTTTTCACAAAACCCAGAAATCCAATATAAGCTTGAGGACTTTGGATTTATCAATCTCTGTAAAGATTCAAGCTTTTACATGAAGAAAAAAAAGTACAAAGATACAAAATTTCAATAAATTTAAAAAAAAAAAAAAAAAAAAAACCCAAGCGGATTACTAATTAAAGGATCGAGTTTTTTTGCTTAAATTTGAGGAAGTGAGGAAGTGAGGAAGTGAGAGACGAATGTATTCGTTTTCGGTTCAATACGAGAAGAGAAGAAAAGAGAAGAGGGAAACGAAAACAATTAAGCTCATTGTATTGTATCTAATCTGAAGCTGAGATCTCGCCACGTGTTACTTATCCAGTGTTTCAACAACATTCAGCAGCTCCTTGTACTAAATACTAATTAGTTTCAACCTCTCCAAAAAAAATTAGTTTAATTTTAAGCCCTTTTTTTTCTTCTGTAAATTTTCAAGTCTTTGTGACTGATAATAAAGTTCAGTATTTTGATAAATGATAGATACCCTTTTTTTTTGGCTTTGATGGTATCAAATATGATTGTAATAACAGAAGAAAATTTTCAGAAATCAAACATTAAACACTTGAAAAATAAAAAAAAATAAACTTTGGATATTTAAAATTGAAATTCATAAACATGCTCCTCTATTATCTTGCTCATGTGTATTCATAGTAGCAGTTTCCATAGCCTACAGATAAGAAAATGACAAGACTTTTAATTTGAATATTTTTCTAAAATAATTGTTTTAGTAAAAAGAAGAAGAAGAAAGAGTAAGATCAAACTCACTGGGATTAGTTATGACAATGAGTCCTGAGTTCTTGAAATTGCAGTTCCAATAGTTTCTTCCATTAGCTTGGTAATAAAGATTCATGGCTACAGAAGCATGGTTTATGAGATTACCGGGCGACGAACATGGACATCCATTCGAAAGAACGCGACAATCAACATGAGAACACGCGTAATTTATGTTATCTAAAAGTGTTGCTTGATCCGAAGAAGGTTTAGCCACACACCAAGTCTTCATCTATAACAATAACTTAGAACTAAACTCATTGAGTAAGAAAAACAAATAGCATTTTACTTATGATTAGTATAGTCTAACCATTTACCTCTGCGTTGACTTTGGTGAAGTTTCTTGCTGTGAGAAAAAAAAAATATTGAAGATGAAACTTTTGAGTGACATGTAATGTAAAATTCAATAAGGTAATTAGTTGTGATTAGATTACCTGATGATATGTAGAAGAAGATGAGAAAGCAAAAACACATCCATGCATTAGCCATTGTTTGATTTTGTCTTAAGTGATAACTCTTCTCTACAATCTTTTGTATATATAAATGATAAGCAAGAATCATCAGTGATGAATTTTTCTTTTATTTAAAAACAAATTAGAAAAAGAAACAAAGAATATATATAGGTTAATACTAAATAATGTTTTCAGGCTTTTAAGGTGAATAATCCAGCAAATGTTGCTTATAGGTAAAGTAAGAGTTTTAGCAAAAGTGTCACTATAAAGTATAAACCGTATTGTTAGTGATTTTTGTATAAAGGAAATAACGAGACATCAAAACGTGAGCTGAGCTGTAAATTAGGGAAATATTTAGATCCAATGCTCATTGTACGAGAATCTTAAGAAAAAAGAAATGTATAAAAACCTATTTTTACATGGCTTTTTTGTGTATTTTCCTTTAAACAACAAAAAAAAAAATTGGTGTATAATCCTTGATTCCTTTATAAAAACAATTACATAATTAGTCTTGTATGTTAGTAGTATTAAATTACGTTTTAAGTTAACTTTACGTATCTGAGAAGGGCTGAAGTCGCCGGACATCGGTTCCGCTCACCGGAATTTTATATCGTCGGCCGCCTGTCTCTATCCCACTTACCTTGTGGGTTGAGATTGCAAATGGGCCTACTTGAAGAGTCTATAAATCCGGCGGTTTCGCCCACCAGTTATGCATCGGATCTCTCTCTGCCTCACGGTAAACTGACCGGAGCCATCTCCGGTAACATACGGCAGCCGCAAATTTGGTCTTGCCCGATGTCGACATTGGATGCTGAGATTCAAACTTGGGCTGGACCCATGAACCTGTTCAAAATTGGGCTGTGCTGGATAGGCCCACTTCTATTGACTTGGGCTTGGCCCAGTAAGAATTTTAAGGTTGGATTTGGCCCATTTCTAATGTTTTTAAAATGCAGATTTTCAAAAATCTCACTTTGAGCTTGTTGAATTTTTTTTTTTGAAATGAACAAAGTTTTCTGGATTCTCAATAGTTTTTATTGATGATATCTCTTCCAGTACAAGAAAACAAAAGTTTTCTGGATTCTCAAATCCTGCAATTTACTTCCGGTGGAAGAGTTTAATTCCACCTTCTTTCATCTCTTTGAAATTGGTCGTATCGTCTTTCCTCTCTTTGAGAATGGTCGAATTCCCAAGCGTTTTGCTGGGATCTTCAAAGTCACATTGCAAAATGATCAACCTGAATCTCTCCGGCTTTGCCGCATCCGAAACATGTCTTGGATCCGCTGTCCATCTCTCGCGATGAAATGTATATCTTAAGTTTAATTGCACTTCAATTATGTTGTAATATGTTTAGAGGATGTCTAATTCCCTTTCTCTTTGTATTGTGGGAAATTTAATGAACGAAGAAAGATTGTGAAAAAACAAAAAAAGGTTAACTTTACAGTCCAGTTATCAAAGAAGCGAATCTCAAAGTCTTTTTCTTCAGTGAAACAGAAATTTGATTTGTTCAAGAAACAAATTTTCATAATGACATACAAATTTAAATAAAAATTAAGCATCGAGAAATCAAAAGGAAGAACGTTTCGAAAGTCTGATATATTCGAGCAACTTGACCACCTCGGTCATGGTCGGTCTAAGAGCCGGTTCCGGTTCAAGACACATCATTGCTATACCAAAAACATCGTTCATTTCTTGAACCGGTGATCCTCTTAACCGGTTATCTATCACCACCTCTTCTCTTTGGTCTCTTACCACTCCTTTTACCTGTATACAATAAACGACACCGTTTTAAAACCGAACCAGAGGATTAACTTATAACAAAATGAAAAAGAGAAAGGTAACTTGTTACCCAAGTAACAAGCTTTGTTCCTTCTTCAAAAAACTCATCATCAGTTGGTTTTCTTCCTGTTAAAAGCTCAAGAAGAACAACTCCGAAACTATAAACATCGCCTTTCACTGTCGCTTTACCCGTATCGAAATACTCTGTTTAACAAAACACACATGAACAAAATCAAAACCAAACTAAAATTTTGATTTATGGATTTGGATTTTGAGTCTATATCTAGAGCAAATGTGTTTGTTGTACTAACCAGGAGCTAAGTATCCGAATGTTCCAGCTACGAATGTCGAAACATGAGTCTTATCTGGCTCCATCAAAGTGGCTAAACCGAAATCCGAAACCCTAGCTTCCATGTTATGATCAAGAAGTATATTGCTAGATTTGATATCTCTATGGATAATGTGAGGGATACAATCATGATGAAGGTAAGAAATCCCTCGAGCCGCTCCAACCGCGATTCTATATCTCGCCCCCCAATCCAAAACTTTCCTATCTCCACATTTTCTTCCTACAAATAACAAAAACAAAAACTTGCGGTTGAAGAAACCGCGCAAAACCACGTTTTTCGAATGCAAGATTTACTGTTTTTGCGCGTACCATGTAGATAACAATCCAAGCTTCCATTAGGCATTAGCTCATAGATTAAGAGATTGTAATGCTGAGAAGTGAAGTAGCCATGAAGAGTTACAATGTTTCTATGTTTTATATCAGCCATTGCTTCCAACTCTCTAAGGAACCCTCTGTCTCTCTCAGAGGTTCCTCTGTTTAGTCTCTTCACAGCAAAAGCTGTAGAGTCATCAATGACTAATCTGTAAACAGTTCCAAATCCACCAGAACCAAGAATGTCTTTGTTATTTAACTTATGTGTCTTCTTCATAAACATGTCGGAAGAAACAGAGTTAAGTAATGGAGATCTAAACATCACCATTTTCCCTCCTCCTTTAACTACAAAATTATTGAAAAAAATTAGAAGAAATGACTATAAATCACATAAATTTAAGCTAGATATTTTACCTGGAAATCCATTTGTATGAAGTGTGTGTTTCTTCTTCCATCTCTTGTAAAGAAGAAGAGCGATTACGATTTTACCAATTACAAAAGCGACCAAAGAGATTGTTATATACAAAATTGTTTCCTTTGCATTACTAGCCATTGTTTTCTTCTTTTTGGCTTCTGAAATTGAAGAAGAAGAAGAGATAAGAAGTTGGTTAAGTGAAAATGGAGAAAGAGAAAAAAAGAAAGTAGTTTTACAATTTTTGATCCTTACCAACAATTGAACACGTTACATGTACGAAACCATTCATGTATTATTGTTACGTATGAAATGAAAATTGAGTTTATACATGAAAAATCATCCGCTTTTGTTGAAATTATTAAATGAGATGTAACAACACTATGAAAAAAATGTGATCAAAGAACTCGTGAATGTGTGTACTTTACCAGCTATTACTTAGCAGCTTTTGTCGTTGACTTTTATGCTCAACATCTAAAACAAAGATCAGTAGATAATTAAAAGTCCTTGCAAATAGTAAATTTTAACATTAATTTGAGCCTGATTTAGCTCTCTGAGGTTTATCAATTTTGTGTTCTACATCTAAAAGAAGATCAGTAATCATTCAAAAATCCATGCAAATTTGTAATTTTTAACATTAATTTGAGCCTGATTAAGCACTCTGAGCTTTTACAAAAATTTACCAACTGTAAGAGAGATTTAGAGAATCTGTATATTGGAAAATGTTGAAACCTCTAACATATATATCAATGGCTTCTTATGATCCTGCACAAATCAAAACCAAAAATTTCAGTTTTATATTTTCGTCTTAATTCAATGAAGAAGCCTCTTTCTCACCTTCCTAACCGAGATAGTTCAGGTTCTGCCAATAACATATCTTGCAGCGGTTTTGCATCCATGTACCTTTCACTACTTCTGCAGGAAAACAAATGAAAACAAATCTAATGAACAAGAAGTTTTTGCTTAGAAAGGACGTATAAAAGAGAGGAAATTTACTCGCAGATGTTATCGATCTTGAGTTGCTTATGATGTAGAGCGAAATCATGACCAACATAAGTCACAACCAAGCTTCCTGCATCAGGGTGAGGCCAGCTTCTTGAAATGGGGAAACGGAGTATGAAAGTTCCCGGTTCTTGGCCTTGAAGCGAATGTTCAGCTTCTTCCTTGGTGATGAATCCTTCGACCCATTTAGGAGATGAGGAGCGCCACATTCCGTTTATCAATCCCCGGGATATGGAGGAAGCAACAGGGAATAACCAACACCACATTTTCTCAAAATTATCCCGAGTTACGTACTCGCAGCATCCTGATATCTTCTTTAGAAGCTCAAAATCCTGGTTGGTGAGAGATCTGCTGCTGCATTTTGAAATCCTCATGAAATGTTCTTCGATCTCATGGACCGCACTATCCCAATGAACATGTTGATTGTTCCGAGATATCAGTATCCACACATTTGTTCCTTCCGATATTAGGTTTCTTGCCATGTTGATTTGATAGCTGAAATTTCGGCAAAAAAAAAAAACACTTCAATTCACAATATCCCCAAAAGAGATTCTTTCTTAATTCTCTCGTAAATGTATGGAACTTAGGATGAAATTACCAATGGTGGGAACATCCAGAATACAGAGAAACCTGGTTTGCGAAATCCAGAACTTCGACGTCTGATGAGTTGTTTGTGATGTCCTTTAAAAGACCAGACCTCTCTGTTAAGTTTCCAAGGCAGTATCTGAAGATGGTAGAATCGGAAATTGTATGTCTCATGAAATCCGAGTCTCTCATTTCTGAATCAGTTGAGAAGTAATCTTCTTTGTGGTGCATAGTCACGCCATTTCCATTCTCAAACTTCTCACAGCAAACAATGTAGAAACGGTAAAGTTGATACAAGAAATGCAACCGAAAATATTGTGAAAAGAGAGATTCACTATATACCTGTTTTGAGGTTTGGAAATGAGAGTTGCATTGTTGATATGATTCGTCACTCCCATAAACATTTTCTTTACCCAACCTGACTCGTTTAACTGAGCAAGTGTTATGTAGAACGTCGAGTGATTCGGTACTTAATGGATGGTCAATGTGGATCAACCTTTTAGGACTACTCGAAATGCAACGGATTGGGTTGGTAAGAGCTTTGAGGAAAGGATAATCTTTAGCATTTGGTATTTCGAATTTGATGCAGAACAATCTGTTATCACTCTTGGAGGAAAGCTGTCAAAAAGAATTTACAACAAAAATTTCTTCTGTGATTTCACAAAAAGCGAAAAAATTGTAACCTAAATTATCAAATCTTTTCTCCCACACGAAAATCATGGAGAATCAGCATAAGGATCAAACAGAGAGTAAAATGTTGTTATACCTGAGAGATCTTGAGCTTAAAGGATGAACGTCCGTTCAATATTTTGATCGCTCTATCGTCAGCTGAGAATTCAACTCCTTCATAGCTTATCAAAAGAGGAGCCTCAGCTTCACTCGACATGGCCTCTACACGAGTCCCAGTATCGGCATACAGTAGTGAAGCAGCAACCTTGCATTTTAAACCCAATTGTGAATTTCCGAGCTAAAAAAGTAGGTAAATTAGTACCAAAAGATATGATAAACCGTAAGAGAAATGAACCTCCACATCCTTGTGCATAGGCTGGCCAATGGCATTAGATAAAACAGCATCCAAGGAAAAAATCTCCCTGCAAGATGTCTATATATAGAGCAAGAACGTAACTGTTATGACTAAGTGAGGCGAAAATGTAAATCGATACCAAGGAAAGTTTTAACGAGCTTCGGAAAGTCTGACCTTCCAAACACCATCATGGTCTAATTCAATCCCCGATGAGGATGATTTATCGACAGATAAGCATAGAGGTGGGTCCTGGCAAAATATAGAGAAAACAAATTCAGAATGATGGGAATAAAACAGAACACAGAAACAAGAGTGTGAAGAGAAGGGAAAGACTTAAGCAGAGACCTTCGTACGGTCATGCTCCACATGATCACTAGCAGGCAAGACTTGTGCACATCGGATGAAACCGTGAACGCTATAACCATCTCCGCCAACACTAAATAGTGATATCTTTCGAGGACACTCGGGATTGTTGTTCTTGATCAGCAAAGGAGTCAAGAACTGTTCTCCTACAATCTCTCCATCGATAATAAGCCTAATGTAATTCCTAGAAACCTAAGACAAAACAGCAGAACCAGCCCATCTCAAAATCAAAATAGAGGATCTTGCATTTCCTACGAAAATCGAGCTGCTTCGGAGGAATCTTACCTCGCAACCGACATGAACCCATTTTTCGAGAGGAAACTCGGAGTTTGTAGAAACACTAGGAGCTTCTTTCCAAGAAGAAGTGTCTACAGGATCAGGAGCTTCCTTGTGAAGAAGAGTTAATGGCAAAAGCATCATCTTCTTATATTCATCTAAGACAAGGAAAGGTGCACTAAAACTCATATCTGAGTGAACCTGTTAAAGACAAAACCACTTGATCAATACAGTGCAAAGTAAACCCTTAATCAAAAACAACTAATTCGAATCAATCCTATTTCCACAATCTCTATAGCAACAATAAAACAGAGAACTTGACTATCAAAATTGATCTCAAACACCTAAAAACCATCTCAAATTTCACTTTTTTTTGTCTCTGATACCAAAAAAAAGACTGTAACTTTCAGAAGACAGACCTGCGAAATCAAACATATTACAAAACTAAATAGAGAAACAAAACCAAAGTCCGATGAATCACCTGTCTAATGATCGCAGACGGGAATGTTGTTGAATTCAAGAGATAAACCCAGAAACAAAGAGAGAAACTTTCGTAATCTTCGTCATCTACTTCAACATCGACATTAAAATCCTCCAACATCAAGTATTTATCAATCTCAATTGCAGAAACACTCGCCATTACTCCACACCCAAAATAAAAAGCTCGACTTTGTAATCGAAACCCTTAAAAATACCCAGAAAAACACCCAAAAATATCAAAATCCTTTTTCTTACTCGTCACCAAAAACAGACCAATCGATTCGCTAAAAGAGAAGTGAAATGAAATTCGTCGAAAAATTGATCCTTTTCGACTTCTGTCTTTTGAGGTTTTTTTGTCGACGACTGTTAATAATATAACGGTTGGTATCGTCTTCCGGTGGTTTACTGGTTGTGTACTTTGTGGGGTGAGGAGGAGCTATAATCCGGTGCTTCGCGTCCACCCAACACTACAGTGACCAGCCAATTAAATCCCTTCTTATTTACCGAGATTCAAACCAGGACGGCTAAAAAAACTTCGAAAACTAAGCCGACGGATTACAAAATAACCTCATACTAAACCCTACGAAAAGAAGACGAAAGTTTTTTTGCGGAGACAAAACCTAAACAAAATCTAAAAGATTAGTGGACTCGAAATCCGAAAATGAAATAGAGATAAGGTTTTTCTTATATAAAATGGATTTCGCCACATAGAAAAACTTAAACGATTTCTAAAAGATTAGTAGAATTGGAATCTGAAAATGATATAAAGATAAGATTTTTCTTTTATAAAATTTTATCACCGAAGAATTTTTTGGTTAGATTGCTAATTATAATTTTTTATTATTATTAATGCCAAGTTTTCTTTCTTTTTTTTTTCACTGAAAGTAGATAGATTCGAATAAAGGCTGAGTTCAGTAATAACATGAGCAAAAGCAGAGTCAAAAACAATCATAAGGCCTAAACAGAACAGAGGGTTAACAAGTAGCCTCCGCAACAAAAAAAGGTTCAAGCCACGAAGGGGAACCTGATGCCACATATGATTGTAAGCGATTCTCCGATGTCACACTATTCGCTATTTTAAAAGCACCTAAGTTAGTATGACGAGATTCAAAAACCAAACTCCAGTGAGGGATTCGATTAAGTAACCTAAGGATAGAGTTGGATTCGAACTTAAAAGAGGGCCACGCCTCCGGCCGATAAACTGCTCCTACCAAGCTATTATCTTCACAAGCAAAGATCACATTACCAAAACGAAGAGAAGTCAAACTATGAACTGACCATTGTAAACTGACAAGAGATGCCTCGGCCAAAGATTGTATCCTAGCAAAAGATCTTCGACCATGTAATAGAACCTTTCCAATGTGATTTCTGATTACCCAAGATTCACCACTATCACATGAGGCTTTGTTCCAAGAATGTCCCACATTACATTTTACCCACTGTTGTTTTGGAGGGACCCAAACACTCCTTGAAATGTTGTTAAATGGACCCGAAGCTTCTGCGATATTTTCTTCAACAGCTTGAGCCATGAACCAAGTATTTGAATCCTCCAAAATCTTCCTTGTTGAGGCTAAACCACAGTAACTCAACCCTTCAAAAATCAGCTTGTTCCTGTTTTTCCAAAGCATCCAAAGAAGCCAAGGGAAAGATCTTGCAATCACAGAGTTAGTTCCAAGCTTCTTACTAGTTGAGAGGACATAGAAAAGGCTTAATAAAAGTTATTTTTGAAAGGCTTAATAATAATGGCTTTGACCAAGAAAAAAAAAGGCTTAATAATGGCCTAAATTAGAGTATGTATTATGACTTTAATTACAAGAAGATTACCGTAATTACGAGGTTTACAACATAATTTAGAGAACCTAATAAAGATCTATTATTGGAGATATGGTTTTTATGAGGGTCTTTTACTTAAATAGTCATAAGATCATCAAGGTGGGATTTTCCATTGAGCTTTTGAGTAAAGAAAGCATCAAAGAACTCTTGTGTGGTCATATTTTTGAACAACCTTTGCTTCTGGTGCTTTTCGGCAAGGCTTTTCGCAGGACCGATCACTGTCTCCTTTCCCGGACTATGAAACATCGCAATCGATAACCTCTCTTTCTCGGAATTTACCACCGCTCTATGCTCGACGCTTCGATATCTCCCGTTTGTTATGATCTTTACAATAACAAAACACTCACATCAGAAGAATGCAACCATACTTTTAACAACTGGAAACTTATTAGTCTTTTAGTTATTATCTCTTACCTCTAAGATTTCACCAACATTAACAACTAAAGCATGTAGAAGCGGTTTTACGACAACCCATTTGCCGTCTTTCTTGATCTGAAGTCCTTCAACTTGATTCACCTGTAATAGTATTGTGAGACCTGCAGCATCTGAATGTGGAGTCAAACCGATAACTTGATCTGGTTGCGGACATGGCGGATAGTAATTAATCTTGATAGATTGCCAAACATCATCAAACAAATCTTCCATTTCTTCGCGTTTGATCTCGAGAACACTCGCCATTTTCGCAAAAAGGATCTTAGCTATGTTCTTCACTTCAGAGGAGCAAGTCTCTACAGTTTCTCTGAATACAGAAAACGCATTACAAGTGTGAGAGAGAGTAATTAGTAATAACATAACAAAACTTGAAAATTTCTACCTGAAAGAAGGAGGTAATTTGGAGAACAAGTGAGATTTGCGAGATCGAATTGGTTGAGTAGTGAGGATGAACATGTCTCCCCAATCAAGTTTCTGATCCTCAGACACAACGTTCACTTGTCCGAATCCTTCGAATTCACCATTTCTCTGCCACAACTTCTTCTTCTCTTCCATGGAGAGGTTGAAGAAATCTTGAGCCTCTGTCTCTAGTTTGTCCAAGAAAGATGAGTCTATTCCATGGTTTATTAGCTGTAAACAGATTCAAACCAATCATAAGAGATTTTAATATAAATCATATTCTAAGAGAAATAAACAGATTCAAGATACTTAACTTGAAAAAATCCCCAATCTTTGCAAGCTAAATCGAGCTTCTGAAGCTCGGAATCCATGGCGGAAACAGAACATAAGCGTTTCATGTCGATTAGTGGAATCTCGGAACTGAGACTAGAATCATCTAAAAGCTCAGGTTTTTCTTGATCAGACCGGACATACCTCGAAGGAACAGTCGTCAAGTTCTTCTCTTTAACCATCTCTAGAACAGAAGGTACTATGAGAGAGCTCCACTGTCTTTCTCCTTCTTCCTCCATGGACTTTTCTAGGAAGCACCAAAACAAAGAAACTAAAGGACAAGTCTTTAATCGTCACGAACAGATTAAGAACTTGATATTGAAACCAAATCAGAGAGAACGAGAAAAGAAAAATCGATTTGGAGAAGACGACTTTTATCCTCTGTTACCAAGACTATCCCGGTTTAAAATCCCGAAACTACCCTCAATAGATATTCAAATTTACGTAATAACCTTTGCTTTCATCAATTAAATGATCAAGAGTTCTTTAAAGAAAAATCTGAGACTTAGAAAACAAAACATTCATTCGAAGATAATTTCACCATACCGTAACAAAACAAGACATGACCCTTTGGTTCAACAAACTTAACTAAATGGTCCTGAAAGCTGTTCAATATGGGTAACAGTGAGACTCCATGAAGTTCCAACGTTCAGTTTTCAGTCTTGAAGCTGTTTTGGCGCACTGCGTCTCCAAATTCCAGCCAAGACGCTACCGATGATGGAGTGAGCAACACTAGAGACAGCACACAGTACTGCGGTGAGCGGATTTCCAAAATGCTGTGTGGCAAGAACAACTCCAAGCACCGAGTTCTTCACCATAATAAAAACAAAAAAAAGTTTCAATTGAAATCGAGTTCTACACAGCTCGTCATACTGTTTCATTTGAAAAAACTTTTAGTTACCTGCATGCCAACTTCGATAGAGATAGTTCTAGATGATGCTACATCAATTCCGAGTAATCTTGAAAACAGATACCCAAAGAGAAATCCAGAGATGTGAAGAAGGCTTGAAGCTAGGACTACTTGTTTCCCAGACATGAGTATCGCAGATGAGTTCTGACCGATAGCATATCCACACAGAATCGCAACTGTTCCAACCGCAATTGGAGGCATCACAGGAGAGACAAATTTCACCAGCTTTTGAAAGTATTGGTTCAGAAATGCACCAGCCAACACAGGGAGAAGAACCACCTGTGGCCACACAAGAGCCAAGAAGGGTTAACCTTTAATCCATTGAACAAAAACGCGCTCTTTCTAATTTGAACAGGAAACTAACTGAACCAACCAAACCTGTAGTGTTGACATTAATAATCCTAAAGCATCAACGGTGATATATTGCTTGGCAAGCTTGGCCGTAAGGAGCGGTGTCATAACCTAGAAAGCGTGAAGAGTATTACATTGTGGTGCCTTAATCAACAAGAAGAAGGGGAAAAACGATGACATTAAGTCACACTAACCACAGCGGTAAGAGTGCTAGCTGCTGTCATCAACACTGATAGCGCGACATTTCCACTGTAGCACAAACAAAGAAACTCAGATCATCAAGTCGTACAATAAGAAACAAAATGGAGCTCAAAAAAACTTTTCTTTTTGTTTGGACTACAAACCGCGCAATGTACGTGACAATATTACTTGCAGTACCTTCATATAACAAATGACAAAAAGCATCAGAGCTCACAACATGAACAAACCAGAATGTTATGAAATTCAATCAAGTAAAGAATGTATTTTCTTACCGCCTGGACAGCAACCAACCAATATAAGACCGGCTGCATAATGTGCTGGCAAATTTAAGAGCTTACTCACTAAGTATCCTGATAATGGCATGATCTGCAACACGATTTCATCACAGTAAAACATGAATCAGAATCATGCACTGATGATTCGCTTAAAGCTCCAAGATTTATGCGCTCAAGCAAGAACTCAAACAACTCAACAAGTTTATGTTACCAAACCCAACAAAACTATTATCAGATATCTACACTGGTTGACTTCAAGATCTCATATTTCCTGATTTTTCTTACAAATTCCCAATTCACAGCAGACAAAACAAATAGTCTCAGTTATTCAAATTCCATCAATGGACAATGAGAGACAAAACCGACCGAGTATTGCAATACAAAGCCAGCGAAGAGCTCTTTAGGCATCTTTAACGCGCCACGAAGATCATCGAGTGTCAAAGTCATTCCCATTCCAAGCATAGTGATCGTAAGACCTCCAATTGTCCAATTGGGAGTGACCCAATTGAAGGTACTTGGTCTCATCAACCCCAACAAGCATCCCAAAGAAACCCATATCGGAAACGCCGTCGATACCGCATCTCCCACAAACTCAATCCACTCTCCGAAGCTCTTCTTTTTCTCAGTCGGGAAGTCGTTCGACGAAATGCCGCAATGAGGAAGAAAGTCAAACCGACGCTTACACGATATAGGAACAGTATCTCCGTCGAAACTGGAACGATTTGAGAGAAATTTCGCAACTTGAGGAAGAGTAAGAAAGTCTAGAGCTTGAGTTAAGTCTAGACTTGTGGAATGATTTCGATTTCAATTGCGTTGTTGCGTTTGAGAGAGAGAGGGAAATCGCTGTCGCCATTTTTTTCTCTTACCGGCGATTCTCTGATCGGTCCGATGATGAAGAAACCCCAATCATATACTCACGTGCTCGCACGTGCTACGTTTACAAAAATGGTCCCTGAATAGAACTCGTTTCTCTATTTCTACCCCCCTTAAACTACTTCTCATAAAATCGCCCCGCTTCTTTATAAGCGTCTTTAATTAAATGTTAATGATCATATAGATTAAGAAAACCAAATCAATGAGTAATTCACTCACAAGTGACAATAATGGAAAATGTGTCGGTGATCTGATTGAGCATATGGGCAACTACAATAAATGATTACGTATCAAATTTGGTAAATTATCATTTCAAAATTCGATTGGTAGGTTAAATTACGAAAGAGTCCTTACATAGTATATGAATATTATGAGAACTTAGAGCCACATAAAGTACCTACCACTACTACCACAAATCGCAAAACGCAACCGCACTGTGGCCCACCGTCATTTGCTACTTAGAGTAAAAACTCTATAAATTAATAATAATAGAACTTTGAAAATATATTAATTTAAAAAAATATTAATTAATTGATAAATTAATAAATATTAATTTATAGAAATATATACATGTTTTAGGTAAGAATTTTCTTTAACAAAATTCAAATGATATTCTATTCAAGAATTTAATTAAACTAATTTGTAAAAATAATATGTATTAACTTGAGATTATGAATTATACTTTTTATTATTGTAATAGAATAAATATTAACATCATAATATAATACCTATTTAAAATTAATACACATTATTAGTACAAAATTTAGAGAGAAAAAAAAACATGGTTATCGTTATCAATGTTGATGATAAAATCAGCAACGATATATATTATGATACATTTGGAAAAAATTATGTGTACAAAATCAATTATCTTGTCTATAACTTATCATAAATTTTGGATACCGAAAAAACAATCATAAAAGTTTGTTTGAGATAGTAAGTAGAATAAAAAGTTACATAAGTCAAAAAACTATATATATATATATGCATAATTATACATGATTATTAATTTATGATATTATTGGGACCATAATTTTACATGGAAATTTCAAAAACATTATTATCTTATCATCTTATCGAATTTCGCAAATTTTTACATTGGTCCGACTCGGGACCGGGATAATTTATTAATTTATAGTGATTATTAATTTATTGAGTATTAATTTATAGAGGTTTTACTGTACTTTATATTTTTGTTAGTTTTTGAACTTTATATGCTTCACAATTTCATATCCAAGTAGGCAAGTAAAGTCATTTCATTTATACATTTATGATCGAAGTTTTTAAAGGAAAAGAAATGTAGACTAATTTAGACTAATTTTGAGACTACAAATATAGAACTAATGTTCAAAATTCGGTATAATCAGCTATTAGAAAATGATATATGTAGCACTTAATCAATACTCAAAAAAAAAATTTATAAAATATTTTTACGCTTTAAAACCTAATTTAATTAAATTTTTCGATTAATGCTAGTTTATGATTAATTGTTCATAATAAAACTCTTAACTCCATCTACTCGATTGTAGTGATCACATTTTAAAATATCATTGATATTTAAATAATCTATATATATAGTAGCAAAGTTTTCTCTCCATCTAAGATGTCTATATAGGCAAAATATTTTTTTCACAATTAGTTTTAAGTTTAATTAAGTTTCATTTAGTTCATGTTTATGTATATTTATTGTCACTTATAATTTCTAAAACTTATAATTAAATAAAAACAAAAATAAGTCAACAAATAACTAAAAATAGTACATATAAAACTATTTGAATATTTAAAATTACATCAACAGATATATTTGATTATGAGCTTAGGATAACGATAAAATTTTATATATTTAATTTCAAAATTAAAAATATGTAAAATGAATATACATATAAGAACAAATGAATAAAAATATAAAAGACATAAAAATATTAAATAATATTAGTGTCAAACGATTGTTAAGAGGTTGTTGATTTAAAGAGAAATAATATATATTATTTTACTAAAAATATATTGAACCATTTCACTTTAGACGAGATAATAACATGAAACTTATTTTTAACAAGGTTTCCTATTTATTTATGAAGGTATTTAGGAAAGCCTTCCTAAACAAGTAAAAATCTTTTCTAAACTTATTCTTACGAAATTTTCCTACTTGTTTAGTAAGATCATCCTAAACAAGTGAAAATCCTTCCTAAACTTATTTCTAGGAGGTTTCCAACTTGTTTAGGAACGTGTATATGAAGACCTTCGTAAACAAGTGAAGATATTTCCTCTCTTTTATAAAAAAATTTCTTACTTGTTTAGGAATGTGTTTAGGAAGGTCATCATAAATAAGTGAAGATCCTTTCTAAACTTATTTCTAGAAAGGTTTCCTACTTGTTTAAGAAGGTGTTTATGAAAGTCTTCCTAAACAAGTGAAAATCTATCCTAAATTTTTTTTAAGAAGGTTTTTTACTTGTTTAGGAAAGTTTTTAAGAAGGCTTTCCTAAACAAGTAAAAATCCTTCTTAAACTTATTTAGTAAAACATGTTTACCTAAATAGGTGAAAATATTTCTAATAGTTTATTCAATAAAGTTTCCTATTTGTTCACATAATGTAGTTCAAAAAATTTATTAAATAATTTTACGTTTAAAAACTTAATACAATCATTTTTCTATTATTTCTCCAATTTCGACTTTATTTGATGATTTATAGCAGCGATTCATCTAGTCAATTGTAATAAACGCGTTTTAGAATATTCATAAAAATTAAATAACTTATATAGTAGTAGTATACATCACTAAAAAACATGCAAAGTTGAATGTGTGACAAAACGCGCGATCACAACACGCGATTCGAGTCGTGTACCTACCCACTTATGTAAATCAGCGAGAAAACGAAGGGCATTTCCGTAACTTTAAGCTGTATATAAGAATTCCCGTAGTCTTCTTCCCTCTCCTGGAGTCTTCTTCCTTCCTTCCTTCCTTCTCTATTTTTGCTCTGTCGGGAAATTTTGATTCTTCTCCGTTACTTTCGCTTCTCCTCAGATTATTCAACATTTTTTTTCTCTATTGTCTTCTCCAATTCTCTTCCGATCTACGATTGTGTTTTGATCGTGAAGATCTGAAAACAAAACAGAGGTATGTTCCAGAAAATCCTGCTCTCTCTCTTTTCTCGCATTCGATTATCAGGAATTCTTCATGATCGTAAATGATTTTCTCACTGGTTTTTGTTTATTATTGCTTACTTTGCTTTGATCCGATGGAAATTTCTCTCTCCGTAGTTACAAAAATCGAGCTTTTCGGGTTTTTTTTCCTCCCACACTCTGATTTAGATCTAAAGTAGCTAGCTTTAATGTTCTAAATGCGTTTTCGTTAGATCTACTCTGATTTGATCATCTCTATGAAAATCCGTTTCTGGGTACTCTGATTTTCGTCGAAAGTAGTAAACTTTTAATCATTTGATTCGAATTTCTCCACATGCAAATTTCGTTAATGTGATTCGAATTAAAAAAACGCAGGTTTCAATGGCTTCGTACACTCCCAAGAACATTCTGATAACCGGAGCTGCTGGTTTCATTGCTTCCCATGTCGCAAACAGGCTCATACGAAGCTACCCTGATTACAAAATCGTTGTCCTTGACAAACTCGATTACTGTTCAAATCTCAAGAATCTCAATCCTTCTAAACAATCACCAAACTTCAAGTTTGTCAAAGGAGACATCGCTAGTGCTGACTTGGTGAATCATTTGCTCATCACTGAAGGTATCGACACGATTATGCATTTCGCTGCGCAGACGCACGTCGACAATTCGTTCGGTAACAGTTTCGAGTTTACTAAGAACAATATCTATGGTACTCATGTACTTCTTGAAGCTTGTAAAGTTACTGGTCAGATAAGGAGGTTTATTCATGTGAGTACTGATGAAGTATATGGCGAAACCGATGAGGATGCGCTTGTCGGTAACCATGAGGCTTCTCAGCTTCTTCCAACGAATCCTTACTCTGCAACGAAAGCTGGTGCTGAGATGCTTGTTATGGCTTATGGTAGATCATACGGTTTGCCTGTTATTACCACGCGTGGTAATAACGTTTATGGACCGAATCAGTTTCCTGAGAAGTTGATTCCTAAGTTTATCTTGTTGGCCATGAGAGGGAAAGTTCTTCCGATTCATGGAGATGGCTCGAATGTCAGGAGTTATCTATACTGTGAAGATGTTGCTGAGGCGTTTGAAGTTATTCTTCACAAGGGAGAAGTTGGTCATGTTTACAATATTGGGACTAAGAAGGAAAGGAGAGTGAATGATGTTGCTAGAGACATTTGCAAACTCTTCAACATGGATCCTGAGGCGAACATCAAGTTTGTCGAGAACAGACCTTTTAACGATCAGAGGTACTTTCTTGACGATCAGAAGCTCAAAAAGTTGGGATGGTCAGAGAGGACTACTTGGGAAGAAGGGTTGAAAAAAACTATGGAATGGTATATGCAGAACCCCGAGTGGTGGGGTGATGTTTCTGGAGCATTGCTTCCTCATCCAAGGATGCTGATGATGCCTGGTGGGCGACATTTTGATGGAACCGAGGATAATTCTTTGGCAGCGACTTTATCTGAGAAACCTAGTCAGAACCATATGGTGGTTCCAAGCCCAAGGAGTAGCAGCTCACCGCAAAAGCCTTCGCTAAAGTTCTTGATATATGGAAAGACCGGATGGATCGGTGGTCTCCTTGGAAAGTTATGTGAGAAGCAAGGAATTGCTTACGAGTATGGGAAAGGACGGTTGGAGGATCGATCATCACTTTTGCAGGATATTTTGAGCGTTAAGCCGACTCATGTTTTCAACTCCGCTGGTGTGACCGGGAGACCCAATGTTGACTGGTGTGAGTCTCACAAGACAGAGACTATCCGCGCCAATGTAGCTGGCACATTGACACTAGCTGATGTCTGCAGAGAGCACGGATTACTGATGATGAATTTCGCTACTGGTTGTATATTCGAATATGATGACAAGCATCCGGAAGGTTCAGGAATTGGCTTCAAAGAGGAAGACACTCCCAACTTCACTGGCTCTTTCTACTCAAAAACTAAAGCCATGGTATCTAATTCTTGCTCTGTCAAAGATCGAACGCTCTTATCTCTAACGTTTTCTCCTTCTTACGTATGCTAATTCCTTGTTATGAATGTGTCTACAGGTCGAGGAGCTGCTAAAGGAGTTTGACAACGTATGCACTTTGAGGGTAAGGATGCCGATATCCTCGGATCTAAACAACCCGCGCAACTTCATCACAAAGATCTCTAGGTACAACAAAGTAGTGAACATCCCAAACAGTATGACTGTGTTGGACGAGCTTTTACCAATCTCCATCGAGATGGCGAAGAGAAACTTGAAAGGAATCTGGAACTTCACAAACCCCAGTGTTGTGAGTTACAACGAGATCCTGGAGATGTACAGAGATTACATCAACCCTGAATTCAAATGGGCAAACTTCACATTAGAAGAGCAAGCTAAAGTCATTGTGGCTCCAAGAAGCAACAATGAAATGGATGCTTCTAAGCTCAAGAAAGAGTTCCCTGAGCTACTTTCCATCAAAGAGTCTTTGATTAAATATGCATTTGAGCCAAACAAGAAAACCTAAAGAGAGAAAGATTGTGATTCGTCATTAGATTAATCACCTTATAATACCAGTTTCTTGTTATTGTTTAATTACCCCTATTTTCATTAGATTTGGTTAGGGGTTGTATTGTAGTTCGAATATTATATTTAATAAGAGCTTTGATTTATTAATTTTGTGTTCTGTTTTCCTCATCAATTGCTCTACTCTTATTATATTAGAATGAAACCACTAAAAGAGTCTGGTAATGGGTTACTTTAATTTGTTACAGAACAAGTATTTATTGGGTTACACGTACTTCACTTACACCACCTCGGAAAATTCAAGATGAGGACGATGAGTTATGTACCGTCGTGTCCGCGAGCTTCTCGAGGAAGCAAACGACGTCGTCTGGTGAGCCAAGGAGGTATCTAGCATTGGTGCGAGTACGACCCACGGCGCAAGAGAAGTAATTCTCTCCTTTGAGGTCAAGCACATTCCATGAGATCTTCTCTGGTGAAGGACGTCGTGAGTTACCTAAGCTATGGCTTTTTCTGTCTGTTGACTGAAGAGATCTCTGTGAGGACTTGTTGTTGTTGTTGTTAGAGTTAGAGGACGATGAAGATTTTGATCCGCTTTTGTTGTTATGTGTCGACTTTGAAGGCGGTCTTCGTTCCCCTGATGATGACTTGGTACCACTATCAGATGATGGTCTGGCTCGTGCAATGGCTGGGATATCGGATGGGAGTTCTGGTTCGAAAAATGTGTAAACATCTTCGTCCTGTAAACAACAATGTCAGAGGATATTTGTATCAGAATCACTCGAGACTCTGGTATATTACATAAGAAAACCTTTAATTACCTTTCCCAAGAAATGACCAATGCACAAGACGTAATCAATTGGTGTGGTCATCGACTTGCTATGCACTATCTCTCCTAGAATGCGATCGATTGCAGCTCCCTGGTAAAGAAAAGAATCCAAAATGTGAGTCTTTGAATTAGGTAATTCAATAGAGTAGATAAGGAAGAGGCTATATAATAGGTGCTTTGCTTTTTACCTTAGTCACACCAACCGCACGGACTTCCACAGAGCGGCTTCCTTGGACAACATCAACTGATGCATTAGAGATTGGACCTGTCCATAAGTGTTGTAACAAGTCTCTTGCTTGAAGTCTCCCGAATTCGATATCTACAGAAAGAATGAGATAAGTGTTTCAGACTGATCAGAATGGGCAGAATCAATCAGGTAAAGATAGAGAAGTACCTGCATATTTGTAGTTCCATATAAGCGAAGTATCTCGCGTTTCAAAGTGTGACCTGGGAGTTCTCTCAGTGAAGTACTTGAAAACATGCTGCAAACAGGAAACTATAATTCAGAAAAGGGAAGTGAAGAAAGTAAATAACTCAGTTTGTCTAGACCGCAAATCTACTTTTACCTTTACGCTATCGACCCATTCCATGTTCAAGTGTTCGGGCATTGTAGTCATCCAGTCTGCATTCGTTAGCCTTAGGAACATCCCATTCTCTGCGGCCAACCACATATCATACTCTCCAAAGTTCTGATTTAAGTAAAGCAAGTCAGTTACCAAAAGTGTTATAACAAGAAAATGGAAAGGAAACTACAGAAAGAAAATATATATATACTTTGTCCAAAACGCTTCTGCTGCTTCCGCTCAGGACGACTATCGTTGTACTTGGATCACTGCATAATGCTTTTAACGGCCCTTTAAGCTCTGGGTGTAGATTAAGATCCATCTCTTTTATTTGATCACCTCTTCTCCCTTGATTATCCACTGGCTCAGTCAATGTTGCATTGAAACCCTGAAACGGTTTTTTACAGTTACAAGATAAAGTGACCACAAGCACGGTAGCCCTCAAAATATGACTCTGAGAAAAAAATACTCATACGGTAGATAAATGGATAATAAGAGAAAAATATGAACAAGTTGACGCCTAACACTTACAAGGATCAGTAGCCTGTTGTTAGACTTTGAATACCGTCGAATTGCATCATGCTGTGGAAGCTCAGGTGGGACTTTACTAATCCGTAGTTGGGCCTCAATTACGGTGTCATTTAGTTCACTGCAGAATTTGATAAGAGTTAGTTGCATTTCAATAGCTTGAACGCATTGTCTCATTAAAAGCTGGGAAAATGAATAGGTACGATATGTACATAATGTTACGTGCGCCACATGGTGACATAGTTAATGAATTTCCAAATGAGAACTCTTTTAATCTTAAGCAAATCAAATGAGACAGAGTCGATTTGCATACCTCACGAAAGTTTCGGCCCATTCTTGAGCAGTGTGAGTTTTGACATGATGAAAATTATGGCGATGTCGTTTCTCTCTTTCTTCAGATGACATATTTAGGGCCTGTCCAATGGAGGCAGCAACTTCTGTAATGTTCCAAGGATTCACAAGAATAGCTCCAGCACCCAGAGACTGTGCAGCACCTGCAAACTGTATAACAAATGCAGCAGCTTAAAACGAATTTGATGGAAACACATACCTCTGCCATTATTTTTCTGAAGATTGAACTTTAATTAGATCCAATATGAAATATGAATCACCTATAAACTAAAATCTTATACCCATGTAGTACCAAATTTTACTCTCTTAAATAAAAAATTTATCAAGCTGCAAAGTACGAGTTATTACTTCACTCAGAATGAGAACGCCCTTTTTGGCCTCTTGGCAAGCAACGAATTCGTAACTGACAAGGTTCATGCCATCTCTCAAAGATGTGACAAGTGCAACATCTGTAGAACGAATTCAAGGAAATTTATCAGATGGTGGAAAGGACTGTAGATAAAATTCCTGAGACTTGGGAAAGTAACATGCCATACAAACTGTAACCACATGAAAAGTAGGCAGACAATTACCTGTGACTGCATAAAGTGCACATAAAGCATGAAAGTCCAGAGAACGATCCTGCCAGGGAAAGGAAATTTTATCAGTACTATGTCAAAGTTACATACTCAAATTATGAGATCCAGAATACCAAATATGTAGGATAATGCAGACAATCTTTTCTATATCCATGGTACCAGCAAGAATGGTCTGCTAAAACAATTTTCAGCCCTAAAAGGATGCAACTCACAAAACGCTTAAAGTCTAACATTCAATTGTATAATTACAATATCATATAGGAACTACAGCTATTGAGAAATCATAATATCCAACTCGCTGACCAAGCATGGAGAGAAAAATAACAGACCAGGTGATGAATCGGAACAGCAGTCAGTGTTCCAAAACGACCATTAATGCGTCCAACTATTTCGTGAACTTGGCTTGTGAGTTTTTGATCTGTAAGAGAAGAAATATACATCCAGAAGATCATCCATTAGCTATGGATTTCAAATTACTGAGCTTTGGAAAGAGATTAGGTTGCTAGATCATCTATCATAGCCTAACATAGTTTTACTGACATGATTTATTGTAACATCTTACATGTAACCTATATGCATAAGACTAAAAGGGACTTTTTAGCAGACGTTTTGTAGTGTTTCATGAGTGAATCTAATTAAAACATTTTGAAAAGATACCATGCAAAAAATAGGCTCCAAGAAAGAAAGCCTACATTCAGGGACGTCTGTTCTTGTTGGCACGGCAATTTGCAACAACACCACTTTATCACGCCAGCTTGCGTTTTCCTCGAGAAATTTTTCAAATGCTAGAATCTTTTGTGGAATTCCTTTGATCATATCAAGGCGATCAACACCTAACATCACCTGCCAATTAAGATATTTAGTGAAGAGGGCGAATCAGAATTTCTATATTATACTTTCATTGACTTGCCTCAGAACAGCTTTCGAACAGATCGCAACGTAGCTAGATTTCACATGGTAAGTGGGCTCTATCATAGACCTTAAAAAAATCAGAGATAGAAAAGCATGTACCTTTCTGCCAGCAAATCTTTCTTTCAATTCCTTCATGTGTTGTTTGACTTCAGGGATCTCAAGTGCTCGTATAAACCGCTCAGAATCTATACCAATTGGAAACTGAAATCCAAAGCAAAACAGGATACTATTACGAGGCTTTTGAAAAAGACAAAGTTCATTTGTCACCGTGAGATGATAAGCGTGAATAATGTGAGGGTTGAAAGTAATGAAATGGCCATACAGCAGCTACTCGAGTGAGCCTGCCTTGATCCTCAACTCCCTCAGGTGTTCCTTCAAGTCCAAGAATACGAGTGCACGCACTCACAAAATGCCTTGCATAGTCATAAGTATGGAAACTGAAAAGTAAACAATATGAGACTTATTACAGTTCCATCGGTCTGCTGTCATCCTAACATCAAATGTTACCATTCGAACTTCGAAGACAGGAAAAAGACCCGTCAGCTCAATGATAAACCAACCAATACAGCATTTACCCTTCGATCCAAAATCATACACTATCAAAGTTAAATTCTCACACCACTAAGACAACTAAAACCTTACCAATAATCAGATCCTAAACCAAAATGACCTGTTATACCTTAGCCTTGGAGAGAACTAACAGGCGTAGGCTAGAGAAATTCTAGAAATATAAAGGCAGGCTGCAATAAAAGTATTATGATAAACCGACGTATAGAGAACCAGAACTGAACCTAGCTAGCTATATCAAGAAACCTAAGGTTAACTATGGGGATACATTCCTCAATATTTTTAACCAGAAAAACCATCAGGTGAGCCACTACCAAGGCAGAGCATTAGCAATAAATAGAAGAAAGTAAAGATTTTACCCAACTAAATCAGCTGCAAGAACAGAACGAAGCAACTCCGAACGTGATGGAAGTGTCCTGTGTATCTCAGACGAAGGGAATGGTGTATGGAGAAACCATCCAACTTTCATCTTACTGTTGTATTCCTTAAGGCATTTAGGAAGGAACATAAGATGATAATCATGGCACCAGACGACATCTCCTTCTTCATAGTGCTCGTTTACAACATCAGCGAACATTTGATTTGCCTTCTTGTACGCAGCAAATTGGGACTGGAAGCTTCGAGTTGTGGCAAGCCGATCTTCTTGTGGAAGTCCAAGGTAGTGAAACAGAGGCCACAGAATGTTGTTGCAATAGCCATTATAGTACTGATGAACAATCTCTTCATCAAGGAACACAGGGATACACCTCTACAAGTTGAAAAATAGAGACAAGAAAACTAATGAGAGACTATAATCACGAGGAAAAGTAATTAAAGGCTCCAGATATACACAAGATCATTCTCATTAGAAGCAACATCACCAAGAAATGCAATGTACCTTTTCAGCCAAAGCTTTACTAAGTGCCTTTTGCCCAACCTCATCAGGCACATTAACTCCAGCCCATCCAATCCATCTGGCCTCGAACTCCTTAACACCTTCAGAAAGTCATAACATATCGGTCAAAGAGTTCATCAAAATGGAATACTAAGGCCTTCTTTCATGTTTGTTCAAGAATATAAGGACTTACCTAAGAGAGCACTAACTAGACCACCAGCACTGATCTCGAGAGACCAGGAATCTTCACCTCTTCTCACCGCAGAAACCGGGAGCCTATTAGCCACTACAAGCAGCCGTTGCCTGTTATAAGGCCTTGCTTCTTGCCTCTCGCACGCATCATCGTGCGCCATCGCAGCAGCAGCACCTTCCAAGTACTGCTCAACATATTGCCTTGAGCTATCGCCTTCTAAACGCAGGTCGTTCTCAGAGCTCTCGGCATTACCAAGCACTTCATTAGGATTACGAGCCCGGTTGCTTTTCCTCTTCTCTCTAAGCTCTCTATCTCTCAAGAGACGTTCTGTTCGAGAGAGCGGGATATGAGAAGAACTGCAGTTGTACTTATTTCCAGGCATACGCTCACACTAAAACAGAACCAAAACCAGAGTTTCAAGTAGTTATGCGGAGTCAAGAAAACGACGGTAACCTGCATTTTTTGTTGTTAAAAAGCAAATCAGGCCACATAAAGAAACCAAGTGTCAAGTAAAGATAAACATATATATATTAAACAATAAAGAAAGTACGAAAGAAAGAAGAATTTGAAATGTCGTTGTCTATCACCATACACTGATTTCACTTCTGCCGAATATGTAAAAGAACCCATCAGGCCAAGGAATAAGCATCTATCTAAAGTTATTGAAAACAGAACACCCAAAAAAAGACAAGAAAGTGTCAAACACTGAAGATGATAACAAAAAAAATATGATCCACACGATCCTAAGGTCGTAAGAAGCCACGAATTTGGAAAGAAAGAAAAAAAATGGCACAGAATTATACCCAAGAAACGAGAATACTAATCAGAGAGAGAGCAAAAAGAAGAAAAGGGCACCTGACTGAATCACACACACACACCTTCACGCCAAGAAAAACACACACACAAAAAAAAAAAAGACCAAAGAGAGTAATCAAAGGAATAATTTTTTTTGTTGATTTTGAGGTTGGTTTCAAGTCGTTATCAACGAGAGAGAGCAAGTAAATAGAACCAAAAAAAAAAAAAAAAAGAAACAGATAGTGAGAAGGCGAAAGACATTATCATAGAGAGAGAGAGAGAGGGGAGCAACAGAATCCTCGTGTAAGCTTTACAGACAACACAGAGGCTTCACAGCCATGCAAGTGATACACCAAAAGATTCGGTCTGAAAACAGAGACAAGACTTTTATTTTCTTTTTTTCTTCCACCGTCCAGCAAAAAATCTCATAAATCTCCCGGAGCTAATCAATGATTATTTGTTATAGAAAGAATGAAAAAAAATCGCCCGGAGATTTGGGGACGGAGAAAGATCACACACACACACACTTCTCAATCACTAGGGGATGTTTTGAAATTGAAAAACACAAATTAAACAATTAGGTTTTTTTTCTTCGAGAGAGTGACCTGATTACCAGAGATGACGTAATAATTGAAGTATTCCTCTGTGGGTCCCCGGCTATCCGGATCCTGGTGCCGCTCCTTCGCCTGACCAAAGTTTTAACATTTTATAGTACTTTTGTAACCAAGAGAAATAATATTATTATATTAAAATTTGTCATTTATCTATGACTCTTTGACATTAAAAAAGTTTTAAGCTGAAATTGACCCATCTCGCTCAAAACTGAATGATTATAGATAATAAAATATGTTAGAATAATATATAAATTTTATAATATTAATTGTATTGGGATTGATGAAAAAAAAAAAAAAAGATGTATAAAATGTTATATTTAAAAATTTAAATATGGAATAATATGAATTTTGATTTAATTAAATAGATTTGATTTTTGGGGGAATACAACGAAGAAAGATTTCCCTTCATTTTCTTTTACTGCTAATGGATCTTTTATATATAAAACCAATACAGAAAGAAAAAAAAAGGAATTTTTAACCCCCGAAGTGTCATGTAAACGTTATGCAAGCACTACTAACAGTAAGGAGTCACAAGATCAAAGACATTCTAGTTTTGAACTACTAACACTCTAACAGTAAGGAGTCAAATCAAATAATGCAAAAGGTGGATAATTAAGTTAGTGTTGTACCATATAGAATAAACTTTTACATACTTTTTTCCAAGGATTAAGAAGAGAGAGGACGGGCACTCAAGCAAACTCTTGTTTAGTAAGTAACACAGAAGAAAAGAGAATCAGATGCTTTATTGAGTCAGAAAGACACAAAGTAAATCTTTTTCAAGGAGTGACCTAAATGTGTCTTTTTTTTTAAAGAGTAATACCGACAAATAACTTTCTACAACACACACTCTTCTTACAGAGATTAAAATGTCAAACTTTTGAATGATATGCACATTAGGAAAAATACTCACTTCACTGTTTCTTGTCGGGTTGATATTTTTTCTTGGTTACAAACAGGGAGAACCAAGAAGTTACTACTGTTCATATATTGACTTTCGAAAGAAAGAAAGAAAAAACAGTCACATGATTTCCAAAGGCAACAACAAAAACATGAGGAGACAATGCTCCTTTTAAATGGTTGAAGAAGAAGATATATGAGTTATATTGTGTGTGTGCGTGTGGACAACATATGATGATGCGTCCAATAGTATGTGTCGGTAACAAAAGGCAAGGAAAAGGAAAGTATAAGAAATTTTGGTGGTCCACCTAATAAAAACACAGCAAATCTAAGCATCATATATTACCACGATAAAAGTTTATACGATTTGCTCTCACTTTTGCTTTGCCTATTGCAAAAAAAAAATATATATATATATATATATATATAGAAATTTTAGTTCAAGTGTAACTATAAACCCCACAAAACATGTGAATGAAAATACAACATACAAGAAAAACCCATGACTAGGCAACAAGAATCACTTGTGACTTGTTATAACGTTCTAAAGAACTATATCGTGTAACCAAGTGGAACTATTACAACCATTTTTTTTTTCAAACTATAAAGTTATGAGAATGCTTTGCTTTTTCCCGTGAAGACTGCAGTGACCCATTCAACTAGGCACGGAATCCACAATCACGTAGACCCCACCAAGATCTTCTTCTATATTAAGCTAAAATATCCTTTTGAAAAAGATGGACCATTTATTTTTATCACTAAAAAAAAGATGCAATTTCCCCTCTTGTTTAAGTTTTGCAACAAGTTTACATGCAAATGAATATCATCCAATCATATGTTTTGAGACAATTAGAACGTTTTCACTCTCAACACCAACAACACAAATCACCATCATCATAATCATCCTGTAATATGAATTATAATATATCATAATCTTAGTGTCATCATGTTAATTATTGTGGTTGTGTAGCAAATACACAAAAGATTTTGTTGTAAAATACCTTAAACAGTAACACAAGAAGACATATCGTCCAATCAAAATCTTAAGTTATTGTCAATATATTTGTTATATGGCACAAGATTAACTTTCTAATTAGTTATATATGAACTAATCATTATGTTATCTTCCAGATACTTCTTCTTCTGCTTCTGATTCTGATTCAAACAGAGCAATCTAATCCATTCTTCATGTAATTTTGAACTAAAAATCCTCAAATTATCAAACAAAATCGATCTCAGCTAAAAACAAAAACCCTAGAAACCGTTTTAAAAGCAGATCGCCGATCGATCAGGCAAAAAAATCAATCGACGAACGATCACCAGTGATGGAAACCACAAAAAAAAACCCAATCAATACAAATCGCGATTAAACAGAGCACAGCGATAAGGAAAAGACGAAGCGAATCACAAACAGATAAAGCGAAAATAAAAAAAAAATCAGCGAATCTAGCGGAAACGGAATTGTAATGAGATTGACGAGAGATCGATCGAGGAAGAGAAAACTAACCCTAGATCGGAGAAGAAACGATGCAGCCGCTGCCGCCGGGAGAAACGCAAACGCGAAAAAGCTGTTGATTAGAGCGACGAAGCGATTGATGATGAGAGATTGATTAGAGAAGGAAGGAAGAAGAAGAGAGAAAAGGGTTTATGAGAGGGAGAGTAGTGAGGCTCGTCTTTTGGCGCGGCTGAGAGAAAGAGAGAGCAGTTTTGTGTGGTTATGGCCCAATCATTTGGAGGGAATTTGTTCCCCCTTTTTTCACTTTTTAAATTTCTTTTTTTTTTTGTAATTTTTTTTATGGTTTCTCAAAACCAAAAGTAAAATAAAATTAGGATTCTCTCTATGTCTTCTTCTTCCTCCACCAACAATCAAAAGTGACAAAGATCAAATCTTAATTATTTTTTTCGTATAAAAAAGTATTTTTGTATATATTTATTTGAGAAATTTCAAACCATTTTTCAAGTGTCACTTTACAAAAATGCCACACTTTTAAAATCTTTACAAAAATTTCACTTTTTTAAAATTATTTTTTTTTATATTATTTATGTTTGGGTTAATTATATTCTATTAGGGTTTACTTTTAAGTGTCTAGGGGGTTTTAAGTGTCAAAATATTTTTTAGGGTTTAGAATTCTAAAATATAGGCTTTATAAATCTAGAATTAGTGGAATTTTTGTAAATAGACTCTCCTAAATGGCATTCTTGCAAATGTGCACACAAAAAATGGTATTTTTGTAATTGCCCATTTTTTTTGTTTCTAAGTCGAAATTTTTGAAAGAATACTTTATCTATTTTGTTTTACCTCAAAGTACGAGTATTAAAAAATATTAGTTGTCACATAATATTCAATAAAATTAAAAAATAAATAGGCTTGTCATAATTTTGACCCAAAAAAAAAAGAAAGTCATAACATCTTGTATTTAAAAAAAATAATATATGGAGTATATATATCAATTCGTATGGTTTTTCTATAAATAACATCAAACATTAAGTATGTATGAAATAAAAATAAAATTAACCGGTGTAAACTAATCATCTGTCTAATAAAGAGATTTTAAATTTGATCCATGCATAAGAAAATTGTTTATTATTCGAAGACTGCATTGTTGGACTACCATTCTTAAAACTTTATTAGAGTAATATTTATGTGTTATCATTTGGATAACACTCGTAGTGTATCAAATGGCTTTTGCTCTACTAGTCTTCTCATAAGAAGAACTTCTTAGTTTTAGTCGGCTTAAAAGAAAGAAGTATTTACAAATAATATAGACTCAAGACCAATTTCGAACTCATATAAATTAATATCTAGGTTTGAATTTCGAACATTTTTTGGTTTCGAACAGAGAAAAATAATCACTGATAAAAATCCTCCAAATGCAGTTGATTTGAGTCTTAAAAAAAAAAAAAACTAGCTAGTGCTAATGTTTGTTAACACAATTTTATGACTCGTGGAACAGCCATGGCCCATGGATATAACATCTAATATTTGGTTTGGATCTAAAAATTATAAAACGAAAGTCCGTAATTAACAGAACAAAACTTTCAACATCCCTAAAAACTATAAAAAGCAAACTAAAAATTTATAAATGTCATAAAATATTACCCTTTCTTATGGTCCAAAAAGCTTAATCAACATGGAAAGATTAAATATGACAAATAATTTGATTGGCCGCATGAGAGACCACGACGAGGACCTTTACGTCAGCATATAACTTTTTCTTCATGGGTATCATCTGACTCATCGCACATAGTATTTAATTAAACCGACTAATGAAGCCATGATTAATTTACGGGACAATTACAAAAATGCTATTTTTTATGTACATATTTGCAAAAATACTATTTAGAGGTATCTATTTGCAATTAATTATAAATTTATAAAGCATATATCTTAAAATTCTAAACCCTAAAAAATGTTTTGACCCCTAAAATCCTCTAAACCTTCATAACTAAACTCTAATAAAAAATAATTAACCCAAACATAAATAATATAAAAAATAATAATTTTGAAAAAGTTGTATTTTTGTAAAGATTACAAAAGTGTGGTATTTTTGTAAAGTGCCACTTGAAAAATAGCATTTTTAAAAAATTTTCTTAATTAATTAATTTATACATGTTTTTTTTTTTTGTTTACATGTTGCTGTTATATATTTAACGTTATATTATAGTATCTTACATGCGGTTTTATAATTTATATATTGCGTCAACGTGTGTGAGAAAGTATATATATACAGCTGCAGACGAAATTCCATTTCAGAAGAAGACTCAGATTTATTAGATCGTCGATTAAAATACAATAATATAAATCGAATCCTTTTACAAAGGCTGCAACTTGTAAAGTGCTTACAAATTGTTTTTCATTAGATTCTAATTTGAGATATGTAATAAATTAAAGATGCTCTCGTGGTCGCATGGATAACTTTTTGCTAAACTTTTTATTTGCTTTTCTCAATTAACATTTTCATTTTCATGGCTTTTATGTTGTTGTTGTCATCGATATCTTTTATTGCTTTTTTGGTCAAAATATTTTATTGCTTTAAAGTCTGATTTTTAAGTTGAGACTGTTAAGAAACGACCACTAACCAGTGGTTTCGCCCGTAGTACGTGCACTGTGTTTTGTTTCGTACTATATTGATTGAAATATTAAGCACTATATATTCTAAAGATTAATTATACTATTAAACAATAATAATTGATGTCAAGGGTTTCAGTTTTGATGGGGAAGTTGTTATTTTAATAGAAACTCCATTTGAATTTTGAACTTACTTTGCTTCAGCCCACTTCTTGATCCTGTTTAAAATTGAATTTTGTGGCTGAATTAAATCGATTTAACTACCTGATAGAAGAACATTTGATTGCAAATTGCTCTTATATTATAAAATCTAAATTAGAATACAACGACCAATCGTTGTGCAGATTGTACCCCACGCGCTAGAAAAAGATTAGAGATTAGAGAATGGTCACTATTTGTAGTTTGATCTTTCCATGCACGTAGTGTTAGCTTTAAATTATTACTCTACTTCTTACAACTTTTTTTGCCTCATTTTCTAACAAAAACAAAAAGATGATATTGCTTGCCAGCTTCTGAAGATTTTGATCGGACACAGCACTACGAATGAATCATATAATTTGATATGAGATTCGATTATTGGGTTTACCTAATTGATATATCTTGAAATATAGCCTAGTCCATGGACCAACAAAATAGGGGGTAAAAAGTAGAGGTTAGTCCAAAACATTTGAGGTACAAGACAAAGAACAAAGATAGTTTCATCACTAATAGAAAACACATTTAACGAGTGGATTGGCGAATAAATTGGACAAGCGAACATTTTCCATTTTCATCACAAATTCGATAAAGCCAATTTTACTTGGCTTATATCATCTTTGGTGTGTCGAATCTTATCACATTTACATCTGTGAAACCAAAAACCCTTTATTATATATTTCCTCTGTATCATTTTAAATGGTTTTTAAGATTTTTACACATAAATTAAAAAACTATTAAATTTTTTATTTTTCAACATAAAACCACAAATTCCAATACAATTTAACCAATAGAAAACTAATATGCAGAATTTAAAGAGTCAAAAACAACAAAAATATAATTAATGTTACTATGAAAACTTAAAACATCATATAATTTGAGACAAAAAATTCTCTCTAAAAAATCATTTAATATGATACGGAGGAAGTATAAATACTAGAGATTGTCCACGGTTTGCGTGGATTTAAAAATTAACATGGTAAAATATGCAATATTTATAGCTTATTGATTATTTGTTTATTTAATAAAATTGTTGTTGTACTAAATAATTATCTAGATTAGAAGATTAAACATTTGGAGTAAATTGTTGGACATATACAATGTTATATATGAAAAAATATATTTTTCATTAATAAAAATTACAGCGTATGCATATAAAAAATGTTTTTGTGGAGGAATAAAGTTTCATTTGGAGAGTATTGGTTAGGAGATGATTGACAACTTTAGAATTCTAACAACCTTAAAATTTTTAAAATCACTAATTAATTTTCTCACACCATTTTTTGGGTTAATGTTACGATTCTTTATTAAAGCATTTTGTGACTTTTTGTTTTAAAATCGTAGTTACCTATCTAAAGTTTTAAATATTTTTGTATAGTATGTTGCTGCGTTTAATAAATTAAAATATATAAATTTCAAACTCTTAAAAGTTTACAACAACACAATTAATTTGAAATTATAATTTTTGGTCATCTTTATGTTAAACTTTAATTTTTGGAATTAGCTTACATTAAAAATAGCTATTAAATTGTAGGAATTCATTGTTAAAGTTATTAAAACACTTAGATTTTTTTTTTTAATAAATAAATCAGAAAAAAATATCAAAGGAATAAGTGATACATGGCATTTTCTCATGATTTGGGTTTAGAAATTTTTTTAAATATTATATAATATAAGATAGCGAGTGTTTTATTATTTTCTCCTTAAGTAAAGTAAAATTATGTACTTGCAAACTAAAATAATATATGTAAAACCATATACGTTACTCATTTGATTGGAATATGGTTCTTGTACAATCCACCATAATTTGTCAGTATTATGTTTGGTGGTTTTGTTGTTATAATAACAGTATTTTACCTTTGTCCCATTTTTGTCAGTACTAATTATATATGTTTTTATAAAATACTTCCTCTGTATCAAATTAGATGATTTTTTAGAGATTTTTTGTATCAAATTATATTATTTTTTGAGTTTTTAAGACAAAATTAAATGTATTTTTATTTATTTTGACTATTTGTATTTTGCAGTTTGATTTATTATTGGTTGAACTATATTTAATTGAATAATAAATGATGTTTTAATGTAAAAAAACTAAAAAATTTAAAATTTTGTTAATTTATGTATAATATCTTTAAAATTTATTTAAAATGATACGGAATGAATACAAGATATGACTTAGGTTGTTGAATTAGAGAGCTCGTACAATAGGTTACTAAATTTGGTCTAAAAACAAAGACAAAAATCACGTGAATTCGGATTTTTCGAGGTTAAAATTCTTAGGTTCGGTTGGCCACTACATAGGCAGTACAAGGCCCGGTATGATCTCAATACTAACCCCACTTTTAGATTTAGATTCTAGACCGGACAATCTTTAAAAGATCTACCACTCAGAGGATCCGATCCTACTAATGTTTGTCCCACAGAAGCAAGAACCGGGTTAAGATCCGAACAGTTCTGGTGCACTTGAACCGGGTAATTAGGCCAGTTTAATATGGGGGAACTTTTGTTGGGCCAATTTTGTAATTAGCCCAGTTTGGTAAAGTTGGGCTCAATACTTTTTGACTTATTCTTCTGTCAAACAGAGACTCTCTCGAAGAACCAGAGTGTTTTTGGAGATCGGTCGAATATCTTCAGAGAGAGAGACAGAGAGAGGAAGAATGGCGATCAGGAAGCTTCTGCTACTATTGAAACCGATTGATCCGTACCCATTTCTTCAAACGGAAGGTGTATCGATTATCAAAAACCCTAAGGTATTACCTTCCTCACTGTTTCTCATATAGATTTTGAAAATTTTCTAGCCGGATCATGTGTAATCGGGTTCGTATTGAAGTTGTTCGACGAAATTCCTAAGAGAGTAAGACCGAAACGTTGACATTTTCATGAGAAGGAACTTATTTTGGGTTTTGTCTCGTCTATATAAAATACGAACCTTTCTGCTTCCTTCTTCTTCGTATTGGGGAATTCTTGCGATCGGTGAAGAAGACTAGATGGGTAGCACCATCTCTGTTTCTTTTCACTTGCACAAAACCTTACCGGTAAAATTTGGAATATAAAATTCTTTATCTGCAATGTTGTACTCATATGTATGCAAATTAGGAGAGTAACTAAGAAATGCTTAGCCTTGTATTTCGAAAAGCTACTTTGTTATTGTTTTAGTTTCTTTCTCATGACTTGTAATGGAAACCCATTTTTGTTTTGTTTAACAGGTTCTTCAATATCTAGAAAGCAGGTGCAAAGTACACAGGAATGCTATTCATTTTTGTCAGGAAATACTAAATAAGAAGCCAGTTGAATGGAAACCCATTTCCCGTAACGATTTATCGCTTCCCATTCATGATGTGGATATGGTCATCACCGTGGGTGGAGATGGCACCCTCTTGCACGCTAGTCATTTCATTGATGATTCTGTTCCGGTTCTAGGAGTTAATTCTGATCCAACACAAGCTCACGAGGTTTTGTAGCCTGATTTTGCTTATATCGCCTGATACAAATTTGCGTTTAATAAAAAATGTGAAAAGAAGCTAAGTGTATTGTTGTAACTATAGGTGGAAGAATTGAGCGATCAGTTTGATGCTAGCAGAAGTACTGGCCATCTTTGTGCTGCAACAGTTGAGAATTTTGAACAGGTATGTTTGATAGAGGAATAGAAAGGGACAAATCTTTTGGCAGTCCATTTATGTTCTTGTTACTGGCCTCTTCTGATCCTTAGAACATTGAATGCATAGGCAATCTTGGTTTGAACATTTAGCCATTGTTGACAGGTACTGGATGACATTTTGTTTGGCAGAGTAGTTCCTTCAAAAGTATCGAGAATATCATTGAAGTTAAATTCAGAACCTCTTCCTTCAAACGCACTTAATGACATTTTGATCGCACACCCATGCCCTGCTGCAGTTTCAAGGTTCTCGTTCAAGTAAGATCTCCAAGACATTCTTTGAAATCTTATGATTTTGAGTAGACATGATCTTCTCTGGTTCATTTAGATAGAGTTCTTTTAGGCAAAATGATCAAATGGGGGTGCACAATCTGGTTTTCAGTTTATGAATTACTAATTAAACGAACAGAATCCGAATACCATACCATTGGTTTTGATTCAAATTCAGTTTGAGAAAAAAAAATATTACACCTTTAAATTGAATTCTTTCCAAAGAAATTAATGTTTCTATCGCTTTGTTCATGTTCAGTATGGTTTGGTTATGCCTGCGGTTTTGTTCAGATATGGAAATATAAGACCGAACTGGTTAATCTTTTCTTTCTTTCGGTCAAACTGGATTGGAAACCCCTACAATATCCAACACTGTGAACCAATGTTCTTTACAATATGCGCAGGATTAAGAACAAAAATGGTGAGACCCTTCAAAAGACAGTGAACTGCCGCTCGAGCGGTCTAAGAGTCTGCACAGCTGCTGGCTCAACTGCAGCAATGCGGTCAGCAGGTGGTTACATAATGCCAATGTTGTCTCGTGATCTACAGTTCATGGTTAGAGAGCCAATCTCTCCGGGTTCAACCGCCACTCAAATGCATTCAGCCTTCAAACTGGACCAATCCATGGATGTTAACTGGTATTCAGACCAAGGAACTATCTACATCGACGGTTGTCAAGTTCGTTACAACGTGCAACTCGGAGATACAATCGAGATATCATCGGATGCGCCGGTCTTAAACGTTTTCTTATCTCCTGTCTTTACTCAGATCAGATCAAGGTGCTAGATTTGTTCATCAAGTTAGATGGTACATGGAGAAATTCTTTTAATCCCATTTGTCTATAGATAAGGTGCTATTCTTTGGTCCGGAAGATTCGTTGATTCTTGAATCTTTTTTGGTGCTTGAAGAAGTTTTAATTGAAGTAGCCTATCTTTCTTGAACCAAGAACGTGGTTGCATCTGATCCTCTTGAATAAAATTTACTATATTTTACTAAAATTAAAATGTCGAAATCATCTAGAAATCTCTCTTTTTTCTCGTGGGAAATGTTAATTTCAGAGAAAGATCTTTTCCCTTGACCCAAAAAAAGAAAAGAAAAAAAAGAGAAAGATCTTTTCCAAAATGGGACCTTATTAATGATTGATTGATTAGTGTTCTGCATTTTTAATTAATTTGTTTATGGCTTGTGTTCTTGAAGAAAAAAATCTAGTCTTATGTAGGTCCGATTCTTTCTCTTCCACTCGTAGCCATACGTGGATTAATAGAATCTTGATATTATATGTATTTTAATATGGAGATTTAAAAAAAAATTATAATTCAATAACTAAGCAAAATGAATTATGTGGTAAAATCCAATTCATTGGATCTTAAATAATTAGTTAGTTATTGAATTATAATTGTTTTATTGGTTATTAGTGCTAATTTTTTATTATTATATTAAAAAAATACATTTTGCTATCATTATAGACTTTATAGTATCATGTAGATTTGTATATAATGTATAATGCATGAACCGGGACAGATTTGTAAGAAAAAAATATATTTGACCCAAAAAAAAAGAAGAAGCAAATATATTAAATATATAGATTCTAAGTGGTCAAAATGAAGTATGACTGTCGTTTCAAGCTATAAACATAAGCACTTTCATCTTATGATTCTTTTTGTTTTTTGTTTCGAGATGCAAAATCAGTATAATACTTTAAGTATTCCACGAAAAAAATAAAATTTATGCTTTTTCGATATATTTATTACTAAAAAATTATTTCCAAAAAGTTAACGTCTAAATATATATATATTTTTTTTTGGCTTCTAAATATATAAAATTCTTATTCGAATTTCACCATTTTCAAACAAAAATGATACTCCTGCAATGAAGCAAAAAAAAAAAGATATTTATCTTTCTTTTGGACTTTTCTTGTTGTTTTTGATAATACAGAAATACAGCTTGACACAGCAGAGATGGTCTCCTGCAATAAAGACACATGTAATAACACTGCCACGTGTCCTCCTAATATTCACAAATCAGCCTAAATAAATATCCGTCCTTAACACCTCCATATTTGCTATTCGACCCCCACCACTTATAAAATCGTCCACATAGACCCCCTCTTTTTTTTTTGTTATTGAAAAGAAATCCTCCAACTTGCCACTATTCATTAGTTTATTAATTTAAAAGATATTTTATCACAACGACTCATCTGGAAATCCAAACGATTCAGACTTTAATCTGATTAGTCAGAAAGTTATATAAATCATAATACATTTTTTTTCTCAGAAAGAATTCTCCTTCAGACATCAAGAGAAAACGTAAGAGTTGCTTAAACCATAAACCTCAAGGACAAAATTTTCGTTTTTTAGAGATTTGTATCATTTTTGGAACATATATATATATATATATATATTTTTTTTATTTTATTTTTTTGTTGTTTGTGTGGATGAATTGGAGATAAAGAAAGGGTTAACAGATCAGAGAAGATGAAGATTCAGTGTAACGTCTGTGAGGCGGCGGAAGCGGCGGTGCTATGTTGCGCCGACGAAGCTGCGTTGTGTTGGGTTTGTGATGAGAAAGTTCACGCCGCTAATAAACTCGCCGGAAAACACCAGAGAGTCCCTCTCTCTGTCTCTTCCTCTTCAATACCCAAATGCGACATTTGTCAGGTCTGATTTGCTCTAAAAAACCGAATCTTTGATCTGATTTCAAATTACCCATGTTCTTAGATCCTTAAAGTTTGAATCTTTGGTTTACGTTTTAGAGAAGCCCATAAGTTTGGTTCTTGTGTATGTTTTGATTTAAAGTTTGGGAAATTTTGGACAGGAAGCGTCTGGATTCTTCTTTTGTCTGCAAGATAGAGCTTTGTTATGTAGGAAATGTGATGTTGCAATCCATACTGTGAATCCTCATGTTTCAGCTCATCAAAGATTTCTTTTGACTGGAATTAGAGTAGGTCTTGAATCTACTGATGTTGGTCCTTCAGCAAAATCATCACCATCTAATGATGGTGATAAAACAACCATGGAGACAAAACCATTTGCTTTACCTACTTCTGAGCCTCAAAAGATGGACTTTGATCATCATCACCATCAGTTAGGAGTTTTACCGGAAAGTAAAGTTGGTGATCAGTTTTCGACAAAGATTTCTTTCGCAAGCAGCGGATCAGCTACTGGAAGCATTCCTCAGTGGCAAATAGATGAGATTTTCGGGTTGACCGATTTTGATCAGAGCTATGAATACATGGAGAATAACGGATCATCTAAGGTAACAGTTTTAGTTATCTTGTGTGTGTGTGTGTGTGTGTGTGTGTATGATCAAAGATTGATTTCACCTCGGTCCGTTAGGTTTCTTGATCTTTACTATATTGCTCTTGAGACCACTTAAAGTCTTGAAAAGAAGTTATATGGTCTTTTGTTTCATCTTTTGTTTGTTTGATTCTTGTTGTGCAGGCAGATACTAGTAGACGAGGAGATTCAGACAGTTCATCGATGATGAGATCCGCGGAAGAAGATGCAGAAGATAATCAAAACTGTTTGGGAGGTGAGACATCATGGGCGGTTCCGCAGATTCAATCTCCACCTACAGCTTCTGGTTTGAACTGGCCTAAACATTTTAACAACCACTCAGTGTTTGTTCCGGACATATATTCTTCAACTCCTTATACCGGTTCATCCCCTAACCAGAAGATTGGGAAACGGAGGCGACGGTGCTGACAACCACAACCATCTTTTGGCCGATCGAGGAAAATAACCGGTCGGGTTTGTCAGTAGATGTAAGATTTGGAAACTGAGTGTACTGTAGTTGGTCTGTGACTGAAAGTTGAGTGTTCTTTGTTAGCTGAAAAGAGAGGGTCGTTTGAAAAAGATATTGATTTGGTTAAAGATTGTAAGACAATAGTAATATAATTTTTCATTTGGTGTTGTTGAACCAAAAAACCCAAAAAATGGATAAAAAGCAAATTAATCCAACACACTATGCAGATCAAAAGAACCAAAATTTATATATCACATTAAACTTGAGTAATCAAACAAGTAGATCATTTCCTAAACTCTAAATCCGTAGAGTTGAGATATAACAGAATCTCTTGATCAAAACTAAATGAAAAGTTCCGTATTAAAGTTTCAGTTGCTGCCAGAAGCAGGAGCAGCCCAATGAGGTGGAACACGGTCGGAAACAGGCAAAGCAGTAGAAGTGGGCATGGTTCGGACATTGATGTCAAGAGGAAACAATCGATACTCAATGTCGAGCTCTCTGCAAATCTTGGCAATCTCTTCAACAAGCTGAGATCTTCTAGCCCATTTCTCTCCCATGTCTTGATGATTCATTCGATGCGTTAGCCAAACCGCAATCTTCACACTGTTCAATGACTCCATGTCTTTGAATACTATCATCGGTGCTGGATACCAATGGTCCTTCTTCCCCTCAATGTAACTATCATAATGAAATGCAGGAAGGAATTATATGCAAGGATTCAGGTATAAACATTAGTGAATTTTGTTATTCCAAAATTTGCAATGTACCTTGTGATTCTCTGTTTGATGAGCATGATTTTCTCAGCTGGAGTAGCAATGTGGATGGAGAATTCGATTCCATCTCCCATATCGGGGCTACGGTAATAGTTTCCAATGGATCTCAACCAGAGTAGACTGTTCGGGTACACGACTTTCTGGTTATCAAACCTTAAGAAAACTGTTGTCAATATGTTCATCTCTTCCACAACCATCTGAAAAAGAAAATAGAGTGTTTTTTAACATTACAATCGAAAACTGATAAGTTTTCTTTAATTTACGGTTTTTTTTTTCCATTTACCTGGACTCCATCGATTTCACATCGATCCCCTACATCAAACGGGTGTATGACAAACAAGTAGATGATAGATTCGAATACTATCTTGCACATGTTTCCAAATATGAATGCAACAACCACGACTTGCGAGCTCATGACCACGAGGAATTTGGTGGAAGTGATTCCAAGTATGATAAGCCAAATAACGAGTATGATTATCCCAACTATGATATTCACCATCTTGTGAAGCCTGTTCACTGCTGTTTTGGTGTCGTTTAAAGTCAATGCAAGAGCTCTTCTCTCTCTGAATGCATTCACCTGTGAAACAAATGTTTGCACAGATTCATTAATATCACAATGACTAAGTGAGGGTAACTAAATTTATCATCCAAGCTTCTTACCACCCAGTTCTTAAGAGACGATTTGCTGATCCGATTAGTTTCAGATGCTCCTTCAAAGAGACTTAAAGTCTTCAAAGCTTCGTCATCAGGCAGAAAACGCATAATGTCCTTCGAGTAGATGAATCTATTTAAGAAAACGTGCAATTGCTACTGGTTAATACTTAATATCCATAATGTGGTATGGTCAAGGCCTCAGATGTGAAAGGAAAAAGGTGATGATTTACTTACTTTGATCCCGGCTTAGCGACATTGTGAAAGATCTTTCTTGCGGCGAGCTTTGCCTCAAACTCACTTCTGATTTGGTTTCCTTTATCATCCTCCAAGTTCGGATCTTGTAGCTGTTCATCCAATGTGGTAAGTGAACCATGCCGGATTATATTCATCAGCCTCTTCATTCTCCACGCCGAAACATTCTTAGGATTCAGCTTATGGAGGCTATCAATCGTAATTCCTTTGTTGTCCCTTCCTCCATTAGAGAGAACACGAGAGATCAACTGGCTTTTCCCAGTCATCATCGGACTTTTCTGAGCCCCAGTCGGAGTCTCAACACCACCAGGATTCTGAAACTTTCTAACTTCGACACTGATTCTCTCTTCTTCTTCCTCGTTTTTCTGTATCTCAATCAAAGGAGGACCCGAGAGCGTCTCAATCACATACTGAGTAAACAAAGACTCTTGAATCCTATCGAAATAAGTGCTCATATGGAACGAGGAAGCAAGAACCTTAACCAATAGTGTCTTCACGAGCCATAACAAGAACCCAACCAACATACACACAAAGACCTTAGTCACAACCCTAAGCGCCTTAGTGTTTGCTGCTTTAGCCACTTTCTCATCAAACAAGAAATGCCAAGCTAGTAAAACAAGCCCTAACCATAAGCAATTCTGCACGGCTTTTCGGATACCGTAGACGAAATACAAAACCCTTTTTCTCAATAGAAAGTTCCTTTCGATGAAGAAGACGACTATCTTAACGATCCAACTAGAGACTAACCTACCACAGATCAAGACCAAAACCATTGATTCCCATTTCCATAGATGAAGTTCCCAGAGTACCTTCTTACGCAAGGTAGGTATCGCAAGCGTACAAACGAAAGCAGCAATGATCAAAATCAAACTCAACCATTCCAATACAATCCATAGACTAAATTTATCTTTCCTATACTCTTCTGGTAAATCCTCTTCTGCAAATGGATCGTCTTCTTCTTCCTCTCCTTGAATTCTAGGGCTTTTCCCGAAAAACCCTGATTTCAACTGCCCTGATTTCGGAACCCGACCCGATTTCATCTCCGCCGCTTGCGGCGGCAACGGCGGCAATGGAGGCGTTGGTGGGTCCGAGAGACGTGACCTAGTTCGCATCTTAAGGAAATTGCTTTGAATCTGAGCGTTTCCACTACACTTGACAACTTCTCCGTCATCGTTGTTCTTATTGCTTCGGCTATCTCGTCTTCCAACACCGTCGGGTTTCGCGGTGGTTGCTTTAGCCGACGCCGGAGACTCGTTAACCGGAGTTAAACCCTTAGATCGAAGCTCGTCCATACCTAACTCCATATCAAGTGAAATCTCGCCGGAAGCTTGTTGTTTATGAAGAAACTGACCGATCAACTTCGTCGGAGGATCCTCGCCGCGCCGAAACTCGAAACCCCCGTCACCTTTTTCGTCCTCCGTCGATGTTCCGGCGGATCTCTCGGCATCGTCCGTTGCATTTATACCTTTATGGAGATTACCTTGACCATCAGTCCAAAAATCGTAACTTCCATCTCTCCATATCTTCCCCATCGTCTCTCCGGTAACTCCATTGTCGCTACTTCCGTTTTCATCACCGTCGATTTTGACGATTAGTTCTCGCCGGTCAGCCGAATCAACGGCCATAACTCAGCCGAATATGGGTTTTCGCGTACACACCACCGATTAGAAAAGAAAAAGCTTCACTTTTTGGGTAACTGTGAAAAGAAGAAGAAAGGAAACGCTTTTTATTCGAGATCAAAGCTGGTGATGACTGTGAGAGAGAGAGAGAGAGAAAAACTATGAAATTTAATGTTAAGGCGTGACGCGTGTTAGCCAATCGCTGTAACACAACAACATCATCACTTTGAAATTTTTTTGACGATTTTCTATACCAAATTTTGTTAAGTTCGAGAAGGAAAACTTGTTATTCACGACGATTCGGGGGTTTTATGGGTTTTTAAGTCAAAGTTTGGTAAACTATATTTAGTGGTAAATGTTTGTTTAATACTTCCTTTAGTGGATATAGTTTAGTATCTTATTTGATTTTAAAAAATCTAATAATGCCATTTTTGGTGTTTTTTTAATAGTTAGTAGGTCAGTGTGGAAGGTACATTCGCCACATGGTTGGATTTGATGAATAACGCAAAACGATGAAAATCGTATTTAATTAGTTTATTTAGTTACGAAAAGTTAGTAGACTAAACATAATTTTTCGGTGGAAGTCTATCAGATGCAATAGTTTGACAAAGAATTTATTAATGTTTCTATATTTATAGGTATGAAGTTCGAATTTCGAATAATATAAATTATAATCGAGGTAAAATTTAAGAGTCGTCCAGAATAGTTTTGCATGTCAAATCTAAAATTGTCCGTTGTATAATCGTTCGTGTAATTGTTTTCATAATTTATAATAATTCTAAATCTAGACGATTAAAAAAAAAAACATAATTTTCGAAAGTTTTTTAGAAACGAGAAAGTTACAAACTTGTTATTATTATGGAGCCACTAAAAACCATGTGAGAAATTGGTTAACCAAAATATCAACCGAAATTAGTTAACTAAACCAACGGTATTCTTGAGTGGTACGATTCACGCGTTTGAGAAGCGCGTGTGATCTGTCAGCTGTATATTGGGTGTCAAGGCCCATGGGCCATTGTCGTATCTTATTCCGGACCCCAAGTTCGTAGAACCAACGCATAGTATTTTTTTTCTTGAATGTTTCTAAAATCTCTAACAATTAGTTTACGTAAGTGTAGAATATGGCAAAAAAAAAAAAAAAAAAGAAGGATGATATGTCTTCGACGACATAAAAATGACACAAAAAGGGAATAGTGTATTCGAGAGAATCACTTCTCTTTTTGTCTTCTTTTCTTTGTGGCTTTACTGTTTTTTAGTCATAAAGATTTTTTCCTACTATTTTGCATTTTCTTCAGTTCCTGATATATCACAATAGTCAAAGTTATGATTGGTAGACAATGGTCGTTTGACAAAAAAAAAAAAAGACAATGGTCCCAGAAGTTTTATTTCTCTCATTTATTTTGGACTTCGTTATTGTTACATAATGTAGTGTATTTACACAAAATCTAGAATAAATACGATTGTTCACACATCATCAACCAGATGAAAAAAATCTAACCTTACCATGACCTTTGTAACATGTTTTTACTTGACCCAATTCTGGAGTATAAACTGCTGCATCAAAATCGCTACGATGCTTCCCAAGCTTATGTTGATCACATTGACTACGTCATTGTTTAGCTACATAGAACAAAATTGCCAACACAAATTAGAGAGTTGCAGCCTTGTTTTGTAGGTAGCTAATCGCAAAAATAGCTTTACAAGGCAAGAACTCAAAGAGTTTAATGAAATGGGAACTGTTTTTCCACTCAAGCTAGTTATATATCAGTTTCGCTGTCACAAGCGACGGTGTTTCATCTGATTATCATTTTCTAGCGTTGACAATAAGTACACGCAGCGAGAGCAATCAAACAAGGAAAAAACAAATTGAAGTGAGCATACCCATTCGAATCCTTCTTTGTCTTGAAAAGATGCACCTATTATGCTTTCTCCAAGATTTGCAATCTGGGAAGCTAGTACACATACAGCTGCTTCTGGAGGAGTTATCTGCGTTCAAGGGGTCCGAAAGGAAAAGAATTTTACAATCATATAGTGATTCTGAGTAAAATTTCCATGAATATCTAACTGTGTTCAGTTGAAAAAAGATGCGAAAAGGGAAACTTTCGAGGCAAATAACATAGCTGCCATGTTCCTCAACGAAATATTTAGATAACCTCTAGTACCTGACCCAGGAAACAGCCAATTGAGGCAAGAAAAAATGATGCTAAAAGTCCAGCCAATGTTCCTTCAAGACTCACAGCCCCCTCGGTTCCTCTTGGTACAATCTTGAATGTTGTGGCTAAATACCTGCAAATTTGCACCAGTTAGTAATGGGACGAAATGCATGCAGATCATTTAAGTAGGCAACTGGATTCAAGCATGGCATCACAAATCCATTAACACGCTTACAACAGAAGACAGACCCAAATCTTAGCTACTCGTTCTAAGTAACGCAAACCATTACAGAAGAGGCCATAGCTGAATAACAGTAGCATACTCACGTTGTCTTTCCGTAAGCTTTCCCAATCTCGCTTGAGACCGTGTCAGACACTTTAGTGCAGAAACTGGAAACAAAACCAAGCCGGAAAAGCTGTGAAAAAGCTGCTCCTCCCACTTGATATATCGAAAGAAAAGCACAGACACAACCAGCAGCACTTGAACCAATCACACTCCGTGGTCCTCTTCTACCTTTTTTCTTCTCGGCCACGCCTTGTGCTTCCTTTTCAGACATTTTAACCTTTGTTGCTGCTGTTCCCTGTGAATATTGTAAATCATCTAAACCAACTTCAACGCCAGAATCAATAGCAAATTAAGTGTTACTCTTCCCATCTCAGGAAATTAGCAGAGTAGAGACGATTTGTCTCCATGTCAAGCATGATCCTTAATTTCAATTTTCAATCTACAGAGACAATAAACTGCCTACTTACAAATCTCTCCTTGTCTAATGTCTCCAAAACCCCAATACATTTACAAAACCAAGAATCAAGCCTATGATCAATCAAGAGAAGATCTTCTTCTTATATATCGAAAATCTTACAAAACCCCCCTTCAATTATGCCTTCATAATTGATTCAGGATCCCTAACACATCCACAATTCCTACACAAATCTTAATTACATCTAAAATTTAAGGACATTCTTCATTCACCTGCTCGAAATCTGAATCAAATTAGAGACTTTCCTAGTTTTAAGAGGCAGGGACCAAATCACGGTAAAGTCATAACAAGTGCACACTTACTAAGACGAAGTAAGCAGCGACTAAGAGGAAACCAGCAGACCCATAAGCCCGCCAAGTTAGAGTACCGAGCAAGAATGCGGCGGCGATTCCAGAAGCAGATAATCCGGTAACAAGAAGCGGCGATCCGAGAACAAAAATCAACAAATTGTTAGCCACAGCGGATTTCCATGTAGGTGAAGCCGATTGAATCAGTTTCATCGCCTCCGTCACAACCCCTTCCACCGATGTAGCCGCCATAGCACCGTCGATTCTCCTTCCCGGCGAAAAAATTGATTCCAGATAACGGTTTCCAAATCGGCAGGATCTAGAAAATGGAGAAGAAGAAAACCCAGATAATTTCTGGAATCGCAGAGGTGAATCTGATCTAGAATTTAAGAGTAGAGTTGACGAAATCGAAGCCATGACCGTATATACACAGTTTCCTTGCTTTCGAAGACCTGAGAGAGAGAGAGGAAAAAAAAAACCCAGCTTTTGGGGCTGGATCCGGAGCTCCGAATAACCGGATCCTAAACCCGTTTTATAATATTCTTACCGGTCCTGGAAATGAGCTTATTTACAGTTGTGCCACCACTGTTATTGACTGAAGTACCCAATCTTATCCGAGAAATCGAAAAGAGCAGAAGAAAATTTGCAGAAGAGAGAAAACAAAAATGGCGGTTCTCTGTTCGTCTTCGACAGTTACACTCCGTTCTTCTCCGGTGAAATCCTCTGGAAGTGAAAGAAAGTCTCCGTTTTTAGGGTTTTCTCTAATGGCCATCTCGAAGCCGTCGGTACAAGTCGGCATTTATGCGAAGAACACGAGAAGAGGATTACAGGTGAAGTGCGAATCGGAGCAAGCTGCGACTACTTCTCTTGTTCCAGCGAATCAGCGATGGATGTTCGACGAAGAAGAAGCAAATGGCCCTGTAATAAGATATTTTCTCTATCTATCTCCCTCTTTAATTTTAGCTTCTCAAGCATAGAAATTTGTGAAAGATTCTGGGAAATTTGAAACTTTTGAAAGATGGGCTTTGAAAATTTGATGAATTTATGAAATGGGAACTTTTACTTCTTCATTTTTTGGTTTGGGTTTTGGTGAAATTATGAGACTTTGGCTTGTAGCTTTGTTTTGAGAGTATACTATGGGTTTTACAGGACATTTGGAACACGACATGGTATCCAAAAGCTTCAGACCATGTGAATACTGACAAGCCATGGTTTGTGGTTGATGCAACTGATAAAATTCTTGGTAGATTGGCATCAACGATTGCTAATCACATCCGTGGGAAGAATCTTGCATCCTACACTCCTAGTGTTGACATGGGAGCTTTTGTGATTGTGGTATGAGCTTCTTGTACCATCTGTCTAGACTAAGCAAATATGATGTGTTGCTTGTTGAAATGTGATATTGGTTTTCATGCCTTTAGGTTAGATGTATGGGCAATGCTTGTATAACTTGTCACTTGTTTTAACGAGCTTCTGTTCATATAACTTATGATTTTTGTTTCGGTCATTTGGTTAAAGGTGAATGCTGAAAAAGTTGCTGTGTCTGGAAAGAAGAGGAACCAAAAGCTGTACAGGAGACATTCAGGACGACCTGGTGGTATGACAGTTGAAACATTCGATCAATTGCAGCAGAGAATTCCGGAAAGAATCATCGAGCATGCTGTTCGTGGAATGCTTCCAAAGGGACGGGTGAGATAGATAATTCCGAGCTCCTTTATCAATCTCGTTAATGGTCCAACATGGTGATATTCGTATTATTTGATTACACTCTATAATTGCCTGACCATTTTGTGGCAGCTTGGGAGAGCTCTATTCAATCACCTGAAGGTGTACAAAGGCCCGGAACATCCTCACGAGGCACAGAAGCCGCTTGACCTGCCCATCAGGGACAAGAGAATACAGCTGCGAAAATAAAAGACACCATGGAACATCCAACTAAGCTCTACTGTTACCATAACCGCTAAGCGCAGAGAGTTTTTGCTTCTCGGGTTTCTGTAGTTTCTTCATCTTAAAACCAGAGGAGAGGCTTTGCAGATTCTTGTTTCCATTGCTTGCTTCTATCAACAACCCTATGCTTTAAAGCTTTCTAATGTGAAATATCTTTCATTTAGTTTTTGCTGCTAACTATCTTCTTCCACTTATACAAAGATGAAATGCAACGGATTAGTGTAGAACACAAGTAGTCAAAAACCATAAGCAACTGAATGCTCCCGGATCCACAAGAAAACGCTTCCGCATAGCTTTCTTCCACGTCGCACATGATGATGTGTTATTTTTCAGTTGCGCTAAACTTTTGAATAAGACGTGATTATAGATTTTAATACAAAATGATAGTAGTAATTTCAATATATTCAAATATTATCCACAATAGTTTTAAAACATGTCTTTTGACCGTTGTTGGAAAACTCGGCCGAGTTGATGATTCGGCGGCCGAGAAAACGTGCGGCGGTGCTCATCGCGTCGAATTAGACCAGATTGGAGACATAACGCGGCACACCGAATTTCCCTGCCGAGACCGTGGTTTTATGAAAATCGGCGGTTAATAAGAAAATCCAATGAGAAGAATGAAGAATTTTAAACCCAGAGACAGGAAGGAACGAAGTTTCCTCTGGTTGAAAGTGAAGAAGGATCGATCGGAAAAGAAGAATCTCAGTTTTGGATCTGAAAATCACGAGCATCTACACAACAAGAAAGAAGAAGACAAGTTTAATGATTCATGTGCAAAGCAAGTGAGAAAGTCAAAGCATATAAAAATCTGTTTATTTTTTCATTTTTTAATAAAAGGAAATTATATGTTTTCTCTTTATTTAGTTTCAAGAAATATGTTAAAATTAAATCTACAAATAATGTAGACTTAGGTAAAAAATCTATGTATATGAATTTTAAAATTTTAATGCGTTTTGTATAAAAATGTTTGATAAAATATTAAATTATGTAAAAAAACTACTTCCCGAGTACTCCCCGCTTTATATTCAATTTTCTAAAAAATCGCTAGGTACGGACCGAACGTCCGACTCACGCCTAACGCGATTCGGAAGAAGGCTTTTGACTAGACTATAATATTAGTATAAAATGAGCAGGTAAAATGTACTCTCTGATATAATCGTGAGTACTATATATTATTCACATCTTACGACATAGAAAATAAATATACTTAAATCGGTCACCTATATATCTATATTCTATAAGCAAAACAGAGCATTTACGATAACACCAAGAACACAAACATTAAAAAAAAAAAATGGAAAGTTCTCGATTAGTTTCGATCATCTTCTTCGTTTACACGATGATTTCATGGTTTGGCTCGATTAACTCCAAACACAACAACAATCTCGTAACAAACCAAGCTGCTTTATTGGTGTTCGGAGATTCTCTGTTTGATGCAGGAAATAACAATTACATCGATACTTTCTCTAGATTCCGGTCTAATTTCTGGCCCTACGGTCTAACAACGTTCAAATCTCCCACCGGAAGAATCTCGGGTGGACGTTTGATTCCTGATTTTCTAGGTAACACACTAACACTAATAAAATGTTCGATTATTAAATACTCTGTTTGTTGTTATTTTTGCCAGTAAATTTTAAGAGTTTTTAACTGATTGTTGACGTGGCAGCGGAATTTGCATGGTTACCGTTGATACCGCCAAATCTACAACCAAGTAACGAGAGAAATCAATTTACCTATGGGGTGTAAATTTTGCTTCCCGGAGCTTTGGTCGAAACCTTTCCCGGAATGGTAAATAAATTTATAATCAGTGGTCACAAGTAATTAATTACATGAACATAACTTCTTGGTTTCTTGATTTTTGATTCTTGATTTTTTTTTTTTTTTTTTAAGGCAATAAATTTGGGAACACAGTTTTAATAATTTCAAGAATGTTGATAAGAGGTTGAAATCTGAGTTAGGAGATTCCGAGGCCAAGAGGGTTTTTTCAAGAGCTGTTTATCTACTTCATATTGGAGCCAACGACTATATTTACCCCTCCTTATTTGCAAATTCTCCAACTTCCCAATCCAATTCAAAAGATAGATTAATTGATTCTGTTATCGGTAACATAACCGCGGCGATATCAAGGTAAAAATCCTACCGAAATTCATCTCAAAAACTGTTTTTGTTTGTTTTGAAGTTGAGAGATTGTGCACTTTATGTTCTTAGGAAGTGAATAAAATTGGAGGAAGAAAATTTGGATTCTTGAATGTGGGAGCATATGATTGTGCACCAGCCTCATTGATCCTCAACAGAACACAGATTGGATCTTGTTTCAAACCACTCACCGAGCTGATCAATCAGCACAACACGAAGTTTCCTAATGTGTTAAAGCGTCTCGAACGTGAACTATCCGGATTTAAATACGCCCTTCATGACTATCACACTTCTTTATCCGAAAGAATCAACTATCCTTTGAAATACGGTAAATAAAGTCATATGATAATGACACGTAATTATGTTATATAAGAGATTATTTATATGATTTGTGTTAAGGATACGATGAATCCTCTGTTTAATACCTTAATATTCACTTTCTGTAATTGGATTGCTCTAGAGTCTTCTACTAGTGTGTATATAAACTGTGTAATCTCTGACAACAAGGAATATCCAAGATATAACATTTACAATTTGTGCTTTGTTTTGGTTTAAGGGTTTAAGGAAGGGAAGAAGGCATGTAGTGGGACTGGACCATTAAGGGGAATTAATACGTGTGGAGGTCCAGTTTTGGGACCAGCACAAAGTTACTACGAGTTTTGTCAAAATGTTACGGATTACTTGTTCTTTGATTCGTTTCATTTGACGGAGAAGGCTCATCGACAGATCGCAAAGCTTATTTGGAGTAGACCGTCTAATGTTACTAGACCTTATAATCTCAAAGCATTGTTTGCATTGAAGTAGAATTTGTCGACGTGTAGGTATAAAATTAAAAGACGAGGTTACTATACTATTTTGTCTAGTTCTATAGACCTACGCCTATAATTTTTCCAGGTCCGGGACTAGAGCAAGTCAGTCCATTCCCCTTTGCCAGTGCTTAAACTCGAGATTTTCTCAACTTTTCACGTTTGGCGACTAGGTGGTTCGCTGATTGAACTACTGACACCGAGTGTATAATCAACTTACGAATCCGATTGATAAGTCTAAGAAGGGTCTCGACGCCTATTGTTTTGTTTAAATTTATCAGTCTTTTATGCATGCATCTATGTTAATAAGCTTACATTCTTCTAGTTTTATGCCAAAATTTTTTTGTAGATATATATTTCAAGCCATTCATAACATTTTAAACAAAGAATAGTCTTTGATAAAAACAAAAACAAACACGGAGAGTCATTTAGCAAATGCAACCACTTTGCATAATGACAAGGTTTGAGTCCGGTTTGATGTTGTAATCTGCTATGGTGCGACTATTTTCGAGAGCTTCGTGCCATGAAAGTTTAGATCCAGCTTGTCCACTCAGTCGCTTCTGGTGAAGCCTCGAAGTCGCCCTCTCCAAACTGTCCAGATTTTCCTTTGTCCTTTGCTTGCTTCTCTTTCACTTGTTCTCGGTTCTGGATCTGATGCACAGCAGTAACGATGATATATCAATCACTACAGATCTCCTCTGGGCCACCATCGCTGTCCGTTTGTGCCATTGTTGCCCTCGCCGGTACCACCGTAGCCTTCATCATCTCGAACCGTGACGTCTCCGCTTCATCGTCAACTCTCTGTCTCGTCACTGCTTCTTCTTCTCCTCTTATTCACGATCTCATAGAGATCTTCTTCTCCTCTTTCTTTCTCCTTCTCCTTCCAAACCGGATACTAAACCCGTTTTATATTATCTAACCGGCCCTGTAATAAGATATATTTTCTCTATCTATCTCCCTCTTTGATTTTAGCTTCTCAAGCATAGAAATCTGTGAAAGATTCTGGGAAATTTGAAAATTTTGAAAGATGGGCTTTGAATTTGATGAATTTGTGAAATGGGAACTTTTACTTCTTCATTTTTTGGTTTGGGTTTTGGTGAGATTAGGAGACTTTGGCTTGTAGCTTTGTTTTGAGAGTATACTATGGTTTTTACAGGACATTTGGAACACGACATGGTATCCAAAAGCTTCAGACCATGTGAATACTTGGCGATATTCGTTAGCTTCAGACCATGTGTATACTATGGTTTTTATCAATCTCGTTTATGGTCCAACTTGGCGATTCTTGTTTCCGTTGTTTGCTTTTATGAACAACTCTATGCCATAAAGCTTTCTAATGTGAAATATCTAACATTTAGTTTTTACTGCTACATATCTTCTTCCACTTACAAAGATGAAATGCAACGAATTAGTGCAGAACACAAGAAGTCAACAACCATAAGCAACACCAATCTCTATATAGTAAAGCTTCTCAATGAGATCATATATGCAAGAAAATAAAACTAACACTTAGGCCTTAATTCAGTCATTTCTTCAAAGGCCTTGTTAAGGAACTTACTGGACTAGAGCTTAAGTTCGTCTGTGATTGCACGAGAAAGCACCCGAAAATTAAGCGTAGAACGAGAATGATCCCAGAAGAATCCAACCTCGTCTCCTATCTTCAAACCTCTCCTGTTGACAAAATCACTGCAGTGTGCGTGTGCGTGTCGTACACATTAACCGTCACTTCACTACTGCCTTGTCGGAATTTGTTCTTTTGGTCATCTTCAGAGAGATATTTCAGAATGTAGCTCTCAACGATGGGTTTGCTCAGAGAAAGTTGAATACGTATATCTGTTATCTTCATTTCCTTCTTTATGATCCATGGATCAGTGAAAAGAGTTAGTTCCGTTGTAACTCCGTATAGCTTCTCCTCTTCTCGTTGCTCTTTCGATAGAAACCTCATCTCCTTCATCTTTCTTGCTTGTTGTTTAGTAAATTCATCATCTCTTGGAGCACAAGTAACCTTAGGGTAACTAGGGTTTTCAGGAAGCCATGTTTCGTCGTACAAACATAGATTCGTGGAGACGAAACCTTTTTCGGTGTCTTCCAAGGAACCAGTCTTCTTCAAGTCTTCATCTATGTCCATCGGAGAAGCAGAGGAGAGAGACATGTCCATCTCCATTTCCTTAGATGGGAACAAAAGGTACTCGTTAGGGATCTCTCGCAGTTCTTGGCTCATACTCTTCGCCGGAGATATAGAAATGCCGGTGAGTGGCATCTTCATTTCCTTAGATGCCAAGAAAAGATACTCTCGATGAATCTCTCTCTGTTCTTGCTTCACTGGAGATATCGTAACGCCAAAGAGAACCAACTTCGTTTCCTTGGATGGTAAGAGAGAAAGCTCTTGAAAGGTCTCTCGCTGTTCTTGCCTCATTTTCGTCCGAATCTTTTTCCCCGGAGTCATGGAAACGCCGAAGAGAACCAACTCTGTTTCCTTAGATGAGTCTTGAGTGGTCTCTCTCTGTTCTTGGCTCGTATTCGAACCAATATTCTTCGCCGGAGATGTAGGAACGTCGGAGATAATCATCTCTGTTCCGTTGGATGGTGAGGAAGAAGACTCTTTAGAGATCTCTCTCTGTTCCGTACAATTATTCTTCGCCGGAGATATAAGAACGTCGGAGATAGACATCTCTGTTTCGTTGGGTGGTGAGAAAGAAGAGTCTTGAGTGGTCTCTCTCTGTTCTTGGCTCATACTCGTAGTACCAATCTTATTCGCCCGAGATGTAGTAACGTCGGAGATAGATTTCTCTGTTTCGTTGGATGGTGAGAAAGAAGAATCTCGAGGAGTCACTCTCTGTTCTTGGCTCATACTCGTAGTTCTAATCTTCTTCGCCGGAGGTATAGGAACGTCGGAGATAGATATCTCTGTCTCGTTGGATGGTGAAGAGGAATCTTGAGGGTTCTTTTGCGGTTCTTGGCTCGTACTTGCTCGATTTTTCTCCATTGGAGAGAGTTTCTCGTTCGAATCAATTTTAGAGAGAGAGATTGCAAAAATGATACTGAAGAGATCGAGCGAGTGAGGAGGACTAAAATATATATTTACTAATTACAAAAATAATTAGTGATTAATTAGGCCGAAAGAGATAAAAAAATCGTGATTACTAATTACACGGTGTTGGGCCTTTTGCAGCCCAAACAAATTCACAGTCATCACGTGAGATGCACGGGCTTATGTTTGGCGGGAAATCCCAGCCATCGCCTTGAAGAAAAAAATCCCAAAAAATCTCAGAGAAGCGGAAAGACGACGACCGAGACCAGACCGAAACCCTAAATCTTCTCGATGAAACCAAGCCTCTTGTCTCCGATCAGTTTCAAGTGGTAATTACCAATTTCTATATTTCCTGAACATTTCTGGTTATGGTTTCGATTTCTATATCGCTCCTTGCAATGTAATCGGAATTGGGTTGATTGTTTAATTGTAGTTTGTTGTTGTATTAGTGTCGCAGTGGGACTAATCGATCCCGAGATTTGGAGGTGTTATGTCAAAATTGAGTAATTTGGGTTATAAAATGACTGATTTGCTCAATCCATTTGGTTTCAGGTATCTTACAAAATGTCTGAGCCGAAATTTCTTACTTTCATTAAATAAATTGTGGTTTTAATGAAATGTACAATCTAATAACTCTTTTATGTACATGCATGAAATGCTCTGAACATAACATTTTCATAGATTTGTGGAATGAAAGTGTACACCATTCCCTGTTCACTTGGTAAGAACAGTTTCTAAATGAGATCAGAAATGCATGAATTCTTAGCACCTTGACCTCTATAGGAGATTTCTGTATTAAGAGCTTCTTCTTTTTTCTGCAGGAGCTTTAGGTAGGGATTGCGCGAGAAAGCACGTAAAATGAAGCTTAGAATCAGAACGATCCCAGAAGAGTCCAATCTGCTCTCCTTTAAGTAAGCCTCTCCTTACAACAAATTCTTTTTTCCAACCTTTCCTTAGAAAATAGGTTTGCCTCAGTACCAGACGCAGCTTGTGCGTTTTGTAGGTGTCGTGGTCGTACACCTTAACCTTGATTCCGGGCTCAGTTTGGAGTTTCTTTCGGTCATCTCCTCCAGGGAGATGTTTCAGAATGTAATCCTCAACGATGTCTTTATTAAGATAAAGTCGGCTACCAATATCGCTTTTGTTCAGTATCTTCTTCATGGTCCACTGTGGTTCTGTCGGGACTCCGTGTTGTTGAAACGGCTCCTGTTGATGTGGCTGAGATTGCCATTGACCATGCACACCAGACTCTGATCTCACCATAAAACTATTTGTAGAGTCTGAAGCCATACACTGCGGCTGCAACATATACTGTATCTGTTGGCTATTTTGAAAATCTGATGTGCACATATCACTCTGACTTGTTGTTACAGGGAGAATCTGAGAACTTGTATCATGACAGTCTTCTGCATTGTTCCGGTATTGATTCTGAAACAGAGAAAGCTGGATAGCTCAGGAGCCTCGGAGTGGATAGTCTCAGAAGGGTTAGCCATGCCAGAAGCCCAATGATTTTGCCCAAAAGCAACATGACTTATAAATCTCTGCGGCTGCAACATATACTGTATCTGTTGGCTGTTTTGAGGATCTGATGTACATATATCACTCTGACTTGTGACAGGGAGAATCTGAGAACTTGCGTGACGATCTTCTCCAATGTTCTGGTATTGATTCTGAAACTGAGAAAGCTGGACTTGCTCAGGAGTGTGTGAGTAATAAGACTCGAAAGGGTTAACCATGTCAGAAATCACATGACTCATGAATCTCTGTGGCTGCAACATATGATGTATCTGTTGGCTATTTTGAGGATCTGATGTGCACATATCACTCTGACTGCATTGTCCTGGGAGAATCTGAAACTGAAAACTTGCATCGTGACAGTCTTCTGCATTGTCCTGGTATTGATTCTGAAACCGAGAAAGCTGGAATTGCTCAGGAGCCTGCGAGTGGATAGACCCGAAACGGTTAACCATGTCATAAGCCACATGATATGGACTTGTTAATCTCTGTCGCTTCTGACTCTGCTGCTCTTGTTGGTGATATTGATCTGGCTCCTGTTGAAACTGCAGAAAGAAATCACAAATCCGTAGTCTCAGATTGATTGATGTTTCAGTGGTGAATGTAAAGTGAATTTCAGTACTGAGTACTTACCAAAGAAGAGCTATTTGCAGACAAAGACTGGAAACTTGCTTGGTCGGCATTGTAAGTATATGTCATCATCCCAACAGATGTTAGACCACTAAACAAACTTCCATATCCGAAAGAATCAGTAATGTCTGTGCCATATCCACCACTATTGTTGAAAGCTTCAACACTCAAATAAGACTGGCTATTGTTGTCATCATTCTTAGTACCGCTCTTGACAAATCTGGGTCTAGGTATCATCTTAAGGCCAATATCTCTTTGCGAGATCAGGTTCCATTCGTAATCAAGAGATAAGCTACTCTGGTTTCCATCGAAGAGATTACCTGCAAAAACACAAGAAGAAGTACAAGTATGACTAGCAGAAAAAAGAAATTTAGCAGGTTTCTAGTGTTCATCGTAGCAGTGGCTTACCTTCGAGGTTATTTAGGGTTTCCAAGAGCGAGCATTGTCGACTATTCAAGGCTTCTTCATCTGTGTTCATCGGAGAAACGCAGGAGAAACGCATCTCTGTTTCCTTGGATCGCGAGTAAGAAGAGTATTGAAGGCTCTCTAGTGGCTCTTCTTGCTTCGTACTCGTCTGAATCGGTAAAGGAAAGTCGGAATCTAAGAAACCATACTCTGGAAGGATCTTTCACTGTTCTTGTCTTGTACTCGTCAGAATCTTCACCGTCGGAGATGTAGGATTGTCGGAGAGAGACATTTCCGTTCTTCTAGTGGTTCTTCGCTCGTATCAATTTCAGAGACAGGCTGTAAAAAGAAGAGCGAAACTGAGAGAGTTCTTGTCGAATCAAATTTAGAGAGGGAGAGAGAGAGAGAGAGAAGACTGAAGAGAGCGAGTGGGAAGAGAAATGGTTTTGGGCCTACTTTTCGGCCCAAATAAATTTGTGTCATCACGTGAATGGCACGTGCTTATCTTGGCGGGAAATCCAGCCATCTCCTCGAACAGACTTCCCAATCTGAGAAAAAGTTATACCGAAACTGTAATCCTTCTCGATGAAATCGAGTCTCTTGTCTACGATCAGCAGCTCCGAGAGGTAATTACCGGTTTCTCTATTCTGGTTATTGTTTCGATTTCAACTTTTGTGATTTGAAAATTTGTCAAAAATCGTTTATCGCTCCTTGTAATGTAATCGGAATTGGGTTGATAGTTTAATTTTATAGCTCCTGTTTGTAGGTTTTTGTTGCATTAGAGTCGCATTGGGACTAATCGATCCCGAGATTAGTAAGTGTTATGTAAAACTGAGTGATTTGGATTTTAAAATGACTGGTATGCTCAATCCATTTGGTTTCAGGTATCTTACAAATGTCTTGAGTCGGAATTTCTTACTTGACAAGAGGTATGTGGTTTTAATAGCAAGTTCCAAGCTTCTATGTATATGCTTGGACAGTTGCTTCCAAAGGAAGGGTTTAGATTGATTCCAAGTATTTTTGTTCATCTGTTTCAAGTTTTAGAATCACTCTTTCTTACTCTCTAGCTTTAGTGTGCATGAAAGTGGCAAAAAGGTTGAACTTTTATGTGTATTTCAAATCATTTGTAGACCCTCATAAATGGAATTTCACTCTGAACAAACCATTTTCATAGATTTATGGAATGAAAATGTACACCATTTGTAGCAGTATTGGTACACTTTGATTTCTAATTGGCTATTGAAACATCTATTATGAGCAACACTATTCACTGTTTGACATTATAAAGCCAATACAAAAACTTCATCTTCACTTGGTAATAAACGTTTCTAAATGAGATCAGAAAGACAGGAACTCTAACTACTTTCACCTCTTCCGGAGATTACTGGATTGATAGCTTCTTCTTTTTCTGTAGGAGCTTTAGAGAAGTGCACGAGAAAGCACGTGAAAATGAAGTGTAGAATCAGAACGATTCCAGAAGAGTCCAATCTCCTCTCCTACAAGTAACCTTCTCCTTTCAACAAATTCTTTTTTCCAACCTTTCCATAGAATATATTGTTGGTTCCTGACAGTCAGAAACAAATCGTGGGATGTGTGTGTGTCATGGTCGTACGCCTTAACCGTGATTCCGCGCTCAACTTCGCGTATCTTTTGGTTATCTTCTTTAGGGAGATGTTTCCGAATGTGGTTTTCAACGAATAATTTATGAAGAAAAAGTGTGCTACTTATATCGCACCATTTCAGTATCTTCTTTTCGGTCCAGTGAGGTACTGTCAAGACTCTGTGTTGCTGAAACTGCTGCTGTTGATGTTGCTGCAAAAGAATGTAGAGAAATAAGATTACAGATTCGTATTCTCAGATCGAAAATTTGATTGTTGTTTTGTTGATGCACCTTGTTGCAATGCAAAGTGAATTTCACAGAGTACTTACCAAAGGAGAAAGCACGCTAAAATGAAGCTTAGATTCAGAACAATCCCAAAAGAGTCCAATCTGCTCTCCTATATGTAAATTTCTCCTTACAACAAATTCTTTTTTCCAACCTGTCTGTAGAACATATTTTGTCCCGAATGCCAGAGACAGCGTGTGCGTTGTGTAGGTATCGCGGTCATACACCTTAACCACGATTCCTGGATCATTTTCGAGTATCTTTTGGCCATCTTCTTTAGGGAGATGTTTCAGAATGTAATCCTCAACGAAGGATTTACCAAGATAAAGCTTGTGACCAATATCACTTTTATTCAGTATCTTCTTCATGGTCCAGTGTGGTTCTGTCGAGACTCCCTGTTGGTGAAACTGCTGCTGTTGATGTTTCTGGAAAAGAATGTGGAGAAATAAGATTACAGATCCGTATACTCAGATCGGAAAATTGATTGACGTTTCATTGATGCACCTTGTTGCATTGCAAAGTGAATTTCACGGAGTACTTACCAAAGAAGAGCTAGTAGAAACAGGGTGGAAACTTGCTGGATTATTCTGAGTATTTGTCATCATACAAACTTCAGGGTTTGTGCCATATCCACCACTATTGCTGGAAGCTTCGACAAATCCAGTAATATTTCTTTGCGAGTTCTTGTTCCATCCGTAATCAAGAGGAAAGTTACTCTGGTTTCCAGTAAACAGATTACCTGCAAACATAAGAAGACGTAAAGGTATTCAGAAAAGATATGAGCAGAAGATTTCTTGGCTATATTTGGGGATTAGGGGATTCTGACCTATAACAGACCCTCCAGACATATTATTGGGTTGAGTTTCATGCGTTCCTGACATTGTTTCCTCCTGAATGTGCCGTTTGTTTGACATACTATTAGACATTTGAGCATGTCCCAGTGACTGAGATTGCGAGTGACCATGCAAACCAGATTCTGATCTCACTCCAACAGAGATAGAGCCTGAGCCCATATTCTGCAGGTCTAGCATCTGCTGTATCTGTTGCGGAGTAATAAAACTCGGAATTGTGACAGGGGGAATCTGAGAACTTGCATTGTTCCTGTATTGATTGTGAAACTGAGAAAGCTGGAATTTCTCAGGAGTCTGCGAGTGGATAGACTCGGAAGGGTTAACCATGTCAGAAGCCACCTGATTTTGCCCAAACTCATCATGACTTATTAATCTCTGTTGCTGCTGTTGTTGGTGAAACTGCAGAAAGAAATTACAAATCCTTATTCTCAGATTGATTGAATTTATGAATCTCTGTTGCAATGCAAAGAAATTTCACTGAGTGCTTACCAAAGAAGAGCTAGTTACAGACACAGACTGAAAACTTGCTGGATAGGTATTGCGAGTATTTGTCATCATCCCAACAGATGTTTCGTCACTAAACAAACTTCCAAATCCGAAAGGGTCAGTAATGTATGTGCCATATCTACCATTATTGTTTGAAGCTTCAATACTCAAGCAAGACTGGCCATTGTTATTAGTATTGCGCTTGACAAATCCAGGGGTTGGTATAATCCCAATCAGGTCAGTACTTCTTTGTGATCCCATGTTCCATTGGTAATCAAGAGAAACGTTACTCTGGCTTCCGTTGAACAGATCACCTACAAGCAGAAGTAAAGGTATGTTTACAGAAAATCTCTTGACCAAATCTTTCTTATATGCAAGTTATAAAGAAAGAACCTCCAGTGTTCATCGTAGTAGTTGCTGTGATGATATCACTTTCAACGTAAATTGGGTTTCCGGAGATCGGGCAGTGTATACTCTTGAAGGGTTCTTCCTCTGTTTCCTTGGATTCCAGGAAAGAAAAGTCTTCAAGGCTCTCTCGTGGCACTTCTTGCGTCGTACTCGTCTGACTCGGTATATGAACGTCGGAGAGAGACATCTCTGTTTCCTCGAAATCAAAGAAACCATACTCTTGAAGGATCTTTTGCAGTTCTTGACTTGTACTCGTCGGAGATATAGGATCGTCGGAGAGAGACATTTCCGTTTCTATTGACTTGTACTCGTTCGAACCAATTTAAGAGACAGAATGTAAAAAGGAGAGAGGGACTGAGAGAGTTCTTGACGAATCAAATTTATAGAGAGAGAGAGAGAGGGAGAGATTCAAAAGAAGGACAGTGAAGACTAAAGAGTGCGAGTGGAGGAGGAGATTACTAATTAAATGGTTTTGGGCCTCCTTTTCGGCCCAAATAAATTCGAGTCATCACGTGAGTGGCACGTGCTTCTGTTGGCGGGAAATCCAGCCATCTCCTCGAAGAGAAACCCTCCCAAAGTCCCAAATCTGAGAAAAAGTCATACCGAAACCCTAAATCTTCTTGATGAAATCGAGTCTCTTGATTCCGATCAGCTTCAAATGGTAATTTTCCGGTTTCTCTATTCATATCTCGATTCCTAAGCTTTTCTGGTTAATGTTTCGATTTCAACTTTTGTGATTTTGATAACAAATTTTCATTTTGTGAGTTTGTCAAAAAATTGTTTTTAAAGCTCATTTTTGTAGTTTGTTGTTGAATTAGAGTCGCATTAGGACTAATCGATCCCGAGATTTGGAGGTGTTATGTAAAAATTGAGTAATTTGGGTTATAAAATGACTGGTTTGCTCAATCCATTTGGTTTCAGAAATGTCTGAGTCGGAATTTCTTACTTGACAAGAGGTATGTGGTTTTAATAGCAAGATCCAATCTTTTATGTATATGCTTGGACAATTGCTTCCAAAGGAACGGTTTAGATTGTTTCCAAGTTTTTTTCCTTCATCTGTTTAAGTGTTACAATCAGTCTTTCTTACTCTCTAGCATTAGTGTGCATAAAAGTGGCAAAAAGGTTGCATTTTTATGTGTATATCAAATCATTTGGAGACCCTTAAAAACGGAATTTCAAGCCCTGAACAAACCATTTTCATAGATTTATGGAATGAAAATGTACACCATTTGTAGCAGTATTGGTACACTTTGATTTCTAATTGGCTATTGAAACATCTATTATGAGCAACACTATTCACTGTTTGACATTATAAAGCCAATACAAAAACTTCATCTTCACTTGGTAATAAACGTTTCTAAATGAGATCACAAAGGCAGGAACTCTAACTACTTTCACCTCTTCTGGAGATTACTGGACTGATAGCTTCTTCTTTTTCTGCAGGAGCTTTAGAGATTGCACGAGAAAGCACACGAAAATAAAGCATAGAATCAGAACTATCCCAGAAGAGTCCAATCTGCTCTCCTATACGTAACATTCTCCTTTCAACAAATTCTTCTTTCCAACCTTTCTTTAGAATATATTGTTGTTGCCTGACTGCCAGAAACAGATCGTGGTATGTGTTCATGTCGTGGTCGTACACCTTAACCATGGTTCCTGGCTCAGATTCGCGTATCTTCTGATTATCTTCTTTAGGGAGATGTTTCCGAATGTGGTCTTCAACGAATACTTTACCAAGAAAAAGTTTGGTATCCGTGTCGCTGAATTTCAGTATCTTCTTCCAGTGAGTTTCTGTCCAGACTCTGTGTTGCTGAAACTGCTGCTGTTGTTGTTGCTGCAAAAGAATGTAGAGAAATAAGATTACAGATTCGTATTCTCAGATCGAAAATTTGATTGATGCTTCGTTGATGCACCTTGTTGCAATGCAAATTGAATTTCACGGAGTACTTACCAAAGAAGAGCTACTTGTAGAGGCAGGCTGGAAACTTGCTGGATTATTCTGAGTATTTGTTATCATACAAACTTCAGGGTTTGTGCCATATCCGCCACTATTGCTGGAAGCTCCGACAAATCCAGTAGTATTTCTTTGCGAGTTCATGTTCCATCCGTAATCAAGAGGAAAGTTGCTCTGGTTTCCAGTAAACAAATTACCTGCAAACACAAGAAGACGTAAAGGTATTCAAAGAAGTTATGAGCAGAAGATTTCTTGGCTATATTTGGGGATTAGGGGATTCTGACCTATAATAGACCCTCCAGACATATTATTGGGTTGAGCTTCATGCGTTCCTGACATTGTTTCCTCCTGAATGTACCGTTCGTTTGCAATACTATTAGACATTTGAGCATGTCCATGTGACTGTGATGGCCAGTGACCATGCAAACCAGATTCTGATCTCACTCCACTAGAGAGGTTGCTAAAACTGTTGATAGACCCCATATTCTGCAGGTCTAGCATCTGCTGTTTCTGTTGTGTAGTAGTAAAACTCGGAATTGTGACTGGGGGATTCTGAGAACTTACATTGTTCCTGTATTGATTGTGAAACTGAGAAAGCTGGAAGTTCTCAGGAGTCTGCGTGTGGATAGACTCGGAAGGGTTAACCATATCAGAAGCCACCTGATTTTGCCCAAACTCATCATGTCTTATTAATCTCTGTTGCTGCTGGCTCTGCTGCTTCAATAGCAAAATCTGATGAAGAAACTGTTGCTGCTGGTGCTGGTGTTGGTGAAATTGATCTTCATACGTTCCTGACATTGCTTCCTCCTGAATGTGCCGTTTGTTTGACATACTATTATACATTTGAGCATGTCCCTGTGACTGAGACTGCGAGTGACCATGCAAACCAGATTCTGATCTCACTCCAACAGAGAAGTTGCTAGAACTGTTGATAGAGTCTGATCCCATATTCGGCAAGTCCAACATCTGCTCTATCTGTTGGATAGTAAGAAAACCCTGACGGGGAATCTGAAAACTTGTATCACGAGGGTGTTCTGCATTGTTCCGGTATTGATTCTGAAACTGAGAAAACTGGAATTGCTCAGGAGTCTGCGAGTGAGGGTTAAACATGTCATAAGCCACATGATTTTGACTTGTTAATCTCTGTCGCTTCTGACTCTGCTGCTGTTGTTGACGAAATTGATCTGGCTCCTGTTGAAACTGCAGAAAGAAATTACAAACCCGTATGCTCAGATTGATTGATGTTTTAATGGTCAACATTGTTGCAATGCAAAGTGACTTTCAGTACTGAGTACTTACCAAAGAAGAGCTAGGTGTAGAGACAGAATGGAAACTTGCTGGATCGGTATTGCGAGTATTTGTCATGATCCCAACAGATGCTACACCGCTAAACAAACTTCCAGAACCGAAAGGGTCAGTACTGTCTGTGACATATCTACCACTATTGTTTGAAGCTTCAATACTCAAGCAAGTCTCGCCATTGTTGTTATTGTTATTAGTACCGTTCTTGACAAATCCAGGGGTTGGTATCATCTTAATCTGCTCGATATATCTTCCGTAATCAAGAGAAAAGTTACTCTGGTTTCCATTAAACAAATCACCTGCAAAAACTAGAAGTAAAGGTATGAGCATGAAATTTCTTGGTCATATCTTTCTTATATGCAAGTTGTAATGAAAGAACCTTCGAGCATGTCACCAGAATCTCCGAGCAGCTTTCCAGTGTTCATCGTAGCAGATGCTGTGATACTTTCGAGAGAATTTGGGTTTTGCAAGTACGAGCAACGTCGATTCTTCAAGGCTTCTTCATCTGTGTTCATCGGAGAAACACCAAGATAACGCATCTCTGTTTCCTTGGATCGCAAGAAAGAAGAGTCTTGGTGGCATTCTCGTGGCTCTTCTTGCGTCGTACTCGTCTGACTCGGTGGTGTAGGAACGTCGGAGAGAGACCTCCTTGTTTCATCGGAATCTAAGAAACCGTACTCTTGAAGGGTCTTTGGCGGTTCTTGTCTGGTACTCGTCAGAATCTTCTCCGTCGGATTGTCGGAGTGAGACATCTTCTCGTTTACTTGGAGTCCAAGAGAGGAGGTTCTTGGGTTTTGGCTCGTACTCGTTTGAATCAGTTTTAGAGAGAGACTGTAAAAAGGAGAGTTAACAGTTTAATGGTTTTGGGCCGAAAATAATTAAAAAAATGGAGATTACTAATTACATGATTTTGGGCCTTTTGCAGCCCAAACAAATTAACAGTCATCACGTGAGAGGCACGGGCTTCTGTTTGGCGGGAAATCCAGCCACCGCCTTGAAGAAAAACCTCCCAAATCTCAGATAAGCGGAAAGACGGCGACGACCCAGACCGAAACTCTAAATCTTCTCGATGAAACCAAGCCTCTTGTCTCCGATCAGCTTCAAGTGGTAATTACCGATTTCTATATTTCCTGAACATTTCTGGTTATGGTTTCGATTTCTATATCGCTCCTTGCAATGTAATCGGAATTGGGTTGTATTAGTGTTGCAGTGGAACTAATCGATCCCGAGATTTAGAGGTGTTATTTCAAAATTGAGTGATTTGGGTTTTAAAATGACTGGTTTGCTCAATCCATTTGGTTTCAGGTATCTTACAAATGTCTGAGTCGAATTTTCTTACTTGACAAGAGGTGTGTGGTTTTAATAGCAAAATTCAAGCTTTTATGTATATGCTTGGAAAATTGCTTCCAAAGGGACGGTTTAGATTGATTCCAAGTCTTTTTGTTCATCTGTTTAAGTCTTTCTTACTCTCTAGCTTTTGTGTGCATGAAAGTGGCAAAAAGGTTGAAGCTTTATGTGTATTTCAAATCATTTGGAGACCCTCAAAAGCGGAATTTCAATCTCTGAACAAACCATTTTCATAGATTTGTGGAATGAAAATGTACACCATTTGTAGCAATATTGGTACACTTTGATTTCTAATTGTATACTGAAACATCTATTATAAGCAACAACATTCACTGTTTGATATTAAAAAGCAAAAACAAAAAACCTCACCTTCACTTGGTAATAAACGTTTCTAAATGAGATCAGAAAGACAGGAACTCTAAGTACTTTCACCTCTTCCGGTGATTACTGGATTGATAGCTTCTTCTTTTTCTGCAGGAGCTTCAGGGATTGCACGACGAAAATGAAGCATAGAATCAGAACTATCCCAGACGATTTCAATCTCATCTCCTGTATGCAAGCCTCTCCTTTCAACAAATTCTTCTTTCCAACCTTTCCATAGAATATATTGTTGTTGCCTGACTGCCAGAAACAGATCGTGAAATGTGTCCGTGTCGTGGTCGTACACCTTAACCTTGATTCCTGGCTCAGTTTCGCGTATCTTTTCGTTATCTTCTTCAGGGAGATGTTTCAGAATGTGTGTCTCGACGAATTTATTATGAAGATAAAGTCTCATATTCATATCGCTTTTATTCAGTGTCTTCTTCCAGTAAGTTTCTGTCCAGACGCTGTGTTGCTGTTGATGTTGCTGCAAAAGAATGTGGAGAAATAAGTTTACAGATCCGTATACTCAGATCGAAGAATTGATTGATGTTTCATTGTTGCAATGCAAAGCGAATTTCACGGAGTACTTACCAAAGAAGAGCTACTTGTAGAGGCAGGCTGGAAACTTGCTGGATTGTTCTGAGTATTTGTGCCATATCCAGGGGTTGGTATCATCTTAATCGGTTTGATATTTCCCATGTTCCATCCGTGATCAAGAGAAAAGTTTCCATCAAACAGATTACCTGCAAACACAAGAAGACGTAAAGGTATTCAGAGAAGATTTCTTGGCTATATTTGGGGATTCTGATGTAGTGGTGATATGATTTTGACCTGTAATAGACCCTCCAGGTACATTATTGGGTTGAGCTGCATTCGTTCCTGACACTATGTCCCCCTGAATGTCCCGTTCGTTTGACATTTGCGCATGTCCCTGTGACTGAGACTGCGAGTGACCATGCAAACCAGATTCTGATCTCACTCCAACAGAGAGGTTGCTAAAACTATTAATAGTGCCTGAGCCCATATTCTGCAGGTCTAACATCGGATGCATCTGGTTCCTAGTAATGAAATTCTGAATCTGACGGTGATCTACATTGTTCCCGTATTGATTCTGAAACTGAGAAAGCTGGAATCGCTCAGGAGTCTGCGAGTGGATAGGTTTGAAAGGGTAAACCATGCCGTAAGCCACATGATTTTGACTTGTTAATCTCTGTAGCTTCTGACTCTGCTGCTCTTGTTGGTGATATTGATCTGGCTCCTGTTGAAACTGCAGAAAGAAATCACAAATCCGTAGTCTCAGATTGATTGATGTTTCAGTGGTGAATGCAAAGTGAGTTTCAGTACTGAGTACTTACCAAAGAAGAGGTAGTTGTAGACACAGACTGGAAACTTGCTGGATTGGTATTGCGAGTATTTGTCATCATTCCAATAGATGTTTCACCACTAAACAAACTTCCGGATCCGAAAGAACCAGTAATGCTTGTGCCATATCCACTACTCTGAAGGCCAGTACGTCTTTGCGAGATCAGGTTCCATTCGTCATCAAGAGAAAAGTTACTCTGGTTTCCATCGAACGGATTATCTGCAAAAACACAAGAAGAAGTACACAAGTATGAGCAGAAAAAGAAATTTAGCAGGTTTCTAGTGTTCACCGTAGCAGTGGCTTACTGTCGAGGTTATTTAGGGTTTCGACGAACGAGAGTTGTCGACTATTCAAGGCTTCTTCATCTTTGTTCATCGGAGAAACGGCGGGAAAACGCATCTCTGTTTCCTTGGATCGCAAGAAAGAAGAGTCTTGGTGGCATTCTCGTCGGTCTTCTTGTGTCTGACTCCGTATATGAACGTCGGAGAGAGGCATCCCTGTTTCATCGCCATACTCTTGAAGGGTCTTTGGCGGTTCTTGTCTGGAACTCGTCGGAATCTTCTCCGTCGGATCGTCGGAGTTAGACATCTTCTTCTCGTTTCCTTGGAATCCAAGAAAGGAGGTTCTTGGGGTTTGGCTCGTACTCGTTTGAATCAGTTTTAGAGAGAGAGACTGTAAAAAGGAGAGTGAGACCGAGATTGACGAAACTCATATATATATAGAAGAATGATTAATGATCTAACTTTTTGTCAAGATTAATGCTAAACGTATTTTTATATAAAAGAAAAATAAAATGATGAAGGTACTTTGATCAGGATGAGTCAAAGAGTATGAATTTACTTACACTAGCCGTAATTTTTTGTTCTGAAAGAGACAAAATTACCTGTTGACAACAAAAAGTTTAATAAATAAAAAGTGAAAGAAAATTATAAAATTGTAAACATTTTCTTTTTCAAAATAGAAAGAAAACCCTAGATTCGTGGATTATCAGTTTATTACATCTGAATCATACAAGACAGTTTAATTCATTCATTCACATAATATTCGATTTAAATTTGGTTTCTTACATTGAGTTACATATGAATTTTAAATTGTTAATTTGGTTTCAGATTCAATTTCATTCGCCAAACTTTCCGGGGAAAAAAAAAATAAACTCCATAGATTGTTGAAAGAAATGACAAATCTCCCCTGATTCTTTATCCCCTTTTGTTTCAGGTATCTTGCATATATGTAACAAATCCAGAATATTTACTATTTTAAAATCAAGATCCTTTGTGTATATAACTTGCATGAAAATTCAAGATAAATCATCAAATTCATAAAATTAAAAACCTTCGCAATGTTATTAAGCAAACAAAAACACACACACTGGGCGGAGGCACGCTTGTCGTGGGGGGGGGGGGGGGGGCAACTGCCCCCATAAAATAATTATATTTTATGTAATTTGTATAGGTAAAATTTCATGCCCCCATTCATTCAAATTATTTTGCCCCCATCGATTTTATTTGTTTTTCCTTTACTTTTTTTCTTTTCTTTCTAATCAATCTAATCTTGTAGACAAATTGAACCCATCCAATTTTAATAGCTAAATGGATCTATTTTTCCGATCTCCCAATTAGATTTGTTTATTAAAATTAGTCAATAAACATGTATATAAGTAAACTAGATTTAGGGAAGAAAAGAAATTTAGAACTAAACATTTAGTATTAGGATATCTCACAAATCTAAATCTTAAACGTATTAGTTTTTTTCTCTTTTACTTACTTGCCTATAAAGTTTGCATTAATAAATATTTTAAATACAAATTGATTTTATTAAATTTATAAAATGGTATGATTTAGTTGGTGTCTTTTTACTTTTTGTATTGGCTATAGTTTTATTTGTCGTAAGTCAAATTCGTCACAAACTCATCACAAATTCGATACGCTAAATATTCTACCATATAGTTGAAATAAATTTTAAACAAGATTCATGTAAAATCGTAAAAAAAATATTCGCAATCGTCTAAGCTTGCTTCGACGAACACAAGATCAATGTTACCGGGATGGTCTAATTATTTGGTTTGCCAACACCTGTTTTACCCGATAGATCTCTATAACGAGAAAACTATCTAAAACTTTCAATATTTCTTCGAAAACTCGTATTTGGTATTGTAACAAAGAGGTTTTTTTGGTTTGAATAAAATTTAACATTCATACAAAACAAAACAAAATCGTAAAAAAAAAAAAATTAATCAATATTTTTAAGAGAATAATTTTGAGTTAAATATTTGCTCCCAACGAAAATCATTCCTGCATCCGCCACTACCACACACACACAAATCCTTCTCGATGAAATCACACGAGAGTTATTAAGTAAAATACACTAATCTATAGTAAAGCCTTCAAAATACAATATTTCTAGCTAGTTAGGGTTCTCCTGATTTGCAGTAGCACGTGAAAGCACCAAAAAACAGAGGCTAGACTCAAAATCATCCCAGTAAAGTCCAATCTTGTCTCCTTCCTTCAATTCTCTCCTCCGGACAAACTCTTTGCCCCAACCACCGTTGAAAAGATAGCTTCTTGAGGTTTTGATCCATCTCCTAAAAACCAGGCCATGTTCAGTTCCCGTGTCTTGGTCGTACGCTTTAACCTTGACTCCATCGCCTTCTTGGATTCTTCTTTGGTCATCTTCAGACAGATAACTCAAGATGTGACTCTCTGCAGGGCTTGTCTCTATCAAAAGTCGGCTTAGACCATTGACATCGCTTAAGGTCAGTATCTTCGTAATGGTACAGTGAGGCATGTTGAGATCTAGTTCCATCGGGAGTACTCCGGCTCGAACTCGATCTTCCTCGTTTCTTTCCTTCTTCTTGATCTTCCTGATCGTCTTCTTGATCTTTCTTGCACCTAATTTCTTCAGTTCTTCTTTAGGGTTTTTTGAGGATTCTGCTTTGAACATGCAATGATCGGCAGTCTTCAAGTTTTTATCTCCCTTCATTGGAGAAGCAGGGAGTAGAGACATCTCTCTTGGATTAGATCCAAAGCAAAGACGACCTAGAAAGTTCTCTCGACTTCTCTTCGATGTTGCCGTAGAAGCCAAGGAATATGAATTATTCTTCTTCGTCGGAGATGTAGAATCGTACGTGAGAGGCATTGGAGACGTTGCCTTGGAAGCCAAGGAGATGTCCTCGCTAAGGGCTTTTGAGGACTCTGCGTCGAAGGAGCAATGATTTGTCTTTGAGTTTTGATCTGTCTTCATTGCAGAAGCAGGGAAGAGAGACAGGGAGTTTTCGTAGACTCCCATTATACACTGATCAATCCCACTTGTCTTCTTTGGTACAGGAAGTCTTATTCCGAACAGGTAAAAAGCTTTTGGTTCGTTCTTCTTACTCGGAGATATAGAAACGTCGTGGAGAGGTATCGAAGTTACCTTCGACGGCAATCCCAAGGAAAGGTAAGAGGATTCTTGAGCCATAACTCGTTCTAAGAGCGTATGAGAGCAAATTACTTTTAGAGAGAGAATCAAAAGAAGAGATATGAGACAGTGATTGAATGTTTAGACTCGTATCGTATATATAGATGTTGATACATGAACCTAAACTAGTTTAACTTAGGAGTGTGCAGGTCCTTTGTCGGAATGGAAATGTATTTGTTGTACCAGATAAGGAAGAGTAAATAATTTAGTTATTGAAAGTAACTAGAGATTAATATTATCTTGCATGGCAAAGTATATTTGTTTTATTTTTCAAACAAAAAAAAAAAGTATATTGTTTTTGACGGCTTATAGCTTTTACATGGGGATTTCTCTAAATTTATAATATACTTACATTTATTCCTCCTTTTCTTTTTTAATAAAATTAATGAGATGATTATTACACAAGAAAACGGAATATCCGATTTTTACGTAAAATCATGTATTTATCCGAACTACAAAAGTATCCACACAAATATTTTCAGATATTTTAAAAAGAAAAGATTTAATGTTATTTAGTATGGTGTTTCATATGTTTATTAAGAATATAAATTAGAATTTATAAATCTACATTAACATGTAGATTTAGTGTTACTTTAGAATTTTTTTTTTTTTTTTGAACAACACTTTAGAAATATTTTAAATATGAAAACAATATACAATGTTCTATTTGTTTGTTTTATGAGTTGTAATTAAACATGTTATATGAATAATCAAACGATGGATAAGATATTAAAAAAATGGTGGAATGAATTATTTGGTTATTTAGAAAAATATGCCCAAAAAGGTATGCTAGTATTGATTTGATATAGTACATAGTACATAGCATATAATATTTGGTTACTACATAGTATATAGCATATAATATTCGAAAATTAATTCGCATTGTAGTAAAAACGAATATGAGGATAAGGATTTTAATTTAGCAGCAGAGAAAATTGGAAAGCTAAGCTAAGTTAGAGTCTCATCTTTTGACTAAGTTTAGCTTTAATTTGGGTTACATGCCCTATAACTTCAATCACTTATTAAGGCTAGCTTTATAGTTTTTCAGTATTTCAATTTCATCGAAAAACATTAACATGAATTTTTTTTATGTTGTACTCAGTTAATTGACAAAGAAAAACAAATTGTATCAAGTTGTACATTCATCCCGACCTCTTTACATTGTATAACTCCAGTTTCAAACACACAATAAAAATACCACACTTACTTGCATGCAATTATTAACGTAATATATTAATGCATGTCTTGAAAAGAAATTGCAATTAAATCGTATTACTCCATCTTAAATATACAAATTAATACAATTCCATTAGAAATTTACTACAGCAAATAGCAAATAAACATTAATAGAAACTCAAATATTTTTTATTTATTCCTTGCTCCAAACGCATTTGATCGATCCCTCGTTTGTAAATGAGACGTAAGAAAAAGAAAAATCTTAATTCTAAAAACCTATACTATTAAATAACGCATATACATTAACGAATTCAAGTCTCATGACTCGTGACTTGAGGGATCGGTGTGGTCTTGTTCCTATTGAGTGTAGTCATCTCTAGTAATTTGCATGACTTCATTGACGACGTCGAACGTCATATTCTCCTCGTCATAAAAATCAGAACAATCGAGCGGATATTGTTCATCGTTGGACATCGGCACCAAGAAGTTGTTGTCGTGGTTTTGCATTAACAAGTAGTTGTCGTAGCTCTGCATCAACAAGTCGTTTTGGTTCATCAACAAGTTGTTGTCGTAGCTCTCATTCATCGTATGGAGCCCTGAATCTTGACCTTGCGGATAAGGAGGAGGAAGAGGCAGCATTGAATTCATCACCATGTCGTTGTTGTTGTTGTTGTTGTTGTTGTTATGTGGAGGAAGAGGCAGCATCGAATTCATCATCATGTCGTTGTAGTTGTTGTTGTTGTTGTACTGCGGAGAAAGAGGCAGCATCGAATTCATCATCATGTCGTGCGGAGGAAGAGGCAGCATCGAATTAATCATCATGTCGTTGTTGTTGTTGTTGTTGTTCTGCGGAGGGAGAGGAGGAAGAACAAGAACCGGTGCATGATCTTCTCGCTCGTGTTGTTGATGTTCTTCCTCTATCTGAGGAGCATGATCTTCTTGCTCATGTTGTTGATGTTCTTCCACTACCCGAGGAGCGTCGTTGAATCCAAGATTGATTTTCTTGTCCTCCTTGTATCGGATCCAACACAAGACCAAAGACTGGAACTCGTTATTACCATCTTTGCGAAGAGTAAATTCGGTCATAAGCCAACTGGTTTTCTCTTGCTTTCCGTTCACGTTCTTGTTGTACACAAGACTTTGCTTGTAACCGAGCTCCTTCATGTTTGTGTCCTTGATAGGTTCTATCTTACCGGTGGTTTTCCATGTTCCGCCTTGGTTTTCTCCTCTTCTCGGTACCGTCCGGTTCGCTGATTTGGTACCTCGTTTTGTCCTCGGAACAAAATAGTACCACTCGTTTTTCTTGAACAAAGTATTTGAGACGTGATCAAGACGCCAAGGATCGTCCTTGTACACATCCATAGATGTTATGTTACCACTGTCGTTTCTCTCCACCATGTTGCGAAGATAACGCCTCACCAATCCTAATTCGGTTGGACCAAATCGTGAACCAGGAGGCAATCTCATAGTGGATTTGACAAGAAGAAGACGATGAGAATCGTATGTTAAAGCGTATGAGAGAGTTATATTCTAGAAAGAGAGAATCAAACGATGAATTGTGAGAAAGTGATTGAATGTTGAGACTCGTATATATCGTATATATATTAAAAATCTAAACATGTTTAGAGTAAAACCGTTTTGAAATTGGAAATGTATTAGTTATCCAAATATAATCTGTTTTTTTTTTGTAACATTATCCTTGCATGCATGGCAAAATACTCTATAACAAAAATTGTTTTTGTCGGCTTAGCTTTTAATTACGTGGAGTTTTCTATTAATATACCTACATGATTATTTCTCCTTTTTTTTTTGAATAAAAAAATTAATGAGATAATTATTACACAAACAAAATTAAAATATATTATCTTTCTTTTACATCATAAATATCCACATTTTTTTTTGTTGGGAAATAAATATCCACATTTTTCCGTAGAATTCTGTATTTATTGGCTCACCTGAAAATTTGAAGTTTCCTACTTCGTATCACCAAGTTAATCATGTACGCTGTTAAAAAAAAGTGAAAAAGAAGGGGTAAAAATGTAAATGGCATAAAAACTCGCGTTGTCACGTGAGTGGCACGAGCTACCGGAGAATGAATCCACATCGATGAAAAATTCCCCTTCTTTTAAGAACAACCGCGAAAGGTCTGGCGGGAAATTCAGCAATCGCCTCCGAAGAAAAACCTCCCAAAATCTGAGAAAAAGCAAGAGAAATCGGAAGAGATGACTCATACCGAAACCCTAAATCTTCTCGATGAAATCGAATCTCTTGTCTCCGATCAGCTTCAAGTGGTAACTTCCTGGTTTCTCTCTATTCCTATATCGATTACTTAACTTTTCTGATTAAGGTTCCGATTTCCACTTCACTGGTTTTCAAATTGGTCAAAAACTCGGGCTGATTGTTTGATTCTGAAGCTGCTATTTGTAATTTGTTGTTGTATTAGTGTCGGGTTGGATCCGGTTTCTTCCTTGGACTAATCGGTCCCGAGATTCGGAGTTGTTATGTAAAAAATTGAGTAATTTTGGTTACATTGATTGTTTATTGATTCGCTGAATCCATTTGGTTTCAGGTATCTTTCAAATGGCTGAGTCGAAATTGCTCGATTTCGTCAGAAACTGCCAAGAGGTACATTGTTCCTCCGCTCATTTGGGAATTCACTTTCTTTTTTTTTTTTTTTTTGGCTACCTCAGATCTGTTTATTGTTCTGAAAACCGTGACTCTTTTGTGTTTAGGTTGCTTAATGATTTTGTCGAAAAACACGGGAAGTGTTTGGAAGTTGTATATACGGTGTCCGGGTGGTTAAAGAACAAACCTTCCGATTACCTCACAAGGCTCGTTTCTAGCTCCGAACTTCCAGGTAACATTTCCATCTGGGGATTGGTTTTTAAATTTCTTATCTTTAAGGACTGTCCTTTGTAAAAGGACCGTGTTTATCGCAGATAGTTCTCTTGAGTTTACGAATTTAGTTAGCTAGCTGTCTCCTTTTCCTTTTGGTTTCACCTGTCTGATAAGCTAATAGTGGTAACTTTTCGTGTTTGCTATTCTTTTGGTTTGTCGTCTTACCGATTCTATTTTCGCCATGTAGTTATACTAGTAACATGCTGCTTTATCTGTAGTTCAAGTTGACTATCTTAATTTTCCGTTTATTGTTTGCAATGATCTTTATTTCTACTGTGAATATAGTGTACTAAATAATTTATCAATTTGACACTTCCCTGTCATTACTTTTATACAGAAGTGGAGAAAGAGTTCAATGGAACACATTCAGTTCATATATACAGTGTTCAGTCTAGTATTCCAAAGGATCCAGTAGCCTTATGGAACTCTGAGTTTGTACAAGCAGAAGAACTCTTCAAGCAGCCTTCTGATACTGATAATTGCTTGAGAGGCAACAGGTACACCTTTTTTTGTTATTGCTTGAAACCTGTCGCGTACTGTTGACCAGCCTTGCCTATTCTAACTATAGAGGTATGTTTCTTATACCAGGTTTTGTGGCATTTCCAATTCTTTTGTGAAGCGTAATATAGAGGGAGCCACTGCAAATGTTACATCTTTGCAAACTGAGAGTGCGAAAACTACAGTACAATCTAAAAGTGGTTTTAATTGTCAAGAGGGTACAGTGCCCTTGAACCAGGGAAAGCGATTTCAGCAACCAATCCCTAACGTTAGCCATCAGGCTAAAAGTGAAACTAATACTGCTCCAGCACAAAATCAGTCTGTGAAATCCTCCTCTGATAAAGAAAAACCCCTTCCCGTGCCGGCTAATAAAAAGAATGGACAGGGCGAAAAGTGCGTGACTGGAACTGGGGGTTTGTTAAAAAATATGTGGGGCCGTGTGCCTGCGAAAACAGAAGGCGAAAATGCAACTATAGAGGTCAAAAATCATGATCATTCAGGTTTGTTTTCTAATCCATTCACTCCAGTTTCTACTTTTCAAATATTTCAGTATGTGGAGTTGGCATTTATTCCTGCCTTAGGTACCGATCAATGGCTAGGCTTTACTTGGTGTCTGTTTTATTTAATTTTATTCCTCTATGAAATGTTCTTTAATTGGTGCAGAAGCCCAAAAACCCTCTCACGACGCCAACAATAAGGGAGACAGCGATGATGAGACCCGAGATGTCAATTTCAGGAGAGCGTCTAAAAATGATAACAGAAAAAGGAAGGTGATATTTGATCTTTCAGATGAAGAGTGTGAAGATGTTATCAGCTTAGCATCTCCTAGTAGTCCAAAGATTAATTCACTTCCAGATCGCGAACAGACCAAAGATTCGGGTCCAGAGAAGCCTGACGCATCTGGAGAGATAAAAACTGATGAGCCAGAGTTAACCAAAGAAGACAGGCAAAAAACTGCCTCTGCGGATACTTGTGGTGTCAAAAAGAACGAAGGTGAAGTGAATCCCTCAAAGAGAAGAATAACTGATGCTCCTAGTTCACCGAAAAGGAAAAAAGTGTTGAAGTCGCGGATCGATGATCGTGGGAGAGAAGGTACACTGACATGCTTAAGCATTATCAATATCCTCTGAAATAGTAACAACATTTAGAGTCGGCTAAATGCAAGCTCTTTGTTTGGAATGTTAATGTTCCTTACTTATACAAATCCTCTTTCGACTGCTTATAGTAACTGAGGTAGTCTGGGAGGAGACAGAAACAAAGAAGAAAGAGGAGACTGATACAAGTAAGAAGTTAAACGACGGCCAAAACGCAAATGCTATTAACAGGTATGTTTTAGGAGATGATTAAGCCAAAAATCTATAAGAGCATTTAAACCTTTGTGAAGCCGAATACAATCTTAAAGCCATTACTTGTTTCAGAGCGGTTGCACAGAGGAAGAGCCCGGCCACCACCACAAACGCAGGAGGTAAAGCAGGAAGCAAGAAAGGCGGAAACGTCAAAGATCCTAAGCAAGGGAACATCATGTCGTTCTTCAAGAGAGTTTAAAAAAAAAAGGTTGTTGTTGCTATATCCAAAAACTCAGTTTCATCTGATTGTTGTATGTTTCGATCAATTATGTCTTAAAACTCTTGAGCCGTCGTTTGATGGCAATTAATTCTTACTAGTATTTAAAGATGATAAAAACTTGTGCTTTTACGTATATTTCAGGTCGAGATTATCGACTATCGTTAATGAACGGCACAGTAAATAAGGAATGGGTCCAAATATTGACTATCGTTTAATATTCAAATTAAACGCATAACACGTTACGTTTATAATAATTTAGAAAAGAAGGTGGATTGCGTTTCGAGTGGAATTGGATGATTGAATCCACGAGGCAGGCAGGAATCGTTTTATATACTAATAAACACACTACTAGAAAGCTTAAATCGTACTAATTCTTCTTACTCAGATAATCACTCTCTCTCATCATCGTCAACGCTTTGATCTTGCTCGGAGAATGTGGAGTTACGTTTGTTTACCATTTCTAGTTTTGGTTTGCAACGATATAGGTATAGCCAAGGCTTCCGACTCGTCGATTTTCCTCCCTAGTCAAACCGGAATTGGTTCTTCGAATCCGGTTTGCTCTTCTCCGGATCCGAATCTGAACTACAGGCCGATCATCGGGATTCTTAGCCACCCTGGCGATGGCGCTTCTGGTCGGTTGACCAATGATACGAGCTCGACCTACATCGCTGCTTCGTATGTCAAGTTCGCCGAAGCAGGTGGAGCTCGTGTGATTCCGCTTATCTACAACGAGCCTGAAGAATTGCTCTTCCAGGTCATATTCTGATTTCTGAATTTGTCAGATTTATTTAGGTTTTTTTTAATTAAGAATTGGATTCGCTTCTCAAAATTAAATCCAAAAGTTGGTGAATTACATTTTGGAATTTCAGAAGCTAGAACTTGTCAACGGTGTGATCTTCACTGGTGGTTGGGCTAAAAAATATCAATATTTCGAGATCGTCAAAAAAATATTCAATGTAAGTTTTTTTTCTATCCACAAAGCTTCTCTCTTTGATTTCATGTTTGTTGGTAGAATATAGTTTCCAATATATGTGTTCTTCACAGAAAGCTTTGGAGAGAAATGATGCTGGAGAGCATTTTCCACTGTACGGCATTTGCCTCGGATTCGAGCTTATGTCAATTATCATAAGTCAGGTGATTTTTTCCCCTTTCCTATATTTAAGTCTTTCATCTGAATACTGGAATCTGTATAAGTAGAGAATCTTCGCGCCGTCTTATTGGTTTTAAACTGCAGTTTTCATGAATCAGAAACTGTTATTACTAGAAGATTTGATGTAGAAAAGATAATGTATTCTAAATTTGAGATTACTTTGGGATCTGCAGGCTCCATTCTAAATTCTCTGATCCTTTGTCTTTGTAACAGAACAGAGACATTCTTGAAAGATTTGATGCGGAAGATAACGCATCAAGTCTCCAGTTTGTTGAAAATGTTAATATCCAAGAAACTTTATTCCAAAGGTGCATAGCTTTTCAGTATTAATTCCTCAGGTTTTGCAAAATATTCCATATATATAATTGTAGTACCCGTTTCATATCTGCAGTTTTTCTCCAGAGTTGTTGAAGAAAGTCAGTACTGACTGTTTGGTTATGCAGAAACACAAGGTTAGTATTGCTTGCTTGCGACCTCCAATTTTATCTGCAGAATATGGAATATAGTTTTCAAAGTTAACATATTATGCATTCTTTTTAAAGAGAGCAATTGTCATTCTGTATGCTTGCTGATATGAATTGTTATTACTTTCCAGTATGGTATCACACCAGAAAACTTTCGAGGCAATCCTGCTTTGTCTAGTTTCTTTGAAATCATTACAACCTGCGTTGATGAAAACAGCAAGGTATTAATTAATGTCATAAACCGTAATAAGGATTCCATAATTTGACCTTACAGTTGAAATATAATTTCTTTGCAGACTTATGTTTCAACGGTTAAAGCAAAGAGATACCCAATAACTGGCTTCCAGTGGCATCCTGAGGTATATCAATGTGATCTGTATTGATATACATAAATAAATAAGTCCTTATACAATATAAATTCTGTGTAGAAAAATGCATTTGAATGGGGATCATCTGAAATTCCACACTCTGAGGATGCGATTCAGGTGACACAACATGCTGCAAGTTATTTAGTTAGGTAAAATCTTTGTTTTTGCACTTATAACTATGTATGTGTATGTATCTAATGAATTTGAGTTTGAATGTTGCATTTGTAACTATGTATGTGCTGGTTTCTCATGGATTCTGGTTTAAATGTTGGTGCATTCAGTGAAGCTAGGAAGTCAAAGAACAGACCAGATTCTAAGAAAGTGTTGAGCAACCTCATATACAACTACATGCCTACTTACTGTGGATACGCAGGGTAAAGGCTACTCGGACTCGTCTTTACGCAATTTCTCTTCTTGTCTTTGTTTTGTTTTTTTATGTTTATAACGATTCTTTGGATCATACATGTTTTGCAGGAGGGGTTACGATGAGGTTTACATTTTCACACAACCAAGATCCCGTTTCTAACAACATCATCATCCTCGTCCAGTGTTTGTTCAAGTGTACTCTACTAATTGATTTGTAATCTCAACTTTTGTAACTTGTGATCTCCATATAAGAAGAAGCCGATTGTTTACCAAAATCCAGTTATGAAGCTACGAACACAACTCTTTGAGCCGTTGATGATGTTCATATCAACGGCTCAGATCATAAGAACTTTGTGCTTATATTCAGGTCGAATGTGTGTACTGTATTCGTTAGCTAGATACAATCTCTCTTGTCATGTAGTAATAATACAAGCCAAATAATTAAGGTATGCGTCACTTGTCATATGTTTGATTTGTAATCTCAACTTTTGTAACTTGTGATCTCAAATTCCATAAATATATGAAGCTCAATTTGAAATAAATTAAAAACCTTTTTCAACCGTTGATCTTGATGATATCTCTTAGTAACGGCTCAGACCCAACAATGTCGCTGCAACAATTGAAGAATGGGCCCCACTCTGACAGATAGGTTACGAACTTTGACAGTGATATGCAATCATAACAGTATATAAATCCAAAATCAAGATCTAACATGCATAACACGTTTCTTGTTTTGTCACGCGCGGAGTGGATCAGACAAAAAAAAATACAAATTTGATTTATTGTCGCGGGATATCCGAAATTTTTCGAAACAAAAAAAAATATAGTATATGTGATTCGATTTGTTTCTGCTGGATATCTAATTTTCCGATTTTTTTTGCTTTGAAAAATTTCGGATATCCGAAATAGAGGATATTCGGATTTTTTCCAAATATTTGCGGATATCCGGATATTCATTTTAAACCAGAAATAATAACTAAAACCCTATAATTTTCTTTTAAGGAATACTTTTAATATAATATTTCGACTAACTAATGAATGCGAGCAACAAAAAAAGGAATAAATATATAAAATTATCTAATTTTATTCGATATAATTAAAGAAGAATGAAAAGTGAAAGATCAAAATCGTGAAAATGAAACATATATGTTATAAATCTACAATATTATATGTATATATAAGTAATATACGGATCGGATCGGATATTCAGATTTTTAAAATTAGTATTTGTGATTTGTTTCGCTTTTGACGGATCCTAAATTTTAGTATTTGCTTTGATTTGATTCATAACAGATATCCAGATTTTTCGTATCGAATCAAAACGGATATCGAATTGTATCAAATCTAACGGATAATTTGCCCAGCTCTACTATTCAAGAATGATAACTACATGACTGCTCCCTTTTTATCCTACATAAATAGAAAGCTAAATATTATGCATAGAAAGCTAAATATTATGCATTCTTTTAAAGTGAGCAATTTAACATTTTGTCATTATGTATGCTTGCTGATAAAAAATGTTGTTCTATTTTTTCTCGCTAAAAACGTGATTTCATGTATTCCCACCAACAGTGATTCCACATTTTTCCTCAAAATGTGATTCCGTATTTTTTCGCCATAAACGTGATTCTACATTTTTCCGTCAAAAGATGTTATTCCATTTTTTTCTCGCTAAAAATGTCAGTGTGTTCCCACCAAAAATATGATTTTGCATTTTTCCGTTATTCCATGTATTTTTATTAAAAACGTAAAATCTTGTTTTTTCCCCAAATTAAACCCCATTTAGTAGACTAATATTTGAATTATTAAATATAAAATTAAAATTAATTATTAGATTAGATAAATGGATTTCAACGGATACCCATTTATTTGCTCAAAAACCCCATTTAATAAATGGGTCTAATCGGATTAGCCATTTAACTCCATTTAGTTTAATTTGATAAATGAGTCTAAACGAGTTTAACAAGCCCTCATTTAGACCTACGAATTTCATACTCATTTTAACATCCCTAACTTGCTGACCAGAAAACTTTCGAGGCAATCCTGCTTTGTCTAGTTTCTTTGAAATCATTACAACCTGCGTTGATGAAAACAGCAAGGTACCATAAACCATAATAAGGATTCTACAGAGAAAGTGGAACTGCTTGGAACTCATCAAAACTCGATTCGAATTCAAGAATTTGACCTTACATTGAATTATTATTTCATTTGCAGACTTATGTTTCAACAGTTAAAAGCAAAGAGATACCCAATAACTTGCTTCCAGTGGCATCCTGAGGTATATTCAATGTTTTACAAACAATAACCGAGTAACCAACAAATCAAACCGGATACCGGTTTGTTACAATCTTAATTGCATAGTCTAATTATATCAATGTGATCTATATTGTGTTCTTGGTATGACTGATGTAAACCACACTATAAAGAAATGAAAAACTCCTTATACAATATAAATTCTATGTAGAAAAAATGCATTTGAATGGGGATCATCTGCAATTCCGCACTCTGAGGATGCGATTCAGGTGACACAGCATGCTGCAAGTTAATTAGTAAGGTGAGAATTGAGATCTCAAATCAAGGCTCAAGAACAGTCTTAAGTATGTATGTGCTGGTTTCTCATGGATTTGAGTTTGAATGTTGGTGCATGCAGTGAAGCTAGGAAGTCGAAGAATAGACCAAATTCTAAGAAAGTGTTGAGTAACCTCATATACAACTACAAGCCTACTTACTGTGGATACGCAGGGTAAAGCTACTCGGACTCATCTTTACGCAATTTCTCTTCTTGTTTTTGGTTTGTTGTTGTATGTTTATAACTATTCTTTGGATCATATATATTTTGCAGGAGGGGTTACGATGAGGTTTACATTTTCACACAACCAAGATCACGTTTCTAACAACATCGTCGTCCTCGTCTAGTGTTTGTTCAAGTGTACTCTACTAATTGATTTGTAATCTCAACTTTTGTAACTTGTGATCTCCATATAAGAAGAAGCCGATTGTTTACCAAAATCCAATTATGAAGCTACGAACACAACTCTTTGAGCCGTTGATGATATTCTTATCATCAACAGCTCAGATCATAAGAACTTTGTGCTTATAACTAGGTCGAATGTGTGTACTGTATTCGTTAGCTAGATACAATCTGACTTGTCATGTAGTAATAATACAAGCCCCAATAATTAAGGTATGTGTCCCACACCTCTGAGAAGTAGTACGTGATATAAATCCAAATCAACACGTTTCTGTGCAAAGAATCATAATAACTACAAGATTGGTCCCTTTATATAGACAGGAAGCTAAACCATAATCCTTACACAGACCACTCTCTCTACTTTTTCATTTAACTCCATTGTTCATCCTCAGAGACATGTGGAGTTACTTCTATATAACGTTTTTACTCTTGGTTTGGAAAGATATCGGTGTGACGAATGGTTCTGAGTTGATTCTCCTCCCTAGCCAAACCGGAGTTGATGGTTCACTTGCCTTTGACTCTTCGTCGAGTCCTGTTTGCCCCTCTCTGGATCCACACCTGAACTACAGACCCGTCATTGGGATTCTTAGCCATCCTGGAGATGGTGCGTCTGGTCGGTTGAGCAATGATACGAGCGCGACGTACATCGCTGCTTCGTATGTGAAGTTCGCCGAGGCAGGTGGAGCTCGTGTCATTCCACTTATCTACACTGAGCCTGAAGAAGTGCTCTTTGAGGTCAGATTCTTTATTTTTCTCAGCTGATTCGGAAATGTAGTCATTATCCATTAAAACTATATATAATATAGTTTCTTTATTTTGGATGTTGCTAATTTTGTTTTCACATTAAACCAATGTTATGTTCTTTTGGTGAATTACATTTTGGGAATTGTAGAAGCTAGAATTGGTCAATGGTGTGATCTTCACTGGTGGTTGGGCTAAACAAGGACTGTATTATGAGATCGTCAATAAAATCTTCAATGTAAGTACTCTTTAAAGTTCTTCAACACTTAATCTGTTTGGTTTAATGTTAGCTGAAACATTTTTTCTTGTTTGCGTTTGTTGGTAGAATATAATTTTCCAATATTTTTAATTTTTTTCTTTTTTCACAGAAAGCTTTGGAGAGAAATGATGCTGGAGAGCATTTTCCGGTATTTGGCATTGCCCTCGGATTCGAGCTCATGACAATGATTGTTAGTCAGGTAACTCTTTTTTCTTACTTCTTCAGAAACTATAGTTTTCATGTATCAAGATCTGAGATATACATTACAGAACACACTTTGGGATCTGCAGGTTGTATTAATCTAAACTTTGTCTTTACTAACAGGACAGAGACATTCTTGAAAGATTTGATTCTAAAAGCACTGCATCAAGTCTCCAGTTCGTTGAAAATGTTAATATCCAAGGAACTATATTCCAAAGGTGCATAGCTTTTCATGGTGCTTTTAGTTATTTTCAGTATATGCATTATGTAATTGTAATGTATGATATTTGCAGATTTCCTCAAGAGCTGTTGAAAAAACTCAGTACAGACTGTTTGGTTACGCAGAACCACCAGGTTAGTATCGCGACACCGACCTCTGATTTTCTGCAGAATATGGAATCTGTTTTCAAAAAGTTTTTTAACATATTAAACACTCTTCTTGTCTGTTTCTCCAGTTTGGTATCACACCAGCAAAGTTTCAAGGCAATCCTGCTCTGTCTAGTTTCTTTGAAATCGTCACGACCGGCATGGATAAAAAAAGCAAGGTATTATAAATATATGCTACTAACCTGACCATACTCTAAACAAATCTAATTATTGTTTCATTTGCAGACTTTTGTATCAACTGTTAAAAGCAAAGAAATACCCAATAACTGGCGTCCAGTGGCATCCTCAGGTATATATACTAACCAATCAAACTTACATGTTGATTTATTGGTGGATCGAAAAGCTTCTTGTAAGATAAAATTCTGTGTAGAAAAATGCATTTGAATGGGGATCATCTAAAATTCCACACTCTGAAGACGCGATCCAGGTGACACAACAAGCAGCAAGTTATTTAGTCAGGTAAGAATTGAGATTTTAAATCAAGGTTTATTATGTTCAAAAAACAGCTCTTAAGAACACTCTTAACAAGTATGTATGTCTTATGGATTGTTGTTTGAATGTTGGTGCAGTGAAGCTAGGAAGTCAAAGAACAAACCAGAATCTAAGAAAGTGTTGAGCAACCTCATATATAACTACAAGCCTACTTACGGTGGATACGCAGGGTAATTAAAGCTACTCGGACGCAAATTCCTCTTCTTGTTTTTTTTTTAGTTGTTGAATGACTTTTAACGAATCTTTGGATCATATTTGCTTGCAGGAGAGGTTACGACGAGGTTTACATTTTCACACAACCATGATCCCGTTTCTAAGAACCTCGCCGTCTAGTGTTTGTTCAAGTGGACCAGCTATATGTGCACGTTCATTAAATCTAAAACTCTATGTAACTCTTGGTAAACAAACTGTAATGGGGTTTGCCTGTGTAATAAATAAAAAAAACTTGTTCATTTTGGAGTAATCATCGGATAGTAGTAACACAAAAGAGTACAACTTTTCTGGTGATACGAACTAGTAGTACAAAATGATAGTACAATAATTAGAATCAATCCGAATACTCAGTAACGCTATGGGTGCAAATGGTTGACATATTAGAGGAATAAAAATAATATTTTTATTAGTGGCTCCGATTATAAGAACTTTGTGCTTATAGTTAGCTAGATACAAAATCAAAATAAACAAGAGAAAAAGTAACAAATCATAATTCTCAATATTTTACTCTCGGGCACAACAAGCGAGATTTCAAAAACAGATGTCATCTTCACCGTCTATTTCGAACTTTTCTCCCCTCTCCGGCCATATTCTTCAAATCTTCTTTGTCTCCCTCCTCGCCGGCATCATGCCGAGAGGTGGGTCAAATCGGTTTCTCTCACCGTGACGGAAGATTCTATTCACGGAGACGATGATCCTAGTCACCGGAGTTTCAGCGACGACGCCTCTGTGTTTCTCCGGCGAGGAATTTCTACGTCTCTAGTCTCTCTAACCAAGCCGCAAATCGTTCTCAGATCTACCACATATTCGATCTACAAATCCTCCGCGACGACTCTGCTTTTAGGATTTCTAGCTCTATGCTAAGATCTGGTCCGGTCTTCTCCCGAATTATCTCGGGTGTGTTAAAATCATCGGAAGAATTTCTCCTCCGACGACAGCTTAAGACGGAGAGTCGGTGGTGCTTCCCGGGAAACCTAGAGCGCCGGTGATTGAAGAAAAAGAAGTAGAGAGTTCCCGGAATTTTACGTATCCTCTTGTTTTAACATCCCTAACTTTGTGCTAAGCGTTTCATCTCTGGTTTTGAAATTTTAGGGTGTATATTTGTTGATGATTCTTTACTACAAACCCGTTCGTACGAGCTATAATAATCTAGCACAGTGCTAAATATCTAGCAAAGGCTTATCCCAGAAAGAAGATTATTTTGAAAATAAAAAATCCTTGTAATCTGTTGACAAAAAAAAAAAAAAAAAAAAGAAATCCTTGTAATCTAGCAATTTGCTAAGCTACTGGAATTTTCTCTAGCTTGATGCTATGTTCTTTTTAATAAAAATTTGATTGTTTAGATCGTAAGTTCACAAAGAATTTTTGTTTGAAAAGGTGTACGGTGATCAATAAACACTTTACGATGAGACGTGAGACAAAAATCTAGCATATCGCTAAGAAAATGCATTTATTTTATTTTGCTTCGAGTCAAAATGGATACAATAGCTTGGAATTGTCAAGGGGCGGGAGCGGATCTGACAAAAGAATATTTAGAAGAATTACACCGGTGTCTTCGCTCTAATTTTTTGTTTTTATCCGAGACTAAAAATAAGTGCCATTTTCTGCAAGATTTGCAAGTATCTTTTGGTTACGATCATGTATGAACCGTTGAGCCGAGAGGAAAAAGCGGGGGTCTAGCTTTATTTTATATGGACGAACCAAAAACAGTTATTTCTTATTCAGATGATCGTATGATTGATGTTGAATCCACTTTAGAAGGTCATAAATTTTTTATGACTTTCGTCTATGGAGACCCGGTGGTAGAAAGACGATCAGAAGTTTGAGAAAGACTCACAATGATTAGTTTGAACCGAAACAGTGCTTGGTTCATGATAGGCGATTTTAATGAGATTACCGGAAACCATGAAAAAAGGGGCGGAAGGAGGAGAGCGGAAACCTCCTTTATTATATTCCGCAACATGCTAGATAACTGCGGAATGATCGATTTTCCTTACACGGGCAACTCTTTCTCCTGGGTGGGACGTCGACCTTGTGGAAAAGTCAAATGTCGCCTGGATAAAGCGGTTGGAAACGAAGAATGGCATCACATTTTTTTCCACACTAATGTGGAGTACTTGAAATTGTGGGGTTCAGACCATAGACCAATTTTGGCCAAAATCAAAGCAAGACCACAAACGACTAAGAAGAGCTTTCGTTTTGACAAGAGATGGGTGGGAAAACCCAGCTTTCAAGAAGCGGTAGTCTCGGGATGGAACCAACGAGACGGAATCTCAAATACAAGTTTTCACCAGAAAATAGCTCTTGTCGGAAACATATCTCCAAATGGAAGAAAACTCTGCCAACTAATACGGCAAGACTTATAGAAGAGCTCAAGAATGAGTTAGACCGAGCGCAGGAAGATGATGCTACTACTTTGGAGAAAATCGAAGATATTAGAAGACGATTATGCACTGCATTCCGCGAGGAAAAAAAAATTTGGAGCCAAAAAAGTCGGTAACTTTGGCGTAAAGAAGGAGATTAGAATACAAAATTCTTCCATGCTTCTACAAAACAAAGAAGGGCTAAGAATCGAATCCTTCGTCTTAAAGACCGAAATAGAGCGTGGGCGGAAAATGCTCCGGCAATCGAGCGAGTGGCGACACAATACTTCCAGGAACTCTTCACTACCTGTGGCCCGCAAGACCAAGAAGCTTCAGTTCGGTTTATTACCGAGAAAGTTTCTGAGACAACAAATCAAAATCTTATAAAGGACCCTACCGAAGATGATATTAGAGAGACTCTGTTTGACATTAACCCGGATAAAACCCCTAGGCCAGACGGCACGACAAGCAAACTTTATCGAAGATTCTGGCAAACTATGGGCCAAAACATCACTAAGTTAGTCAAATGCTTCTTCTCGTCGGGAAGCTTCGACCCACGACTAAACCAGACAAACATCTGCCTGATACCAAATAAGAGCAGACCAAAAGAAATTTCAAAATTCAGACCTATCAACTTATGTAACGTGAGCTATAAGATCATCTCTAAGCTTATGTGTAAGAGGCTGAAGTTAGCACTCCCGAATTTGATATCAGAGACACAATCGGTCTTCATGGTAAGAGGCTGAAGTTAGCACTCCCATATTAAACATTCTTCTTGTTTGCTTCTCCAGTTTGGTATCACACCAGCAAAGTTTCAAGGCATCCTGCTCTGTCTAGTTTCTTTGAAATCGTCACGACCTGCATCGATGGAAACAGCAAGGTATAAGGATTCGATGAATTCCATAAACGGACCTTACTCTGAATAAATTCTAATTATTAGTATTTCATTTTCAGGCTTATGTTTCAACAGTTAAAGCAAAGAAATACCCAATAACTGGCTTCCAGTGGCATCCTGAGGTATATACTAACCAATCAAAATTATATATATATATATATATCTAATCATTTTTTGTTGTTGTTGTCTTCTTGAATTATCTATCATTGTGATTTACTGGTAAAAAAGCTCTTTATAAGATAAATTCTGTGTAGAAAAATGCATTTGAATGGGGATCATCTAAAATTCCACACTCTGAAGACGCGATCCAGGTGACACATCAAGCAGCAAGTTATTTAGTCAGGTGAGAATTGAGATCTCAAATCAAGGTTTATTATGTTCAAAAAACAGCTCTTAAGTATGTATGTATCTGCTGGTTGCTCATGGATTTGAGTATGAATGATGGTGTATGCAGTGAAGCTAGGAAGTCAAAAAACAGACCAGAATCTAAGAAAGTGTTGAGTAACCTCATATATAACTACAAGCCTACTTACTGCGGATGCGCAGGGTAATTAAAGCTACTCGGACCCATCTTTACAAAATTCCTCTTCTTGTTCTTTCTGTTGTTGAATGACTTTTAACGATTCTTTGCTTGCAGGAGAGGTTACGATGAGGTTTACATTTTCATACAACCAAAATCCCGTTTCTAACAACATTGTCTAGTGTTTGTTCAACTGAACCAGTTATATGTGCAAGTTCTTTAAATCTAAAGTCTACGTAACTCTCGATAAACTGTAATGGGCTTTGTCTGTAACAGCAAAACTTCTTCATTTTGGAGCTATCATTGGATAGTAACACAAAAGAGTAATCACAGATTAGTAAGCTACACAAATTTTTTGTATCAGAACTATTCAATATTTACCAATCAGAGATACATCCCTTGTGTGATTCTAGCCAATCATACTGGGCCAGTGCAAGATAAAATGGGCCCAACACTGAGCATATGACACGTGGACGGTAGAGATTAGTTACGTGATCCACGAGTCACACGACAAAAAAAACAATCCAAAATTCACGATCGATTATCTCACTCTCAAGTCTCATTTCCGAAATTCTTCTCTCAGAGATCATCTTCATCTTCTTCCTCTGAGATGATGTTGCGTTACGTCGTTTGGCTACCGTTCGTACTGTCGATGTGTAAAGATATCATCGTAACGGCTAAAACCAACGAATCGCCTGAGTCGATTTTCCTTCCTAGTCAAACCGGAGTTGTTGACGATTCACGCGATTTTGGTCATCGGAGTTCTGTATGCTCTTCGCCGGATCCGAACCTGAACTACAAGCCGGTTATTGGGATTCTGAGCCATCCTGGCGATGGTGCGTCGGGTCGATTGAACAATGATACGAGCTCGACGTACATCGCTGCTTCGTATGTGAAGTTCGCCGAAGCTGGTGGAGCTCGTGTGATCCCTCTCATCTATAACGAGCCTGAAGAATTGCTGTTTCAGGTTACTCTAATTTAGCTCAGCTGATTCTGGGTTTTTTGAAGTTTCGCTCAACTTATCAGTGATGTATGAATGAGCAGATTGATTAGGTTTTTGATTTGAAAAATCCATAATGGTGAATTACGTTTTGGAATTGCAGAAACTAGAATTGGTCAATGGTGTGATATTCACTGGTGGTTGGGCTAAAAAAGGATTGTATTATGATATTGTCAATAAAATCTTCAATGTAAGTTGAACATTTTCTTTGATTTTGGTTGGATTCTTTTTGGTGAAAATGATCTTACTGATATCTATATGATGATCCTCTTAGAAAGCTTTGGAAAGAAATGATGCTGGAGAGCACTTTCCGGTATATGCTATTTGCCTAGGATTTGAGCTCTTGACAATGATCATAAGTCAGGTGAATGCTTTGTTCTTACTTTGATCAACTTATGTATCTGTTAAGCTATAAAGTTAAGTCCTTGGAGATTTTGTTGAGTTTAACACCATCTGAATACTGATACTCTTTTTAATATAAAAACCGTCCTTCCTCCAGACCCGTGTAATAGGCAAGCAGGGAGCTTTATGCTATCCCTTTCATAAATTACGAGTGGAGAATATACTAAAGTTTGTTAGTACAGTTTGAGTTCTATAGGGCCATTTACAAACTCTGATCTTTGCGCATTTTGTAACAGAACAGAGACATTCTTGAAAATGTTGATGCGGAAAATTCTGCAGCAAGTCTCCAGTTCGTTGAAAATGCTCATATCAAAGGAACCGTGTTCCAAAGGTGCATACAGCTTTTCGTGATATATATACTTATATCCCCACCTTCTGCAAACTGTTGTATATATAACTGTAATGTTTACCATCATTGCAGATTTCCTCCAGAGTTGTTGAAAAAACTCAGTACAGACTGTTTGGTCATGCAGAACCATCAGGTCTGCATATAGTTGTCACCAATTTTGTTGCTTAACATGCTATGAATTATCCAATTTTGTTGACATTGGACATGTTTTGACTGTTGTTCGCTTCTTGTAGTTTTGTTTACCGCTTACAGTTAGGCAAAAACATTTTTTTGCCACTTCTAATTTTTGTTCTTGAATGGTGAGTTCTCATGATTTTCCAGTATGGTATCTCACCAGGCAGCTATGAAGACAATATTGCTCTGTCTAGTTTCTTTAATATCATCACAACATGCACTGATGACCACAACAAGGTATGGTTATGTGCCTGAGAACCACAAAGATCTTAACATATCCAAAGCCCTGGCCTAACGAATCTATGTTATATATATTTTCAGGCTTATGTTTCAACAGTTCAATCAAAAAAATATCCAGTGACTGGCTTCCAGTGGCATCCTGAGGTATTTATAAACTCACTAGTTAACTTATCTCTCTCTCATTTAGTCTTTTTAGCGCTTTGGCTGAATTATTATTGTGGTCCATTTCGTTATCCCATAATGGTGTGTACAGCTTGTATAAAAGAAAAAGCTCCGTACAATACTGTGCAGAAAAATGCATTCGAGTGGGGATTATCCAGAATTCCACACTCTGAGGACGCGATCCAGGTGACTCAGCTCACTGCAAATTATTTAGTCAGGTTAGATCTTTATACAATGTTTGGTAAAGATTTGATCAGCGAGAGCATCAACTCTGATTGCGCCACATTAGGAAAGTAGTTTAAACATTAGAATCAGTATAAATAAGAATTTATTAGATCTAGTTGAGGTTTCTAACGAATAGCACAAGAACACTCAGTAAAATATGTGTAGCAGTTTCTCACGGTTCGAGTTCTGAATGTAATGCAGTGAAGCTAGGAAGTCACTGAACAGACCACCAGCTAAGAAAGTGCTGAGCAACCTCATATACAATTACAAGCCTACTTACTGCGGATACGAAGGGTAAAATCCACTCGGACCATCTTTACACTTAATGCAATTCTCGTCTTGTTTTTGGTTCTTGTTGTATGCTTTAATGATTCTTTGGATCGTATCTATCGCAGGAGGGGTTACGACGAGGTTTACATTTTCACACAACAACGATCGCTTCTCTAGAAAACCGTCGATTCTTCGTGTGTTTGTTCAGGTGAATCAGTGAAATATGTTTCACACAACAACGATACCTACTCTAAGAAACTCTTTGGCTTTGTTTTTGTGAATTGTATTTACTTCGGATAATTTGGTTGTATAGTATAACCATAAAAAAAATCAAAACTTATAAACTAACCAAAATGGGTATATGTGGCAAAATTTCAACCCTTAGATTTAGGGATTTTGGTTAGTTTATAAGTTTTAATTTTTTTTTATGGTTATTCAACCAATTAACCCATTTACTTTTGTACTCTGTGGCTTGTATTTTTTTTTGGTCAACCATTTGACCACCATTGATGGGCTAAATAAAGACCCAGTGTGAAGTTATAAGCTTATACGATTGCAATTAAAATTTTAAACCTATGCATTTGTTGGGCTCAATAAAAGCCCAATTAAACTTGGTGACCTGATAATCCTTTCGCCAACCGACAATGGATATTTCGATTTTTCAGAAATCCCCGGTTCATCCCTAAAACCGGTGTTCCTATCTAACCGTACCGAATCAAACCGACCATGTTCTACTGTTCTTCCTCGTTCTGGCTCTGCGATGCCTTCTACTCTCGATGCTTCTTCGATTTCTCTCTTAGACGAATTGTATGGTCTCGTTTCTAATCGGTAAGTGTTCTTCCTTTTTGAAATGTTTCGATAGCTATGGTAATTGTGATAAACCCTAATTGTTCCGTTCTGTCGTTAAAACTTTCCTAGATTAGTTGGGATTTAACTGTTTTAGAATCTTGCGCTTACGAAATGAAACCTAGTAATGGAATCGTAGCTTTTCAACTTCTTTAATTTCAGTTTCTGTTGTGATTTGTTGAAGTGAGTGAAATTTGAAGCTTTGCAAATCCTGGGAAGAGAGGAATAAATGGGGAAGATAATGGAATGGGCAGCGAGATCTGATCACTTAAGAGGGATTCCAAGGAAAACTGTGATAACGGCAGTTGGTGCATTTGCAAAAGCAGTAGCTAATCTTTGCAACAAAACCACAGTTCATAATGCAGATACTCTTATGAATCTTGTCCGGTCACGACCACCTGGTGTTCCTCTCATCACTGTTAGTAATCACATGTCGACGTTAGTTAAAAGTTTTAAACCTTTTATGAATCTGACCTTTTCTTCTTGTTGTCATTCTCTTTCCCACTCACTTGTATTTTGGGTGGTGTTGATCTATTTCGTGTTTGCTGTGATCAGTTTGGATGATCCAGTAATGTGGGGAGGGTTCAAGGGACTTCTTTCGCTTGATCCAGAGTTGGCTCGATGGGTTCTTGCTGCAGAGGACATATGTTTCAGGAACCCTATCTTCTCCTACATCTTCCGCACTGGTATGTTACGCTTTTTGTCGAAATGATAACAACTTTTTAGTAGATTTGGTGGTTACCTTCTTAACAAAATTAGGATTTTCTCGAGATGAATATGTTATGGATTTCTTTTGATGCAGGCAAATGTATACCTATAACTAGAGGTGGTGGAATCTACCAAGAACACATGAATGAAGCTCTCGAGCGATTAAAAGATGGATCTTGGGTAAGTTGTCTTGCACATTTGAACAAATACTGAGATATTTTTGGACATTTTCTGACCTCTAACCTTTGGATTTAACCGTGACTAGTAGCTGCATACTTTTCCAGAGGGCAAGGTGTTTCAAGAAGATGTTCCTATAAGACGACTTAAATGGGGAACTGCAAGCCTCATCACCCGTTGCCCAGTTACCCCAATCGTCTTGCCGATAATTCATCGTGGTTTTGATGAGGTAACATGTCTTAACTCTTCGAGGTTTATCTGTAGCTTATTGCCTGTGGGAACAAGAACAAGAATAAGCCATGAACATCCATTTTCCAAAACTTGGGAGTTTTTCTTTGATAATTTTATGTTAACATTCCAAGGCACTTACCTACATTGTTCTAACGACTTAGATGATGCCGGAGAACTACTTTTACGGAAGAAGGCCACCGGTACCCCTGTGGAACAAACACCTTCAAGTTGTGGTTGGTGAACCAATCGAGTTTGATGTTCCCATGATGGTTGAGAGCGCTATCTCGGCCTCCCGACATGTAACAGCTCCACTTCAAGAAGCGAAATGGCCTGTCCTCTCTTCTGCTGGCCAAGAGTTAGACGAAACAGCTCAGAGATGCCTCTACATAGCTCTTTCCGAGAAGATTCAATCCTCACTGGAAACATTGAGACTCTTAGCCAAGCGATTGTGATGGTAATCCGGTTCACAATTTTGCAAGTTCCGGTTTTAGATCCGCAATGGTAGTCAATTATTTGGACTCTATTTAATTATCCGAAGCTGAGAATATTCTACAAATTATAATAAGATTGAAATTGTAACAGCTTAAATTTAAATAACTCTCATCTTAACTTATCCTATCAATAAAAAGTACCAAGAATCGAATATAAAATTCTCAACAAAAGCCTGTGACCAAAAAAAAAAAAAAATCTCAACAAAGGCAAACTCTGAAAATAATTCCACGTATATAAAGAAATAAATTAAATGATTCTAAAATGGAAAAGACCGTTATTTGTGTGTTATGAACTGGCCAGTTTTTGTCTCTCTGATGAATCATTGATGTTCTGATACAGAAACAGCTTTGAAACGACCAGTTTGAACAGAGAGAGAAGGTTCTGATCACAACGTGACGGCCACGTGAGACTATCGAGCCACCGGTGCGGCGAGTGGTGCATACGCGATCGAAACAAAACAGTTTGACGTGGGCCCTACATGGTCACGCAGGGGACGCATCGTCACGTGAAAAAGGAAACTTCCATGGTCAATGCAAAACGGTTCCGTGGCAATTTCGTAAATCAAATCGAGTTTCAAGGGTGAAACGTCACCTCTTGCACGTGGTTAATGGAAAACACTTGGTGGCAAAAGTGGTAAATTACGGGTTAATCGCGGGGTAAAGGTACAAGTTCCCACGTGCTAGGTCCGGAGGACACGCGTGACCCATTGGTGTAGTGGCAATTGTTCGTAAATATAGGGTCAAATCTTGGGTAAATTCGGTAGTCTAAGGCTTTATTATGTTTTTCTTTTGGATATGGAAGTATTAAATCGCCTTCTCTGGTTCCATGATTTAGCTCCTTCATCTTCTTCTCCAAATTCCCGGTTTTTTTTTCCCCCGATCACCGGAAAATTTAACAGTGTCGAACTCTCCGACAATTCGAGAAGGTGAAGTTTTAGCCATCAAGTTGCTGCAACTAACTGTTACCTTTTGATTCTCGCCGTCGAATCAGCTCGGAGAGATTTTCCGACGAGATCATTTTCTCACTCCGAAAGTGAAAATACAAGTTCCTTCTATAATCTAAGCAGATCGGAAATTGCGCGCACTATCAGATCTGCAAGTAAAGCTTCACCAACGATTCAAACACTTTTTCCGGTCGAATTGTCTCTTTGATCTGTCGGAAAAAAAACAGAGAGTTTTCGGTGTGAGTGATGACGTCGGGGACGAGAATGCCGACATATAGGGAGAGAGAGAACAACAAGAGGAGAGAGAGAAAACGGAGAGCAATCGCGGCGAAGATCTTCACCGGATTAAGAATATATGGTAACTACGAGCTTCCTAAGCATTGTGATAACAACGAAGTGCTTAAAGCTCTCTGCAACGAAGCTGGTTGGATCGTTGAACTCGATGGTACTACTTACCGAAAGGTTCGTCTCTCTCTCTCGATCTCATTTTCTACTGATTTGCATCTAACATGCGCCGGAGCTTCTCCGGTGTGCGTAGGTTAGCGTTTAATTAGTCAAAAATGTTGGATTCTTCTTTATGTGTCTAAAAGAAGATTCTTTGTGTGATTGATTTACTGTCTCTTCTTCAGGGTCTAGTCTATTTCTCAGATGATACCAACCAAAAATGAAAAAAAAAAAGAGAAAGAGCAAAAGTAGAGCATAGATCTCTAGAAAACTGATTAAAAATGTGTCACATTGCACATATTTCAAAGTGTGCGTTTTTTTCCTCTGTAGATTTCTGGAAAAAAAAGAAAAAAAAAAAAGGTGAGTGCTTTTGCTTTACTGTCTCAAGTCTTTACTCAGATTTCTCGAGAATCGAGTCTAATGATAATCTGTCTGGTCAGAAACCCTTTTGACTCGATCGATTTTAAGAAACAGAGAATTAGTTGTTTTGACATTGACACTGCTTAACATTAACTTAACTTGATATGTTTCTCTGTAATCTCATTTGGATGTTCTGTTTCTGATCATGTTTGTTTTCCAGGGATGTAGTAGACCTGTAGAGCGTATGGAGATAGGTGGCGGTTCAGCAACCGCGAGCCCGTGTTCTTCGTATCAGCCAAGCCCGTGTGCTTCTTACAATCCTAGTCCAGGCTCATCGAACTTCATGAGTCCGAATTCTTCTTCTTTCGCTAATCTCACCTCTGGAGATGGTCAATCACTAATCCCATGGTTAAAACATCTCTCAACAACATCATCTTCATCAGCTTCTTCGTCATCAAGACTCCCTAATTACTTATACATCCCGGGGGGATCGATAAGCGCTCCTGTAACTCCTCCTTTAAGCTCTCCAACAGCTCGTACACCGAGGATGAACACCGATTGGCAACAGCTCAACAACTCTTTCTTTGTCTCTTCAACGCCGCCTAGTCCTACTCGACAGATCATCCCTGATTCTGAATGGTTTTCGGGGATTCAGCTTGCGCAAAGCGTTCCAGCTTCTCCAACGTTTAGCCTTGTTTCGCAAAAAAACCCGTTTGGATTCAAAGAAGAAGCAGCTTCTGCTGGTGGAGGTGGAAGCGGGTCGAGAATGTGGACACCGGGTCAAAGCGGGACTTGCTCACCGGCTATTCAGACAGGAGATGTTCCGATGTCTGAAGCCGTGGTGGCTCCTCCTCCAGAGTTTGCGTTTGGGAGTAACACAAATGGGTTAGTGAAAGCATGGGAAGGTGAGAGGATCCATGAGGAGAGTGGTTCGGATGATCTTGAACTCACTCTTGGAAACTCAAGCACCAGGTAATGAATTATTAGTAGAAAACAATTCTTAATATGTTTTAGCTCCAAATTTTACTTGATACTAGTATATTTCTCTTGCCATTGTAATACTCAAAAGTTGTAAAACAGCTTTAAATATTCGTTTATGTGTCCCCTTGATCGCAGTCTTCTCTTCGAAAAAATTGTGTACCCTTATGATCGATCTCTGGTTATTGTTTCCCAACTCACCCGGTTAATTAGCTATAACCCGGTTTAGATGGTTTAATCAAACGGTTAATGTTAACAATCATAGAAGACGACTCACAATTTACGAAGCAAATCATGTTATTTAGCATCATCATCGTTTTTGTTTGGTGGGTAAACGCATCATCATCGTTATTGGTCAACAAAACAAAATACTTGATTTTTGTTCTTCTTCTTCTTTAGTCCTCTTAAGACTTGAGAGGAAGGTGGGTGACGAAAGTGCATGGTATCAGATCAAAACGACAAAACATCGATTTCTGTTTCAATAGTGTAGGACGACAAATTCTGATCTTATATTTTACAAAGTAATTTCTTTTGATTTAGTTATAATCCGTAATTTCCTTCTCAGTAATCAAACTTCTTATAACTTGTTATTTTTTGAACTTTTTTTTTTTAATAATACTTTAAAAGAAGCAAAAAGTGTTCACCATAATGTCTTACAATAAGCCAACTCATATGAACCAAAAGGTAGTAGTGGTTTTAATAGCCCAATAACGGAAAGCCTTGTAGCAATATTCACAAGAGGCCCAAAACCAGAAGCCCAGAATAAGAGAAGCCATTTTTCAACTTAATCAGAAAAGTTGATAAACCCTTTTGCTCTCGAGGTATTTCCGATTCCCATGACCTGAGAGAACCAGAAGCATGTCCGAAATTGAGCAAGTCGGGGCTTGAATTTGAATCCTTAGTTTTGCGGACAAGTCAGACCGGAGAAGTAGCATTCGAAATAGAGGTGATTTCTGCTTTCGATTGCACTTGACCTCACTGAGAACTTGTGTTCATATTCTCCCTTTGTTTTCGTTTTGGTCTTTTTACAGGTTTACTGAGCTGCAAGCACTTGCCATCATGTCTAGGTGAGCTTCTGGGTTTGCTTTTTTTTCCGTCTTTCCTGTATATTTTTGCTTATGTTTATATGCAAGAATGGGAAATACATTCATGGATACTGGCTAAAACAAAAGTCTGTAAAGCTTCATTACCAAACAAAAATGATTCATGACCTCAATGTTGTGATACTTTTCATTATTCTGTTCGTAATTCAGAATAATGTCAACATTCCTTAACGAATCTCTTCAATTGTTACTCTCTTTTTTTTTTTGTTTCGAGAACTGAGTGTCAGTGTATGCTTGGCAGGGAGGATTTGAGTGATACACTGCGAATACTTGTTGCAACTGACTGCCATTTGGGCTACATGGAGAAGGATGAAATAAGGCGACATGATTCGTTCAAGGCTTTTGATGAGATATGTTCTATAGCCGAGGAGAAACAGGTTTCCTATTCAGTTTTTTTCCGTTGTTGCCATGTGTGTTGGATCATCTAGATAACTTATTATCTTAAATAAACCTTGTACAATGTTTTTTCCTAATTGTAAACCAATTGCGAAAGTTTCATTTCTTCTTTGTTTTCACTCTCTTGAAACAGGTAGACTTCTTACTCCTCGGAGGTGATCTTTTTCATGAGAATAAACCCTCTAGAACTACGCTAGTTAAAGCCATTGAAATCCTTCGTCGCCACTGCCTTAATGATAAACCAGTGCAGTTTCAAGTAGTTAGCGACCAGACCGTAAATTTTCAAAACACGTGAGACTCTACTCTTCTGCTATTTATCTAATCTTATCAGGAAACTGACCTAATCTTTTGGCACATTGACTCAACATATCTATGGATCTATGTACATCTTTCTTGTACACTTTGTTTAGCCAAGGCGTGGAGTAATCTCTTATTCCTTAACATTATTTTCTGGCTACAGGTTTGGTCATGTAAATTATGAGGATCCACACTTCAATGTAGGCTTGCCCGTATTTAGTATTCATGGAAACCATGATGATCCAGCCGGAGTGGTACATAACTTACATCTACATGCTCTTGTTACGCAAACTCATTTGAATATATATATGTGACTGGATTATTTCGTGAATTTGAGTTTTTTCCTTCCTTAAGCATTTTCATCTGTTTTTCTTCCATGTCGCGTCTGGCAACAGGACAACCTTTCTGCAATTGATATCCTTTCAGCATGCAACCTCGTGAATTATTTTGGAAAGATGGTTCTTGGTGGTTCAGGTGTTGGCCAGATCTCTCTCTACCCTATACTTATGAGGAAGGTTGGTGCAAATAATCTGTAATCCGGACTCCTCCCCGGTTTCTGAGACTAACATTTAACAAATTAATATTCAGGGTTCAACAACCGTGGCTCTCTATGGTCTAGGAAACATAAGGGATGAACGACTCAATAGAATGTTTCAGGTAATCCAGAGGAACCTGTTGCTTTACAAATGTTTATTGTGTTAATATTCATTGGTTTCACAGACCCCACATGCTGTCCAATGGATGAGGCCTGAAGTTCAAGAAGGATGTGATGTTTCTGATTGGTTCAACATTCTGGTTCTTCATCAAAATAGGTTGATCCGATTGCAATACTATATTTTAGATGATTTTCTTACTCTTTCTATATCAGAAAGTTTGATTCTGTACTTATGACTTGCAGAGTGAAATCAAACCCCAAAAATGCAATAAGTGAGCACTTTCTTCCACGGTTCCTCGACTTCATCGTGTGGGGACATGAGCATGAATGCCTTATCGACCCCCAGGTCCACTGAGTTTTTGATTCTTGGAGTTCTTGCATTTAAATAAGAGTGAGGCACAATCTTCCTTGTCTCTCTGAGCTAAAAGCGTTTAAATTTTTGAAGGAGGTATCTGGAATGGGTTTCCACATCACACAACCAGGATCATCTGTGGCAACATCACTTATCGATGGGGAATCAAAGCCAAAGCATGTTCTTCTCTTAGAAATCAAGGTTCTTCAGCAAACAATCTGAAACTTCATATTCAATTTGATCGTACTGCTTAATCTACGTACTTCAAGTATGGTTTTTTGCTTGTTTTTAATCAAGCATGTAAGCCTGAGTTACTTAGAATGTACGACTTGCAGGGAAATCAATACCGTCCTACGAAGATACCTTTGGCATCTGTGAGGCCTTTTGAGTATACAGAGGTAAAAGTTATCATCCCTACATCTTATGGTGGTGGCAGACTTCTTTGCTTACACATTTTCAAAGTGCAGATTGTTTTAAAAGATGAAGGTGATATTGATCCCAATGATCAAAACTCAATTCTCGAACACTTGGATAAAGTGGTAACTATTCCCTTTTCTCGTAGTTCATGTGGATATTTTGTTCACCTGCAGTCCTTTTTGATTAGGTTTAACAAGTCACTGAATGCATCTAATAATATCTACAAAATTGTTAGGTCAGGGAATTAATAGAGAAAGCCAGCAAAAAAGCTGTTAACAGATCAGATATCAAGCTCCCATTGGTTCGAATCAAGGTAATTTGTTTCCAAGTTCCTTCACACTGCTAGAAAGTTCTACCATCACTCTTTACTCTAATTTCTGTTAACCAAAAGAAAAGTTCCAGTACAAGTAGAGGCTATGCTTGGCAGTTTGATGCACGGACATCCATAGGCACAAACACTTATTTGTTATGTAACAATATCAAATGACCATATAAAGACTGAGATCTGGCTTAATCTTTCAGGTAGATTACTCTGGATTTATGACCATAAATCCTCAGAGGTTTGGACAGAAATATGTGGGAAAGGTACCTAAAAGTTAGTTACTGTAACATGATGTTCACCATTATCTCTTGAACGTTGGTTTCACCATTAGAATGTTGGTTAACTTCTGAAAATTTCTCAAACACTTTCAGGTTGCAAATCCCCAGGACATTTTAATATTCTCCAAGGCTTCTAAGAAAGGTCGGAGCGAAGGTAGGGCCATTAGCGTAGCACAGTTGGACCTTGTTTTGCGTCCTTTTCTAGTGTGACTTAGTTATCATATATTTTGATCTTCTTTTCCACAGCCAACATTGATGATTCTGAGCGGCTTCGTCCAGAAGAACTGAACCAGCAAAATATAGAAGCTTTAGTAGCTGAAAGCAACCTGGTACGTCCTGCAACCTTCGTTCCTTATGATTCTGTTATTATGGTCAGCGGCTGTCGAATTCATCACAGAATGATATAGACTTGAATAGGTTACCAAATGGGCATGAGTACACTATGGATTGATCATTCTATCCTCTTGTGCAGAAAATGGAGATCCTTCCAGTTAACGATCTGGATGTTGCTCTTCACAACTTTGTGAACAAGGATGACAAACTAGCTTTCTACTCATGCGTTCAATACAATCTTCAAGAGACTCGTGTATGTACTTTTTTCCTTCATCTTTCAATACAACTTTTTTATGTGGCATGTCCTGATTATTGCTGTGATTATTCGCTTCCCATTTTTGCAGGGTAAACTTGGAAAGGATTCAGATGCCCAGAAATTTGAGGAGGACGACTTGATTCTTAAAGTGGGAGAGTGCTTAGAGGCAAGAAGATTTAAATTCAGTTATTTTCTGTTGTAGATTGTGGGGAGGAATAGAATATCGATCTGAGTTGCAATATTGTTTGTGCAGGAACGCTTGAAAGATAGGTCCACTCGACCAAGTGGTTCCTCACAGTTTTTATCCACTGGATTGACATCAGAGGTCTCCCTTCTTAGAATCTCCTTGCAGTTTCTGATTTTACATTCACCTCTATTCGGCCGTTGCTTTCTTACAATGATTTTTCCTACCTGCGAGTGGTACAGAATTTGACGAGAAGAAGCAGTAGCATCGCGAATGCTTCGTTCAGTGATGATGAAGACACGACTCAGATCCCTGCCACTAGAGGCCGGAGAGGCTCATCCACTGGTACTACATCTCGTGGTAGAGCTAAGGCCCCAACCAGAGGAAGAGGCCGAGGTAAGGCGGCCTCAACTGCGATGAAGCAAACCACTCTGGATAGTTCTCTTGGTTTTCGCCAGTCTCAAAGGTAACTTTTTGTCATCACGTTTCGCCAGTTTAGGGTAGGATTCAGGGACTTGGAAGGCATTGATTGGGATCACTAGCTAGCTAATGTTATGTCCCTGATTTTTCTTTCATAGATCTGCTTCAGCTTCCTTCAAAAGTGCTTCCACCATTGAAGAAGCCGATGTAGATTCTCCTTCAAGCGACGAAGCAGAGCCTGAAGATGTTGACAGGAGTTCGGTATGGACTATTCCTTACATGGTTATTAATTTGTTCACTACAAGTAGAAAACCCATGAAATTTCTTGAAAGCTTTTGGCATTGTTATCCTCTATTTGATTTGAAGTAAAATATGCATTTTACTTATCATGATTCTTGTTTTCATGTCAATTAAAGGAGGAAGATGAGAACACTAAAGGCAAAGGACGTAAAAGACAAGCTACTACTAGGAGAGGCAGAGGTTCCGGGGCTTCAAAACGTGGTAGAAAGAACGAAAGCTCTTCTTCACTTCATAGTCTACTCAGTAGCAAAGACGATGACGAGGACGAAGATGATGAAGTCGTAGAAAAGAAGCTAAACAGATCTCAGCCTCGGGTTTGTTCTGCTTTCCATTGTTTATCTGTTTCGTGCTCATCACAGCGGGTTTAAGCTCTTGTTTACCATATGAGATCAAAGCTCACTTAACAGTACGATTTGTAAATGCAGGTTACAAGGAACTATGGAGCTCTAAGAAGATAAATCTTTAGTGTTGTGAGTTGTACAGAGAATTTTGCAGTCTACTTTTTTTTGTTTCTTGCTCATTAAAAAGGTTTTTATTGCGGAGTATCAGTTTCATAACAGTTTCCGCATACGACAAAGACTGATTAATTATTGCGATAACGTTTAGATATTTTGTCTCTTGCGGAAAATGATAATTTTTTGAAGAATTATAAAAGTAACATGTCTCAACATGCTACACGGATGCTTCTTGGAAGAAAGACGTTAAGTTTTGTGGTCTAGGATGGTGGTTTGAAGATCCAAATGGAACCGAAAAAGAAGAGTTTTCTGTGGCATTGCCAAATGTTACTTCGGTTTTTGCGGCAGAAACTTGAGCTATTATTATGGCAATGCAAAAAGCTCGAGATAGAGGATTGGACTCCTTAAAAATATGCTCCGATTCATAGGTTTTAATTAACCTACTCATCTCTAAGGATTCGCATACGGAGATCCACAATCTTCTTTTCGAAATTAGGCTATTAGCTACGCATTTTCGTTTGCTAAAACTTATATTTGTTTTACGAGAAGCCAATATGTTTGCTGATTCGTTAGCTAAGAGAGAGTTTGATACTCTTGTTTTGTCGACGGATTCGACTTAAGTAATAAAATTTATCGTTGTGACCAAAAAAATAAAAAAGCAAAAAAAAAAGCAACATGTTTTTATATTAAGAAAACGAATAATAATTTGGTTAGTTATAAAAGTAAATGTAAGATCGTAGAATGTTTTAATTTTAACTAAGAATCAACATATGTACTAAAGCTCCAAAATATTTTAAGTGATGTTTTCAATAGTTATTTACTTGATCTTCCCCAAAGGGCAAAAATCTCGTAAATTTCAATGTACAAATTGAAACTCTTGAGTCTGTCTTGACCGTAAAGATTGGCTATTTGTATACGTATATGTTAACCAAGAAAGAAATTCTTTTACTCTTAAATATTCAATAAAAAGTTATTACTTCCCCAAAATCCTAGATATTTGACTATTTATGTAGATACTCAAAATCATAGATAAATACAACAATGAACATTTTGACCTTTAATATCATCTTGTTACGTCTCTTCGAATAACAAAAAATGGATTTTCACCACATCCTCCTTCTCCTCCTTATTTTTCTTGTTGATTTAGCAGATTCCAAAGTGTTGGCAGATAACACTAATGCTAATTACGTGCTTAACAACAACGCAATTGGTTACAAGAAAAATGCATCAAAGTGTAACATTTACGAAGGAAGATGGATTTATGATATTTTATCTAGTCCTTATTATGAAACATCAACTTGTCCGTTCATCGGATTAGATTGTCAGAAATTTGGTCGACCAGACAAAGACTACCTCTATTACCAGTGGCAACCCACCGGATGCGACATCCCAAGGTGATAATTACTTTTCACTTATTTGAAAACAAATTCAAATAATACTTTTTAAGAAAATTGTATTTATGGATTCCAAATAACATGACACGATGAAATTGGATCTTGTTCGTCATGAGGATGTAATCTTTGAGATATCGTGTAATAAATTAATATAGAGAAGTAATCAAATCCGAAATCTCGCAACCTATATATATTAATCGAGGAGACACTAAAAGTAAAAATCTTAGGTGTCATTCAAAGAGAGTTTTAGGGAACACGTTAATTAAATTAACCAATCATAACATTCCAATTTGCCATGGTAAAATTTCTACATATATTTTTTTTTTTAATATATACAGGGCATTGATGACAAAAATAGATATACTTGCCAAATCAATAACCCGGAAACAACATTTTATAGAGGTGTTGAAAAACATTTTTTTTGTTTGTAAATATAAGATGTAGATCACTCGATTACATTTTTTGTCATACATGATAAGATGATGCTTCCATTTTATATATTTTTTTTTGTATACACTTAAATGCAAGACATATCATATTAAGGTACTCAAGATTCGAAAACAGATCCGATAATTTTTTTAGTGGACATATAATATATTTTGGTATGTATGATTCAGTACAATATATTTTTATGCAATAAACTGAAATTTATACTCCCACGCATAGCGTGAGTCAAAATCTAGTACTAAAGAAATGTGACATAAAATCTTACGTTTGTATATGTAATCAATATTTGTTATATTTTATAATTATGTGTTATGACTATCTAGCAATAATATACATTATAAGCTTTATAATCTTTCCATATTAACATTTTATGAATGACGTGACAGTTTTAGCGGACTATATTTCTTGAAAAGATTCAGAGGGAAGAAAATATTATTTGTGGGAGATTCACTAAGCAACAATATGTGGGTGTCACTTTGTTGTATGCTTTACGCATCCGTTCCCAACGCTACGTCTAGCTTCAAACTCAACAAGAAGCTCTCTACCTTCACAATTCCGGTACGTAACTCAACCGGTTTATTCTCGGTTATTGGATTCGGTTGGACGATCAATTCATGAATGTTTTTTTTCCCTTACTATAACAGGAATATGGAATATCGGTAAATTACCTTAAAAATGGATTCTTGGTGGATTTGGTAGCGGACAAAACAAGAGGATTGGTTCTGAAACTAGATTCGATCAGTACAGGAAAACAATGGTTAGGATCAGATGTTGTCATCTTCAACACTTTCCATTGGTGGACTCACACTGGTCGCTCCAAAACGTAAAATATTAATCAACGATCTCATGTGCTTGAATTTAACCATATGATCATCTATGTTCTATATGATCCAATGATGATTATGATTATGTAGATGGGACTATTTCCAAGTGGGAGATCGAATCGAGAAAGAGATGGATAGAATGGAAGCTTTCAAGATTGCTTTAAAAACTTGGGCTAATTGGGTTGATCACAACATTGATCCTTCAAAAGCTAGGGTTTTCTATCAAGGAGTCTCTCCCGTTCATCTAAAGTTAATCTCTACCTCCCTCTCTCTAGTACTTATAAATTATACTTATCTAAAAGAAGACTTAATTAACCGGGTTCTTCTTTGGTTTCTGTTTGATTTGAAAGTGGGAGTGAATGGGGTAAACCGGGGAAGACTTGCTTGGGAGAGACGAAACCAGTGAAAGGAACAATTTACCCTAGACACAGCGGAGGCGAGGCTATAGTGAGCAGTGTGATCAGAGGGATGGCTAAACCGGTTAGTCTCCTTGACGTGACCGCTATGACGGAGATGAGAAAGGACGGTCATCCTTCGATCTATGCCGGTGGAGGCAGAAGGTTAAATGACTGTAGCCATTGGTGTCTCCCTGGAGTCCCTGATGCATGGAACCAACTTCTCTATGTCGCTCTTCTCGTTGACGTTTAGAGTTTTTTTTGGGAGGTTAATAAGATTTATAAGTTCAAAATGAAAGGAGTATAATTTTCTTTTTTCTTGAAAAAGAAGATTCTTATGTTTCGAATTTCTGTCTCCTTTTGTTTTTGGAGCGTTATGAGATACAACGTTTACTTGTGTTTGAAGCTTCACTGTACCTAGGTTAAATTGGTCAAGGTTAAAGTTAGAAGAAACAATTATTTATTCATTTTATATACAATCTTTACATTTAAATTAAATTCTTATAAAATAACATTAAAAACAAAACAAAAAAACAAATCAGAACAACATGACAGAGAAATAAATTTCCTTCAACATATTGATTGTCTAATAAAAAATTTAAATATGAAAAAAAGGAACTAATTCTATTAAAAGGAAAATTCCAAATAAGTAAAACCGACAATTAATAAATGAAACTTCCGACGCAAGCTATTGACCAGATTTCTTGCTCAATCTCAACCTCAGGCTCTTCATCCCCCATAACAATGGTACTTTAACTTGAAACTATGTAAGCACGAATCGCAGTTAAAACCCAGAAAGCTATCCACAAAACTCACCAATAAGTCATGCTCTGGGAAATCACCAATGTCCAAGTCCAAACCAGCTACACATTTCCAGAGATTTCTCCATCTATGTGATAACACACTAGTCTTAACCACAACCTTCGTTGGAAGATTCAAGAGTACCTGACATAGCAATGAATCTGGTAAATTGCTTATCCAATCAACTTCTTCACCGGATCGTTTGGCACCAACACGTTTCTCTCTGTTTTCTTCCATGAAAGCAAATATCGAATCGAAAACAAAACAAGAAAACCCTCAAAAACTTCGTATAGAGAGAATCGATTAAAGGTTTTGAATCAACAGTTCCTACAAAACCGTGAAGGTCATGTTACGGCGTCCCAAGATTGTCGTGGAACCGTTCAGAGTTTTTCTCGCACGATAAAAGACCTTCCTTCTTAACCGGTTCGGTTCAGTTCAATTCGGCTGATCCGATTCGAATATAGAGAACACGATTAGTTCATGCCACTTCATGGTTTAAGCATGTTATATGTAAATCAGGTTATAATGGGTTTCTGAGATTAGGTCGTGAAAGTTACTTCACCCGCAAGGCAAAAACAATCAGGTTATAATATTTGATTGTTATCCAAAAGCTATGAAACATCAAGAGAAACCCTAAAACTTGAGTTAGACGCCGTCACGATTCGATGGATATTGTCTCTGATAGAGCCAGACCAATGGATGCTATTGCTGAGGTAAGGTTAAGAGAACTATTCTTGTTGAGATCTATATTGCTGGAAAAATCTGGTAATAGCAGTCAGTTCACTACTTTGGTTAAGTCAGTTCATGCTGCTATGTTAGAATCTGGATTTGTCTTTTTGGATCATCCTGGCTCTGATAAGTTTAGCTATTCAAAGAAGTTACTTTTGGTATCCCTAAAGTATACTCTGCCACAGCTGATTACACTTAAGGATACCGATAAAATCGAGTCCGTTACTGTCAATTTTCGGAGGTTAAATTATACGGTTGTGGTTTACGGGATTGTGTATGAGTCGTCTAGTCGGCTTAAGCTTGTTATTGATAAGCGTAGGTTTGTGCCCGTTGGTTAGGGATACTTTGAAGTATGACAAGGAAGGCTCTTTGAGAAACTACCGCGAGGTGTTTGCGTTTTGGAGAATGGTAAAAGATAAAGATGATTTTGTTATCCCTCTGTTGCTTGATCTTTACGACAAAGCTGGCTTGGAACTTCCACCGTGTTTGATGAGCCTACCAACAGAGCTAAAGCTGAAGATACTAGAATCGCTTCCAGCCTCGCAAAGATGGCTTGCCTTTGTACGGAAATGCGGTGTTTGGCTTCAGATAATGACTTGTGGAAACAGAAATGCTTGGAAGAAGCTAAGATTGTTGCTGTGAATCAATCCGGTAGTGATTCAGTTGATTGGAAGGCAAAGTTTGCTGATTTTGTGATGGGACGTCGCACTCACATCCGGAGGCAGTTTAAAACTAATTATTATTTTTGTGAACTAGATTGGTAATAAATTGTTTTACAAATACTGTAATTGAACTTAAGTTTGAGACGATTCATCATATATACATTAGCTTGTTTGATAATTGTGACAAACTAGCTAATTAAATACAATAAATATTAACATCCACCAATGTGGCGGTAAAAGGTGATGCTTTTTCTGGCGGTAAACTTGTTTCTAGATTCACCACAGCATTACAACCGGCAGAGAGGGCTTGACGGACGAGCATGAGGACGGAGTTTCTCTACCTCATTATCTCCGTAAACGTTTCGCCACAGATGTAACCATTCAACTAGCAAAAATGTTGAGTATTTAAATCGAAACGGTGATGTTTGATCACTTGTTCTAACTATTTGTTCCTCTTTTATGAGGTTTTCGCTAAATCTTATTTACCACCTAGTAATAATATGACGTCCTCCTATATTTTGCACTTGTCCGAATAATATCCTCTCTTTCTTTGGGTAAAAAAGCTATAAAAATCATCATAATCGAAGAAAAGACATAGACTTCGCATTAACTAAGTACTCAAAAGACTAGATTTGTCTGTTAATAGCTAAAGCTATGAAGATCAGTTAACGATAACTTGGCATGAGGTAGAGAGTCTTGAAATGGTAAGGAGTTCCTTGAAGATGACAGATTCTTCTTTCTTTCTTGAATTATCCAAGCATAGAGTCAGTTTCTTGAGGATTGCTGAATTCTCCAAAACGTAACTAACTAGTTTCATCCCTCTCGTCTCGTCTCTAGAGATGTTAAGAAACACCGAGGTACGGATAAAGCCCTAAATCCCTCCTTCTCTGGAGAATCCTTAAATTCCTGCAAGTACAATCAAATGTATGAGATACTTTCACCATTTGTACTATAACAAAGGAAAGTACATCGTTTAAGTGAAACAATACTAACCACAACAAGTGATTTTAGATTCGGGCAGCTCTCAAGAAAAGTTGACAACATTTCCAAATTATGATCCTCGAAATCGGCATGCAAGGAAGATAGGTTATGAAACAGCGGTAGTTCACATTTCGAGTAATCATAGATGACCTGCAAAGAAAAGGTAAGTGATTATGTTTCTTATAAGAAAAAAGATACGTAAGCAATATAATAGCGAATTCAACGAAGGTTACCTCAAGCGTATACGAAGAGATGAACATTTTTTTGACTTTAGAGATCCCAACGAGAAAATCTCGAATCATATTCCTTTTTGGTAGTTCATCTGGACCCAGTAGCTTCTCAATGTTAAAGATAATATTGATATCCGCCTCCACAAGGGAACCCGAATTCTCTATTCTGAATCTTGCGGTCTTATGATCAACGAGACTCAAATACTCAAGCCTAGGAGCATCTATTGCAACTTCTAGTTTATCCCAACCTTCAGAACAATCCCCGATGTGTTCAAATCGCAGTAAAGACCGAGAACAAACACGTAAAACATCTACATCATCAATAGAACTCCTGCTTATACTTAAGTTTTTGAGAACCGGGCAGCTTGAAATCAGCTTCTCCAAAACCAAAACATTGGCAAACTTAACTATACTCAGATCGATAACTTTGACAAACGGTAAAGATACAAACTTTGGATCAGGCAAGAGTACAGTACAGAGCTTTAAGGATACCAAGCTCTCGCAAGTGTATACTGTTAGAGGCATCTTGACTTCGTCCTTTGTATAATCCGAAACATCGAAATGTTTAACTTTCAGCTTAACCACAGTGTTGATCCATCGCTTGACATGAACTTTGTAATACCCATTTGATCTGAATCATACCTTAACTTGAAATTTTGGAAGCAAGATTCTCTGTTTAATCGTAAAAACGTATCAACAAAACTCACAAAGGCATTGTGAGATCGGAATTCACTATCCTCCACGGCCAATGCAGGTAAACATCTCCAGAGATTTCTCCATCTTTTGGATAACACACAGCTCTTAACCACATCCTTTGTCGGAATATTCAACAATATCCGACAAATCAAGGATTCTGGTAAGTTGCTCAACCTATCTTCTTCTTCTTCTTCTTCGTGTCTTCTTCTATTACCTAGCTGTTTCACAATAACATGTTTCTGATCTCCTCCTTTATCCATGTAAATCTGCGAGTCAAATACAAAATCGAAGACGAAATACTCTAACATTTGATGAAAAAATCCACCACGTCATTCATCTAATTGAACAGAGAATATTTCAAAAGGAATCGAGAATCTATACCTGCGATTTCGCCAACTAGCAAGAGAAAATCAATCACAAAAATGGCAACACAGAGACGAATAGTGCGTGGAATTAATTAACCGGACCGGAGTATTCGTGACGCCGGTTTTTTCTTAACCGTTCCACTCCACTAGCTAATTTGCCGGCGTGGGGATTGCAACTAGTCCCGCGAGTTCGGTTTGATTAGTCGGTTCCACCGAAATTTTAGATACTTTACCAAAATTCAACCAAGATTTTGGTATTTCTTTTGTTTAAATTCGGTTCAAAATTTCCAACATATTAGTGAAATTTGGTATAAAGTCTGATATTAGTTAGAAAAATTATATGAAAAAACCGATGAACCAATCGATACGGATGAAGTGAACCGAACCAAACATTCAAATTATTCAAGGTTTCAACATTTACTGGGTCAAGCTCAAGCATAATAATGAATGGGCCTAAAGCCCAAACCTTATTGATGCCAATAAACATTTTACGCTCTCCCGCCGAAGCTCTGTCTTCGTCCCGCCTCCTGTGCGCAAACACTTTTGACTTAGAGAAAGTGGAAGAACAAAATTTCCCGATACTCTTCTCCGTTTTGATTTTCTTACGATCTTTGCTTCAGATCTACCAGTTCCGGGATTCGTACGGAAGAATTGAGAGGCGGAGAAATTATGAGGGAAGAAGAAATTGAGAAGATCCGAGGCGTGGTTCGAGACTGCGTCAGTAAGCATTTGTACTCGTCGGCAATCTTCTTCGCCGACAAAGTAGCGGCTCTAACCAATGACCCATCTGACATATATATGCAAGCTCAAGCTCTATTCCTCGGCCGTCATTTCCGTCGCGCCTTTCACCTTCTAAACGCCTCGAAGATTGTCCTCCGAGATCTTCGATTTCGTTACCTCGCCGCGAAGTGCCTCGTAATTCTGATTTTCCCAATTTTATATTGTTTTGGAGGAGATGGGTTTTTGAATTTATAGATGATTTCGCTTGAAATTGGGTTTTTGGTGATAAAAGGGTTTTAGGGTTTATGGGTCATTTATGTGTTTTTTTCTCAGGAGGAATTGAAGGAATGGGATCAGTGTCTTTTGATGCTTGGTGATGCTAAGGTTGATGAAGATGGTAATGTGTATGACGCTAAAGATGGTAACGTAATTTACTTCGATAAAGATGGAGAGGACCGAGAGATAAATGTAAGTTTCTTAACCCTTTTCGAATGTATAATACTTCAGTTTAGATCTCGGAAATATCTGTACGAATCTAGAAAGTTAGTTCACGAATTTGTTTGAACTGAAATTGCATACCATTTGAGGTTGAAGGTTTATGCAAGTACCTGAACTGATATATGCAGGGGATGTCTTTTGCAGATATCATCAGCAATATGCTTTCTAAGAGGAAAAGCATACGGAGCCTTACAAAACCGTTCTCAGGCTCGACAATGGTCAGTTGTGCTTATTTCACCTATTTTTCTTGTTCAATGAATCATCTGTCATCTGCATCTTGATGACTGTGAGAAAGTGATCTTATTGATTTAGTGGTGCGACTTGAATTCAGCATGTATATAAGATTCACTAAAATACGAGTAGGAAATATTGGGAACTTGTGTGTATGATTGTGGTTTCTGAGAATCTTGAAGCTATTTAACTCATGAATTTCGGTTGGGATTGAAGGTATAAAGCTGCTATCAAGGCCGATCCTCTGTGCTATGAGGTATTTCTAACGCCTTAGTCAATTGCTGCTTGTTATTTCCAATTACCATGGGAAGTTGCCGAGCTAATATGGGAAGATGATATCTCCTCATTACTGTATATAGTAGTAAAAACCTAGTATCTCCTCTAGAAATCAGAAAACTGTTACATAGATGTGGTTTTTGTAATCTATCATTTCAGACTTTGGAATGCCTTATTGAAAGTCATATGCTTACATCTGAAGAAGGTAAATGATATTTAACGCTTTTTTGTTCTTTATTTTATTGTCTTATTGTCGTGTACATGACTAGATGGTAATTGAGACGTTAATTGACATTAAATTCAGAATCAAATCTGCTTTCTTCACTGCAATTTAGTCCAGAAGACGGATGGCTCTCTTCTTTCTATTCATGTTTGATAAAGAAGGTAAAGGTTTCTATGCCGTAATAAGTTTGATCGGATATGTTTCAATAGTTATGTGGCACTGATATGTGAATTTTGCTTGCTGATTCTCTATTCTGCTGAGTTCTTTTTGCAAGCATCTTTTCTGTTTCTTCTTGGTACTTATTAGTTCTTCATGTCCAGTATGACAAAGAGAGCACTGTAGAAGCTAAGTTCAAAAAGCTTGAGAACGAAACTAGTGGTAGTGTCTCTGGCTCATCTATGATCAGTACATTGGTTAATAACACTGATCTGTTGGCCTGTAAAGCTGAGTACTACCATCAATGCTGCGAATATCAGAAGTGTTTCGAACTAACCTCTGCGTAAGTTTTATATTACTGCTGATTTTTTAATTTAAGCAATATGAAACATGATGATTCTAGTGATGTGGACTCTTTTGATCTAATTTGGCAGACTCCTTGAGAAAGATCCTTTTCATCTGAAGTGTACCTTGGTACATTTGGCCGCTGCCATGGAACTTGGTAATTCAAATGAGCTCTATCTAATGGCATGCAATTTGGTGAAAGACTACCCTTCCAAGTGAGTATAAAATTTATAGCTCAAGCTATATGGCCATTGGGTTAGCATGTCAATCGGGATATAGTTCTTCTGTTTTTATCCGAATCCTAGCTTCGATATATAACCTATTTTATGGTTCAGCTTGTCAAGTCCATAAATCAACTTCGAGAGCATGATTTCTGCTGATTGTTTGTCTGAATTTTGTTTCTGTACTTGGTCTGGTTATAAATGCTTTCACATATTGGTGTCTGAACTAAATTATGAGTTAGCATGTGAGACAGAATTCCTTTGGTTGATGCTTTGCGGGTATATACTCATTCATGACCTTGTAGGGCTTTGTCATGGTTTGCGGTGGGTTGTTACTACTATTGTATCAAAAAGTATGGTGAAGCTCGGCGGTACTTTAGGTAATTATGCTATGGCATTATTCAGGATTGATCAACTCTAGTATGTAGTTGCAGTGGTATGTGTCTGACCTGAAGCTCCATTTCTTTGAATATGGTCTTGCAGCAAAGCAACGAGTATAGATGGCTCATTCTCAGCAGCTTGGATAGGCTTTGGTAATTCCTTTGCCGCCCAAGAGGAGGGTGACCAAGCCATGTCTGCCTATCGTACTGCCGCTAGGCTATTTCCAGGGTAATCAAGTTACTCTTATTCTCTTCAGAATTAGTGACTGTAAGTTTGTAACTTGTGTCTAAATGAATCATTCTAAGCCATGAAGCATTGTGGAAGTCTTCTTATTACGCTACAAATTGTGTTTTACAGGTTGAATCTTGATATTATCTTGTTCCAGGTGTCATTTGCCAACTCTGTACATTGGAATGGAGTATATGCGAACTCACAGCTACAAGCTTGCGGACCAGGTAACAAGTTATAATATGCTGCATGGAATCTTCAAATTATATAACTGATCTTTTGTGTGTATATTGTATTTACTTTGATCCGTTCTCTTGGTCCAGTTTTTCATGCAAGCAAAGGCGATATGCCCTTCGGATCCACTTGTGTATAATGAACTCGGAGTTGTTGCATATCATATGAAAGAGTGCGTTCCTTTTCTCTTTACAGTCTGCTTATCTCCTAAATTTCCAAATGCTATTAACGAGAAGCTACAAAACTGGGAGATGGTAAGTATCCAGTAAATTGAGTCAACAACATTTTTTTCCTTAGGTATGGTAAAGCTGTGCGGTGGTTTGAAAAGACGTTGGCCCATATACCATCTGCATTGACTGAAATCTGGGAACCAACTGTGGTCAATCTCGCTCATGCATATAGAAAGCTAAGGTATATTGGCGTAAACACAAGTACCATGATCTTCCTCTTATGTAGGCTATATTGTGTTATGAATGCAATGAAGTTATTGACTCGCGAAAGTTCTTATTAACAGGAAGGACCGTGAAGCTATTTCATATTATGAAAGAGCTCTTACACTATCAACTAAAAGCTTAAGCACTTACTCTGGCTTGGCTTACACTTACCACCTGCAGGTATTGAATAGTCTTTAAACACCGCTCATTTTCTTCTAAACAATTCTAACGCTGATTATCACAAAATCAAAGAGTAGCCTATTTTATAGCCGTAATTTTTCCACTTCCATCTCATTTTTGTCCAGGGGAATTTCTCAGCAGCCATCTCATATTATCACAAGGTATAATACACACTACTATATATGAGCAAACTTGTAATGATGTCCTTATAATTAGCATATGGAACTAAACACTTTATTGTTTCTCAATCATCCTCTCTGTATCTTTTCTCTATCCTCAGGCCCTATGGTTGAAACCTGATGATCAATTCTGTACCGAAATGTTGAACGTGGCTCTCATGGATGAATGTCAGAATGGGGTTGATTCAAAGGTTGAGTTCTGCTGAGAAACTGGTCAGTTTAATTTAGCTGCCTTTATTCTAGTTCTTGCTGTAATTTATCTGTACTACTATCATTGTGACGCCTGCAAGCATAACTTTTAACTTATTCCATGCATCAAAAACTAAGCGACTGTTACAATGTATTCTTTAAAGGGTCTACACACACTTCTGCTTTCCTTATTTTCCGGTATAACCCAACTTTTTACGGACCAGTAAACATTTGTGGATCCTGAAATTTTCTTAATGTATGAAGGGGCAGCTTTGTTTCTCTGCGGTGTTGTCTCCACTTTCTGTGGTTTTGGTCTCTGATATAGGAGGTCCCTTGAGCAGTTCCCCGAAAAGCTCTCCTGGATCATAGTAAATCTCAATCTCCTCTACTCGAAGCGATTCATCAACCTGTAGAGAAAGTAAGCAAATCCTGATGCTAGAGGTTTTAACCATTGAAAAATTATGAGGGACACAAATTCATGTTTCAGACATACCTTTAGAACTCCCAGACCGAGGAATTGAACCATTTCCCCAGTGGGAGCATGACCTTTGAAATTTCCTTCAAAGTATCCCCAGTGTCTAAACTTGAAGGCTATAACAGGTGGCCTGGAGTACACAGACAGTATTTCCCACGCAAAACCGCGTGGTAAAGCTGATCTGAAGGCATCATGTGATGACTCGAAGCTCTCTTCCTCTGGCTTATAATACTGAAACTCTTCAGGCAAAGAGTTCTTGAGCAAAGCATTGTAACTCCCAAGCTTAAGCGTTTCTTCAGCCGATAATCCTTCTCTCCCTGATAATTAAAAAACCACTTAAATCTTTGTTTGGTAATTATTCAGTTTTAAGATCATATTCATTAGGTGTTCGTGGTAATTACCATTGACAAAAAGCTTAAACTTGTCAGGGTTTATCGTCTTGAAGTCTTGTAAATGGATCTTGTGTGAGAACTCCATCTCCCAGGACTTGATCGCATTTTGAACTGTCTCTTCCAACGACCCTTCTGGCCATACCTGCGATCAAAACCAAACAAAATCAACAAATCAGAGTCACAAATAATACACATAGCACACACATTAAGTGAAACATTAGTAGTTAACCGAAGGACCTTGGTCTGGCCTTCTTCAAAGAGCTGATTCACACTATTGAAGTCTGGAGGGTGACCATACCTCCACTGGACCTGTTCTGAATCTTGAAGGATCAATCTATACTTATCTCTCTCTTCCGTAGTAGCCATATTAGCTTTTGATATACAGAGAGTTAGGCTTGTTTTTCTCTTTTATAATCTCGCAATACATGATGATATTAATATAAGAGTATTTAGTGGATCACTCTTGAATCTCGTTTCCCTAACCTCACTAATTTGACATTTTGAAGTTGTTAAGAGTCACAATCACATTTCTAGATATTATCATGACTAAGTTGCAACCAATAAACCACAGTTACTTCTTTGTCTGTCCAAATAAGCTTCTATTTCTATCCATAGAAATAATGACATGTTTGAATAAGAAATAAAAAAGCATATCCAAGGAAAATTACAGAGAAAGTCTTGTAACTTGTTTAAAAATATGTTTGTTCTCTGTCACGTCGGAACGATTCTTGATTTTTTTCTTTAACTTATTGCAAAAAACTAGTGAATTATTCGATACATTTATAGTTTTATGATGCTATAATTTTATGAAAAGGCCAGAATTGTTATAAAGCAATATTAGATAGACGTGTAGAGAGAGTTGGTTTTAATTACATGGGTTCTTTCTTCTTCGAAGAGCTTGTTCACAGTGTCAAATATTGGAGGACCACCGTATCTCCACCGTATATCTCCGGTTCTTTCGTCGTTTAAGATCGATCGGTACTTATCAGCCGCTAATTTTAGAGACGAAAGGTAGAGAGCATCCGCAGAAGAATCCATTTTTGTGAGTTTGCACCGAGATTATAAAGATAAGTAAATAAAGACTATGTATAGTAAGTATCGAGGTATCCTTTAAAGTTTAAACCTAAGTATGATGATGTCAGAAAAAGACACATGGCATAAAGGATACCTCGATACCCTAAGTATTACGACCAAACAAGTTAAAAGACAGATGGCATCATTCATTGGGCGATCTACCCATTCTGAACTTCAAAGTAAGCTCCAAACTATGTATGTGTAGGCATAAAAAAACTCCCTAGCTTAATGCATGAATTTAATTAACCCTGTGGTAAGTAAGATTTGGTAATATATATAGGATTAAGTTCAAATGGACAAAAAATACATATATCCTTTTGTTCTCATATTTGTATGACAAAAACGTGACTCCATCCATCCATCTATTGCCTAAACTAATTTTAATTGGGTTGTTTAAATTTCGGATTGGATTTGGTTATTAGTTTTTTTATAGAAAAACGATAACAGAATCTAAACATTCTTAATGAAACTTTAGTAACAACTAAAATAATTCATAAAATTCCAAAATAAAATAATAACATTATCCTTGACATCGTAAACCTAAAATAAAAAAAAAAAAAAACACAAAGACCCAAAACAAGCAGAAGAAACAAAATACAACACAACACTGTCCACCATTTGGTTTTGGGCATCTTGGCAGCTAAGGGCTTAGCCTTGAAAGGCAAAACCTTTGCTCCTTTCACGTGAGGTTGCGCATCTTTGAAAGGCAAAAACGTCACTCCGTCCATGTATATACCTTATCAGAAGCTTGGTCGGATGGATACATTTATCTTGATGGCGTGCACAAAGAGGTTGCTCAGAAGTTGCAATAAGGTATTTGTCATCTCCTTCACCAGTCACCTTAAACAAACAAACAAACAAAGTTCAATACAAGTCTAACAACATTCAGTAACAAGTTCCAATGCATAACTTTTATGAGGACTATATATTTACATATATAAGGTTCTTTAAAACTTATTATATTGTCAAATTTGGTTAATTGTTACACTTAATTTTAAGAGGTTTTAGTGTAATTAATAAACGACGGTTAAATACCTTGTAAAGTTCTTCATCAAACTGCGACAGCTGCGCGCACTTGGCCATGACAGCCTTGTTCATGAACAAAGGAGGATGCTCTTCTCTGTATCCTTTCTTTCTCAACAAGTTTAGCGCAAAGTTGGTAAGAGCTCGTTTAAGGAGTGCACCATCTCCTCCTAGAAAAAGGCTCTTGCTCCAGCAACTTTAACACCTAAGGCCAAAAAAATAGCGTTTTAATGAAACCCCAAAAGCACAAAAACCCAAAATTATTGTGTATTGAGCCTAGAGTGAGTGTAAATCAATGCTAACCTCCCTCGGTATCTAAATAATGGAGACGGTCAACGAGATCCACATGGTTAAGTAAAGCAGCCCGTGTTTGATCACCCCAAACTATATTCACGCTATTTTTTTTTTTTTTTTTTTTTTAACAAACATTTATATATCGATCTCACCATGAAGACAATAAAACCTTGAAAGAAAGAGAGCAACGGAAATGGAACTAACCTCATCATTATCAATTGTAACCGAGTCATGGACAAGATTAGGGACAGACTCCAATTTGGCTTCCAAAGCAGCAAAAACTTCACCAACTGTTGCCTCTTTCTCGGTGGAGCGTTGTTTGATAATCTAAATTTGCTGAATCTGATCAGTTGCCTCCGCGCCAGACTATATTACAAAGAAACACGAAACAAATCAGTCATCAATTTCAGTCAAGCTCAAATCCCTCGCCAAATATTGCATTCACACTAATATCTTGCCATGGTTAGTAAAATTTTCAAATAATTTCAGATCCTATGTATAAGCACAGCACAATGGATCTAATAGAAAGTTCCTCTTTAACAAAAGAAGCAAAGTAAACAAAAGAACAATCGAAAGAAACTAACAGTTTTGAGCTTGGCCACTTCCTTGTTTAGCTTGTTGAAGTCTTTTCGGATACCATCTAATTCATATTTACCTAAAAAAAACACAGAGATTTGATACCATCAATTAAAGCTCAATTTGTTCTCAGGAGAGAAGCAATGCGAAGCGAAAGAAAGAATATGTACCTTGACGCCATTCTTTGTGAAGCTTAATTATCTCATCAACGAGATCAACGCTTGCGAATCTCCGTCGCTGCGATGCTCGGATTATCTCCGGATTTTCTCGAAATAGATCGATGTCAACCATTATCGTACTCTTATCTGTAACTCAAACTGCCTTAAGGTATTTATGATTTGTGGAATAAGTGTGATCGTTGTTTTCTATTTATAGTTGCTTGATCAATTCCATGCGTCGGAAGTTACTAACATTCGGATATTTCCTTTTCTTTAACGTATTTGGATATTTCCTTTTTTCATCTGAAATTGATTAAATCAAAAAGTTTGGGGAAGAGGATGTTTCCTTATTAGATAAAGGAAATTTTCATAAACAGTAACCGAATAAAACATATGGCATTTTGATTGTGTTATTTACATGAACTATATATAACCACATTATAACATATCCCATGCGAAAGAGCAAACAGAGATAAACTAGTTGAATGATCTTCAGAAAAACCTTGCATGAAATCACTGTTAATCTTCAGATATGTAACAGTCAATTGTTCTCAATCATACCTCAAAAATCTAAAAGAAGTTGTGGAAGAATCCTCTCTAAATGAGTAGCTTCAATTTTGTCCATTCCCTCAGCTTCAGCGATTATAGCGGCACGCTGCACAGCCTCTGCCAATGCGATAAAAATAAAACTCTTCAGTTACTTACAAGTTACAACATGACTAACCGAGAAACTCGAGTAGTTTCCAAAAGCCAAACATGGATACTTGACCTGAGACAAAACTCTTGAGCAGCTCACAGCTGAGTTTCAGAGCATTTGCATTGGCTACAAGAACCAAACACCATAAGTATTCATCGAGAATCATACAAAAGTAAGTGAACAATGCATATACAAACCAGAAGCAAGCCTGTTCTTCTTAGATGTTCCCAGAGCAACCTGAAGTAAATGTAATGCATGATTTAGCATCACAAATGGTATCTTCATCACTATTTGAACATATCTAGAATCTCAGAAATCAGAAGATCATAGCTGTTACAGAACCAACCTCAAACACCAGTATCTAGTGAACGAATTACAGTATAAATCTAGAGAAGAACTGTAATTTGTGAAAATTCGAAAAACCGAGGAATTGGAATAGAATACCTCAGCTTCCGTAGCATCAATGGCATCGCTTCTCTCCCTTTCTGCATCGCAATCGAAAAAAAAAGTCGCCGATAAATCAAAACCAGAGAAGATTCAACATAAGCGGATATAAGTTACTCGGAAGAAACATAGATTGGTACCGCGAAATCTTCGGGCCCAAATGTGCTTGAAAATGGCGTGAATCAGATCCTAATTCCATGGAAATCGAAGGTAAGTATATAGAAAATCATCGAATGCAGACAATAAAACACCCCAAGGAGAATGAAGGCGCGAGAGGAGATATTACAGAATCGAAGGTATTGTTCGCGTCCATGTCGTTTCGCGCATCTAAAGAAGCTTCCTGGTGCAAAAATCAAAACGGAGACCGATAAAAACTGAGAGAAATCGTTTTTCAAAAAACTAGAATCATGGAAATCACTACCATTACATCCAAAGTCAGACAAAGACAAAAAAAATCACAAAGACAAAAAAAATATATACCTTAAGATTTCGATACAACGAAGGCAGAGATTTACAGTGAGACGGCGAGGAACGGCGACGAAAGCGAGCTCCGACGGAGAAGAGAAATGGAATTAGAAAGACGATGAAGAAAACTCGAGGGCAGATTTAAGGGGGAAAAAACCTATGCATCCAAACGACGGCGTTTTCAGTAAATTTGCAATATGGAGGAGTAAGACCGGCCCAGTAATATTCAGCCCATAAAGCCCAGCTTTTTGTAACCCATATCTGAGTCTTACTCGGTTCTATCCGAGTTTAGAGATTTACTGGTTCGATTTGATTTCGCCAAATTTATTGTCAAACCAAACCAAAACTTAAATTTCAACCAGACTTAAAGTTCAAGATGATTGATCCAACAAAAAAGCTCTTGTTAGTTTCAGACCTAAGCCTAAAGTATGATGTATAAAGAAAGATGTATGATTATTAAACAGAGGAATCTCAATCTTCTTTAGGACTTGATACTACATCAACGAGATACTGATTCAACTTCTGTCCAAACGTCTTCACAGAGAATGATTCAACGACATGTTTCCTCGCTTCAGTTCCCATTCTATTCCCCAACTCGGGATTCTCGATGAATTTAGCCATCGCTGAACTGAATTCTTCTGGAGTCGGTTCACAGAGATAGCCTGTTACTCCGTTCTTTACTGTCTCCACGGGGCCACCGCTGTTGCAGGCTATTACGGGTTTGTATGCAGCCATTGCTTCTAATGGAACAATACCAAAATGTTCATCCTAGCAATTCGAAATGGACCATGAGTGAGATGAGATTGAAACTTGGAGGGAGTACGTTAGAAAATAGATAGTGGCTTTACCGTTGGTGTGTAGAGAACGCACAAGCAGCTTGAGAGAAGTTTGTTTCTTTCTGCGGTTGAACAAGATGTGATGAACTTTACTCGATCAGAAACTCCTTCTTTCTCGGCTAAGCTTCTGAGCTCCTCCAAGTACTCTACATTCTCTTTCAATCGTTCGTCATATCCACCTGAACAACGGAATTTTCTTAGAATGCAAGCAGTAAATCTTCATTCAACAAAGATTATGAAAAAAAAAGGAATAATATAGTACACTTGCCTGCAACAGTAAGGGTAACATCACTCAGATTTTGCTTATGTTTGCATAGAATAGCAAAAGCAGACACGGCTAGATCAATGTTCTTTTTCCTCTCAAAACGGTTTATGGAGAGGAAATTCAACCTGCTCGAGACCAAGGAAAAGAGAAGAGCCTATAGAAACCGGCAGATAAATATTTGTTTGTAATGTGAGAGCTTGATTTTCTATCCTGGAAATTTGGAGTTCAGGGATATACAATACTTATACGCATGCGGTTCATTGAACTGATCGATATTGACTGCTGGGTAAAGAACAGCTGGGCGACTTCCTTTTGCATGAAGACGCTTAAATGTTTTTGCGAATGTTGATGCTGTGAAGTTACTGTTAACAAGGATCATATCAGCCATTCCTGCACACCCGCAAATGATACAAGAACAACTGGTTTCAGATGGATGGAAGTAAGAGGAAATGAAAACAGAGGTAGCGAACCAAGGGCTGCATTGTTAATGAATGAAACCAAACCTGTAGTTTGTTCTTCGATAAAGTCAATAGGTTTCCGATACATCCTCCTAAGTGCAGTTGTATGCTTAGCTAACAAGAGATCCGGGAAATGGCAGTAGAAAACAACCTAGATCCAAATATGTTCAAGATTAAGCTATATTGTATAAACTGATCACAAGATATGATTGAGTTAAAGCAGAGTTTTGAATACCTTTGACGACTTTTTGAGTTTCAACAATGGGACTACGACTGAAACCTGGTCTGCTAGTATAACATCGAACGAAGACCATCCCAAAAGAACACAAAGAGCAACAAACAAGCACCTCAAATATGCACACACTGCGTGTAGACGATAGAAAATATGCCGTGGCAAGAATGAACCATACACCGTAACTTGAAATATGCCTGGATAGTTGTTAAGACATAAACTATAAATCTCAAACCAAGATTGTATAACGCTTACAAATTTAAAGAATACACTAAAACTAATTGGGGAAATCTTCGAATTTAGGAACCAAATGGGAATCAAGCTTAATCGTGACTCACCGGAAAGAGTTTCCTCGAAGCATCGAGATTTGTCGTGGTGAGAAGTGAAGACATGAACTTTATGTCCGTGAGACACAAGCTCAACCGCCGCATCGACGATCAATCTCTCTGCTCCACCTGCATAAACCACCAAAAACACAAGGAAAATTGCCAATTCAACGCAAGATAGATCCCAGGAGAAGGACGAACGATACGAGCGGAAGAAGGCTAATCCTGGAAAATAAAATCGAGAAAGCTTGATGAAGAACGTACCTATTCCAAGATCTGGATGAATAATGGCGATGTTCATCTTTGAATCTTCTTTTCTCCCCATTTTGATCTGATTTTGCAGACTCACTGGCTATGTTTTTTTGTGCTTGCGTTTTCCTGAAAATTATGGACGATTTGGGTTAGTCCATCCCCAACTAGCCGGCCCAGAGAAGCCCAACAGGATATTAATTTTTTTTAATATACAGCAATTATTTAATTTTTTGTTGCATATTTACCCGAAACAGCTCCAGATGTTTTGGAATTTCCAAAACGTCTCACCGTTTTTGATAATTTATACAAATGTTCAATCTATTGGTATCTTCAAAATTGTCCCAGATCTTTTGGTATTTACAAAACACGCCGAGCTTTTGATAATTAAAATCTTTCCTCAGCTCTTTGTGTATTTACAAAAATGCATATAGCTTTTGGTATTTTCATTACTACACCATATCTTTTTTATTCCAAAACTGCCCAGCTCTTTTGCTATATATCAATAAGTAACATACTTTCCGATATTTGGTATCGGAAAAATACCCCCCTAATGGCCGTCGCAAGTCAATGAAGATGATGCAATTTATAATCGTGAAAACGTATAAATTCTGTTTCATAATCTAGTGTTTATATATAAATAAAAACAATTTAATCAATGTCTTACAACATTATTATCATCTCTAAAGTTTTAAAATGGGAATGTTGGTTAGAATACTCCAAATTTCTCAGTGAGAAAAGAAGAGAGTATTCTTCATTTATCAAAATTCAGAATCAAAAGATGGGTATAAACATTGTCTTTGATGACTCCAAACCAAGTCTGGCAAGCCATAAGAAGTTTGATGAGATGCCGAAATCGTACCTGAATATTTAGTGGCTTCCATTAATATAACTTCGTTTTATCTCGACTCTTGAGTTGAATTTCCAGATGAGAACAATATGTTATTTGATCATGCCTCTGCGTAAACAAAAACATAAATCACAGGTTCAGGCAATGATTAGGCGTGATCTAGTACGATGTATACATATTATCTACTAACCAACGCATGTCTCATTGTTGTCCTGTGGCTTATCAGCTGTATCTTCGCACATATGATCCTGAAATGATATACAATTCAATGGTTAAAGAAAAGGAAAAGAGAGAGTTCTTTCTCTTGGTATAGTTTTTTACCTCGATAACGGCTGATGGCTTCTCACTGATCTGGTCAGCATTAGATTCGACAAGAGGAGCACCTTCTTTCACCACTCTACGTGGAAGACTATCAATATCCCAGCCAAGTAGTTCACAGAGAAACCGAGCAAAAGCCTTGTGAGCTCGTTTTTTCATTTTCGGTACTTTAGTACAATGCTGAACAAGCCCATGACAGTGTTTGAATCTCTTTATCATTTTCTTCTCAGTCGCGGAACAACACACCAGACAGATAAAATCTCCACCTTCAAAATTTTTCTCATAGTAACCCTTGAGCTCAACGTTCTCTGAGAAGAGTCGAGATACTACCTCCAATTCCTCGGACAAATTCTCATCACCATTCTCCTTGATTTTGTCAGCTGAATCAGCAGTATCCTTGGCAAAGATGCCTTTCAAAGCTTCTGATCCATTCTGTTGCATTTGTAACACTGCAGCCTTTGCTTGTTCCTTAACAGACATGTCCTGTTGTTTCTCCTGAGGCTTCTTTAAGTCTGAAGGCAGCTCAGGTGCACATTCCACAACCGCCTCACCCGTTGTCTGTTAACCATTTAAATAAAGAAAAACAACAACATCAAAAAGAGCTCAAGTATTTCTAGATGACCAAACCAATTCAAAAATACAACAAAAGGTTCATAATGAACCAGCAAATTCATCTTTCATCATCATGGTCAGGTCAAAACTTTTCCTTACAACAACATAATAAACTAGTCACTGATCAGATCTTTAACCGGATTCACACATGCAAATCAATCATCTTTTTTGAATTGCAATGCTAACTTCATTCAATGTATCGATCTACATACGAATTCCAAATATTTCAGAAAGTAATAAATCAAACCTGAAAATCCTTTTGGCTTGAAGCAACTGGATTGTTAACATCCCAACCAAGAACATTGCAAACAACCTGTGCAAGAGCTCTATGTTGAATTTTCAAATCCGTCTTATGAATAGCAAGTGAATGCTGAGCTAAAGCCAAACAGCTCTTGAATTTCCGAACACTTTTCTCTCCAGTGCCACCACAAACCAAACACCAGAACTCTCCATTCCCAGAATTCTTCACATAGTATTCCTTCAGCTTCTCGTTCTCTTCAAACATTCTCGACAAAAACTGAAACTCTTTAGAAGAAGATCCTTCTTTTTCTAAAGACTGATCTTCATCTTCATCATCACTATCCGACCCCGACCCATCTCCTCCGGCGACGGAGCTATCTTCTTCGCCGGATTTTTTGCCGAAGAACTCACGACAGGTGCGATGGATATCTCTCTGAAGCTTATTCACAGCGAATTTCTCCTTTTCCTCCTCCGAAGCAGGTCTCGCCTTCTTACACGGCTTGAATTCAGGCCATCCAGATCCCGTAGGAGGAGAACGAAGGAGTTCCTTCACGGGCCATTCTCGACCTGAATCGGGTCTTGGGCGCTTGTTATTGTATAGAATTTGAGGATGGTTAGGGTTTCTGGGTATGATCTGAGGACGAACGGCACCATAGCGAGAGAGGAGATGCAAATCCGCCGGTGGGATGTAATTCGGCCTGGATCTTTGAACCGGGTCGTGAATTGGGTAGAAATTCGGGCTAGGGATTGGATTCCGGGTCGGTGGACCTTGGTGCCATAGAGAGTGAAGGTAGATTACTTCCTGCTTCAGAGATTCATCGTCGTAAAGATTCATACTTCTTGTTTCTGCTTTGCCCTCAAAGACGAAGATTTTCCGGCGCTGCAGAAGAATTTCAGCTCCGGTTTTGTCATAGTTTACTTTTTCATTTATTAGTCCCTCGTTTTGTTAATAATTTACCATTTTAACGCCCAAACTTTTACTTTATATATATTTTGAACCCATTTCTCTGTTTTTAACAAGTTAAACCTTACACTTTGACTTTTTAATATTTCCATCCCAAATCTCTCATTCTTGTAAGTTAAACCCCAATTTTCGCTTTGTATATTTTCACCCCAATTGTTTGTTTTAACAATTTTTTTGTTTTGTCGTCATGTTTTTAACAGTTAAACCCTTAAACGTTTACATTTTCATATTTTCACACCATTTCTCTATTTTGTAACAATTAAAACATAAGTTTTCATTACATAACATTTTAACCATATTTCTCTTGCATTTCTAAAATTAAACACTTCAAAGCGATCATAAACTATAGGATTTGCTTATATGTACAGAAATGAATCTTCCATTCTTTAATAATGATGATAAATCACTGCAAGATGATTCGTAAGATGTTTGTCTTCTCTGTTCTTGAACAAAGACATGGTTTTAATTTGATGGATTCTGATAGAGAAGTAAGATGAGATCTGGTTCGAATGGCGCTTGAGACAAAACTAATATAACATGTTGTAGTTTCGGACCTAAGGGGATTACAGGCTCCCGAACTTCCTGGTAATTCAAAAAAAAAAAACAAGTTTTGACAATTTCGTATCTCATTGGCGAGTTTACACCTTTCACTTTGGATTCCATAACTTTTAAAATCATATTTTGTATTACATCGCGCTATGATATCATGTTAAATTTTCTAGAATTCTAAATTACGACGAATTGACAAATATATTAATCTAGGTTCATCTCACTTTTGATATTATGTTCCTAAATAGTTTTGGTGGAAAACACAATGCTAGGTGTGAATAGTGTTGTTCACGTTATCGTGTTTTGAATTTCATCGCTAAATATTTTGTCAAATCCAACTTGTCTTATTTATAGACAATACAAAGAACTTTTACCGTCGTCATTATCAAACGTTAAATAGCTGGGATTTTTTTTTTTGTATCAAACATCTATCCTACAAAGACCAAGTAACTCGAAAGTCATAAAACATAAATAAATACACCGACAATTACTTTTGGTTCGGTAGTCTTACACAGTTTCTCTCTTAGTGGGGTTAAACTAGGCGAACATTAACTCAAAAATCCAGCAATACATGCTTTATGCTTCCATTATGTGGGCAAGAGACTCGTTCAAGTAGATTAATTATAACCAAAAATCGAGATTTTGCTGTTTAGTTCGTACATTTACACTCGCAACTCAAAAGTTACCCCGAAATATATGATGGTTTAATTAGTCTTAATTATACTATGCACATATATATATGTAAGTCATCGTATGTGTAAGAGTGATAGCATTAATCAACATTACTATAACTAGAACGAAGTAAATTTTTTTTTTTGGGGCTATATTTTCAAAAAAAAAAAAAATCAAGTAATATCCATCAAGTTCATTCCTATCTCTATATCGCTAATCTGATATAATCAGAAGTCTATGTAATCAAGATCTGATTTTTGCATTTGTTTTTGCGTTTACATAAATACTATTTGAATTTATTTATGAATTCCAACCACAAATGTAAACGTGTGAAGATGCAATCATGAATGTGTTAATATAATTTGGATCCTAAATCTTGACATTAATTCGAAAATTACTTATAAAGGTTTACAAACTAAGAGACTTACATTCATTTTTTGCCGCGGCAAGTTTTACTATGATCAAATTACACCTTTTTAATGTTATTTTCGCTTTTAACCAAAGGGATAAATTAAGTATATTATTATCACTGTTATGAGGAAGATGAATATACAGGGAAGAAAATCATAGAAGAGGCGAGCACATGAATACCTAGAAAAAGGGTTTACCATTTCTTTCCAAGATACACATCTACTAGTGATCTGCATGACAGTCCAAATTGATCAGGGTCAAATTCGGTCGTCATATCGAATAGTCGATCCAAAAGATTAGACTCAAGAGACAACAGTTCATGAAGATCTACACTTATTCTACTCAATAAGACATAATTAATTTAAAGGCATCCATGGCTTTATTTTTCCTTAATCACTACAAACATGTGCTTAAGGATAGTATTATATATATAGGCTCCAGTTTAAACTACATGATTAAAAGTATGGTATAAAAATGTATATTCTAGCCAGAACATTAGTCGTATGCTATATATTATATATATTAGGTTGCTACATGGTATGAATTTAAAAACAACAAAAAAATTCAGTTTCGTGATTTTTTGTTTCAATTATAAATACCCTAAATACTTAAAAGGAGCAAACTCACACACTTAAGGTCCAACAAGAACTAATTTACCAAGAGAACAAGATATAAAATCTATAATGTACAATTCTTTTGATAATCAGAGTATTGAAACAAATGTATAACATCTATAAATATTCATATAGTGATCGATGTATATATGATGTTACAGAAAAATGTATATTCATACACACTTGCAAGTTGCATCTAGCCAAACCGAACTAGGGTTTTCTGGTGTGTGCGCTGTATACTCTCTATCTAGGGTTTACAGTGTATATAGTTAACCGAACAGAAAATACGTTCGTCATATGAAAACCGCAACTAGGAAAAAAGTGAGTATCTATTCAAATGTTTAATTTAGATAATCATATATATAGTTGTGGCGTATGTATAAAACTGAAGTCGCTTACTACAAGATCTATTTCAAATGCATACATATTTTAGAATTGTAGATAGATCATAAACGTAGTTATTAATTGAAAATATAGAGAAACTATAGAGTGAAATAAATGCTTACCATTAATTAATCCCACTTTTGTTTTATTATATTTTGTTTGTTTGTTTGCTAAGATTGCAAGTTGGAGCTACTACTAGTTCCCGTAGTACCACCTTCATCATCATGACTCCTCACAGGATTCCTCTTCTTCTTCTTCCTTTTCTTGTACGGAACCCCTCTTGCTTTTGCCTGTGAATCTCTCACTTCCCTCAGAAAAACCCTAATTCCGCCGCCGGCAAAAGGGTTTCTCTCTGGCAAACCACCGTTCTCCTCGTAAGCTGCTCTCAGCCGTCCGATCAAAGCATCTAAACTCCCCCACGCTTGTTTCAAAGGACAGTTACACTGTCCAGCTGGCTCAACTTGTCCGAAGAAAACGCATCCATGGACATGAACCTTTGTCTTTCCGAATTGGTCAAGATATTGGAGGAAATCTAGGATATGATTCGAGCCACACTGTGAGATGTGGACCGGTGGCTGCTGGTTACGCAGGTATTGACAAAACGTGTTCCAGTCTCGCCGTTTCTGTGACTCATACCTACTTAACGCTGGTGGGTTAGGAGGTGATTGTGGTTGTTGCAGTTGCGGTTGCGGTTGCGATTGGGGTTGAGATGAAGATCCTTCTGCTATGCCTTTGCCTTTGTTCCTACAACTATCCATGGCTTCGATCAACTCGTGTTGATATATAGATCGAGGAAGATCACTACATGACTAGTAGAGATGATTCATAAGATTTTTTTGTTGGTTATTTTGGGTCTTTGAAGGAGAAGGAAAGAAAGAAATATAGAGAAACTATGTCAATGATAGTGGGGGAAAACTTTAGAAAAAATTCTACACTAATTAGAAATAATCTTATCATATTCTCGCTTAAATTATTTGATGGGAATATATATATAGATACACACGTAGCATCAAATCAATAAGGGGTAAAAGACTAAAAAGGCTACTAGTGCTCACTTATTTTATTTTCTTGTCAGCAAAATTTAGTGTGAACAAATCCTTTTTTTCATAGGTGAGGTCGTTTTTTGGTTAAAAATATAAATGAGTGGTATTCTAATTTATTTTAAACCAAACAAATATAAAACGTAGATGTATATATCATTACCAAATTAAGTAAATGCAAATAATTAGATTATTTAATTAGATAGCAAATTAAGTGATTAATGAGGGAGACAGGAGTCAGGACCCACGAGAGTGCTTTAGTTATTTCTTTTTCGATCGGCAGACCTATCAAATTATTTTCTCTTCCTTTAATATGTACGATTAGCATTTAAGTATTGTTTACTATTTGCTTTATTTATATATTTTTTTGAAACTTTATTTATATATCTGTTGCCATTAAAATGAAAATTATGTTTCCATTCAGCTTAGCAATCATTGTCAATTAATCAAATATTACCTCCTTGTTAAGTGTAAGGAAAGAAAACAATAATCCTACAAAATACAAATGATAAATAACACAAAAACTGGTTTTTTTCTTCTTTTTTGTTCAGCATAAATTTTTAAACAACAATATATCAACGTAGAACCGTAGCAAAAACTACAATCATTTTTTTTTAGGAAAAAACTACAATCATTTTTACAGTAAGCGTTTTATTTGTGCATGTAAGAACACTCTCAATGATGAGATACTTTGCTAGAGTATCTCATCATATATAATACTAATATTTTTTATCAAGTCTAATTTGTATAATTAAATGGAAATTAAAAAAAAGTTTGAATCAATTATGTTGTGACTAGTGTTACATGAGTCTTTTAAGTTTTTATGAGGATTTTTTATTTGAAAAATCCATTTCTTTTTCTCTTCTATTTTTTTTTTAGTTTTACTAATTTTTTAATGTGAGAAACCCACTTAAATTTTTTTATTGGAAATGCTCTTTAAGAAGTCAAGACAGAGAAACGGATTAAGGCTGTGAATAAAGCCCATTGGACTTAGTGTTACTGCCCAATTATCAAATCGCTCTTTAATTACAATATTTTATTACAAACAAATACGATTCTCTCAAGTCTCAAATAGAACCGAGACAGATAAATCTGTGGAGGTCCCGATCCTAAAGATCCGCGATGGACGCTTGCATTTACTTATTTTACAATTTAGTTGTCATCTACAGAATTTTATAAATTTTATAATTAATATTCATATTATTAATTATTAAGAATCTCTCTTTTTAGCTGCCACTGAGCTACTGACCAATCATTGTTAGAAAATTACATCTAATAAACTTGGTGAATATCCATGATCCAACAGTTTATTTGAATAGTTTTAAAAAAAAAGGTTTTTTGGATTCCCTTACTTTATATAAAAAAAACATATTACCTACCTACTCTCCTAGGTTTTGATTTTTGTAAATTCACTGAAAATCGTTCTTAAAAGAATATTCAATCTACGGCTTTCTTACATGTACTCATTCAAACAAGAAAACGGTCCCACGGCATCCAAATCAAATCATTAACTAATAGACAAATATAAAATGTACAACATTATCGAACTCAATCATGTTACAAAAGCATTAATTACTTAGTGAAGGAAAAACACTATCACATCTATATGTGATATATAACATTTATTTGGAAAATTTTAAAAAGACATACGTTTTATATACTTATTTCTTATAGTGAATCATAACTCCCTCGCTGATTATTCATTAAATTATTTATTTAATGCAAATAACTCTCCTGAAAACTTTCAATACTTGATGTAACCAATTGAAGTATTGACTTCTTTGATGAGGGTACCAAAGTATAGGAGCAGTCAAACATTTCTTCTCCTTCTCTTCATAGAAAAAAAGCCCAAACACTTGCAATCTCGATCACACTTGGCCTTGCAATCACTTACCGTTGTTGGGCCTTCCCCGTTATCCAAATACTCCACCCCCACAATCTTATAATAGTTTACGGGTTTACCCTTATTTCCACAAAACTGCGTCGTTTTAGGCCGCGAGCAAGTTTTACTCCATCCAAACAAACCTTTAGGAGTAGGGCACGCGATGCACATTCCATCATCGGAGTATCCAAACTCTCCCCAATAAGGCTCCCAATGGCTCTCCGTTTTTGGTGCGATGCGATTACCCTAATCGTTGCTTACCAACGAATGTTAATCCGTTTTGGGTGCGATGCGATTCATTAACTTTTTGAGTGTTATTACTACTTAATAAATTGTACATAACTCAAATCGCACCAAAAAGCTACGATTGTGGTGCGATTAGGTATTTTTATTTTACATTTTACAATTTTACCTTCATTTATATTTGATAATCATATTAAAATTTATAATTAAAATATAATATCACAATTTTTTGCGAGAAAATACGAAAAATGCGTTTTTGGCGGGAAAATATGGAAAATGCGTTTTTGGCGGAAAAAAATGCAGAAAACGCGTTTTATGCGTGTTAACAAAAAATAATTTGTATTTGTAATTTTTATTAGTAATCAAATATTTTTGTTTTACGTTTATATTTAATGTTAAAAATACAATAATACATTAAAAAATCAACACATTAAAAATGCCCTTTTAGTAATTTTGCATTCTAATCGCATCCGAATCGTATTGTCATTCACAGATATAAGATAATCACATCGCACCCAAATCACATTTCCATTCAAAAGTTTAACTAATTGCATCGCTTCTAAATCGGATTGTTCCTCACATGAATCGCAGTCAACACCCAAAACGAAGTACCATTCGGAGCCTAAGTCGGTAAACCGCACCGACAGATGTAATACCACGAGAAGAACGAGAAAGACTCGTCCCATATTTGATACGTGGCCAGATCTAAATACGAGATGGCTTTAAAACTCCCATCGGATCTAAGGCTTAGATACGATATGGTTGCGTTGTAATTAACTTTGTTTAAGTGGATCGTCCCAAACCCACTTGTACTGGACCTGGACTGAAGTAAACGTCTCTTGTTATTGGGCAATGAGCCTGGAACTAAACGGAGTGCGTAAGCTGACAGCTCCGATAAATTTTGAAACTCACGTCTAACGGTAAACGTAACGGACCCACGAAAGTCTATGTTTCTCCCTTCACCATTCCACCATACGGTAACAGTTGACCTGTTTTGTTAACGTACATAACCAAAAGGGACTTGGGATACAACTTTAGAAGTTGTTGCAATGGCGAGTAGCTACTAGGGTTAACGATATTTTAAGTAAAGACATCGTTAATATGGAGATTTGAGTAATGTAGTTGTGAGATGAATGATTTAGTAATATTGGTCATGTGAGTGTGTTTATATAGGTTTTATTTCGAATTGTTAGTTGTCTTTGTTTAAAAGTCGCAAGTTTTAAATTGCAACTTGGCTTTTGTTCAAGAAAATTGGCGCTCTAGAGGGAGTGACGGTGAGAGATGATGAGGTACACTATTTTAGGATATTTTAAGTATTTTTATATGCAAAAGTATATAGAAATTTAGGAAATATCTGTCTAAAGGTTATTAATTGCATTTAAAACGAATTAGTATCGACAACGTATAAAATTATATAATTGAGGATATAATTATTGAGGATATAATTATAGAAATTTTTTAAATTATAGTTTTGTATAGATAGAAATGAGACAAGCAACGTTCTTTGGTCGTGTCCTCGTGGGTAGGGCTCTGAGTTTTCAACTCACGTGTACGCGTTTGTATACTATTCCTTTTGAGTAGCTGTGTGAATCGAATACAAAATAATTGCTGAGAAAATATCCAACGCACCAAATTATTGAAATTTTTTTTTGGGTGAAACCAAATTATTGAATTATTGTATACTCTATATATTAATTGAGGAGACACTAATGTGAAAATCATATGTATTACTCAATGAGAGTTTTAAGGAATATGTCATTCAAATTAACTACTGAAAACATGTCAATTAATTCTACATATTCTTATTAATTTTATAGCATAAACTCATTAATACATGTTTTGCAAGTCCAACTAAATATAATTTTTAGATTTACCATATCATATATTTTTTAAACTTCTTTTATATTTTAAAAGCTTTTTACTATTATATTATTTATTGTGTATATATTAAAAACTTTTTATTACTATATTATTTATTGTGTATATATGTATTTAGATTAATATGATATATAAAATATTTACACATTTCATTATTGGAAAATATATATTGCTTTTTGTTTATTATATCCGACAGATTCATATAAATCTAAAATTTATCTGATTTATCATATGCTATATAATTTACACGAATAATAAAAATTAATTTTACACTTAAATATATTGAAATAAATAACATTTTTATATGTTCTGATCAATTGCACATAAAAACATTAAAACTGATGGCATCAAAATATGTTTGATTACAATTTAACTTGATTATACTTATCCACAATGCATATCAATTTGTAAGTTTATAAATATTAGAAATCATATGATTTGTCAGACACATATATATTAAAATATATTTATTCATTTAATGTCACGTTTGGCGTGGATCAAAATCTAGTATCATATATTTAGGTTGTCCATAAAATAAATCATCGATTTGAAAGGTTGTGATATATAATGGGAACGAGAATCTAATATCAGGAGAAAACGGATATACTATGATTATGTAAAAAATCCTGCAAACGTCGAAGAAATATATATACATCTGATAATAAAATGTTTTAAAATGAAAATGTAGCTTCCATAAATCATTACCTCAAGGTTAGAGATTATAGATTGAGTGTCTGGTACTTCCAGTTTAGAGTAAGCATAGATTCCTTGCCAAATTAATTCAATAATATTTTTGTTACCGTAGATATTCTGTAAGCATAGAAAGGTACTATTAGTCTACAACAAAGCATCAAAGCCTAATGAGCTGAAAAGACAACGAGATACTTAAAGCTTCATAGTACTTTGATTCTGATAATTTAATTATCAATACATACCAGAGTCTATAGATACAGAGTATATCATGCCAAAGGCTTTTAAATAAAAATGTTACAAGTTTATTATAAACACTGTCTCATTATTAGCGGCACTGGTTATTCATTAAAACTCTAAGAATCCAACGTTGGATTCGGTATAATATATATCGCGAAAAATACACTAGTATTTGATGTAAGCAATAGAAGAAGTGTTTGCATTTTTGATGAGTGTACCAAGAAGAGGAGCAATCAAACATTTCTTGTCCTTCTCCTTGTAGAAATACCCCAAACACTTGCAATCTCGATCACACTTCGCCTTGCAATCGTTTACCGAAATCGGGCCTTGTCCATCATTCACATATGGACCATTAAAATGCTCAACTCCAACGATCGTATAATAATTGAGCGTTTTACCTTTGCTTCCTCCACCGCAAAACTGTGTCGTTTTAGGCGCGGAACATTTCTCGCTCCATGCAAACAAACCTTTCGGTGTAGGACATCCGACGCACATTCCACGACTACAATAACCAAAATCGCCGCAAAACGACGGTAAACCGCATTGGCGAACGTAGTAACTTGAGAAGAAAGCAAAACTCTCTTCCCATTCGAGATACGTAGCGTCAGGGAAATACGAGAAAGCCTTGAGGCTACCATCGGATCCGAGTCTTAGGTACGAAATCGTTCCATTATAGTTGACTTTGCTTAGGTTTATAGTTCCGCCTCCGCTTCCAATTGGTCGGACTTGGAGTAACCGACGGTTATTACTAGGACTAGCCGTCGTTATTGGTTGTGGTGCTGGTTCTAGGAGTAGCTCGTAAGCTGACGGCTCCGTTACATTGTCGAACTCTCGTGTAACCGCGAACGTTACCGTGCCACGGAAGTCATGATCGGTCCATCCACCGTAAGCTAAGGGCGTACCGGTTTTGTTGACATACATGGTTAAACCTTTGTTATCAAGAACCATACTGTACGGACCATCTGAACCGTCCATGTCGGATGTACGGCTAACGAGTTTGTTAACTCCGTTGACTTTTAATGACTGTCCGGTGAGAAGTGTGTCGGTGGGGTGGTCGAAACTCTGCCACACGAACTTGCCGTTTTTGTCGTGAAGCACGATGTTTCCATTGGGTAGGATCTGGAACCCGGTTACGCCTTTGTTGGCTGTGTTAGTCTGCCACTTGACTTGACCGTCTAACTCAGCGAGTACGAGGTTACCGTCTCGGCCAAGTGAGAACGTTGAGTTGTCTCCGACAGGGTTGTTCCGGTTTGCGTCCCAGATCCAACGATTGAAGTCCATGTCACGTCTCACTCCGACTCGGAGAGCTAAGACGTAGGCGCTTGGGGTAGTATTGTAAAAAAAGAGCTGGAATGGTCTTGTGAAGAAGCTCTGATTCTCTGATTGGATGAATCGGTAACTCGCGTCGTACTCGGTTATGTATGGTGCGTAGCCTGGTTCGTTGAGGACTCTGAATTGTTTCTCTGGAGGGACTTGGGCTATAACCACTGAGACAGTGAAAATGGCAAGTGCTAGGCATAAGAAGATATTAAATCGAAGCATGATTGCTTTTTTTTCTTTTTCTTTTCTTGTTATGAGATTCGAGTAGTGGAATGTAATGATTTTGTAGGTGTATTTTGTGAATTGTGAGTGTGTGTATACTATATATATAACTTGGTAGCTTTGGACCTTTGGGTCTATTATTTTGAAAAGTCCAATAAGTTGTGCAAATGGTGACTTTTAAGACAGATCAAGCAAATTTGTGGTGTACAGTACAAGTGACCGACGGCTGATTTATTATTTGGATATGAGAAAAATATCCGGGTGAGTAATTTAGAATTTAGGAATTTCTTTAAAAAAACTTAAAATCAAAATAACTTTATTAAAAATTAGCTGAATTACCCATCACATTTTTTACCTCTATAAAAGATATTGTATTTTGGAGGTTTCAGGTACCAATCTTATTGAACTAAACCCATTCTCCGATTTTTATTTATTACTATAACTCGTTTTATATACATTATCGATCCAAATCACTACAACCTAGTATATTACATAATCTTTGTTTCACAATGGCAAAACAAACATTTACGCCAGCTTTTAGTAGTGGAAATTATAAAACATGATTGTGAGTCTTATTGTGTATTTGTGATGGATGAGCTAGCTTTGTGTTTTATCCGATGTAATGCAAGTAAATTTAACTTTCAATCGGATAAGATAAGACCACAAAACTTGTTCAAATTTCTCTACCAAGGGACTTATTCCATGTGGCTTGTCCAACTAAGAAATAGCTATTGGACTAACAAAACCTAAATGTCCAATGAGTTAGAGGAACAACGAAATATTTGGGCAAGCCTGAATCAAACTCAAGATTCGACTAAGCAGACAATAATATTTTGATTATCAAAGGTATATGTAGATAGTAAATAAAGCCAATAATACAAATACGCCCGATTTATTCATTAAGATCGCTAATTGAATCCAACATTGGATTCTATAAATAAACCTCGCGAAGAAGACACTAGTATTTGATGTAAGCAACAGAAGAAGTGTTTGCATCTTTGATGAGTGTACCAAGAAGAGGAGCAATCAAACATTTCTTATCTTTCTCCTTGTAGAAATACCCCAAACACTTGCAATCACGATCACACTTCGCCTTGCAATCGTTCACCGAAGTTGGGCCTTGTCCATCATTCACATAAGGCCCAGTAAAATGCTCAACACCAACAATCTTATAATAATTGACCGTTTTACCCTTTCCTCCGCTACAAAACGTCGTCGTTTTAGGCGCCGCGCATGTATCACTCCACCCGATTAACCCTTTCGGCGTCGGACAAGCGATGCACATTCCTCGGTCGCAGTAACCGTAATCGCCGCAAAACGACGGTAAGCCGCATTGCCGGACGAAGTAAGTGGAGAAGAAGGAGAAACTCTCTTCCCATGTTAGATACGTAGCTGGATCGTAATACGAGAAAGCTTTTAGAGATCCGTCAGATCCTAATCGGAGATACGAAATCGTTCCGTTGTAATTGATTTTGTTGAGATTCAGTGTTCCGTCTCCGCTTCCGATTGGTCGGACTTGTAGTAACCGACGGTTATTACCCGGTTGTTGTGGTGCTGGTTCGAGGAGGAGCTCGTAAGCTGACGGCTCCGTTAAATTATCGAACTCACGTCTAACGGCGAACGTAACGGTGCCGCGGAAATCGTGATCTGGCCAACCTCCGTAAACTAACGGCGTACCGGTTTTGTTGACGTACATGGTTAAACCTTTTTTGTCTAAGACGAGACTGTACGGACCATCCGAACCGTCCATGTCGGATTTACGGCTAACGAGTTTGTTAGCTCCGTTAACTTTTAACGATTGTCCAGTGAGGAGTGTGTCGGTTGGGTGGTCGAAGCTCTGCCACACGAACTTGTCGTTTCTGTCGTGTAGTACGATGTTGCCGTTGGGCAAGATCTTGAATCCGGTTACGCCTTTGTTAGCTGTGTTGGTTTGCCATTTGACTCGTCCGTTTGACTCAGCGAGTTTAAGGTTACCGTCGCGACCGAACGAGAGCGTCGAGTTTTCTCCGACGGGATTGTTCCGGTTTGCGTCCCAGATCCAACGCATGAGTGACTCGTCACGTCTGAGACCGACTCGGAGAGCTAAGACGTAGGCACTAGGGGTAGTGTTGTAAAATAAAAGCTGGAATGGTCGTGAGAAGAAGCTTGCGTTTGGTGATGTGATGAATCGGTAACTCGCGTCGTACTCGGTTATGTATTCGCCGAATTCGCCTTGGTTTACGACTCTGAATTGCTTCTCTGGTGGGACTTGGGATGTAACCAGTGCAACAGTGGTAATGGTGAGTGTTAGGAATAGTAAGATACTGAATCGAGGAGACATGGTTTGTGTTTTTGAGTGGATGATTATTGTAGAAGACGGATTCGTGGGTATTTATTTATATGGACATGGTTTACTGTATTGGTTTGACAAGTCAAAAGTGTTGCAAATTACGACTTGACTAGTTAATGAAGCAAATTGGCGGTGTACAATGGCGGTTTATGAGTTGGATAAGGTTTGTCTAGTGCAGGAATTCGAATATTCCCGCTAATACAATAAAGTTTTGAATAAATCAAATTTATGTACTCTTCTTCATAAGTATATACGATAATTTTTCAGTTTTTTTAACTTATGTGAATCCAACTTGTGCATTAATCTCATGAAATTGTTAAAATCAAAAAAACCGAGTTAATCGTATAAAAATATTTTGTGAGAAAATATAATAGCAATGCCAAATATCAAAAACTATTAGAAAAATATATTTTAGTTAACGATGAAGACTAAAGTATTATTCAAGAGATAAACTTTAAAAACAGTTGGATTTGTGAGAGTGACTGCGGTTGTCCTTTAGTACACCCATACATGATCGATTTGTGATAGGTTTTTGTTCTTTATGTCTAATATGTAACACTGACAAAGAAGCTTTGATTTTTGTTTGATTATTCATTTTCGTTCGTAAATATTTGATTTTATGATTTGGATAAGGTTTTTCTGTTGCAGATTTTCAAATACGTCAATGATAATCGAGTTTTCTGAATATCATAGTATATTACTAATTGTAAATAGTGTTTATACTAATCGTAGATAGTGTATTATGTCATAGGTGTATGATAAATTTTGTTTTCCTTACTGAGATCGTTTTCCAGAAGACTTCAATCAAGATTTTCTGTCGATAGATTCTATTGAAGAGACAAATACACATCAACTTTTCTAAACTTTATTTTAAGAGAATTAATTGTTTTGTTTTGATAAAAACATCACAATACCGTAGTATATGACCTGGATTTATTGATTTGACTGAAAATAACTTAAAAACTGTGGGTTTGCTTTGTCATGAAAGGGATGCAAGAGGGGACAAGTTTGGCTTTCCATTTATGTATTTTAAGTACACGTATCCATTGGTAGCTGAGATCTATGTTTCCTAATCCATGTGCCCCAATTATAGAAACCGAATAACAAATGCTGACAAAGATATCCCAATATTACATCTTGAATTCACCCACAAATCGTCAATTTAAAATGTTATAAAAGTTCTAATCTTATAACAAATTGAATCTGATAGTTGATAACAACATTGAGTTTTGTTTAATTTGGAGGTGGTCGTAAACATCTTACTTCGTGTAAACATCACTCGAGCTTGATCCTCATAAGTCAAAGAAGCTATATAGTCCAAAGCTCAATTGTACCAAGTCTCACACGTATATGCTCAACGGGCCAATTCTTCATTAAAATAGCATCAACAACAAGATGTAATTCCAAGCTTAACCTCTGTGTTGATCCAATTATCAAAATTAAATTGGAAATTTTAATAATCAACATGGTCAAAGTTTAACCTCAATCGGTATATGAATGATAATGATTCCTTAACCAAATTAATCGGTATATGAACATGTCACAAGAATTGTTTCTCAAGTGGTTGGTTTATGAATAATTTTCTCTAATAGTGATTTGTATACTTCTTAACTATATTCCGTTGGCACGATTAATACCCCATAAATAAATAATATTTCTGCTTCATAATTAACTTTTTTGAAAATTGTTATACTTTGTAAATGAAATCATGCAATCAATCAATGACATTTTGCTTTAGATAGATGGATAACTTATAAATACTACTTTCCAATCTAGGAGCATTCAAGTTTATTTATTTTTAAATCAAACTATCATAGAACTCTATCATACAACTACAGCCATGGGAAGTTGCAAACGACATCATTTAGATACTAGACGACGAGTCTATCAAATTATAAACAATACACGATAACGTAGTTTTTTTCCTTTTCAAAAAGTATGTATGTACAATGTTTGACTATGTGACCACTTATGTGTAAAATAACTAGCGTTGACTAGTCAAACCTTACGTCTTACGAAACAGACGAGTGTAAAAGACCATCTATTCAAGTGACGCGGCGTCGAAGCATCGCACGCATTCGTTTTCTTTCGAAGTAAATTCGCTACGTAACAAAATTAATTATTTAATTCCATAATCAGGAGCTTGACATGCGAAATAATGGGTTATGTGCACGCGGGCTCTTAGGGGTAGACATTCGGTTTTTCGATTCGGTTCGGTTTGATTTTTTTGGTTTTTCGATTTTTTGTAAAATAAATCCATATAAAACCGAAATTGTTTCGCTTTAGTTTCGGTTCGGTTTATAGAGATCTATATACTGTATATACACCAAAATTCCTAATATTTTTTGGTTTTTCGGTTTCGCTTCGATTTTTCGGTTTTAGGTATTTTTGCCCACGGGCTCTTGTGCGTTGCTGACAAATTAAGCATTAAATTTTTAAATATACAGAACTCCCCTCGTTCCAATGTATATGATATTTTATAAATTTTGCACATATTAAAAAAATATATTTAAATTTCAAATGGTAATAGCGGATTGGACGGTGCAGGACAAGAGTGTGGTACGGTTCAGATGCGGTGCGAGAGAAAGAAATGCATTGTGCAATACAAGTGTGGTTAACATCAATATTTTCAACACTTTAGTTTTTCTTTTTAATTATTTTTTTTAACAGAAATATGTAACTTGATAAAATTTAGTAGTATAATTTTTTTCAAAATTTTTAATTAAATATAAAAAAAATGGAACGCACATAAACACACTTTTTTGGGTTTTAAATTAATGTGTTTCATACTTTCATGCATAATTTGGTCCCGCGCTTATTTTTCTATTCTTTTTTTTCTTTAATTTTTATTCAAAACCACAATGTTAAAAAAAATGGTGGATGATAACAAATTATTATCCCGCACCTTGGAACGCACGATCCGCAATAAACATTCAAAGCGTAAGTTTCATCTATTAATACATCCACACAACAGTATTTCGTAACTTTAAGTTAATAGTAGTACAATAAAATTAATTATTATATCTTGAATTTAATAATTCATCATCATTAATTAGTAAAAACTGTATTAAAAATTAAAAACATCATACAATTTAAAACAAATTTATTTTTCTAAAACATTATATATATATTAAAACGGAGGGAATATATATTTTCATAAATTTCATTCACTTCATTTTTATTACGATGTAACTTGAGAATCACTACTACACCGTTTATTTAAAAAGTTCACACAAACGGAATTTTACCTTGTTAAAAACACAATAATTTCATACGACTTTCACAACTCCTCAAAGAACTGACTTCTTGATAGCATTAGGAGCTTTGACATAAGCAACGAGCGAAGAATTTCCGGTTCTAGTCAATGTCTTGAGCTCATAACCCAACCAACACTTCGAACTCTTCCTATTATAGAAAAACCCTAAACACTTACAATCTCCGGTACACTTATCTCCACAAGCTTTCTCCGTCGCCGACGAGCCCCCGTTATATTTCGTCATGAAACTATCAGCTCCTTCGATTTTGAAATAATGAAACGTCTTGGGATCGCAAGTAACACTCGGAGACTTACAAGTCTCGTCCCAACCAAGAAGACCTTTGTCGCTAGGACAAGCGTTACACTGACCTTTCTTACACAAACCAAACTCCAAACAATGTTCAGGGATTCTACACTCGTCGTTACCGTCAGTGTCGTCGTTTTTAAACAACGTGTACGTCACGTCCCAAGCCGTCGCAGTCGCTAGCGTACTGTAACTCCAAACTCTGATGTTTCCGTCTGATTCTAACCGAATGAAACTCAACGTCGCGTTGTGTTTCGGCCTCGAGAGAAACGTGGAAGCGTTGAATTTAGAACCAGAGTCGACACCTTCCATGTCTAGACCCCAAGTTGTGTCGGAATCTTCTCCGGCTCGGAACGTCATGGACTGAAATTGAGTGATCTTGGTGAAGAATTCGTATTCGTAGTAAGCGATTGGTTTAGGAGTTTTGTTTGTCGTGTAGTACACAACTAGCTTCTTGGCTTCCATCACGAGACTGTACGGTCCGTTTGTGTTGACCGATGGAGATCTTCGACTCACGAGCTTGTTCCGACCGTTGACTTTTAGTGATTGTCCGACGAGAAGCGTGTCGTTCGGAGAATCGAAGCTTTGCCATATGAATTTTCCGGCGGCATCGTAAATTACCATATTGCCATTCTCCAAGATTTTGATCCCAACGACTCCTTTGTTAGCTGTGTTCGTTTGCCAGACCAAACGGCCATCAGATTCCGCGAGTACGAGGTTTCCGTCTTCGCCGAAAGTCAACGTGGCGTTTTCTTTGACCGGTGAGCCACGGTTAGCTTCCCAGACCCATCGGAGAGTTGATTCTTGAGCTCTGTTTCCGATTCGTAGAGCGAGAGTGTATGCGTTTGGAGTTGTGTTGTAGAAACAGAGACGGAAGTTGTCGTTGACGGGTCGGAAGCCACGTACGTCGGGATTGTATTCGATCGGACTGTAATCGGTGTAACCTCCTTGGTTGACCACGTGGAATTGATCGTCGACGGGAACTTTGGCTCGTGCTCCGATCAAGAAGATGGAGAGAGTGAAGCAGAGAGATAATGTGAATGAGTATTCCATTTTTGTTGTTGTGTATTTTGATGTGGTTTTGGATTTACCATTGTGCTTCGATTTATAGGAGCCAAGAAATTAAATCTTTGTTTAATTTTTTTTTTTTTAATTTTAAGTATTTTGAGATAAAAAAAAAAGTTTGGTCTTTGTTTTGCTATAATCTATTATAAGTTTGCTGGTTTCATTAGAACAGTTTAGAGACCTTATCTTAATCTAACCCGTCCACGATTTGTTAATCCCAGTCAACGATTGAAAACGAGATCTATTAGAGCATCTGCATTGGAGACATTTTGTAGGTGTCTTTAAATATAAAATTATTAAAAATTGAATAAAAAGAAGAAAGAGAGTATTTTTGGTTATAATAATGGGGTGTATTGAAATATAAAATTAATAAAATTTGAGTAAAGAAAGGAGATAATGGATATTGTTACAGAGATTGTGTCTTTAGGAAGACATAAATAGTGACTTTTGGAGAGAGAATATGAGTGTGTTTAAATATAAAATTAATAAAATTTGAGTAACAAGATAAAAGAAAATGTATAAAGTTGAGTAAAAGGATGATAGAGTGTGTTTTTAATATTTATTTATTTAAAGACATTCACAAAATGTCTTGAATGTGGATGGTCTTAGAACAAGACCCAAACTACAATATTTAGCATGGTTTTTAAGTAAATACTTTATACTTTATTTATTTATCCTCAAGATATAAAATTTCAAACTAGTGTAATACTATTTGTCATTATTTGAGATTTACTATATGTTGTAATAAATTTGTTTTTATCAAACAAGAAACAACTTGTATTTTCTACCGATTCAATTCGGTGTAAACTGTAAAGTGAAAATATAACATGTTTCTCGAACAAAAACGAGCCATATTTGGTTTGTCGGTTTTTAATTATTGTTTCTTCTTTCATGCACTTTTGTTTAAGAAATATGAGAGGTTCGTATTAAAATTAAAATTAACGAAATAAATCACGCATTTAGGATGGGACCGACCAACCACATTAGCCACCATGGATATGCTCGTTGTCGATTCTCTCTTCTCGTTAGATTTGTTTGTACTATTATTTAGTGACTAATGTTAGTAAGCATAGGATTCGAAAATATGCAATTTTATCTTTGTGAAATTAACCTACCACTTGTTAATAAAGGATCAAAACAAATTTGAAGGTGCTTTACAAAAATATACAGACAATGGAAAGATCATTCACAGTGTTATGATCTTTAACTAGATCGGATCTCTCTCCCTCGTGTTCATGTGTGTCCCAATACCCGGCGGCTTGTCAGGTGTGTGGGACCAGTAAGACAGTCTTATTCGCCGGCTCGAATTTTAAAATCTATGTTGGCAACTTTTTATTATTAGCTTGGTCCATCATGTGCCAGCTTGTATTCAGCACATTATTAAAGTAAGTCATGATGTTGAAAAAAGAAGAGGTAATGACAAACAGAAATGGTTTTACTCATTGTTCATGGTTTCCATTCAGCTGAGGTGGTTGGGATGCATTTGAGCATTTATTTATGCTTACGTACCTTAGGTCTGTAATCGCTCCCTTCCAACATCGTAGTCTTGATTCGTGATGTATTTCCGAGAGTTTCTGATTCCGATTTCATCGCGAGAATCAGAGTTTCGAGCGGTGATCCAGTTCATCACAGCTTCATTGTGGACAAAGTCTTACAAAAAGACTCTTGTCGGTAGCCGCCCTGAACTAATGAAATACATATGATACTAGGAAAACAGCTGAGATGAACGAAAATAATGGAAGACATCTGCAATAAATAAAAACAATCAAGAAAATTTGTAATAATAAATATGATGCAGAATATATGTGATACATGATCAAACAGTGTGTACGTGCGTAACAAACAAAACCACTGCGAACAAATGAAACAATCAATGAGTACAATTAGATTGCGAGGTTCTACTTTAAATAGTCTGGATAGTGTCGAGGGATTTCTTATCGGGTACTACCGCAAAACAAAAAATAAGAAGCAACATCTACTTGCTTGGAAAAGAGTTTGTGTACCAAAGAGAGAAGGGGGACTTGCAATCATAAGAGCGAGCGCTATGAATAAGGCGTTGCTTGCTAAAGTGGGATGGAGGGTTTTACATAATCGGTCTAGTCTTTGGGTAAGAGTGGTGAGAAAGTATAAAGTTGGGGAGACATTCAAAATGGGTCTTGGACAATGGGTAAGAGCATATGGTGTTCTATTTGGCGGAGTGTGGGTATAGGACTTCGGGGTGTGATATATAAAAGATCAGAGTTGGGTGGTTGAGGACGGTCGAAGAATCAACTTGTGGACAAATAAGTTGTTTTTGGAGAGGCCAATACTGGAGATGTTATTGGAGAGTTGCCGGAGGGATATGAATTTAAAAGCTCGAGATATTTGGGATGATAGAGAAGCATATCAATTATTTATCTACTTTAATTATTTTATTTTAAACAAATTTTCTGAAAGAGATCATGGAAATTTTAAATTGTTTAGTGAGAAGATGGAGATAGCATAAAAGTGTATAACAATGGTAGAAAAATATAATTTTTGAGGAGTTAGGTATGCAAAATTAAATATATTCAAACTCAAAAAAATTTTATATGCATATATTAGAATATTCCAATGAGAAAAAGTACTTGACATGTGGTAAAATCTTGTTGAATTTTTTCTAACACATATCACTGATCAATTGATTGTTACGTGTCACGATTGTGTTAATTATGAAGATTATTATACTGTTTTAGATAAAGTTTTTTTTGTTTTTCATCTAAACTTCATTCAGTAAAACCGAATACATATTTGAAATACCTAGCCGGCAAGAACTCGTCTTCCAGATTTGAAATGCCTAGCCGGATAAAGTTATAAAACATGTTCTTTTTTTTTATAATCATAATTTAACATTTTATTTTTATTTTGGAAACGAGCACAGCCCGTTATGAGCCCAACATTATTAAAGTTTTTCCTTTTTTCTTAGTCCTAAGTCGTTTTGACATTGATAACCAAGGAGAATTAATAGAGTCGAGACGTTTTCAAATTTCCACCGAGAGAATCTCTAACTGTCGCCGGCAGGGACAAAGGAGATTATCATTCTTCAGGAGCACTCGCTTGGTAATTTTAAGGTACGTATCTCTGCCGTTCGATTATTCCTTTCGAGGTTTGGTAGATTTTTTTGAGTTAGAGGTTAAAATATATAGAAATTATTGCGAAGTTGTACATGGGTGAAGAAGGAGAGCAACGTGTTGGTGCCACAAGCCCGGGTGATGAATTAGTACAAGTAGATAAGCTGATCAATTTGCCAGATGACTTGCTATATCAGGTTCTCTTGAATCTTCCCGCAAAAGATTTGGTTAAGACTAGTGTGTTATCACATAGATGGAGAAATCTCTGGAGACATGTACCTGGTTTGAAGTTGGAGATACCACTGTCAATTTACACTTGTGAGAGCTTGGTATTCTTGAATCTCTGTGACGTAATCTTGCCTAAACCCAAGTCTGTCTCTTTACCTTGTGTCAAAGTTATCTCTCTAGATAGGGTTAAGTTTGCCAACGATTGGTCTTTCGGAATGCTCATCCTAGGCTCCCCAGTTCTCGAAAGCTTAACGATAAAGAGGAGTAGTGCCTGTGACAATATAGAAAATTTACTTGTGTTATCGGAGTCTCTATTGAGCTTCACACATGTTGGCCACTGTGCCCAGAGGAGTTCATGTCGCAATGAAATTAACATTAATGCTCCCAGGCTTGAGTATCTCAACCTTGTTAATGATCAAACTGATCGTTTCATGTTAAAGAACCTAGGATCTCTTGTTAAGGTGGATATGGATACTACCTTTAACTGGAGTTATGCAAATAAGATTAATCCGAATGATCTACCAAAGAGAAATACCTTTAGTATGTTTCTCCTTGGGATCTCTAGTGTCAGAGAGATGGCCATCACTTCGGGTACTCTCGAGGTAACAAACTATGCTTTAGTTTATTCGTAAAAGAAGGAAATTACTATATCACAACCTCTACTCTGATACGCTCCTTTCTTTCTTGCAGGCCATCTATAATTACTCGAGATGTGAACCATTACCCTTATTCCGTAACCTATCTTCCTTGCGTGCTGACTTCAAAGACTACAACTGGGAAACGTTGCCAATCTTTCTCAAGAGCTGCCCCAACCTAAAATCTCTCTCCTTGGTAAGGATTTTTTTACAGAACCCATATGTAAACTTCTTCTTTTTTTATTAATGCAAATGGTGAAAGTGTCTCATACTCAACTTGTTTCATCCGTTTGGTCCTAACTTGTAGGCATTTGAAAGCCCATGGGAGCAGCCAATTAGTATTCTACCTGAACCTCATAGTTTCCTACAAATTCTTGAGTCTGTTGAGATAGTAAAGCCAATGAGAGACGATGATGCATCGGAGATGATCCTAGCGAGTTACTTTCTCGAGAACTCAACAATCCTCAAGAAATTCACTTTGTGCTTGGGTGGTTGCAGAAAGAATGAAGAATCTGTCATCCTCAAGAAACTCCTTTCCATTCCAAAACTCTCTAGCTCATGCCAAGTTATCTTTCTCTGATCCTCATAATCGTCAAAATTGATATATGAACATGCATGCTTTATTAATGTGAACTCTAGCTATGTTTCTTTTTCGTTTGTTATGATTTTGATTTATCGTGTGATTTTAATATTTTTCTTCTTTCGTCTTGTGGTGCTCTTATACCATTTCTAATGCTACGTGCAATGCACGGATTAAAATTTAGTTTAGTTAAATATGTTTTTCACAAAAGTCGCTCCCTTAGAGCCTTTCCTTGGGGTAAGAATGAAAACAGACACATGAAAAATAACTTTTGTAATAAATAAGCTATGGAAGCCAATAAAAGTATCAATTGACTTTTTTTGTTTGTTTTAAAGTGCAACATATCACTTAAAGATGAAACCAAAAAATAAGATGGTTATAAACCCTTAAAGCCACCACATGAACTAATAACACATGACATATGTCTTCGAGTGCTTTGTTTTTTTATGGAATTTAATTGTGCACTCCGTTTTTTTTTTCCAATGGAATTTAATTTATTGTAGCTTTTAAGAGAATCATATGTCATCACCATAGTCATCATCAAGGAAGGTTTTCTTTGAGTACTTAGTTCATGTGAATAATTTGTGTTTATTAGTTTATGATGATATATTTGAAGTGTTGAAAGTTTGTAAAAGAATCTTACTTTATGGGTGAAATCAGTATCACTACATCGTTGCTAATACATGCTCTGAAAATTTCAAGAGTAAATTGTTAGTACTTTCTTCTTTTGTCTTGAGGTAGCTAAAATGTATTGGTAGGAAAAAATACAAACAAGGCGAGAGATGAAGATTTCTGTAAATTTGGGGGTTAAAATGACAAAAGATTGAAAAAACGCACAAACATAAACGTACACAGCCCATTATAAGCCCAACAGTGTTAAATTTATCCTTTTCCTTGTCCTACGTCGTTTTGATACCTATAGAGATTTAATTAAACGGGAATGGGGATTTCACTTTCCCACCGAGAGAAGTATCGCCGGAAAATCAACCACTGGAGTGACAAAGGAGACACTTTGGCCGGAAAATTCGACGGCGGTTTATGTCTCAACTCTACTATCATTCTTCAGGAGCCATTACAGAGTGGCACTCTCACTCGCTTAGAGTCATCGCTCCATTTTGACCTACTCCTTCGTGCTACTTGGCGATTTCGAGGGTACTTATTTCTGTCGTTCGATTCCTTTTGAGGTTTGATAGATCTTTTGAATTAGATCTAATATGGCTACTAGGGAAGAGAGATAGATAAAGTACAGATCGATCCTTCAAGATGTCCAATGGAGGTATGGTCACCCTCCAGACTTCAATAGTTTAAGCTTTTTGGCAATGGTAATTACCACAAACACCTAATCAATATGATCTCAAAACTGTATAATTACCAACAAATATCAGAGACAAAAACCAAAGACAGTGGAGACAACACTGCAGAGAAACAAAGCTGCCCCTTCATACATTAAGAAAATTATAGGATCTACAAATGTTTACTGGTCCGTATAACATTGGGATATACCGGAAAATAAGGAAATCAGAAGTGTATGTAGACCCTTTAAAGAATACATTGTAAGAGTCATTTGGATTTTGATGCATGGAATAAGTTATAAGTAATGTTTGCAGGCGTCAACATGATAGTACAGATAAAAGAAGTAGAATTAAAGGCAGTTGGTTTAACTGACCAGTTTCTCAGCAGAACTCAACCTTTGAATCAACCCCATTTTGACATTCATCCATGAGAGCCACGTTCAACATTTCGGTACAGAATTGATCATCAGGTTTCAATAATAAGGCCTGAAGATAGAGAAAAGAAACAGAGGATGATTGAGAAACAATAAAGTGTTTAGCTCATCGATGAAAAGTGGACATCATTCCAAGTTTGCTCATATATAGTAGTGTGTATACCTTGTGACAATATGAGATGGCAGCTGAGAAATTCCCCTGGACAAGAATAAAATAGGCAACTCTTTGCTTTTGTGATAATCAGTGCTACTACTGCTAAGAAGAAAATGACTGGTGTTTAAAGAACAATCAAATACCTGCAGATGGTAAGTGTAAGCCATGCCGGAATAAGTGCTTAAGCTTTTAGTTGATAGTGTTAGTGCTCTTTCATAATACGAGATAGCTTCACGGTCCTTCCTGTTAATAAGAATTTTCGCAAGCCAATAACTTCGTAAAATTCACAACACGAGACTGCCTACATAAGAGGAAGACCATGGTAGTTGTATGTGGACCATTATACCTTAGCTTTCTATATGCATGAGCGAGATTGACCACAGTAGGTTCCCAGATTTCAGTTAATGCAGATGGTATATGAGCCAACGTCTTCTTAAACCACCGCACAGCTTTACCATACCTGACATGTAGTGAATGTTATTGACTCAAGTTACAGGATAAGCAGACTGTAAAGAGAAAAGGAACACACTCTTTCATATGATATGCAACAACTCCGAGTTCATTATAAACAAGTGGGCATAAAAGCTTGCATGAAAAACTGGACCAAGAGAACAAATCAAAGTAAATACAATATTAGCACAAAAGATCAGTCATATAATTTGAAAATTCCACACAGCATACTGTAACTTGTTACCTGTTCCGCAAGCTTGTAGCTGTGAGTTCGCATATACTCCATTCCAATGTACAGAGTTGGCAAATGACACCTGGAACAAGATAATATCAAGATTCAACCTGTAAAAGACAATTTGTAACGTAATAAGAAGACTTCCACAATGCTTCATGGATGAGAATGAGTAACTTACTGTCAACTAACTTTGAAGAAAACAAGAGTAACTTGATTACCCTGGAAATAGCCTAGCGGCAGTACGATAGGCAGACATGGCTTGGTCACCCTCCTCTTGGGCGGCAAAGGAATTACCAAAGCCTATCCAAGCTGCTGAGAATGAGCCATCCATACTCGTTGCTTTGCCGCAAGACCATATTAAAAAAAATGGAGCGTCAGGTCAGACACATACTCGTTGCTTTGCTGCAACTGCATACTAGAATTGATCAATCCTGAATAACGCCATAGCATAATTACCTAAAGTACCGCCGAGCTTCACCATACTTTTTGATACAATAGTAGTAACAACCCACCGCAAACCATGAATGAGTATACACCCACAAAGCATCAGCCAGAAGAATTCTGTCTCACATGCTAACTCATGAAAATTTAGCTCAATCACCAATATGCGAAAGCATTTATAACCAGAACAAGTACAGAAAACATTTTCAACCAAACAATCGACAGAAAAAATCATGCTCTTGAAGTTGATTTCAGGATTGGGATATCCTAGCTAGGATTGGGACAAAAACAGAAGAATTATATCCCGATCGACATGCTAACCCACTGGCTTGAGAAATAAATTTTGTACTCACTTGGCAGGGTAGTCTTTCACCAAATTGCATGCCATTAGATAGAGCTCATTTGAATTACCAAGTTCCATGGCAGCGGCCAAATGTACCAAGGTACACTTCAGATGAAAAGGATCTTTCTCAAGGAGTCTGTCAAATTAGATAAAAAAAAGTCCGCATCACTGGAATCATTCATGTTTCATAATATTTAGAATCAGCAGTACTATAAAACTTACGCCGAAGTTAGTTCGAAAACGCTTCTGATATTCACAGCATTGATGGTAGTACTCAGCTTTGTAGGCCAACAGATCAGTGTTATTAACCAATGTACTGATCATAGATGAGCCAGAGACACTCCCATTAGTTTCGTTCTCAAGCTTCTTGAACTTAGCTTCTACTGTGCTCTCCTTGTCATACTGGACACGAAGAACTCATAAGTACCAAGAAGAAAAAGAAAAGATGCTTGCAAAAAGTACTCAGCAGAATCGAGAACCAGCAAGCAAATTTCACATATCAGTGCCACATGACTATTGAAATATATCGGAACAAACTCATTACAGCATAGAAATTTTCACCTTCTTTATCAAACATGAATAGAAAGAAGAGAGCCATCCGTCTGCTGGACTAAACTGCAGTTAGGAAAGCAGATTTGATTCTGAATTTTATGAAAATTAACGTCTCAGATACCTTCTAGTCATGTACACGACAATAAGACAATATAATAAAGAACAAAAAAGGTTCAAATATCACTCACCTTCTTCAGATATAAGCATATGACTTTCAATAAGGCATTCCAAAGCCTGAAAGGATAGATTACAGAAATCACATCTATGTCAAAGCTTTCTGAGTTCTAGAGGAGAAACTTCAGGTTTTTACTACTATACACTGTAATGAGGAGATATAATCTTTCCACATTTCGGCAACTGGAAATAACAAGTAGCAATTGACTAAGGCGTTAGAGGTACCTCATAGCACGGAGGATCAGCCTTGATAGCAGCTTTATACCTTTAATCGCAACCGAAATTCACGAGTTTATTAGAGATGAAGATCAAGATTCTCACACACCACTCAATCATAATAGATGGATCCGAGCACTTGAGCAAATCTTATACATACTAAGTTCATGTTACACCACTAAATCAATAGGATCACTCTCTCACATGTTACACCACTGATGCAGATGACAGATGATTACTTGAACAAGAAAAATAGGTGAAATAAGCAAAATACATCCCCTGCATATATCAGTGGAAACAGTATGGAGATCGACCAGTTAATTCAATTAAAACAAATTCGTGAACTTAGCTTCTAAATTGAAGTAGTACACATTTTTGAAAAAGGTTAAGAAACTTACATTTATCTCTCGGTCCTCTCCATCTTTATCAAAGTAAATCACGTTACCATCTTTAGCATCATACACATTACCATCTTCATCAACCTTAGCATCGCCGAGCATCAAAAGGCACTGATCCCATTCCTTCAATTCCTCCTGAGAAAAAAAAAACACATAAAATGACCCATAAACCCTAAAACCCATTTATCACCAAAAACCCAATTTCAAGCGAAACCATCTATAAATTCCAATGACCCATCTCAAAACAAACCCAAAAAGGAGAAGATTTCTCCATTTTTGTTGTTCTGACGACACTTACTAGAAATTGGGTTCTTGACAAAAAGAAAAAGAAAAAAAAGAAAAAGAAAAATTGGGGATTTTGATTTTTGTTGGTGGGCTCGAAAACTCTCTCTTCCCTTTAAGGGCACAACCGTAATTAACTCATTAGGCTTTTTCCCTTTTAAAGGAAGGGTTTTCGAGCCATTAAATCCCCAAAGTATCGTCTCTTAGCTTTAGAAGAATCAGAAAGTTTGTTACAGAGAGCAAGAAAACGAAGAGCGAAGAAATCGCAGCAGGATCTACATTCATCGAAAGCTCAAAGATTTCGTAAGCTTCTTCTTATCTTCTTACTTTTTTTCTTTCTTAATCAATCGGATTCCTCTCGACATTGATACATTCATCTTCGTCTCTAAGGTTTCTAGAGAAATCAGAGACTTTGTTACGGAGCAAGAAAACGAAGAGCGGAGAAGTCGCAGGATTCGTAAGCTTTTTATCTCCTTACTTTTTTCTTAATCAATCGGATCGACATTGATACATTCAAGTTTCGTTAGCGTCTTTCTTCTTGCTGCATCATCTCGTTCCCTATTCTCTTAATATTTCAATCCGATTCGCTGTGAAATCTGATAAAGTTTCTTCTTGCGAAGATATACTCGTAGCATCTTCATCGGAGAGGGGAAAGAAGCCGCACATTCATAGAAGCAAGTTTCGTAAGGTCTTGTTCTTTTTCTTGCATCAATCGGATTGAGTTCTTCTCCAATCGTAAGTTTCGTTTTCCATTAATCAATCGGATTGCATTTTTTTTGTTCAATCAGGCATGGAAGAAGCCGCAGATAACATCGTCCCTGCGAATTGCTCGCCTGTTGAAGTAGACAGGCTCCTCAATTTCTTGCCCGAACCTCTACGATCTAAGATTCTCCTAAAGCTTCCCACAAAAGACGTGGTTGAGTTAAGCGAGGTATGCAGAAGATGGAGGGATCTCTGGAAGTCGGTTCCTGGGTTGGATTTAGGTTATGCTGATTTAGGTTATGCTGAAGACAATCTAAAAATACTCTATGTACACTCGAAATCGTTTCTTAGCTTATGTTTTGTGGGACTGCAAGAGTTCGATATTGATGAAGTAGTTACCCTTTGGATTGATGCTCCCAAGCTGCACTACTTGAGCATTGTGAGGGATGCAACGAATTGGTTTAAAACAAAGGGCTTTGGGGCACTTGTAAAGCTTGACTTAGACACCAACTTCAATCTGACTTCTTCAGATTTGAAGTCAGATGATATATCCAAAGGGTCATGGAGGGAAACAATTGTATAAAGATCAAAAAGAGGGGGGGGGGGGGGGGGGGGGGGGGGGTTAAGAGAAATTATAGAACTTGAGATAGTCGTTTGTAAAAAAGTCAAAAAAATATAGGGGGTTTATAGTATATATAGAAAGGGAGAGAAACATTAGTAAAAAGGTCAAAAATGGGGGGGCGTTAATAGAAATATAGAACTTGTTTGTAAAAAGTTAAAAAAATATGGGGGTTTGTAAAAATAAAAAAAATAAATAGTATGAAATAGAAAAAAAAAATTGTAAATAATTACGTTCATGACAAAAAGGAAAATCACTTTTTCAAGTGACATTTAACAAAAATACCATACTTTTAAATTTTTTACAAAATACCACTTTTTTAAAAATTATTTTTTCTTTATATAATTTTTGTTTGAGTTAAATATGTTCTATTATGGTTTAGTTATGAGGGTTTAGGGGTCTAAATTTTTTTTTTAGTGTTTAGAATTTAAAATATAGTGTCATTTTTGCAAATGAACATACCTAAATGGTATTTTTACAAATGTGCATATAAAAAATGGTATTTTTGCAATTTCTCCATCTATTTTTTATATAGGATGTTTTAAAGATTTTTTTTTTGTTTGTTAATATAAAATATTTTTAGTTTTCAATGCACCATTAATTAATTTTTTAGTGTTTTTGACTAGATTGCACTAAGACGGATATAGGGACAAGAAACGGAAACGGTAATACTAAAAATTTATGGATACGGATACGGTAGGGATACGTCAATAGATATATAAAAAAATATCCATGAATACATATAAAAAAATTACATCATAATTCTCAGTATAAAAGAACACTCAATCAATATAATAATAGAATTAGAGTTATTTTGATGTTAACAATAGAGTTTAGATTACAAAAAAAAGATGTATTAGAGATAGAAAAGCATACGGTGATCAGAGTAACGTAATTTGAAGAAACAAATCTTGTTGACTTGTAGAGAGTTAAGAATCGAGACTGTTTGAAAAACGAATGTCGATTATGTATGAGATGTATAATAAATTTGAAACCCTATTTCATAATAATGTTTTTATTTTATACATTTCGTTTTCATTTTTTCCTTAAAAAAATTAACATATATAACAAACAAACAGAAATACTAATTTTTAACATAATACGTTTAAGAAACGTCTCTAATTTCGAAAGGTTTCAACTCTGTTAATTGCCGACGTCCCTAACATGTTAGAGTCATCTCGAGGATGTTTCGGTGGTGTTTTCGAGTCGTACTCTTCTCCGGGACGTTTCCGGTACGAGAGACGGCACCAAAACAAAGTACCCATGCTTCATAGGTTTTTGACTTTTTAAATTTTGTATATTGATTTATTATTAGTTGAAATATTTTGGGTAAATAAAAAGTGATATTTTATTTAAAAAACAAGAAGAATTAAATAATTCTTAAAAGGAGTGCAAAAATCTTAAACATTCTATATTAAAAAACAGAGGGAATATTTCTCATATTATTTTGACTTTTTTTCTGTGATTTTCTGAATTTGAATTGTTAATGGATATTGATGGTCGGATAGTAAATACGTCATTTGTTCTTCTATTTTTAATTAGAAATTAGAGTGAAATATATATATTTTCACCATAAACAGTTGAAATCTTAAATAAAAATATAAACTATTTATTCATTCCGTTTCGCAAAGACTGTCATTCTACAATTTTATTTTTGTTTCATAAAAAGTGTCATTTTGTATTTTAACTAATTAAAAAACTAATAACTTCTAATATACAAATCCTACAAAACCTAAAATCAAAAAACTATTCTTTATATAAGACATTTTTACACAAAAACCCACATGTACAACAAACCAATTCGAACACATTCTTTTTGTTGTCTGTACTCAATATTCAAAACCATCGAATTAAAATCAATAAATAAATAAAACTGTAGGGAACAACCAGTAAGTAATAAACAAAAGTTCCGGGAAAAAGATGCAATAATCCAAGTGTATAAAAAATTAAAGGTAGAGAAAAAGGAATCGAATTAAAATCATCGAAGAAGAGCACCCCAGATTTGAGAGACGACGAGGGAAGTGTTCTCGGCCTCCAAAATCTTCTCTCTCTCTCTCAAAAACCCTAAACTCTCTTAGATCGATCGAAATATTCAGTGTCCGATTATGGCCAACAGTAATCTCCCTCGAAGAATCATTAAGGTTTGTTCTCCAATCCCATTTGACGAATCGATACGATCTCTATTTGGGTTTTTTCGATGTGGAATCAGACAGAGCATGAGTTAGCTGTGTCTGAGCAGAATTTTGATATCTCTGTCCGATCTTGTTTTCTAATTCTTGTTTTCCTTGCGATCTGATAGGAAACTCAGCGTCTGCTCAGTGAACCTGGTAAATTCTTTGATTCTTCCTGTCTTGTTGAGTTATAGTGTTGATTTCAGCTGATAATGCTAGTTTTGATTGTTGAATTTTGGGTTCAAAATGATGGAGTTTAAATTTTGGTTATAGAGTTCTGATTTTAATGGAGTTTCTTCAATTGCAGCTCCTGGTATTAGTGCCTCTCCATCTGAGGATAATATGCGGTATTTCAATGTTATGGTTCTGGGTCCTTCACAATCACCTTATGAAGGTAAATTGCTTATATGATGATGTTAAGGGGCTTTCTAGTAATGAGTTTGACTACTTCTTTAATGCATACCACTGTAATTAGTCTTATTCTCACCACATTTGATTTGTTTGCTTGTGCTGTTGCGGAGTAGATGCTGAGTTTATTTTGAACTTTTTTTTCTCCTTTGAATCAAGGCTGCTTATTTTTTAAAGTTTACATTTTACCGAGTGATGTATGCCAATCATTTGCTTCATTTCATCTTCTAGGAGGAGTGTTCAAGTTGGAGCTCTTTTTGCCTGAAGAATACCCCATGGCAGCACCCAAGGTAAGTTGCTTGGATTTTGAGTTTCTATTTTCCTGAATACATGTTATGAAGTTATGCATTCCTCCTCTCATTCAATGGTGACTTGAGTATATTGTCATAAGACTCTAGTTATTAAGTAGGTTAAACTGTTGGAGTATTTGTAAATGGACCAATAATCTCTGACAACGGTGCTTCTGGTTGTAGTATGACTGACCCGATTGTAATGTGACATTTCTTGTCATTGTTTCTCTTGTCATATAATTAATGGATTCAGTTTTTTAACATTGTAATTGTTTGGAGATGGTTTGTGTAGAGACTATCCTTTAATACTCATGGGATTTTAAATGATTTGATTTGTAACAGGTTAGGTTTCTCACAAAGATCTACCATCCTAACATTGATAAGGTCTGTTTTAAAATCCTCTCTTTTTTTTGTTTTTTTCCTTTCACAATCGACCAAAACCAAACACATGTTCCTAAACTTGTCTACTTACTTACATTTACAGCTTGGAAGAATCTGTCTTGATATTCTGAAGGACAAATGGAGCCCTGCACTACAAATACGAACTGTGCTCTTAAGGTACATAAATTGATTACATCAGATCTTCTCCTGCCAAAAACCATTGTTTTCTTGTGGCTTCACTGCATTCTCTTATTCGATTGATGTGTTGTCCTAAAAAAAGTATTCAAGCTCTTCTGAGTGCACCAAACCCTGATGATCCATTGTCTGAGAACATTGCTAAGCATTGGAAGAGTAATGAGGCAGAAGCTGTGGAGACAGGTGATAAGTTGTAAACTCAAAACTCTGAACTTAAACACTTTTCACTCTTAGTTCTAACTTTCTAAGCCATGTTTTGGTATCTCACATTTTTTGTGAACGATCTGCGCAGCTAAGGAGTGGACCCGTCTTTACGCCAGCGGCGCATGATGGATTGGAGGGTGAAAAAATCTCTTTCATCCAAAAAACAACTTTACATTTGGTGAAATCTATCTCAACATCAAAGCTATAAGAAAGCTTATATTTTGCTGGTTCCTCCCCCTCATTATTATAAAAAATGTGTGTTTCGGCACAAGAAAAGCTGTAATCTCTCTGGATTATTGTATTATTAATAGGGTCAAGACTCGTTTACCCATATTTGAAATTCGTCAAGGTAACGTTGCGTCAAAAGATCTGCTTATCTACTGTGTCTAATCTCTGTAAATTACGATAAAAGTTGGAGTTTGTGAAGGAACGCATTCATGAGATGACGAGAAACACTTAAAACAGATTGTACTTGGCCAATTACGTGATGTATGTTGAGGAAGTCATTTGTTTATGAGTTTTGGTGGAGGAAGAATTGGTAATCGATAATTATGAAATGATAACAAACATAATTCACATTCGGTCCATTACGTTCCAAACAACAAAGATTATCCCATTATATTAAGACACAAATTCGGTCGAAAAAGAATAACTAGCAGAGCTTTACAATTACAAACCATAAAGGCAAAGAAGAGAAGTTGCACACAACACAACTCGAGTCGTAGAAAGACACATCCATCATCATCCTAATGTAATAACTCGATATAAAAAATAAGAAATATTAAAGGAAGAGAGGAAAAGTAAAAGAAAAAAAATACTCACTACCATAACCACCAACCAAAGGAATCATCATCAGTAGTAGAAAGCGAAAAGCCACCAACCAAACACATTTCAGATTTCATGAAAAATATTAATGAAGCCGAAGTGAAACAGTGAGATTTTCGTCTACCAAAGCGTGGAAGAAGAAGAAAGACTTACTACTAACTGCACTAGACGGGAATAGCGTCTACGTTTGATGAATCTTCGCATCTCAATACTATCCCTTCAAGACTTGCAGGGAATGTGCACTTACTCCATTGCCAACCAGCAGCTAATGGCTCTGTCATTGGGACTATCATTAGCACGTTTTCGTTTCTCTGCACCACTCCTATCACACTCACTGTGCTTCCTTCTTTGATGTACCTGCAAAATGAAACAAGTATCACACAGACCAACAGAATTTTTTAGCAACTCTTTTTTAAGGTTTTTCATCACCTTTTCTACAAGTTGAGTTTTCATACCCTTCTTTAAGCCGCATAACTCGCTCATCATTGGATAGATTCTTCTGACCCAACCACCTTACGAAATCTGGGGAAGCTTGTTCGCTTCCTGGCTTAAAATCGATGACAACAGAATCATCAACGAGAGGTGTTACCTTTGCACCACTTCCGGTTTTGACCAAAGCTCTGAGCCCAGATTGGAAATCAGAAATGTAGAAGTCTACCACATGCCTCTGCCATGCATTGCAAGTGCAAAAGCTTTATGCATTTAGAGACATTTCACATTGGAAGACAAACATTTTTCTGTGAAATGATATATCATCAGAGGGTATTACTAACCTCTGCTGATCTCAGACCCCATGTGAAACGACGATGTGAAGCATTAGCTGGCTTCGAACCCCATCCACGATACTCATATAGACACGTTGATGTGTAAACACATCTGGGAACTCTATGGAAGGATGACTCAAGCGGCACGTTACCACAGGTGACCACCTTTTCAACAAACAAAATATAAGAACCAATGCTATAGACATAGTAGAGATGGAGTTTCCAAGCAAGGAAAAACAAACCACATTTTGTCATTTCCCACGAGCAATTCAGCCGCAGAGAGTAAATGAACAAAATCAGTACTTTCTGGGAGCGATGCTTAGATACTTACCCCAGTGACCTTCACGTATTGCCCGTTTTTGGCAGTTCTAAGATCAGCATCAGGATAACGAGCAACGAAATCTGTGATTCCGCGTTTTTCACAAGAAATATTCCAAATGAAAAGTGCAGCAACAACTGTGAACAAGACCGCCACAACAATGAGGAGAATTGCATTGTGAACTGCCCCAAGAATGAAGCCTCCAGCAAGGAACCCCATTACAAATATAAGTATAACCAGCCACAGTACAGGCTTGGGGAAGCTCTTCATGCAGGAAAAGTCATCTTCTGGACCAAGGGTAGTTACAGCCTGGTTGTGGACAACGGAATTCGTATGTGTCTTCATCGAACCAGAATAGTCAAGAGGACCAGAAATCTTCCTAGGGCCCCCGGATGAATTCAGAGGCCCCGAAGTGATTGGCCCAGACGTTATGAGACCTGTAGTTGGGAGCATAGGAATAGGGCCGGAATTTTGCCGTGTTACATTACCAGATTGCGGACCAGAGGATTTCTTTAAAGGCTCTCCGTGCTTAGACAAAGGCCCAGAGTTTGTTTTCTTCATCGAATTCGACCCAGCAGAAGCTAAAGAGCCAGACATACGGCCAGTGGCGTTAGGCACACCTGGACCTGACTGCGCCCCGCTTCTTGAAGAACCTCCAGTTATTGGGCCAGACTTCCTTGATTTGGTTCCATCTGTCGGAATATCAAACATCTTCCCCAATTCACCAGATTTCTTGATATCACCACCGGTGTATGGCACGGCTACTGAACTCATTGTTGGAGCCTTTTCTTTTGGTTGCTCAGGCCTTCCGGACACAAATAACCCATTGCTGAGCTGGTGAGATGCATATCTCGAACCCATTTGATTTCTTCACGGAAATCCAAACTGCCTATAGATAGACGAGCACCACAAACAATGTGCTGAAACGTGAGGATTTCCAAATTCCTGCAGGAACAAAATAGGAACCCATGAGAAATGGGCAAGATATACACAGAACTAAACATAAACCAGATTTTGAGGGTTTCCGATTTACAGGTCTAGCTATCACTTTCATTGAAGCTCTCAGTTTATCTAACAGATCCAGAATCACCGAGATTTTGGGAAATTCTAATATAGCAATATCACTTAACATAGATCGAGTATCCAATGTCCCAGAACCTAGAAAACAAAATTAGAAACCCTAATCACGATTTCCAATAGTGCGATCCCTTGAAAACTAGAGACCATTCACGACAACACACAGTAAGATCTCTAGTAATGTAAAATCAGTTTCAAAATCTCAAATCAATAAAGTAGAAATCGAAACTCAGATCGACATGTCTAGCAAAACCTAGAAGAGATTGAAAACTAAATCCCCCAGAAATGGACTAAATGATCACAGACGAACAAAAACCCCAATCTGAGAAAGTCGATTCTCACCTGAGAAAATGTTTAAGTTTCCCGAGAAAGAAAGAAAAAAAACTATCAAGGAAAATAGTTGTAGTTGTGGGAGTGACAGTAGAAGACGAAACGGAAGCTAAACTTGAGTAGCCGAGATCCCATATCCGTAGCTATCTTCACCGTCGTGTAGATCCCGATCTCGATCTCTATGAGCTGCAACAGTTGGTGCGTTGTCTCTCTCTCTCTCTCTCTCTCTCTCTCTCTCTCTCTCTCTCTCTCTCTTTCTCTCTCAAAGCGAATGTGATTTTTTTTTTTTTGTACAACCAACTGGGAGAAGAAAAGGTGAAGAACACACTACTGTTTTTTACAAGAGTTTTGGGATCTGTAAAAAGCGTTCTAAAAATGAAGCTGTAAACTGTAATTACTACAAAGTCGGAGTTTTTTTTTTGTTTTCTTTTTTTTGTTCATTGGATTGTACGTTTTCAAACTAAATATGCTGTATCATTTGTGATCGAGATGTATATGAGTTTACGAATGCTGTATCATTTGTGATCGACATGTACTCTCAATTTCGAGGGGGTATTCGAAAAAAAACTTGTGGTATTTTTCGTTTATGTTGTTTTGATTAGATTAATTCAATAATAAATTTGAGATTGAATATGTTCATTTAAAGATATGACCCTTAACTACAATCTATATCGTTCAAGAAAGATATCGTATATTCGTTTATGTTATTTCGATTCGATTCGGGAATAAATTTGAGATTGAATCGATTCATTTATCATTTAAAGATATGACCCATAAATACAATCTACTAATGATAATATTTTGTTGTCCATTTTGTGATCTATCTATATATATATATGATTTGAATGTCAAGAAGTGTTTGTGACCACATCTCTCATCGTCCCATGTATGCATCGACTGTTCACTTATGCCGCGGAAATGATCAAACTCGTATGTATAAAAATGATAATGGAAGAACGTTACAAAACCAAAAACTTTCCATCGGTCGTCCAATGACAAACATACACAAACTTGAGCTGATTGATACACAAACTTTACACGTTTTCTGTTGGACACGACTGTATCTTTTATATTTTTAGTGCTATATGTGATTTTTATATTTGTTTTGTTTTGTTTCCGATCACATGTAAAAGATAGTGTTATGGTTCCCTGTAAAAGTTAGGGCTACGTTTCCCTGTAATCTTTAGGGCTCTGCTTCCCTGTAATAGGGCTCTGATTCCCGGTAATCTTTCGGGCTGGTGTTGTATGTTTGGATCTATAATAAAAATAATCTCCGAGTGTTATAAAAAAAAAACCTTCATGAGCAAAAAAAAAAAAAAGATGTCTGCAAATTCCACGAAGCATACACCTGTTCGTAAAAAAACCAACATTTTCGGGAAAAAGTTGCATTTTCAGATGAACAAAAATAAAAAGTCCTCGAAAAAAGTAATTCCGACAAATAAGGTCCTTATCCGTTAATCAGAGTATAAGAAAGAAAAAAAAAAACCCATCTTTGTCTTTCTTCTAATTTCATCGAACAAGAATCTCAAAACTCAAACCTTTTGTAACCTTTCTCTATCTCTAACAATGGCTAGATCTTTCTCTCCGTCACTTTCTCTCTCTAAGTGCCGATTCGCCGCAGCTTCTCTCCTCCCTTCGTCTCAAACCATCTTCTTCCGATCTCAATCCTCGAATCGCCGGTCTAACTCCATCGGTGAACTTTACGAGATCGATACCGGAGCTTTGCAATCGCAATCGCAATCTGATCCTCTTATTCAGAAGCTAGAAGATGCTGTACACCGGATTATGGTACGCCGATCCGCACCTGATTGGCTCCCTTTTGTTCCCGGTGGTTCGTATTGGGTCCCACCACCTAGATCACAGACTCATGGAATCGCTAAGCTTGTTGAGAAGCTAGCGAATCCGATTTCTGATGAAGAATCTATCTCAATCTCATCGGCTCGTGGATGGCCTTCCTCTGATTACTTCATCAAAGGTTTATATGTCATTTCTTTAGCCATGATCGTTCGTGATTAGATTTTGATCGTGATTGTGTTTGGTGATGCGAATAATTGTTCAATTTTCAAACTAGTCAATACCCTTTGAAATTGTTTCATTTCTTGATCTGAAAAAGCTTTCCTTTTTACATTTTGATGATTATAGATAAATTTCTTTCATGGTTCTCTCTGGCTTGGTCAAGGAGTTTGATGGAAATGGCATTGTAAAAGAAAGGGCTTTTCTGTTTGTTCTAGAGTTGTCGTCGTCTTCGTCTGCTGAAATTCTTGAAAGTTATTACAGAGCGGTTAATGGAACAGGTTTCTTATTCTTTTATGGTCGAAAGTTGAAATGTAGTGATAGTTATGGTTGTACTTTTGCTTCTTGTTGAATAGCCACTCTGTTCTTTACCTGAATGGGTCTATGAGGTATACGTGTACTTTAGAGGCAAATGTTGTGCCTTGATGGCATCTTGTAGTGTCAAAATATGTTTTTTTTTTGGGTACAATCTTTCTTAAATGTTTGGTCTTTTTAGCATTTCTTATAACCTGATCGGCCTCTGTTTTTTTATTATAGGTGTACAGCCTCAATCAATGGAGACGGAGATGGCTTCAAATACCGCATCTCACGATGAGGACGAGGAAGGGTAAACCACGAAACTCGTCAAACCAATGTCTGGGTAAGTTATGATATAATCAGAGCAATTGTGCACAATCGTTCTGAGCACCTATATACCTAAGTTTTGCCTTGGCTATATCCACTTCTTGAACCTCTTTGGCCTCTGATGAGAAAATTATCAAAATTTTGCAGGCTCTTCAAGATTGTATATTTTAAGAACACGAATCAAAGAAGAAATGAACCACCAAGAGCGGCTTGTTGAAGACGTGACATGGCTTAGACTTTTAGATAGGGGAGAGTAAACAAACCTTTTACAAACATCAGATCTTATCGAGTTCTGAATTGTGAAACCAAATAAGAAAAGGTGTTGTGGCTTAGCCCTCTGTTTTAATGTAATATTTCTCTCAACAGTTTGTTGAATCGTGTGTGTATATATATATATATATATGCGCATCAGCTCGCGTGGTCTGTTCCCATCGACACTTTTTGCAGCGAATTTTGTTTGATGCAGTGTGAAGTGTATGCCTTAATGACCGGAAAGCAATGTCAAAATATAACAAATTTATAGATTTAGGATCTGCAAAGATATATGGTGAGGAGATGAAACAATAACATTACATTTTTCACCAAGCAGTAGACTAGTCATGTGTACATGAGGGGAAACTTTTCTGATGTGAACATGTGAGCATGAGAAAGGAAAACAAAGTATAAACAAGAGCTACACAAGTTTATGTATCAGAATGTGCTTCTTGTTCTAAAATCACGCCGTTTGTTTGCTTCAGTACACAGTTTCCAAGAGATTGAGAATTCTGACAGAGCATGGAGAGACAGAACATGCATAGTCCTGTTTCAGGTTAGAAGAACTAGTCAGAAAACACAAGCAAGAAGAAGAAGAAGAGTTTCCCAAATGAATACAACATTGTGTCTCACTTCTTTTACTACTATTTCCTTCAGACAGAATTTGGGCTATGTTCGTTCCGGATACTTGCATCTAGAGCCTACCACAAGAATTTGAAAATCTAACCAAGCTTTACTCCCACCAAAGATCATGGCCAGTTTCTCTTAAATCTGACATATTTGGTATGTACTATTACTCATCAAGTACCAACACACTCTTCTACATTATAGTGAAATTTGTACAAGTCTGAGATGAAATGTGGATGCTGTTACCTGCATAAGCTACGGTTACACCTGATATGAGTCGTCCGAGAGCTGATAGGAAGTAAAGGCAGATTACGACCTAAACGAAAAAGCATCATACCAACATCTTCAGTACACATTACACAACAATAACTAAGTCAAGCAATCATCAATGCATACATATGGTAACTGGGTAAAGACAGTAATGTATTGATGCTAATGCCTTAGGATATACGCATGAGCTAAGAATAACATCTCAGTCACATATGGTGAGTTGGTAAACTAAGGACACACTTACCTTGACAAAAAGTCTCTTGTCATGTCCTGTTGCTGCAACCCTCAGAACGCCCTCTGCTGCTCCAACGGTATTAGCTAAGCGCGCAACGATGCTACTTGCTGTGTCCTGTGATATTTGCCACTCGAGTGGATCCACTGGTACTCTTGAGAAATGTTATAGAGTTGTAAATCATTTGACTGAAAAAGCAAGAGTCTTTAAACAGATTAATGTACTATAGAACAGGGATCAATTGAAAATTCTGGGCCAAGAATGAAGTACTGATCACAGAAAACCATCATTGATTCACCTGGAAACAAACCTAACTCTATACATTTAGAGTTTGTGTGGGTGTGTAAGAAAAGCCATTATAGAAAACGAAACCAAATTTCACTATCAGTGACTGAACAACCGCAACGCAAAAGCACAACCTAATTCGAAAACCACACTTATCACAGATAAAACGAGCCAAAGAATTTTGAATCTTCCCAGTCTCCAAACAGCAAAAATCAGAAGAACCGAAGAACAAAATGTTCAAAATCCAATACCGGAAACAGAAAAATCCGATTTTTTCTTTGGGGAGAAAAATCTATGAGAACTTACGAGACATCGAGTTGTCGAAAAAGGAGACCGAGAATTGCGAGAGAGCATAAGAGAACGATGAGAACATCGGAGAAAAGAGAGAGAAGAGTTGCGTTTCGATATGCACAATGATAATACACCAACGTCCCGCTAATCAATAAACCCATCGCCTTCCCCACTTCTCCCATCTCTCTCCACTCAAAAACTGGCTTCCACACAGATTTCCCCCAGAAAATTTTCCCGGAAAATAAACTGTACCTTCAATGATTTTCCCAGAGAAAGGAAGCAACACAAAATTGACTAATCTGATCCACTTGTTGGGCTGTAATTACATATCCTAAGGCCCATAAAATAATTTACCACGTGGCGTTGGGCTGTAATTAGATATCACAAGGCCCATAAAGTTTCTGCCACGTGGCTGTTAAGTATAAGGCTGGATCTATCATCTATGAGCGTATCGTATGAAGTCATGTAGAGGATTGCTACACGAATTTGTCAATCAGATCAACTTCTTCTACATCTATTTCAATATATCTACGTGCCTCCTTCTCTCTCTCTTCTTGTGACCACTCTTCCTGTCTGTTCACTGGTCAGGATCTCTATCTCTCTCTCTGATCTTTTTTTTTGTTTCTTTCTCTGATTTTATCGGATTGTTTGATAAAACCTCAAGGGGTTTCATTTTGATCGATCTCCGATCTCGATTCGAGGCTTTGACGACTTTCTTATTGGTGTGTTTTGATCGGATCTCGCCATTTTGTAGGAGGTGAATTTTGATTTATCGGTGATCGGATTTGAGTTTTCTGTTTGTTTGAATCTCTGGTTGCTGTGAAAATGCCGGCGTTTTATGGAGGAAAGCTCACGACCTTCGAGGACGATGAGAAGGAGAGCGAGTATGGTTACGTTCGCAAGGTATTATCCCGTTTTCTCGATCTGATATCAATTTCTGCGTATCGATGTTAGTTTTTGAGGAAGGATTGAGAAAGTAGTTGATCTGGCACAAGGTAAGATCGGTGGGAGAACTGGATTTTTTTTTTTTTGGGGACCTTGAATCGGTTGATTCCGCTTTGGTTTAGTATCTCGTGTGTGAAATTCTGATCTGATCTGATAGTTCTTAGTGATTTGACATTTCTATGTCGAAATCATTTTTGTTTTTTGTAATCAGATTGGTAATTTATAAGTATTGTGATTGCAGGTTTCAGGGCCTGTTGTTGTTGCCGATGGTATGGCTGGTGCTGCTATGTACGAGTTAGTCCGTGTTGGTCATGATAATTTGATTGGAGAAATCATCCGTCTTGAAGGAGATTCTGCCACAATCCAAGGTCTGTTCTCTTGTGCTTCTTAGTGTAATTGACTTTGTTACTCATCTTATCTCTCAAATACTTGGATCTGGATTGAACATTTTATGTGGTTATATATCTTAACTGATTCATGGTAACTTTCTTTGTATCAGTTTACGAGGAAACTGCTGGATTGACGGTTAATGACCCTGTTCTTCGAACACACAAGGTTCGTGAGTTCTTTATCTTGACTTTATTTTACTTTATTTCATCTAAGATTCATCTGCATCTAACATATGATCTGACCTGAATTTGCAGCCACTTTCTGTGGAGCTTGGACCAGGAATATTGGGAAATATTTTCGATGGAATTCAGGTTCAGTTGGATTTAGAATCTTGCCAGATGAAATTTTGGGCTTTTATGATTCGTTTTAACATTACAAACTGCAGACTGTGGCTTCTCATGATTCTTTGGTTTCATTTCTTTAAATATCTCAGAGGCCTTTGAAGACTATTGCAAGAATATCTGGTGATGTGTACATCCCTCGTGGTGTGTCTGTCCCAGCTCTTGACAAAGATTGTCCCTGGGAATTCCAGCCGAATAAATTTGGTAATGTGTTTTACTCCATTTGACTGTCTATGGAAGTGTTCGTATGGTCTTAATCTTGATTTTCAACTGGATTCGACTTCGTTGCAGTTGAGGGAGACACAATAACTGGTGGTGACTTGTATGCTGTAAGTTTACTGGCCTCCCTCTTAATTTGCTCTTGGCAATGGAATATATTTTACACAGTTTTTTCCTTGATTGCGCTGGGAATAGTTGTTTCTGAAAGTCAAACATAACTTTGGAATGCAGACCGTATTCGAGAACACTCTGATGACTCACCATGTTGGTGCTCCTCCGGATGCCATGGGGAAGATCACTTACATTGCTCCAGCTGGTCAATATTCCCTTAAGGTTTGAGTTTAACTTTCTCTCAAACCATTATAAATAAATACATTTCAAAACTCTTTCCTCCTGGATTTCTTTTCCTTCAATGTTTTTATGGCTAACTTGATCAATTGGTAATCATTTCCTGTTGGAGATCATGATTTTCTTGCTGCTTATAGTTGTTTGTCGGCATTTTTCATTTCCCAGGATACAGTACTAGAGCTGGAATTCCAAGGGGTCAAGAAATCGTACACCATGCTTCAGGTTTGCATGTACCTCTAATCTTCCTACTTGTAAGCGTATATCTTAAGCTAAAATTTCTTTGGTTGATAATATGTCAGAGCTGGCCTGTACGTACGCCTAGGCCAGTTGCATCAAAGCTTGCTGCCGATACTCCTCTACTTACGGGACAGGTGATTACTCTATTAATTTTTTTACAGTGGTGATAGTCAATCGTAGGCGTGTGTCCCTAATAGCTTTCTTTTCCTGTTGTCAGCGTGTCCTTGATGCCCTTTTCCCCTCGGTTCTTGGTGGAACCTGTGCCATTCCTGGTGCTTTTGGCTGTGGGAAAACTGTTATCAGTCAGGCACTTTCCAAGGTAGGTTGTGATAGTGTTTCGTTCACTTAATTATTGGTTATATCGAATTTCCAAAGCTAATTTGTTCTGAAATACACAGTACTCCAACTCTGACGCTGTTGTTTACGTTGGTTGTGGAGAGAGAGGAAATGAAATGGCTGAGGTACATTTCTTCTCATTCTGAATATGCATATCGTTCATACACATCATAAATTTGGTCTGATGGGTTTTTCATAAATTAGGTTCTTATGGACTTCCCACAATTGACTATGACGTTGCCTGATGGTCGTGAGGAATCTGTCATGAAACGTACTACACTTGTTGCCAACACCTCTAACATGCCTGTGGCTGCTCGTGAAGCCTCAATTTACACAGGTAATTTTCAGGCATGTAGGTTTCAAGCCTCATTTCCCATCTTTTAATGACAAATTGCACATTCATTTTTTTGTAATTTGAATTCCAGGAATCACTATTGCTGAGTATTTTAGAGATATGGGGTACAATGTTAGTATGATGGCAGACTCAACTTCCCGTTGGGCAGAAGCATTGAGAGAAATTTCAGGACGGCTGGTAATCTTTTACGTCTCACTTTTGCTGTATGGATTTTCGTGTATCATCTCGCTACTCTTCTTCTCAGTTTGTTGACACCTATTTGCTTTGTTTTAGGCTGAAATGCCTGCCGACAGTGGATATCCTGCCTATCTAGCAGCACGTTTAGCATCTTTCTATGAACGTGCTGGTAAAGTAAAATGTCTTGGTGGACCAGAACGTGATGGAAGTGTCACAATCGTTGGTGCTGTTTCACCTCCTGGTGGAGACTTTTCTGATCCTGTGACTTCTGCAACCCTTAGTATTGTGCAGGTGATTGTTTGGTTCATGACTGCTTGCTTATCTTCCATAGTACATATTCAGATATGTTGATCGAGATGAACCAGATGGTGGTTGCTTTTAATCTGCTGGTGACTCGTATAGATTATAAGCATTTTTTTCTACTTTGAAGTACTTACTGTTCCATTTTGGTTGGGTTTTCTGCAGGTCTTCTGGGGTTTGGACAAAAAGCTTGCCCAGCGAAAACATTTCCCTTCTGTTAATTGGCTGATTTCCTACTCAAAGTATTCGACGGTATGCTTTAATATTCTCGATGTTCTTCAAACCATTCTTGGTTTACTATCTCGAAGTTCTTGATATATAAAAAGTGCTTGTTTTTTTAGGCATTGGAATCTTTCTATGACAAGTTCGATCCAGACTTCATCAACATCAGGACAAAGGCAAGAGAGGTGTTGCAGAGGGAAGACGATCTTAATGAAATTGTCCAGGTACATGTCACTAAACGTTGTACAAGTACCTAATGTTGTGACTAATGCACTCTAGTCTCTTAGCGATTCTTATGCATTTTAGGGTTTTGAACTATAATCTTGACTCCAGTTATGGAAGAAAACCAGTCTTAGCAGATAATTCTCTCTGAAAGGAACTTATTTGACCTACACATTACTGTTTGCGTGCAGCTTGTAGGAAAAGATGCGCTAGCGGAAGGTGACAAAATCACCTTGGAAACAGCTAAGCTATTGAGGGAAGACTACCTTGCTCAAAACGCCTTTACAGCGTAAGATTCGGCTCCCTTTGTTTTGCATTTAATCTCTCTCTTTCTCTATTCAATGGATAATTTACCCTTGAAATTTTTGTATGAATGTTTGACAGATATGACAAATTCTGCCCTTTCTACAAGTCCGTGTGGATGATGCGTAACATTATCCATTTCTACAACCTAGCCAATCAGGTAAATTCATTATCTACTTTTACCAATAAAATCTCATCAATTGTAACTCGGTCTCTGATGTTGGTTATGATACATAGGCGGTTGAAAGAGCAGCTGGAATGGACGGTCAAAAGATTACATACACTCTCATCAAGCATCGCTTGGGAGATCTTTTCTACCGTTTAGTGTAAGCAAACCACTTGTTTCCCACGAAGTCACTCCAATCAATTATATAGCTCTAATGAAATGATCTGAACAAAAAGAAAATGTAAATTATGTAAACTACAGGTCTCAGAAGTTCGAAGACCCAGCAGAAGGAGAGGATACGCTGGTGGAAAAATTCAAGAAACTGTACGATGATCTCACCGCTGGATTCCGTGCCTTGGAGGATGAATCTCGGTAAGCTGTTCCATCTCCACAAGTCCGAAAAATCCTCGGAATCGGGTTGTTTTGGGAGAAAAGAGGTTTCATATTCTCTTGTGTTTTTGAACCAAACAACTATCATAGTGGTCGGTATTTTATTTATCGGTTTGTCGATCGATCGAGTTTAGTTCTATGAACGCCATGATTCTCCGGCTGTGCTGTGCTGTGCTGTGTAATATGTTTGATTCGTTGTTTTTATGTTTTCATTTTTATGGTAATAAGGTACAGCCACAAAGTGAGTCATATATTTGTTTGATGTACCTCTCAATTCAATAAGTTATATTATCATGTCCAAATGTATTGAAAACCTTTTTGGGGCTACAGTTTCTCATAATACTATCATTTTGTATTATTTTCCATCTTTTCTCTTCAGTAAAATTATCTGTTTAATTGTTTTGGTTTATCAAAAATTGTTACTATCAAGAAAATCATATCCGTCCATATATTTTTGTTGGTCAATCTAACACGAATCATATCAGTGGGTCCACAATATGTTAAAAAAATAACTCCATGAAGCCTAATCAGAGTAAGCCCAACAGGCCCATTTTAAAAATTTCCCGACTGGTTATCCCTTCGTCTTCGGCCATTTCGCCGGAAGCTATCCGCCGTTTAGCCGGCGCTCTGCCGTAGACTCTGAGTCCTTCTCTCTTCTGAGAAACCTCCATGTGGAAGACCAAGACGAGAACTAGCTTCCGTCAGATTTACCTGGCCGAGACGACGCGGCGGTACTCGAGAGTCGCTCCGCCGCAATCGGCGGTTATCCGCGTCACAAACAACATAGCACACCTTGGAGCTCCGAAGAAAGGACCGTTGCCACGTCAGCTTCTGTCATTGCCGCCGTTCCCCGGTCATCCGTTACCTGGCAAAAGCGCCGTTAACGACGGATTTGACGAAGACGGCGAAGGAGATGGTGGCCACGTCACTGCTATTAGCTGGGTGAAGTACTATTTCGAAGAAATCCATGATAAGGCAATCCAAATTCATTTTACAAAGGGCCTTGTGAGTGTCTCCGGTATAACTTTTGATCAAATTTTAGGTACTTCACTATTACTTTGGAGTCGTATTTGGATCATCACACTGTTCAACATTTTCTAAGAAACTCAGATCGAATTCCTACATTTTAGCTCTGAAATCATGGATTTGTAATGTATTCATCATTTTAGGTCCTCTTTCTGATTGTTGGGTTTTACCTTTGTGGCAGGTTCAGATGGAGTTTCGAGGTCGTAGAGATGCTTCAAGAGAGAAACAAGATGGAGCTAGACCTATGAGAAACGTAAAAATTGATCTTTGTTGTTCTTTTTGTTGTTGGTATGATCATTCTCTAAGATTGTGTTTAATAATAGTGGTAGAATTGTACACAGATTAAGCATAACGAGGTAATGCAGATTGGTGATAAAATCTGGTTGCCCGTGTCAATCGCTGAAACCAGAATCTCTAAGAGGTATGACACTATACCAAGTGGAACCTTGTATCCAAACGCAGACGAAATCGCATATCTTCAAAGGCTTGTCAGGTTCAAGGTACATGTCAATGCATGGTTTTTTGTTTTATAGTTCACAATTTTTTTCCTTTCAAGATCTGACCTTTTGTTTCTTTGCTGCAGGATTCTGCTATTATAGTTCTTAATAAGCCACCTAAGCTTCCAGTCAAGGTAAGAGAGTTTTCTCTTTGCACCTGCAGAATGAATTCATGGAAATGAGTTGTTACATTCCCTTGTTGAATAAGCAGCGGCTGGAATATCATTTATCATTCTTTGTTTTAGGGAAATGTGCCGATACATAACAGCATGGATGCACTAGCAGCTGCAGCTTTGTCATTTGGCAACGATGAAGGTCCTCGATTGGTAAATTCCCATACTTTGGGTATTACCGTTTGTTTGGAGAAGTAGATTTGGGTTCTGGCATCTTACTTGAGTTTTTATGGTCAGGTGCATCGTCTTGATAGGGAAACTAGTGGCCTCTTAGTAATGGGTCGGACCAAAGAAAGTATAGATCATCTTCACTCCGTGTTCAGTGATTACAAGGGAAGAAACTCGAGATGCCAGGTAAGAATACCTATTAGAAATTCTGAACCAACACACTAAGGTCAAGTAAGGAAAGGTTAAGCATTAATTAGTGACTCCTATAAATTGCACAATCCTAGGCTTGGAACAAAGCTTGTGAAGCGATGTATCAGCAATATTGGGCATTGGTTATTGGTTCTCCAAAGGACAAAGAAGGAATAATTTCAGCTCCTCTTTCAAAGGTATGTCTCTTATTTTACTTCTGATGCCTGAATCTGGAAATGATTAAGAAACCTGTGTTCAGGTGCTTCTGGACGATGGTAAAACAGACAGGGTGGTTTTGGCTCGAGGCTCAGGCTTTGAAGCTTCGCAAGAAGCAATAACAGAGTATAGAGTGTTAGGACCTATGATCAATGGATGTTCATGGTTAGAACTGCGTCCTATTACTAGCAGAAAGCATCAGGTACTTGCTTATTAACTCTACTATTTTCTTACCATGTATGTGAAAGATTTAGCTTGTCTCTCTTCTCTCTTGACCAAAGTACCTTCTAAAAACAGCTACGTGTACACTGCGCTGAAGCTCTTGGTACTCCGATAGTAGGTGATTATAAGTACGGTTGGTTCGTCCACAAGAGATGGAAACAGATGCCTCAGGTTGATATCGAACCAACAACAGGAAAAACATATAAAATGCGCAGACCAGAAGGTCTTGATATCCAAAAAGGAAGCGTCTTATCTAAAGTTCCGCTGTTACATCTGCATTGCCGGGAAATGGTACTTCCAAACATTGCAAAGTTTCTCCATGTCTTGAACCAACAGGAAACAGAGCCGCTTCACTCAGGAATCATCAGTAAGCCGGATCTTTTGCGGTTTGTAGCTTCAATGCCTAGCCATATGAAGATCAGTTGGAACATCATGTCTTCATATTTAGTGTAGCTCTTCTGGTTCTTTTCTATTATTTAGATGACAGTTCTTGAGAATCATGGTTCTGCGGCTTCATATTGAAAATATTTGTATTGTACAGTCTTATTCACCAATCTTTATCAAAGTCGGTTTCACAGATGAACGTGGCTCAAGTGAGAAACTCACCTTGCAGTATAGAATATATTCTCTTGGCTGTAAAGTTTGGCTGTAAAGTTTGGTTGCTAAAAGAATGAATATATACAGAATCAAGGATCATTGTTTGGAATATCTATCTACAAAGGCCTTAGCTTTGTCTGGTGCAAAAAAGCGTGCCTGCACATTAACAATTTAGTGTTTTGTGTTATACATTTTTCTACACATTCGGACTTGTATTGGAATGAAGAAGGTTTAAAGAGTTCATAAGATTCACCTGGATGAACATTCTCTCTGCGTCTCCTTTGCTTCCATTTTCTTTCAATAGAATTCCCTATAACACCATTTTACACGGAGTTTATGGGCATGTGTATTGACTATTGAGTTGAGTGACTCTTCAGGCAGGGACTAGAAAATTACCTTAGCCAAGTAACCTCGGAAGTCTTCGGGATGATCAGTTATCAGCCGGTCATAAACAGCTATAGCGTCACTGACATGTCCCCAGTCTGAATAAGCTTTTCCGAGAAGCAACTCAACCTGAACAAATATTTCCCCAATGTTAAATTTCACTGAGATAGAAGTTACAACACTGAACCTAGTATAGATCCTTCTGATTCATTGTTAACATACAAAACAGATAAGGCCATCTAGGACACTCAGATATGTCTATTTCATCAAGGAACTGATTATGCTACGTGGTTCCAGAAGAGTTGGTTTGAATGGTATCAATATGTTAGTCCATTACAAAGAAACCAAGTTACCTGAATTGGGTCTAGATTTTGTTCAGTATCAGCTGTAACGCTATCTGCTGTGCTTGTTTTCCTTGTATTCAAATGTTCACGAGTGTCCAGAAGAAATTTGACGGCCTGAGAATCGTGGCAAAGGTGAAAAGAAATGGATCTAAAGAGAAATTTGAGAGTATTTAAGGTGAAGCTTCTGAGACAAAAGGTAAAATATTTCTGTTCATATCTGGTAGAAACAGATTTACCTCGTCTGGTTTCTTAGCAGCTAAATATGCGTTGACGAGGCCTCGTGTTACTTCAAGATCAATGCCTTTGGAAACCTTCAGTAAATAGAACAAAAAGTAGCAAAACTGTCTCTCTTAACAACATTGCAGATTGAAGTAGCAGCTATACTAGACATAAATTCTAATCTTAATGTCCCCACTAGAAAAAAACTTCATACGATCTTATTATACACTACTGAATCAACTATTAGTTCAGTGCAAGTGATAAAAGCTACAAAATAAGAATAAAATAAAATAAAGTTTAACACACGACTTTCGAGAGCATTTACCTTCTCCGAAATTCTGTATGCAGCGATACTGCCTTCATAGTTCTGAAGTTCATAATTTACTTCTCCAAGTAATCGAAAGACATCAGGGTCAGTTGGTCTCTCCTACAGAGCAAAAATCCCACTATGTGAACAATCTTTGCTAAGTCTCATATCAGCATGTCCTTGTGAAACAAATGACGAGAGATAAGATACAATAAAAGCATGCGAGAAACAAACCTTAGCCAATTTCTGAAGAAGCGCAACAGCTCGTGAATACTCTCCTAGTTTAGTCAGTGTCACAGCTGCGCCCTGCACAACCGCCCAATTTTAAGAAATTTGTACCACTTTAAATTTCAGAAGAGGAAGCACTATCTTGCCTTTGCAACTTCAGGGAATAAGTTAAGGAGAACAGATAAAATTCCATGCAATTGAAGATAGGTGGAGACTAGACTCATTTGAGAAGAACAAAATCAACACAAAACAAAGGTAAGAATGTGAAAAACGGGATACCGAGTTTTTTGAACCAAGAGCAACTCAAAATTTTCTTAATACATTAGCGACTGGATTATTAGTTTAAGTTGTTTTCTCTGATAGTATTGGCAGCCTACAGGGAGAGAATGGCTAAATGCCCATGAAGAAGACATTTAATAGTATGCACAACATACACATTGGCATACTCACCTCTAGAGCAGCTTGATCCTCAGGAGTGCCACTAAGAGTAGTTTCGAACTCTTTGAGTCTTTGCTGACAAAATAAAAAGTTTCAAGATGATCACTACGTCTCTCGCATATACAATCTAATGAGCAAAAACGTCATGAAAAAAGATATCAGCCCCTTCTATTACCTGAAGTGTGGCTTTCTCCTCTTCTGAAATTTTATTTTTAACTACAGCGGTGTTCTGAGTTGGAGTATCACTGAAAAGTGGAAAAACAAATGTCAGAACTGAAAACCCGCTAAATCACCTAACAACGTGACTTGGTGTTGCATAAATGTGAATCACAGAAACCGAGCTAGCTGATCCTACAAATATATGGCGGCATCAGAAATTTTACATCTACAAACTGGAATAAAAGGTAGGCTAATGACAAACAGTAACACGGTGTAAATGACATGACTTGGACTTGAAAACTGACTCCATTGGATTGGCTAATAAAAACTGTGATCACATCAACGTATTTTATAAGTCATATTACACATAACACACCTTCCCGTTGGAAGAAAGTCACCGAGAGCGAAAACCAAACCAAAGACAACAACAGCTATGCCAACTCCAACCTGTTACGGCATGGCAACAAGTTTTGTCATGACATTATATAGGCCTCAAGCGGTTTTAGGAAAAAGGAAAAACACACACTTGTAAGATGTAATGAATGTGTACCTTAGTACCAAGACCGATTGTTTTCTGATCAGACTGGACTGGTGCATCATAGTCTATTGGACCAAATTCTTTAACTTCAACCGTCTTTTTCTGCTCAAGAGCTGACCTGATTCATTAAACATGCAGAGGTCACAGAAAAATATTCCGTACTAGTGGGCCGACACTGAAATCGATTCTGTCTAGTGGTGAGGGAAGTGGTACACTAGACATGTGATAAACAAATCAGGAACAGAAAGAATAAAACTTTCATAGTAAATTCACATCGTCGTGTGTATATTGGGAAAGTCAATTGTGACTATTAGAAGTCGAAAAAATAGGTTATTTTCCTACACAAGCTGCTTGCATCTAAAATACCCTAAATCCTATTTGCATGCTAGAATCACAAGACATGTGTACCTTCTAATGGTTTCCAGCCGTTCCTCAAAGTCTATATCGAAAGATCGACCAGATTTTCCTTCAAACTGAGAATTCAAACCAGGTGCTTCTGCAAGCAAATGCAGGAATTCCTTCAGCGAAAATAAAAGCAAGGAACAAAGAATCACTAAGGTGTCTGGTTGATATTGGCACACCTTTCAATAATACAATCATTTTTTTTCCAGATAAACAGAAGAATGCAAAAATGAAGTTATCTTATGTTCCAGACACAATGAAGGAGCTGCAACATCTGTTAATTACATATGCCACAAACAAATTATACTTACTTTTGGGTACAGAAACAGACTGTTTAGAAGATGATTTCCTGCAGAAGCATAACCAAAAACATTGGAAACCAAATATGAAAAATGAAAATGGAAATGGAAACTACTACAAACTCACAAAACTATACCTTTCAGGTAATGCCGCATCTTTCTCTTCCTGTGATGAGATTTCACATTTTTTCTCAGTACTTTGAATCAATAAATAAGTTCAAAAAAAGAGAGAAAAACACAGATTAACCCTGAAGGATTCAAGAGGAAACATCAAAAACGCAAAAGACGAAGAATTTCTGGAATCAAACCTTTTTAGAGCCAAACCCACGCTTAGGATTAGAATCCGAGCAACGAATTCGAAACACGAGAAGCTTCGAGTTAAATGAAACGGTGTTCGTCGCCGTCGCTAGTGTCATGAACATCCTCTGCAAATCCTAAACCCAAGGAGAGAAATTTCGCTAAGAAATTCTCAGAGAAATGATGAATAAGTAACGTCTGAGCAATTCGGAAAACTCCAAACTTTCAAAGTATATATACACATACAGTAACAGCGAAACGAAGACAATTTTGTTCGCCGGAGATTGACGATGAGAGGTGAGCTCAGTGATCGGACCGGTGAAGGTAGTGTGATAAAGTTAGTGGTGGTTCTTTATTTTGCAGATTGTTTATTTATGGGCTTAATTATGCGAATGTAAGTTGGGCTAGGACCATAGAAATGTTTTATATTCAACGGCCCAATAGTGAGTATTTCAAAATTGATGGGTCTTTTGAGATAATTAATTAATTACTAATAAGAAAATGATGTTCACTGAGGATAGTGATTAAGTGGCAGCTTCTCATTGGATAAGATGTGTCACTCTCTACTCATGAAATTACTATCGAACCACTTACGGACTGAAATGAAAAAATAATTTTAGGAAATTAATTTAGCACAAAAGAAATTCTGAAATTTCTCTGAAAAGTCTTCCGATTAACGGATAGACAAAAGAGCGCTTCTTCGGCTTAGGCAAGCTTTCGCTAATGGCGGTTTCCTTCTGATCACTCACCGGAGACGTAATTTCTCTTCTCTGTTTCTACCGATTTAGGGTTTGTTTACGGAGAAACTGTTCTTATGATTCTTCTTTTCTAAAATTTTCGACGCATTTCATTTCCTGCCTAGATCACGAAGTCAGATCTAAACGAGATTTCCCAATCGAAGTAATGGTGTTCGGTTTTGATTAAGTCGGAATGCAAAGTCCCTTGCGTTTTTTTCTGTAGTCGATTAGATCTTGGGGTCTCTTGCGCTGATTGTTTATTGCGTTACCTGGGGATTTGGTTGTAGAGGTGTTTGCGTATATGGAATCGACGAAAAATGTAGCTGAACCTTACTCGGATGAGTCTGATTTAAATTTAATTTGAAAATGATATTCGGTAGGTAAAGAGAAACATCTTGATTTAATATTTTTCTATTTTTTTTTCAGAATATTCGATTATCGTGGAAACTAGTTGTGGCAAATCTTGTGTATTACTCGACTGAGAAAGTTTGAAGAAGCTGGAATTAAGATATAGATAGGCTTAGAGGGTTCGTTTTACCTTGTGGTCGTTTTATGATGTGGTGTTAACGTTTGGAGTGAAGTTTGTAGTATATCAAAAATTCAGCGTCCAAGTTCTGGGGCTGAGTTGCCCCGTAGCACTGATTTTACGCCTATACCCGTAGTCCGAAGAGCAAATTCAGCTCAAAACATGATGATGGATGAAGATATTGAGCAGGCCAGTTTGATGTCTTTCAATGACAGGCCGAGAGCTTTTCCCAACATGCGTAGTAAAACGTATAATCCACTGGTAAAGCTATTGTTCCTCTCTTTCTTCGGTTATTGGTCCCGTCAGATCATTGAGATGTGTATAAAAAAACTTGGGGTTCTATTTCTTTTAGCATCTTAGTTTCTTGAGCATCTTGTTTTCCTCTCCTTTGAAATTGTAAAAAGTTCAGTTGTTTTTTCGGCAGATATTCCGGATTCTTAGGAAATTAAACGGTCGTGTCCTTATGATACTTCTGCTTTTCTGCTTTGGAGCGATCTTTTACATGGGAGCAAGTACTTCTCCTATCATCGTGTTCGTCTTCACAGTATGCATCTTCAGCTTCCTATTGTCAGTATATCTAACCAAGTGGGTTTTAGCGAAAGATGAAGGACCTCCAGAGATGGTCCAGGTAAGCTCACTCAATTGATGCTACGTTATTCATGATGTTGACTTCTTTTCTTCTTTGTTCTCGTCAAACTTTCTTACTTCTGATTTGTGAGGTAATTCTCTTACTTCTAGATATCAGATGCTATACGTGATGGAGCTGAAGGGTTTTTCAGAACGCAGTATAGCACTATATCCAAGATGGCCATCTTGCTAGCTTTTGTGATTCTTTGCATATATCTATTCCGTAACTTAACTCCCCAGCAAGAGGCTGCTGGTTTAGGAAGGTATTGATGCATGATTACATACACAAGATCTGTTTGATATTTTGTGTTGTTGTGAATGATACTTAGCTTATATTACTTTTTGCTGCAGGGCGATGTCTGCCTATATTACTGTTGCTGCATTTCTTTTGGGGGCTCTATGCTCAGGTATTGCTGGTTATGTTGGAATGTGGGTGTCAGTTCGTGCTAATGTGCGGGTCTCCAGTGCTGCTAGACGATCTGCGAGAGAAGCGTTGCAGGTTTTTTTTAGTTTAATTATTTTTAGCACAATGTGCTCATACCACCAAATATTCAGTGGCAGATGTAATGCAGATAGCAGTTCGTGCTGGTGGGTTCTCAGCCCTGGTTGTTGTTGGCATGGCTGTGATTGGTATCGCCATCCTTTACTCTACGTTTTATGTTTGGTTGGGCGTGGATTCACCAGGCGGAATGAATGTTACTGACCGTAAGTCCTCTGCTTTCTATGAAAATGCATTCCATTCAATCTTGGCTACATTATCTATACATCATCGTACTATTTCAAAAGATTATTTTTATCTTTTCAAAGAATCATTTTTAGTGGAGCCGAATTCTCTTTATTATGTTATGACTTGTATTGGTCTTTATTGAGTGGGGTATCAAAACAGTTCTAAGATTTGTAGTCAACCATATATGCTCAACCATCAACGGTGTGCGTAGAATCTCATCGCTGGAAGCCAGACACAAATAGTTCTCATGATATATTGACCATAATTTGCATTTTCATGGGTGATAGTGGAGGTATTGATTTGTTAGATTTATTGATTGAATCTTGCTATTTCTCTTACAGTGCCTCTTCTTCTCGTGGGATATGGTTTTGGTGCTTCGTTTGTTGCCTTATTTGCTCAGTTGGGTGGTGGAATATATACTAAGGGAGCTGATGTCGGGGCTGATCTCGTTGGAAAAGTTGAGCAGGGGATTCCCGAGGATGATCCACGAAATCCTGCTGTTATTGCTGATTTGGTATGCCATATTTTCTTCTTTGGTTCGCACTTTCATGGTTTTCTGTGTATGTCTAGAGGATAACTTGTCTGGTTCATGTATCTCTCTACAGTATACATGTCAATTTAAAGGTTCAAAAATGTTGTATTTTCGACATTTAGGCTTTTAAAGGTACCTCTCATCTTCTTGTAGGTTGGAGACAATGTGGGAGACTGTGCTGCTAGAGGTGCTGATTTATTTGAAAGTATAGCTGCAGAAATCATCAGTGCAATGATACTAGGTGGAACAATGGCTAAGAAGTGCAAAATTGAAGGTTTGTAGGGGATCTCTCTTTAAAGTTACTTCTCAGATGGAATATGTTTGATGTATGGTTTGAGTTCCTGTCTTATGCTGAGAAAATTAAAAGAACTTCTAGGATTTTATAATCTGACATGCAACCCTAATAAATTGTGTGGAGAACTCGAGCTCATAAAATTGCATTTCTGTTGGCAGAAAGATAATCTCCCCTATATATCCTTGAGGTACATTGTTACTCATTAGGATTTAATAATTCGGATAGAATTTGTAAAGAGTTTGTAGTTTAGAACACCTTGTATGAGTCTGTGTATGCGTTATGCGAAGATTGAAAGAAAACTACTTTTCATGACACCTTTAGTGCAAGTTACTACACTTGACTGTGCTGAGTTTTATAAATGACATTACCTGATCGTTTCTAGCTGTGGTGGTTAAACGTTTATAAAGGGTTTTGCAATTTGAAAGTTAGGAAGATAGGAAAAACATTAAATGATAAAAAAAGATGAGCTTCTAAACCTCTTACTCATGCTTGATGCTGACTCAAGTTTTTGTCATTACGCAGATCCGTCTGGCTTTATCCTATTTCCTCTAGTAGTTCATTCTTTTGACTTGGTAATATCATCAATTGGTATCTTATCAATCAAGGGAACACGTGATGCTAGTGTGAAATCTCCGGTAGAAGATCCAATGGCTGTACTTCAGAAAGGATATTCTCTGACGATTATCTTAGCGGTTTTGACATTTGGCGGGGTAATGTTGTCTACCCAAGCCATTGATTATCTTGTTATTGCTTTAATTTCAGTTGAATTATACGATATCTTCTTCTTACAGCATTATTTATGTTTTATAGTCCACTCGCTGGCTGCTTTACACTGAACAAGCTCCATCCGCATGGTTCAATTTTGCCCTATGTGGGTTGGTTGGCATCATCACAGCCTATGTCTTTGTCTGGATATCCAAATATTATACAGACTATAAGCATGAGCCTGTTCGGACGTTGGCTCTTGCTAGCTCGACTGGTCACGGGACCAATATAATTGCTGGGGTCAGCTTGGGTCTGGAATCGACAGCTCTTCCTGTTTTGGCTATAAGTGTTGCTATTATATCTGCTTATTGGCTCGGCAATACCTCGGGACTAGTGGATGAAAACGGAATCCCCACTGGAGGTCTATTTGGAACAGCTGTTGCTACAATGGGAATGCTAAGCACTGCAGCTTATGTTCTTACTATGGACATGTTTGGCCCCATAGCTGATAACGCTGGTGGGATTGTCGAGATGAGCCAGCAGGTAAATGTCACACAATTGGTTTGAAAGGGTCCTCTGTTTTATCTTTATACTAATGTTGAAATAATAAATGTCTCGTGCAGCCAGAAAGTGTCCGTGAGATCACAGATCTTCTTGATGCTGTTGGTAACACCACGAAAGCAACTACAAAAGGGTTTGCCATTGGATCTGCTGCACTTGCGTCATTCCTTCTTTTTAGTGCGTATATGGACGAGGTTTCAGCGTTTGCTAATGTGCCTTTCAAAGAGGTAAATAAATGCTACTATACATCTTTGCTGTGTTCTCCATGTTCAGACAGCTTCTCATACTCATCCTCGGATCAAAACAGGTTGATATTGCTATCCCAGAAGTCTTCGTAGGTGGATTATTGGGTTCCATGCTTATTTTCCTCTTTAGTGCTTGGGCATGCGCAGCAGTTGGTCGAACTGCACAAGAGGTTGTCAACGAAGTACGAAGACAGTTTATTGAGCGGCCTGGCATAATGGTGAGCATATTTTTTCCTTTTCGAATTGGTTTCTCTTTTTCTTTGTTTATTGGCTTGTCGTTGTTGACTAATAAAATCATTCTATTGTTACAGGACTATAAAGAGAAGCCAGATTATAGTCGTTGTGTTGCCATCGTCGCATCTGCAGCTTTGAGGGAAATGATAAAGCCCGGAGTTTTAGCTATAGCATCACCAATTGTAGTTGGTAAGTCAGTAATGTTCCTTAGTTTGCTTTTTTCCTCTTGTATTGAATGGAGAAGATTGTGACCAAAACAAAACCTCTTGGTTCCCTCGCAGGTTTGGTGTTCCGGATCTTGGGATATTACACAGGACAACCTCTGCTTGGAGCTAAAGTCGTAGCTTCTATGCTCATGTTTGCAACAGTTTGTGGTATCTTAATGGCACTTTTCCTAAACACAGCGGGAGGTGCTTGGGACAATGCAAAGAAATACATAGAGACCGGTGCACTCGGTGGCAAAGGAAGCGAAGCCCACAAAGCAGCCGTGACTGGAGATACGTAAGCATTTTCGTTTTACTTTAAAAAAATCTCAATCGATGTTCCGTTCCTCAATGTGATTTTCTCATTACTAGTATTCATTTGAAATTGCAGTGTGGGAGATCCGTTCAAGGACACAGCTGGTCCATCCATTCACGTCCTAATAAAAATGCTCGCGACTATAACTCTCGTCATGGCTCCGGTTTTCCTCTGAAAGAGAACCGTCAGACTATCCATCGCCGTTTGTTTTGGCCTAAAGGACCGTCTCGTGCACATATATATAGAGATAGGGAGAGAGAGAAGTTGGTTATGGTTATGAATGAGTCACATGGATTAATGGTTTTGTGTTTCATTTCATTCTGAATAAACGAGATGTTTCTGTTTTTGAGTTTAGAGACACATATAAGCAATCTTAGAGACATTGTTAAACGACTACATCTTTGACTTTGAGGATCTTCTTAACTCTTCACTCTACTAATTATCACCTTTCTACCACTTCTTACTTTTCTTGATTTGCCTCCAACTCGTATAGACATTTGTCTACTTCGTAGCCTTACGAGGCGGCGATTGCTGCCCCGATGGTGGTGGTTGTGTTTGCCTCCTAGTCTTCTTCTTCTTCTCCGCTTTGGTCTAGTGTTGTTTATCTGATTGAGACTGTCCGATGAACTTAATTCGTTTTCGCTCGGGTAATCATAAGATGCGGCTTCTAGATCATGGAGACGATTTCTGTGGTAGACACGTTTTGTATTCGTCAATTTATGCCACAAGCAACGAACCATCTCTCCAATAGTGAACCAGTACATTGCACAAGCGGCACAAGACATTTTGCAAATGCTTTTCACAACACATTGGCAGATTCCAAGCTTGAACAACAGAGTGATGAACATCAAAACTGCAAAACAGAACAAATACAAAGTTATCGCAAAAAGGAAAGTTGAAAGAATCTATATGATTGTTATATATATAAAAAAAGGAGGAAACAGTACTTATAAAACAGAGGACTGAGATCATCAAAAGCTTAGCGATGTCAGGAAGACAAAAATGTTCGATGAAACATGTAAGATCCCATGGTCCCGAACATATATTTCTGCATTCAAAAACCAACAAAATCAATGCTTTTGCGACAATTCGGTGTTATTTCAGACAAGATCAAAATGGTAATGACGTGAAGAATCTTACACACAGGATCTTCCAAGTGTGGCTTTGAACGGTGCAGTGAATATATTTCCGATAAAACCTCCGACGTCGGTTGATGTTTTGCCTATAACGCCGCCCATTTTGCTTTAAAACTTAAATCGGTGAGGATTTTGATCAATCAGTGACTCTCTTGATTATTGATTCTCACACCAATCATCTTCATCAAACGCAAAGAGATTAATACTTTTTTTTTGTTTTCTGATAAAAAATTTCAGAATGTGAATGAAGTTACATCTTCTAATACACTTTCCTCTGTTTCAGAAAAAAAAAAAAAAAAAAAAAAACGAGAAACCGTTTCCAGATGGAAAATTTGGGATAATGTTTCATGTTTGCTTTTCTTTTAATTCATATCATTTTTTGTTCTTATTAATATAGTAGTGAAAATCAAGCCAAAAATCCATACAAAACATTCCATGCACTTATATAAACTGTTCATGAAGCATCAAGGGAATTTTTTTTATTAAAGAAGTGTAGAATTGATTCACTTTTGTATACAAGAACAGTACAAGTAAATACACTAGCAGCTATATATGAACAATGCAAACAAACAAAACTACAGAAACTTTAGAGATATCACCAATCTCATAACATTAGTGATTTTCTCAAAGAAACTTTTAGCCTATAATCTAAGAGGTTTTTGAAGCTCTCCTAAACCCAAGAAATCAGCAGCAAACTCTTCATCGTTTTTGCCTAACATTTCGTGTAATTTACATTCTATGTTCCTCCCTTTGAGTACCCAAAACCGCGGTTTTATCCTCTTCTCCAGCGAATAACTGAAATACCTCGGGTAATCTACTACCTCTCTAACTGGCTTCTCCATGCTGTTCACCAGAAATTCTAACTTGGGTCTAAGCACTTTGTCAATGCTGTATCCTAATATCGGTGAGAATTTACGAATCATGAAGGCAATCTCCCTCTCTGATATCCCAATCTCCATTAGGTACTTTAGCCTGCAAGAGCAAATGATTACAAAATCAGAAGTCATGAGCCAAAGAAAGATTCACTGAGATGATCCGTTAGTTGGCTGAAATAATACCGAGGAAGTACTGTTTTGTCTGCGTCGTATATGAGAAATTCCGGGTATTTCTTTATGATTCGGGGAAAATGGGTACTCGAAACACCAAAACGAGTGAGAAATGTCAGCTTTTTCTGCAGGGTTTTGTCGATGCTGCAGCCAAATATTTCAGGACATCGACAGAGTATTTGACCTACGATTTCCTTTTCAAATCCCAAATCTTCCAGAAAAGAAACAACCTGTTACAAGGTGAGAAACCATATGGTTAAAGACATAATATTTCACAATATTAGAATGTAGAACGAGAGAATACACATTTTGGACATGGTTTCTTTACCTTGAGAAACTCTTGGGGTTTACATAACAAAAGCTGAGGCATCTTGGGTATAACCTTCCCCATCCTTTTATTTCTGACACCTAGTTTATCAAATTCTTCCACCATCAACTTCATATTGCTTGTCGAGCAACCGAGAAGTAAAGGCCATCTCCTAATTGCGTGGTCAATATCCATTTTGAGCACCTAAGAAAGTGAAAATCATAGGAACCATTCTTAGTCAGACTAATCATGGTATAACAATGATAAAAGACAATTAAACATAAAATTCTCTGATCAACATAAGGGCTGGTCTGAATTGAAATAAAGTACTTTCTGTCCTGTCAAAATCAAGCTTACCGATTCACGCTCTAACAATGAGACAATGTGCGAATAGTTTTCTTGTATGCTTGGTGAAAGAATCCATGGATATTTCAGCAACACTTTTCCATTATTCACTGAATTAACCTGAACCGGTACAACCGCAACCCCAATTTGCAAGTATCAGCAACCACAAGAAATCGAAGAAACCGCAGCTACAAGCTAATTATGTACAATCCGTCACTAGCATACCTTTTCCAGAGCTGTAGCTACCCTTCTTTTAATTTCCTCGGTTTTGCCAAGCATGATAGGAGGGTACAAGAGAAGTAACTTTCCCGAGAAATCTTTAGGAATACCAATGCTTTCAAGAAACTCTACCATAGGCCTCATATCATTCTCTTCAGAAAGTAGAAGAAGCCGAGGGAATGACTCGATTAAAAATCTAAAAGATGCATCTACAGATCCCAGCATGTCCAAGCCTCCACGCCTTGCTTCAATCTAAAGAACATTCAACATTCATCTTACTAAAAAAAACATAGTGCTTCTAAAAAATATCAGATACTACTATAACTGAGGAAAGACGAAACCTTTTCGAAAAAGGAAAGAGTTTGTTGCACATCTTCATCAATAGGAATGGATAAGTAGAGCATCATTCTTCGTGCATACTTTCCAACCACACCATTCTCATCACTGCCAGAAAAGAATATTTCCTTCAGGTACTTAACCTATAATCCAAATTCAAGATTAAGTACCATTCCAAATCCGAATCCAAATCCAACCTAACTCAATCATACAACACTAGCCACTACATTTTGATACATAACCAATATTTCTTTCTCCTGTTCTGTATCAGTGCTCCAATTTATATATAATGTAGAGGAAACTGAACACAATTTGATCAATACCTTATCGAGAAGTTTCGGTAGCGATTCAGAGGAAAGGTAATGAGCCAAATACATAGCAGAAGACAAACTCAAACCAAGACTCTCCAAAAAGGCAACTTTACCACCATCACCTTTCTGCTTCACCATATAAATCACTTTCTCCTTAAACCCTAAACCCTCTGATTCTCCACTTCCCTTCCACGAATTCCATTCCTCTAAATCCCTAACACCCTCAACGATCATTCGCGTGTATTTAGGACAATTCTCAGAGATGAAATCTGAATCGACCTCGGAGAGTCCAATCTCTTGTCGGAGAAACCCAGAAATGGAATTCTTCGCGAGAGATAAATGTTCCTCATGATTAGTCTGCGAAGAATTAGAGCTTGGGTTCGTATCTCCGTGGTGAAACGAGGCGGAAACAGCGACGCGACCACCGTGGTAAGCCGGGAACAAGTTTACGCGACGAGGAGAGAAGAATACAGAGTTAGAACTAAAGTTATAGGATTGTAAAGGAGGAGAAATCAATGTTAGAGTTTCGAAATTGCAAGAAGTGTGGAAACAAAGCTCCATTAACATAGTGGAGAAGACAAAGTTCCCTACTTTGCTTCTACCCACATGTAGAAGAAGAAGAAGAAGAAGAAGCAAAACCGTTGCAGGGTTTATCTGTAGCTATGGGTTTAATCACATTAATTTTAAAACCCGCAATTCCGGTTAGTCCAAACCGGTTCAAGTCATTGGGCTTTTACATTATCGTTTTTTACAATTGATCTTGATGGGCCTAAATATGGGCCTTTACATTATCAATTTTTACAATTTCTCTAGTCTCTCTCTACACTAACTTCTTCAAGCTTCTGAAGAACAGAGCAAAAGAAACTTGCTCTGGTTTTGTTTATACAACTCCTGCAAATTGAATGTTGAAAACTCAACAAAAAAAAAAAAAAAATTCTGTAAAAATTACCAAATTTTTCTCTCTCAATCTCAAAACTAGGACTGAGATTCTGCAGATGGAGATTCCAAACTCGATATAAAAGGATCACTCTGCAAACAAAAACACAAAATGTAACAAAAACCGCAAAAAAGATCGAAACTTTACGATAATATTCAGAACAAAAAAACTCACAGTTGATGAAATGTAGACTTGGCTAGTGTTTGGAGACTTTCCTGCATAAAACACACTCTCTAAACTCTCTTCACCAATCTCTCTTAACCTACTAAGTTCAGGTAATATCTCTTTATCAAGATCCGGTCGATCTTTTCTTCGTAACTCCGCGCATTGTAGCGAAAGCTTCGCTAAAGCGATAGCTTCTTCCATTGGCCAATCAGGTACTGCTGGATCAAGCATATCTTTAAGAGTCCCTTCTTCAAGGGCTTGTTCAACATAATAAGCCAAACCCATCGGCTGTTTCGCGGTCAAGATCTGCAAAAGCATGATCCCGAGCGAATAAACATCGGATTTCACACCTAACATTCCTGTTTGTTGGTACTCAGGATCAATGTAACAGAACGTTCCTGCAGCTGAAGTGACTCTATACTGTGTTACATTCTCTGCTACTGCAGGGACTAATCTCGCTAACCCGACATCGCTGATCTTGCTTACGCAGTTGTAGTCGAGGAGAACGTTTCCAGGTTTAAGGTCTCTGTGGACAATTGGTTCAGGTTTTGACTGGTGGAGGAAGAGAAGTCCTGTAGCGATTTCAGCCGCGATTCTGAAACGTAGCTGCCAAGTAATCGGCGGTGTGTTTCCTCGCCTGAAAAGACGGTCTTCTAAGCTTCCTTTAGCCATGTATTCGTATACAAGAATCCCAAATTCAGGACAAGCTCCAAGAAGAAGCACCATGTTTGGATGTCTTATGCAGCTTAACACTTCAACCTGTCAAAAAAAGATAGAAACTTTCTTTTATAAAACTCGAAAAAATGGAAGATTTTTGTTTTGTTTACCTCTTTTTGAAACTGTGATCTTCCTTGAGCTGCATCGGGTCGTAGAACTTTAACAGCAACACTTGTGTGATCAAGAAAGCCTCTAAAGACAGGACCATATCCTCCTTCTCCTACTTTTTGAGACTCTGAGAAATTCGAAGTAGCTTCTTCGATTTCTTCAACCGTGTATTTCCTATACCGAACAAATCCGCGAGAGAATGAATCTGATTCCTTTAATGCTTTCATCTCTGCGGTTAATCTTCTCTTAGCTTCCACTTCTGCTAATCTCTTTGCAGCTTCTGCAGCTTCCATGGCTGCTTTGGCTTTAGCTCTCTCCTTTTCAACTATTGACATTGCTGCTTCCTCTGAACTCTTTGCTTCTTCCAACCTTCTTTCCTCTTCTGTTCTCAGCTTTTGCAACTCTGTTGCCTAAAAAGTTCATTAAAACAACATTCAATTAAGATGTTACAACTGTCCTAAACCGAACAAAACCGATGTTCCGACTTAGTATTTAGTACCTGTTGTCTAGCACTTAAAGCTTCTTTGCAAGCTGTACTATACATATCCATGGTTTGTTTAAGCTCTAGACGCAGCCTCTTCATTTCAGCTTCAACATCATCCTGCAACAACACAAAACTCATCTTAAGCAAATATTTCTAAATGAGATAAATCTTTAAAGTTTTTAAGAAAAAGAGAGAAGGATATTTTGAGTAATACTACTAGTACTAACCAGGCTTTGAGATGAATACGAAGATGTTCTACCGCTTTCTTCAGAGAATGTGGATGATTCGTTAGGGAAACCAGGATCACTGAACTTAATTCCCAAACGATGTGAACCAATGCTTTGCTCTGAGCTAGTTGAGATCCTTGAACTCCTTCCGGATTCAGGAAAATCAATGGTGAAAGAAGACCGATCAACGCTCGGTCTCCCCGAGCTTATGAATGAAATGTCAGAGTCTCTATGAGAAGAAGGACTTATGAATGATAGGTCACTATCTGAATCATATAAATCTCCATATGGCTTCATCTGTCTTCTCATTAACGGCGATCTAAATGTTGAAATCTTTTATTAGACTTAATTTTAAGACATCAAAGTTAAATAAAAGACATGAATTTAATAGCTTCAAATCCTCTTACCTTGTAGCATCATATTCAACCGATTTACGAGGTCTAGACGGTGTATTACCTGTTTGCAAAATCAATAAAACACAAAATGTTATAAGAAATTACTTACTAGTTTCTGCTTTTTTTTTTTAAACAGAGGAACAAAAATCTGTTAACCTGCAGAGTTGGTATGATCATGTTTTGCTACTTTCTCCGGAGTGGTTGGATTTTGATTATTGTCAAATTCAGAATCCTGCATTGAACTATGGTAAGGAGCAGGACGAGATGCATTTCGTACTGAAGCAATCTTGCCTTTGGAAATGACATAAACATTGCAGAAATCTGGAGCTGATTTTGACAAAGTTGTTGGCAAATCCGTCTTGAATCTTCTGCTTAGAACAAAAATTTTACATAATCCGTTAAAAAAAAGTTTCAGACTTTGTTACAAACTCTGAAATAAGAAAGAAATACCTCATGAAGCCATTACGTGATGCAGCTCCAACGACTAAATTCTCAATTGCAGAAGTTGAAACATATTCAACAATGGCTCTGACTTTGTCTACGTCTTCGAGTAATATGTCTCTACAATTTATCTGCTCCAAGAAACCAAAAATTAAGCTTTTAATGATAAAAAAAGCTTAATTTTTTTTTTTACTGTGAATACCTCTTTACGTGAACAATAACAATGGAATGATACGAAGAGATCTTTCGCTGACTTCTCTGATTGCTGCTTCCGGTTTGGTGTATGTTCTTCAGTATCTACAAACATAAGAAAAGAAAAGATTCAAACTTTACGTGATATTAATCATCATCAAGAAGAAACCCTAAAGAGAAGATTGGGACCTGAAGAAGAATAGGATTTGGAGACAACATGAATAAGAGAAATGGTTTGGCCACGAGAAGCAAGATTATCGATTGTCCATTTAAGAGCATGTTGGCTTCCTTTGTCTTTGTCTATTGCAACTGCTACAGAACCACTTCCTGTTTCTTTCTTTGTAGCATTTGCTTTTGGTAACCACATTTTTTTTTATATTTTTACACTTTTGGGAAGGGAAAAAAAATACAAAAGGAAAGAAAAAAAAAAGTATCCTCCTTTTGAGTCTGAATGATACAGAGAGAAGAAAAAAAAACTTCACTTGATTTCAGGGAAAGTTTGTTATAAAGAGATTTTGATTGGTCAAAGATTTTTTATGGAAGAAACGAAGGAAATAGATGTTAGCAAATCAGGTTTTGTAATGGGTTCGAGAATTACTTCTTCTTTTTCTAATGGTTGTTGTTATTTAAAGGGTTTTATTTTTGGCTGATAATCTAATTTCAGATTCTATAAACACAAAAAGATAAGAAAGAAAGAAAAAAAGCATTTTTTGTGTGGTTTGACAAAATGGTGATTAAACGATCACACAAGTCTCTTTATCTCTTCATTAATCACCTCTTGAAACTTGCCTTGTAATGAACGGTAGAAAAAACAAAAACAAAAAATTTCTAGAACTTTATTATGTAAACGATAATGCTTTTTACTACAACAAAAAACCTCTGAATTTACGTATATATTCAACCCTTTTGCATATTGCATATAACAAATCTTATAATACTGTAATAGGTATGATAAATTCACATTAATATTCCCTGAAAATAAGAAAATTGTGCTCATGTTAATGAAACTCGTGCGCGATATTCTGCAAGTGCCCATAACGGATGAATGTTTCTATATGCAGCATAGTGTAATGTGCAGTTCTTCATAAACACTCCTGTTGCTTGCTGAATAAGTAATCAAACCAACTACAATTAGCTTCTTTCCAATTTCGTGAGCAAATCAATTGCGAATTTGAGTGACTCAAGCCGTCTAAGATCCGATGAAATAGTTAGAGATCATACTATTAGCCAATTTGGTTATAGGAAAGTGTTACCTGTTGAGGAAAATCTCCAGTCTCCAGTTGTGAATTGATGATAAGTTTCGCAGCACGGTGAAGAGGGATCGGATCTCTCTCGGCCTGTTTTTTGTAAAACAATTGTCACGTTTAGAGATGATTCATTCATTGTGTGTTTAATCGATGAATAATGAATGTTTAAACCTGTCCGGTGTGAATGAGACCCATTAAAGCCCAAGCAGTTTGCACCACGTTTGATATAGCCGCTTCTTCTGCTATGTATCTCTGCAAAGATCAAGAGAATTATAGTTGAATGAATGATACTACATCAAGTTGATTTCATCGATTGTGTTAAGTGTATACCTTTTCAGAGCATGAGTGGTAGTTTTCTCCCCAGCCTCCGTTGTCTTTCTGAGTTGCAAGAAGGAAATGAACGCCTTTGCGTATAGCCACACAGTTATTGTAGGTTTTACCAGCAGCTGCTAAGCCTGCAAGAGCAAACCATGTACCGTACGTGAAGCAAATACCCCAGTTACCATACCTGTAAAATTTCAAAGAGAACAACTGTTGTTATTAATGTGATTTGTTCGAATCTCTGTGTACAGTTTCGGAAACAGTCATTCACAATTGTTAATGTACCATGAACCATCAGGCGTTTGCATGTTTTCTAGGTATTGCACGGCTTTCTTGATGAAATTGGTGATCTCTGTTTTCCTGTGGTCTGGGAAGAGTTGCTTGAACAAACTCAATGCTTGGATTGCAGACGACGTGCATTCAGTGTATTCATGCTCAATCACAATGTCGGAGAACATTTCTGTGGGATTGAGCAACTGAGACAAAAACATAAATAAACGTTTTGAAAAATGCCTTTTAGTTGTTTCAAAACATTGTCATGAGTTTTAGTTCTTACTTCCAACCACTGGGGAGCACCAGCAGGTTCCCAGGCAGTCACACCTCCGTTTTTGCTCTGCAAACAAGTTATACTATCACATCCTGAAAACAGATAATCTTTGAAGATATTGGTTCTATGGATGATACTGCTCACCTGTAAAGTGAGCAGGAGATTAACAGAATCATATAGTCTCTCAGGGTCTGTTTTGGGGCCAACAATATCCGGTGCCATCATCGAGAGCAGCAGGCAGCACTATGAGACCAGCAAATAGCAAGGATGTAGTATTTAATGCGCATGATCACTAATGAACATGTCAATACTTCGGTTTGAGTGGCTGGCTTACCTTTAAGCCATGAGCTGTGCAGTCTGAAACTTGCCATCCGTGATCTCGGTCTGAGAAAGTCCATGCTCCTTTAGATATATGACGGTACATGCTTCTGAAATCACCTGAAGGGTTCTCTCTAACCTTCAAATGTTTTTACAAATTGTAAACAAATGTTCCATTCTTCAAAAGAAACAGTTTGAAGTTCTAGAGTATATGCTGAAGGGGATATCGAACCTGTGAATTCTTTATGAACTCATGTCCCCTCCTGAGTACATCAGAGATTTCACTGGAGAGATTACTTGCAAGTAAAGCTTGCATTGCAAACCCTGTATCCCATAGTTGACTTCCAAAGCTCTGCATAAATATGTGCTGATCAAGAAATTTCCGATTTCTTACCAACTCAAGGTTAGAAAATATAACAAAACTTGATTTTCAATCTCCCTGGGCGTACCTGCATTTTCATACCATCTTCGGCCACCCATAAGTAATCGGAGATTCTAGCGAGGTGCTTCTTGAAATAATCTCCATTCGGGTCTTCAACCCAACAAGCCAACATGCATAGTACCTGCAGAAAGTGATAGTAGTTAACTCCAGATGATCTATGCTTTCTGTCTAAGGGTAAGGTGTTTTTAAGTGTTCTTACCTTTTCAACACACCCAATGGTGATATAACGGCTATTTTCATCTTCATAATGTATGTGTTGCATTGCCACCTGAAGAGCCTTTTGCCTGAGAAGCTTGTTAAAAGGCCAACGTGTAAGGAAAGGCTCCGTGAAGATGTAAAGACTGTCCCATATCAACTCTTGAACTAGGGGACGGGGATAGTATGTATCTTCCTAAAGTAGAGAAGGGAAAATGTCTCTGTGCTTTTTTCAGGGAAAGAAAATCCTAAAGAAGAAAGATGATATACAGCCTAAGATTCTCACCTTTGCACAAAGATGGTGGATTTTCTTCCAATTGATTTCTTCATAAGGTTGTAAGTATAGTTCTTTGCGTAGTTGCAGAATCAGAGGCGTTATCGGGCCAACAAACCGCTTCCCATAGAGATACGACATTGGCAAGTAAACCATCCGGCAGTAGCACCACATTTTTGCTGCAGGATTTCATTAATCACTACAGTACACTAGTATAATACTTGTTGATCATTTCTTTAATCTTTGTACACCAAAACAGTTTTTTGCTCAAACCACAACTAGATGCATTTAGTTTCTTGATCTCATAAGTTTGGTCGAAGCAAATCGAGATGTTAAGAAACAAACCTGGATGCACAGGAAAGAAAGAAGGTAGGATCCAGAACTCAGGAGGCATTGGGTTGCTTCCAGACCAGTCAAATACACCAAGTATCTGTAGACAACACAAGACGCTTACGATACAACCTCTCTAAACATTCTCTGATTACCAGATGATCTGAACACTTACCGAAAGCCAAGTTTTACCCCAAGAAGGTATGTAGGTGACACCACCATGGACATGAATCCATTTCCGGGCTCGTGTACACGCATTTTCATGGCCTCCATCAGGACTTTCTCCAAGTATACGCATGCATATGTAATTCAAAGCGGTGCAGAACATTGTGCTATGACCTTCAATGTGAAATCCCCACCCACCATCTTCCTTCTATGGACAGAAAATCCGAAATGAACAAAGTGAATACATAAACCATTGACGGATAACGATGCTCTCCAGGTAGAAAAAACTGTACCTGGTGACAGTAGATGTACCGGAGAATCTCTTTTCGATGTTCCGAAGTGAAAATCTCATCAAAATGTCCAGTGATGTAAAGACAGAACACCTGCACATTGTATCAGAGCGAAAAAAATTTCTGATTTCAGTGAAATTCCTCTCAACATTCTACTTACACGATACCTAAATCACACTAATCCCAAATCCAAATTCATTCTGCGATGTTCTTCAATATCTAAATCTTTGTTTCTTCTCTTTCTTCCTAATCCCTGAATCTACGATTCGCAGCAGATTTTGAACCGGCAAAGAAAAATTACCAGTGGCGGAAGGAAAAACAAAGGGCCGGCGTTTTCGGACGGCCAGTGACCGTCGCTGGCTTGCAACGCCGAGAAGAAATGTACGCCTCGCCGTAATGCATTCGTCGCCGTTTCGAAGGTTATCTTCTCGGAACCTTCAACTTTCACCGGAGGTATCACTTGCTCGAACTTTTTCTCCTTTAGAAACTGTGCCAAAATTTGTGCTTTATAAAAAGGATTGAGATATTTCGCAAATAAACTTTTATGTGGGGCTTGTTCGTAATTTTGAAAGTATATGTTCTCGTAATAAATGATTTTTGAGGTTGTTGGACATAAATTAAAAAAAAATATAACTAATAAAAAACTACAAAATACATATAATTATAAAATAAAATAAAATGCATTGAAAGTTAAAAATATTATTTAAAATGAGAAAAAATTAGCTAAACCATGATACAATGTGGCACCATTTCCATTTGTTCTCGTTTAAACGAAAATTTGTTGCTAAAACATGATACAAATTTAGCTAAAACATGATAAAACGTTTATGTTGTTGTTCTCGTTTAAATATTTTTTTTTTAATTTCAAAAAACATGTATGTTTAGTTAAAACGTTACAAAAATTAACAACGTAAATCATTTTTATAAAAATGTTATAGAAGTGAGTTATTTTATCTTTGGGTTCATCACCGAGTGAGGAAGTGGTAAATTAAACTAGTAACGTGTTACATTTAAAAATGTTCTTAAATTAAAATAGTATGTTTTTAACCAAAAGAAGAAAAACTACAACAATAAGTTGCAATGCAGCTAGAATATATGAATTATTAGCGTAGAAAATATTTTTTAAGGAATAATCATACGTACCTGCATGCGCCACAAGAGGTCGCTACTAGCTTTAACACGAAAACGGTCATCGTAGAAACTCCGGCGAGTTTCAACAACGGCTTGTCGTTCCTCCGGTGAGCCACCGTCAGGATCAAACACCCATGTTTGTCTTCCGGCGAAGTTGTTACTACTGAATAAGTACGGATCATCTCCGTTTCTTTCTCCTATCTTCAACCTCCACATTACAAAACTCTGATTCTCTTAAACATATCACACACACACACATATAATATACTTATATGAGATATTTACGTGAGTTTGTTTTTTGCCAAAACATCATTTAATATAATACATCGACAACCTACCAAGTTTATCTATCGTAAATATTGGACTATAATTAAGTTTATCTACGGAGTTGTGCAAAACTAAATTGCTGCATTAGTTAAGTACTTAAAAAGACTAAATAGTTAATGAAGGCACAGTGACCTCCCAACCAATTGACTAGTCGCATAATTTATCATTAATATTTATACAAATTAAGAAAAATTATTAGAATTATCAAGAAAAAGAAATGAATATTTGAATAAACACCGACAATAACATGCTACTTTCCGGATTTGGATGACTGAGTTAGAGACAGCGAATAGATTACTTGTTGGTGGAAAAGATTTTGGTTAATCTTGTATACGTACGGTACATATAAATATTATACAAATGAACATATAATATAAATGTGTGTATGGTATGTATTATAGTTACATTAGTTTGCTTCTTCAGTAGAAAACATCAACTACTTGAATATAAATAATATATAGCTTATAACAAAAGAGAGGCCATATGCGTGACCTTGTTGAGTTTGAGAAGCTTCTTTGCCTTTTCAAGGTTTTTCATATGGCAATGGAACTCGTCTCCTATACTCTGCGAGTGCCCACACCAGGAAAACGTTTCTGTATGCCGCGTAGTGTAACAAGCAATTCTTCATGAAAGCTCCTGTTATCTCCTGTCAAAATATACAATTTAGATTCTTCAAAAGTTATAAATTTAGGCCAAGGCAAGACCATTTGACTTGGAAGATTTAGCTAGCATCCATTCAAGCATTAGTCTTTCGAAATGAAGAATCATAGGCGCGTATTAGTGTGTGTGTGTGTGTGTCTGTCTGTCTGTCTGTCTAAGAACCAACAAAAAAAATGCTAAACAGCAAACAAACCAGTTAAAATTGGAGACAAGGAACAGTTATATGTTTTCAGAAGCACCTGCTGAGGAAAATCGCCATTTTCGAGTTGGGAATTGATAGAAGCTTTGCAGCACGGTGAAGAGGAGTCGGATCTCGCTCAGCCTGTAATATGAGATTAGAAGAAACAATGACTTTCAAGGAGATGACTAAAGATCTTTCCTATATATATATCGCTCGATTCTGAACCTGTCCAGCATGAAGTAGACCCATCATGCATTGCCCAAGAGGTTTGCACCAAGTTTGATCTCTCACCTTCACTTGGAATATATCTCTGCACACCAAACCAAAGTTTTTTTTTTTTTTTTTGCTTGAACCGCAGGACGCGTAAATTGCAATGATATTTGGTGATTATACCTTTTTGGAACATGACAAGTAGCTTTCATCCCAACCTCCATTATCTTTTTGGGTTGTGAGAACTGATAAGTAAACAAAACATATTTTGTGTGGTTTGACCTTTTTCTTTTCAACGTTGGAAAAAGTGCACAAGAAATGGTCTAAATTTAAACGATCATTCATATATATCTCTTGAAGCTTTGCCTTGCAATTAATGACGGTAGACCATAAAAGAAAAAAATACTTTCTAGAAATTTATTATCTGAACGATGATTTTTTTACTACAAGATATAACTGAACTGACGTATATTCAAATCTTTTACCTATTGCATATAAGAAACCTTATAATAGGTCTGTTAAATTCACATTTTTTTTTTGAATTGAATGTAAAATTTATTCAAAACCAAAAAAAAACGTTTTTACAATTGATGTGGCCTTGTTTGAGTTTTTGAAAATTAAAAACTTAATATGGTTAAAAAACCAGGGTAGAAAACAATAGATTCACATTTTCACTGAATATAAGAACATTGTGCTCATGGCAACGGAACTCTTGCGCGATATTCTGCGAGTGCCCATAACGGATGAATATTTCTATATTGAGCATAGTGTAATGTGCAGTTCTTCATAAACACCCCGGTTGCTTGCTGTAGAAGTAATCAAACAAACTACAATTAGCTTCTTTCCAATTCCATTAGCAAATCAATGGTGGACTTTATCCACTCAAGCCGTCTAAAGATCTAACGAAATGGTTAGAGATCATACTATTAGCCAATTTGGTTATAGGAAAGTGTTACCTGTTGAGGAAAATCTCCAGTCTCCAGTTGTGAATTGATGATAAGTTTCGCAGCACGGTGAAGAGGAACCGGATCTCTCTCGGCCTGTTTTGGGAAAAAAAGGTCAGATTTAGAACTGCTTCATTCATAGTGAAACAAATAATGTAACCTGTCTGGCGTGAATGAGACCCATTAAAGCCCAAGCACTTTGCACCAGGTTTGATTTTTCTCCTTCTGCTATGTACCTCTGCATATATCAAGAGAATTATCTGCATCAGGTTTGATTTCGTCTACATCAAGTTGATTTCATCGATTGTTTTAACCATATACCTTTTCAGCGCATGAGAGGTAGCTTTCTCCCCAGCCTCCGTTGTCTTTCTGAGTTGCAAGAAGGAAATGAACGCCTTTGCGCATAGCTGCACAGTCATTGTAAGTCTTACCAGCTGCTGCTAAGCCTGCAAGAGCAAACCATGTACCGTACGTGAAGCAAATACCCCAGTTCCCATACCTGTGAAATTTCAAAGAGAACAACGGTCGTTACTACTGTGGTTTGTTAGAATTTCTGTTTCGGAAACAGTCACAATTATTAGTGTACCATGAACCATCAGGCGTTTGCATGTTTTCTAGGTATTTCTCGGCTTTCTTGATGAAAGTGGTGATCTCTGTTTTCCTGTGATCTGGGAAGAGTTGCTTGAACAGACTCAATGCTTGGATTGCAGACGACGTGCATTCAGTGTATTCATGCTCAATCACAATGTCGGAGAACATTTCTGTGGGATTGAGCAACTGAGGCAAAATAACATAAATAAACGTTTAGAGAAGTGCTCTTTTAGTTGTTTGAAAACATTTTCAGGGGTTTTCGTTCTTACTTCCAACCACTGGGGAGCACCAGCAGGTTCCCAGGCAGTCACGCCTCCGTTTTTGCTCTGCAAACAAGTCAAACTGTCACGACCTGAAAACGGATATTTCTTTGAAGATATTGGTTCTATGGATGATACTGCTCACCTGTAAAGTGAGCAGGAGATTAACAGAATCATATAGTCTCTCTGGGTCTGTTTTGGGGCCAACAATATCCGGTGCAATCATCGAGAGCAGCAGGCAGCACTATGAGACCAACAAATAGCAGGTGTGATCACTAATGAACATGTCAATGCTTCGGTTTGATTGGCTGGGTTACCTTTAAGCCATGAGCTGTGCAGTCAGAAACTTGCCATCCATGATCTCGGTCTGAGAAAGTCCATGCTCCTTTAGATATATGACGGTACATGCTTTTAAAATCACCTGAAGTGTTCTCTCTAACCTTCAAATGTTTATTAAAATTGTAAACAAATGTTCCATTCTCCAAAAGAAACAGTTAGAAGTTCTAGAGTACATGCTGCAGGGGATATCGAACCTGTGAATTCTTTATGAACTCATGTCCTCTCCTGAGTACATCAGAGATTTCACTGGAGAGATTACTTGCAAGTAAAGCTTCTATCGCAAACCCTGTATCCCATAGTTGACTTCCAAAGCTCTGCATAAATCAATTGGTAAAATTTCTTACCAACTCAAGGTTAGTAAGCATAACAAAAATGGATTTCAATCTCCCCGGACATACCTGCATTTTCATCCCATCTTCGGCCACCCACAAGTAATCGGGGATTCTAGCGAGGTGCCTCTTGAAATAATCTCCATTTGGGTCTTCAACCCAACAAGCCAACATGCATAGTACCTGCAGAAAGTGATAGTAGTTAACTCCAGATGATCTATGCTTTCTGTTTAGGAGTAAGGTGTTCTTACCTTTTGAACACAACCAATGGTGATATAACGGCTATTTTCATCTTCATAATGTATGTGTTTCATTGCCACCTGAAGAGCCTTTTGCCTAAGAAGCTTGTTTAATGGCCAACGTGCAAGGAAAGGCTCCGTGAAGATGTAAAGACTGTCCCATATCAACTCTTGAACTAGGGGACGGGGATAGTATGCATCTTCCTAAGGTAAAGTAGGGAAAATGTCTCTTTGCTTTTTTCAGGGAAAGAAAATCCTAAAGAAGAAAGATGATATACAGCCTAAGATTCTTACCTTTGCACAGAGATGGTGGATTTTCTTCCAATTGATTTCTTCATAAGGCTGTAAGTACAGTTCTTTGCGCAGTTGCAGAATAAGAGGTGTTATTGGGCCAACAAATCGCTTCCCGTAAAGATATGACATAGGCAGGTAAACCATCCGGCAGTTGCACCACATTTTTGCTGTAGGATAATATTTCATTAATTAATACACCCCATTGGTACACCAAATCAGTTTTTTTGCTCAAACCACAACGAGATGCATTTAGTTTCTTGATCTCATACGTTTTGAGGAGCAAATCGAATGTCGAGATGTCAAGAAACAAACCTGGATGAATGGGAAAGAAAGAAGGTAGGATCCAGAACTCAGGAGGCATTGGGTTGCTTCCAGACCAGTCAAATACACCAAGTATCTGTAGGCAACACAAGACGCTTATAATACAACCTTTCTAGTCATTCTCATATAAACAGATGATCTGAATACTTACCGCAAGCCAAGTTTTACCCCAAGAAGGTATGTAAGTGACACCACCATGGACATGGATCCAATTCCGGGCTCGTGTACACGCATTTTCATGACCTCCATCAGGACTTTCTCCAAGTATACGCATGCATATGTAATTCAACGCGGTGCAGAACATTGTGCTATGACCTTCAATATGGAACCCCCAGCCACCATCTTCCTTCTATGTACAGAAAATCCAACATGAACAGAGTGAATACATAAAACATTCACTAATAACGATGTTGTGAAAGCTAGAGGTAGAAAAAACTGTACCTGGTGACAGTAGATGTACCGGAGAATCTCTTTTCGATGTTCCGAAGTGAAAACCTCATCAAGATGTCCAGTGATGTAAAGACAGAACACCTGCATAATGTATCAGAGCAACAAATTTTCCAATGATTTTCAGTGAAATTGTTTTCAGCATTCCACTTACACGACACCTAAACTACACTAATCCCAAATCCAGATTCATTCTGCGATATTCTAAATCACAATGATCCCAATTTTCCGATTTTTCCAGTGAAATTCACTTAGACGATGCCTAAATCAGCCTGGTCTCAATTCCAAATTCATTCTTAGATCCGATTAAATTCTCGTTTCCTAGTGCCAAATGCAAAACCCTATTTGAAACGGCGAAGAAAACTTACCAGTGGCGGAAGGAAAAACAAAGGGCCGGCGTTTTCGGCCGGCCAGTGACCGTCGCTGGCTTGCAACGCCGAGAAGAAATGGACCCCTCGCCGTAATGCATTCGTCGCCGTTTCGAAGGTTATCTTCTCGGAGCCTTCAACTTTCACCGGAGGTATCACTTGCTCAAACTTTTTCTCTTTCAGAAACTGTGTACCAAAATTTGTGCTTTAGAGCATAAGAGCATAAGAGCATGTACATTGGTGGTTTAAGAGGGAATGTACATTGGTGGTTTAAGAGGGGAGTTTTCAAAATATAAAAATATTAAAACACACACTCTCTTTTCTTTTTACTCGACTTTATACCTTCTTTTTCATCTTTTTACTCAATTTTTATTAATTTTATATTTAAACACTCTCTCTCACTTTTAAAAACACTCTCCAAAAAGTTCTCAAAATTCTCATTTGAGAACTTTTCCAAAAATTCTATATTAAATACACTCACTATCTCTTCTCTTTATTCAAATTTTATTAATTTTATATTTCAATATACCCACAAAAATACTCTCTTTCTTCCTTTTACTCAAATTTTAATAGTTTTATATTTTAAGAACTCCTATTAAACCTCCCAATGTATATGCTCTAAGCATCCATGATACCAGCAGACTATCAGTTGAATAAACAAATATTAAAAACACACTCTATCTTTCTTTTATTCAACTTTATACTTTCTCTTTCATCATTTTACTCAACTTTTATTAATTTTATACTCTCTTTAAATATAAAATTATTAAAAATACACTCTTTCTAATCTCAAAAGTATCAACTATTTGATACCCTCTCTCCAAAAATATCAAATATCTCTTCGCTTTACTCAAATTTTATTAATTTTATATTTCAATACACCCCACTATTTCAACCAAAAACACTCTCTTTCTTCATTTAACTCAAATTTTAATAATTTTATATTTAATGATACCCACATTGTATCACCACTACTCATGCTCTTAGAGCATCTTTATCAATAAGATTTTGTGGGTTTATTGAATATAAAATTATTAAATTTTGAGTAAAATGAAGAAAGAGAGTGTTTTTGGTTGAAATAATGGGGTGTATTGAAATATAAAATTAATAAAATTTGAATAAAGAGATTAGATAGTTGATATTTTTGGAGAGAGAGTATCAAATAGTAGTTGATACTTTTGAAGAGAAATTGAGTATGTTTTTAATAATTTTATATTTAAAAAGTGTATAAAATTAATAAAAATTAAGTAAAATGATGAAAAAAAGATATAAAATTAAGTAAAAGTAAGAGAGAGTGTGTATTTTAATAATTTTATAGTTAATGAAACCCACAAAATCTTATGTCTTTATGAAGGAGAGAGATATTATCGCAAATAAAACTTTTTTGTGGGGCTTGTTCGTAGTTTTGAAAGTATATTTATTCTCGTAATAATTGATTTTAAGGTTATTTGACATAATGTTCCAAAAAAAAAAAAATTGTTGAACATAGTTTCTTTTTTTTTTTAAAGTAAACTAAAACATCATTTATTATATATACTTAAAAACATTTAACTGAAATGTTTGGTTGTTAAAAGAAAAAAGTTTAACTAATAAAAAAAACCACAAAATACAAATACATAAAAGATTTGCATCAGTTGACAAAAAAAAAAGATTTGCATTGAAAGCTAAAACTATCATTTAAAATGCAACAAATTTTAGCTAAAACATGATACGGAAAAAGTATTTGTCTTCTTGTTCTCGTTTTGGATGTAATTTTTTTTGTTCATTTCAGAAAACATGTATATTTAGTTAAAGATTACAAAAATTAACAAAGTAAATTTATCTTTTTTTATAAAATGTTATAAAAGTGAGTTATGTTTATCTCTGGGTTCACCGTTCACCGAATGAGGAAGTACGTAGTAAACTAGTAACGTGTTACGTTACATTAAAAATGTTTAATTTAAACTAATACAGTATGTTTTTAACCAAAAGAAGAGAAAAAACTACAACAATAATAAAGTTGCAATGCAGCAAAAATATATGAATTATTACGTAGAAAAAAAACTCTTAAAAGGAATAATTATATATACAGTAGGTACCTGCATGCGCCACAAGAGATCGCTACTAGCTTTAACACGAAAACGGTCATCGTAGAAACTTCGGCGAGTTTCAACGACGGCTTGTCGTTCCTCCGACGAGCCACCGTCAGGATCAAACTCCCATGTTTGTCTTCCGGCGAAGTTGTTAGTACTGAATAAGTACGGATCATCTCCGTTTCCTTCTCCTATATTCAGTCTCCACATTACAAAACTGCGAACTACTTCTGGTTCTCTTAAACTGTTAATTAAAATATCAGACACACACACACACACATATATATATATATATGACTCATGAGATATTCACGTGAGTTTGTTTTCTGGAATTACAACATTTAATGTAATACAACGACGACCTACCAAGTTTATCTATCATAAACATCTGATGTATATATTTTACCGAATAAATTATTAAAACGATATCTATTTTAATAACTCCATGCGAACTTGCTAACCATTTTCGTCTTCCGTCCTTTTATTACCTTTTTTTCTTTAATCATCGTGATACGCAAAAATATAGGGACATGTGATTATAATTAAACGCCAACAAGAACATGTTACTCATATAGATTACTCATATATGTACGCTACATATAGTACATATATGGTATGTATTATAGTTACATTAGTTTGCTTCTTCAGTAGAAAACTCAACCACTTGAATATAAATAATGGGATATATAGCTTATAACAAAAGAGAGGCCATATGTGTGACCTTGTTGAGTTTGAGAAGTTATCATCAATCTATCTTCTTTGCTCTTTCAAGGTTTGTCATATGGCAATGGAACTCGTCTCCTATACTCTGCGAGTGCCCATACGGGAAAGATGTTTCTGTATGCTGCGTAGTGTAACAAGCAGTTCTTCATGAAAGCTCCTGTTATCTCCTGTCAAAATATACAATTTGGATTCTTCAAAAGTTGGAATTATATAAATTTAGGCTAAGGCAAGACCATGTGACTTGAAAGATATAACTAGCATCCATTTACGCATTAGTCTATCGAATTGAAGAACTATAGGCGTGTATTAGTATGTGCATGTGTGTCTAAGAACCAACAAAAATGCTAAACAGCAAACAAACCAGTTAAAATTGGAGACAAGGAACAGTTATATAAATCCTTTGAGAGGGTTTCATGTTATTAGAAGCACCTGCTGAGGAAAATCGCCATTTTCGAGTTGGGAGTTGATTAAGAGCTTTGCAGCCCGGTGAAGAGGACTCGGATCTCGATCAGCCTGTAATATGAGATTAGAAGAAACAATGACTTTCAAGGAGATGACTAAAGATCTTTCCTATATATCGCAATTCTGAACCTGTCCAGCATGAAGTAGACCCATCATTGCCCAAGAGGTTTGCACCAAGTTTGATCTCTCACCTTCACTTGGAATGTATCTCTGCACACCAAACCAAAAAAAAATTTTTTTTGCTTGAACCGCAGGACGCGTAAATTGCAATGATATTTGGTGATTCTACCTTTTTGGAACATGACAAGTAGCTTTCACCCCAACCTCCATTATCTTTTTGGGTTGTGAGAAGAAAATGAACGCCTTTACGCATAGCCAAACAGTTATTATACGTCTTTCCGGCAGCTGCGAGGCCTCCAAGAGCAAACCATGTACTGTATGTGAAGCAAACTCCCCAGCTTCCGTACCTATAAATCCAAAGATTTATTGGTACTACTATTACCAAAGTCTTTGTGAACAATATCAACGTGTCTGGAAGCTAATATATATAATACCATGAACCATCAAGCATCTGTATGTTCTCTATGTATTGTACGGCTTTCTTGATGAAATTATTGATCTCTTCTGTTCCGTGATTCGGGTACAGTTGCTTGAACAGAACCAAAGCTTGGATTGCCGATGAAGTACACTCATTGTACTCGTGTTCCACCACAATGTCGGCAAAAACTTCAGTAGGATTAAGCAACTGAAACACGGAAAAAAAAAGTGAAAGATGTTTCTGAGATTTTCTTTCCCGGGCCTCGTAAATGCTGTGATATGAATTCTTGATGGGATTTCGAACTTACTTCCAACCATTCTTGTCCTCGGGCGGGCTCCCAAGCAGTTACACCTCCATTTTTACTCTGCAGTAAGAGCAAATGAACAGAAAATTTCCTATCATGAAGTAGAAACTTTTAGAAAGTGTGTTCTATATATAATGATATAAAGCTCACCTGTAGAGACAGTAGGATAATAACAGACTCATTTAACTGTTCAGGATTCATTTTTGGGCCAACAATGTCAGGTGGCATCATCGAGAGCAACATGCAACACTGAAACCAAGATAAGTGTGCTAGTTAGCGGAAATCTGGCCCATTCGTTATAATAATTGAAAGATTCTGAACACCTTCAATCCTTCAGCTGTGCAGTCAGAAGCTTGCCATCCATGATCTCGATCAGAGAAAGTCCACGACCCTTTGGACATGTGACGGTACATGCTTTTGAAATCACATGAAGGGTTCTCTCTAACCTTCAAAATTCTCATTTTCATAAGACATCTTCACTTGCTCTAATAATTTAAAGTCATAAAATCATACTGCAGAGGATATCAAACCTGAGAATTTTTAAAGAAGTCATGTCCTCTCCTGAGTACATCAGGGATTTCATGCGAGAGATTACTTGCAACTAACGCTTGGAGGGCAAACCCTGAATCCCATAATTGGCTTCCAAAGCTCTGCAAACATAAAAAAGTATCTCACGAACTCAGGTATTTTCTATGCCGTATGAATTTTTCATTTAGTAACTAACAGTTTAGATTCTGAATATTCATTGATACCTGCATTTTCATCCCATCTTCTGCAATCCACAAGTAATCAGAGATTCTCAAAAGATGCTTCTTGAAATGAATTCCGTTAGGGTCTTCAACCCAACACGCAAGCATGCATAATGCCTTCATAAAGATATCTGAGATTTTCAGTTTAACTAGAAGATAAATTCTGAGTACTCCAGCATTTCTGCTACTGCGTAAGAACTGTATTGTTTTACCTTTTCGATACATCCAATGGTGATATAACAGCTATTTTCATCTTCATAATGTATGTGTTTCATTGCCGCCTGAAGAGCCTTTTCCCTTAGAAGCTTGTTAAATGGCCAACATGTAAGAAGCGGCTCTGTGAATATGTAGAGGCAGTCCCATATAACATCCTGAACAAGTGGACGGGGATAGTACGCATCTTCCTGAGGATAAAAGTGGAAGGTTTTCTGTGAATTTCTCTTCCTCGGAAAACTATTTAAAGAAGAACAATAATCGACCTTACCTTTGCACATAAATGGCGTGCTCTATTCCAGTTTATAAGGCTGTAAATATATCTCTTCACGAAGTTGTAGAATAAGAGGACTGATTGGACCAACGAATCTCTTCCCGTAAAGATAAGACATTGGCATGTAAACCAACCGGGAGTAACACCACATTTTAGCTGCAGATTTTCGTTAAACAATGTCAAACCAAATTTCAGAAGTGAAGATGAAATTTCAGTAGTCAACTGTTATATTGCAAAACATAAGGCAGGGGGCATTTTCCTGTTAACCTTACAGACACTCGCACATTAGGTAGTCTGAAAATGGAGAAGTATAAAGTTTTCTTTCCATCCTCAATTTGAATGCCTCAAAGAAGGATAATAACTGATTCATAGACACTTACTCAATGTGTGGGTCTTTACGTTTGCTCCTCTATCATTCCTTAATAGATTGGTACTTATTTTATTGAGTCAACAATGAAGATATTCAAGATGTTAAGAAATAAACCTGGATGTATAGGAAGAAACGAAGGTAGGATCCAAAACTCTGGAGGCATGGGGTTGCTTCCTGACCAATCAAAGACACCGAGTATCTACAAACATTCAACCAAAAATAAAACCAACTTTCTGAATCTTCTTTTCCAATTGGACTAAAAAAGCATCTGGATATTTACCGAAAGCCAAGTTTTCCCCCAAGAGGGTATGAATGTAGCACCACCATGGCCAAGAATCCAGTTCCTGGCACGTCCGCATGCCTTTCCTGGTCCTCCATTCGGACTTTCTCCAAGTATGCGCATGCATATGTAGTTTAGTGTGGTGCAGAACATCGTACCGTGGCCTTCTATGTGTAATCCCCACCCACCATCTTCATTCTACAAAACAAACCACATCTCAACGGTAACATTTATTGAAAAGAGTTTATAAAGTAGCATAAGTGGTACGTTTCGGAGATCTACTTATACTATACCTGGTGACAGTAGATATATCGGAGAATCTCGCGACAATGCTCTTTGGTGAATATCTCATGGAGATGTCCAGTGACGAATAGACAGAATACCTGTATCTTACAAGAAAAAAACAATATCAGAGAATTTGGATGAAGGGATTTGGGGAATAAAGCAAAAAATCCCTCGAAACGAGAATGTTATCAAAAATAAGGAAATGTTTAAAAAGAAGAAAACAAGTTGCAAAATAAAGAAGCAAATGCATAACTCAGATCGGAAGGAAAACAGAGACATTTTGCAGACTTAATAAAAAAAAATATACAAGAAGCAGAGCATGTTGCAACAGAATGACACATAACTAATGCAGCCTCACCGAGAAATTTATGCTCATTTCCTAGGACAAGGATTGAGACTCAGAAACTAAGGCTCTTCCCAACCTTACTTTTCCTTTTTCTCTACAGATTAGTACCTCGATACAGTGACTAAAGGAATCCATATTCTGTAACTTCAATGAAAACATGTTTTCCTGATAGTTTCACTTGAATAGAATCTATGTACTTAAGATTTTCACCAAGATTTCTTGTTTCAAATCTTCTAAATCACTCATTTTTGTTCTGGGTTTCTTGTACCAACACAGCATTGCTACTACTATTTCACAGTCAGTGATACGAAATTTTAGAGCAGAAAGAGACATACCAATGGAGGAAAGAAGAACAAAGGACCAGCATTTTCAGCAGGCCAGTGACCATCACTGGCTTGTAATGCCGATAAGAAATTGACCCCTCTCCTTAACGCATTTGTAGCTATCTCGCTCGTGATTTTCTTCCCGTATTCAACTTTCACCGGAGGTATAGCTTGCTCGAATTTTTTCTCATTCAGAAACTACACCATGGGGAAAAAAAACGAAACAGCAGGATTATAATCTTCGCTTGAATCATCAAATTCGAAGTATAATCAACACATGAACATCGATTACTGGCACCACTATGTTCCGTAAATTCCGATCGTAATCTAGATCGGAGTTTGAGAAAGAAGGATTGTTGTTTCTCTCCGGCGAATCCAGTAGAAGAAACACGATTAGTTTTCGAGTGAGAAGGTGAAGCGAGAGGGGTTTTTCTCACTTCTCTCGGATAAGAAAATGGAAACTGCATGGAGGCTAACGCCGGTGGTAAATCCCGTCGACGGCGAGTAAACCGGAAAGGTCACCGTCGAAGGTTAGGGAGTGTAGCTGAACGTTTGAGCTACTCTCAGTGACTTTTCCGTCGAAATCTTTTAGTATATTTATTTACAGTTAAGCCCTTACATTTATAAATAAGTCTTACAATTCGGTGCAAGGCCATCCACATTAAAGACCAAATGTGGATGTCTCTCAATAAAAAAATATTAAAAACATACTCACTTTTCCTTTTATTCAACTTTATACCTTCTCTTTCATCTTTTTATTCAACTTTTATTAATTTTATATTTAAACATACTCCAACTTTAATCAATTTTTTCACTATTTATGTCTTCTTAAAGACACAATCTCTCTAACAACATCCACTATCTCTTCTCTTTACTCAAATTTTATTAATTTTATATTTCAATACACCCTATTATTTCAACTAAAAACACTCTATTTCTTACTTTTACTCAACTTTTAATAATTTTATATTTAAAGACACGTAGCCAAAGTCTCCAATGCACATGCTCTAATACTCTTGTAACTGACAAATTGACATCTATTTCGAATAATTTATTTAAAAACTAAAAAGAGTAACGGTTTTTGCCTTGAAGGGTTAGCAAAAAACTAAAAACATGGACCTAACCCATAATCACGTTCTTTAGCCATCTCCATCTTTTAATGCGTGTAATTACAATAACTAATGTCATATTTTTTTCCTTCGAATATCAATGTAAATCTATATATAATAGGAAAACACTTTTTGGGAATTGATGACGTCATGATTTTTTTATAGGAAAAAAAAAGTTGCATCTAACGGTTGATAGCAATTTTGTTCATCTAACGGATGGTCAAGATTTGTTTTAAAAAGAAAAAAAATGTCTCCGCTAATGTCATGTTCACTCATGTCTTCTCGGGAAATTTTGTAATGAAACGCAATGGTTGTTGTGTTAAGACACAACCTCCCAAACACATACCCAATGGCCAATTTGTAATGAAACGCAATGGTTGTTGTGATAAGACACAACCTCACAAGCACATACCCAATGGCCAATTTAAAGATTATATAAAGAGAATACATGATACGTTCTTCTCAAATTCATTTTCTTTCAATCTGTGGTTCGATTTGTTCACGACGAATAAGAGAAAGAGTAAAAACCAGAGAAATCTGTAACACCAAACCCATCTCTAATCACTTACTTTTTCTTCATTAACGATTTAAGAACAATTAAGGGGTTTTTGATTCAACGGTTATCATCATTTGATCTTTCTTTATGAATTCAACTTGAAGAAAGTTCTTTTGGTGAGGAATAGGTTTTGTTGACCATTTCCAATACCGCTTCAAACCGTAAAAACGTTAGATTTCTTCCCTCCGACTTCACCGACACCGTCGGTTATCTTCGTCGAGTCAATTTTATCAATCACGAATTTGGTAAGTGTTGATACGTTGTTCTGAAATCCTAATATTCTTTCATTGATGAAGAGTTGTAATTGTTTGTTTTTATTTATTGAAAAACCTGGAATCATCGTTCAAGTTGTGGATCTTAAGCATATAGGCAAACGATGTACATGAGTTTTGTTGTTGTGTTTTATTTGATGTTATGATCCTGATTGTTCCGACTCTAGATTAGTGTGTTCATTCTACCAATCACGATGTTCAGATTCAATTCCTTCTCATATCGGATTATAGTTATATGATTATGTATGCAACGATAGAGAGTTTTTGTTTTTAGGATTTTGGAAAGTGTGTTTGTTTTTGGGTTAATCCCAGTCTCGTTTCATAATTTCTTTCATTTTTTCTCGAAACTAAGGAGATCCTAATCAAATTTAGGGAAATTCTCAGATTCATTTTCGATTTTGGATATATAGATTTCGGAACAGTCGTGATTGGGTCTTAAGAATGATGAATTTGATAATCGAAAACTGATATAGTTTTTTTATAGGAAAAAAAAGTTGATCCAACGGTTAATGTATCTACTTTAAATTTATTGGAAGGTCCAGATTCATTGATTTATTGATTGATAACGTTACTTTTTAACAGAGCAAAACCCCGAACAGGTATGTTCAATCTAGAGTTGTGACTTTTCAAAACTGAAACGAAAAGTTGTGTTTATCTGTTTCTATATATTGTAGGAAACATCTATATATAATAGAAAACCGTTTTTTTCCGATGACGTCATCTTTTTTTATATGAAAAAAACATGGATCCAACGGTTTAGATCAATTTCTCTTTTAAATGAAGGGTCAAGATTTATCAGACAAATTATTGGTTGTTTTTTAGGGAATAGGTATGTGTTGAGCAACCCGATACCCCTCCGAACCGTTGGATCGTTTCTAAAGAGTTGTGATTTTATAAAAACTGAAATCTTAAATCGTTGCATGTTTTTAAATAGTTATGATTTTAGGATTGTATATAATCTAAAATCCACTCACCAGAAAAAAAATTTACTAGGTTATCGATTACACTAGAGTTTATGTCATCTTCGTTCTTCTCCTCTGTTCTGTATATCACGCAAGCAACTGTTAGTTTTATTTTTCTCCGACTGCGCCAACGCTGTCGTTTCTCTATCTCGATCATAGACGAGACAACTTTATCAACAACGAATCTGGTAAGTATTGATGTTTGGTTCTGCGATCTTTTCAATTTGGAAGAGTTTCATAAAATCTAAAATCGTTTCATAAATTTATGAGAGTTCTAGAGATCTTAATCTAAGTTAGTCATATTTCCAGATTTTTCATCGATTTTGGATTTAACTACCATTGTGGTTGACATAATGCATATACATATAAGTGTGTGAGTATGTAAAGTGAAAGGGTGTGTTTAATAGTTGTGACTTGTTGGAGAAGAAAAGGTAGTTAGTTAGTTTAACAGTTACAAGGAGGAAGAGACACAACTCTTCACTTATATCTCTTGGTTTTGTATATAAATGTGTATATGGTCTTTATGTAACCGTGTCGAGAATAAGAGAATTTTTTCAGATATTTGTTATGTTCTCTTTTCTCCTCCAACAGTGGTGTGGGGAAGTTCTCCTGCATTCGGAATGTTCTAAGATTGTAGCCATTGGTGCCTACTTGGGGTTAATGCCCATGGAACCAGCTAACGCTACTCTGCTATTCTCTCATGGTTCCTTGCCGGACAAGTCACTTGGAACTTTGTCCAAGATGGTGTTTTAAAGTCTCCTGTAAAACGATCTGGAAGATGTTTTACTTTCCATTGTTTTATTTAACGTTTTTTTTGCTTCAAGAATTTCCAATTTTTAATAACATTCATGCATTTAATATAGTATTAGAAATTATTTCTCTTTTCTTATTTTTTGCATGATCTTTTTGGTTTTTCATATTCTGGTTATTAAAGAATCTATATGAGTTTTTTTGTAGTACGGCTTTAACAGTGGTGGAGGGAGAAGTAATTGTATCGATATGAGATGAAATGAATAATCTTGCTAATAGAGCCATTGGTAATGGTTAGCTTATTTTTCAAGTTGATAAAGCAATGATCCTTCCAACATGGATTTAATAACCAATATAGCAGATAATTGTTAGCTCTATATAATGCATGGAAATCAGAGAAAAGAGGCATTAGCATGAGGCTTATGAATTGGTGAGATTTGATGGAAGTTTTTCCACATGAGTCTTGGCATTTTTGAGAGCGAGAGAGAGTAAGGAAATGTATTGAGCAAGAGAATTAGCTAGGTGGCTTAATTTCTTTGATTGTATGTATGTACTTATCTATTATGTACCACCATGTATTCATATACGTTATATATATATATATATATATATATATATATATATATATTGTATTAGTTTACACCATGCATCGTGCTTTGATGTATAAAGGTTAAGACCAAATTAGTTTTACTCTTTATTATGCCTGGTTATTTGGGATCATATACAAATTACCTGATTTTATGAAAATTATTTCATGCATGGTCAAATACACTCAAATCTAGTAATTTAGCGTAAACTAATCATTTTGACATTACTTCAGTCAACCATAATCTTTTATTACCATTTTGAGTAGTTTAAAAAGTTTATATAACTCCGTATAGTATATATATACACTAATTTCTATAGTAAACTTTATTGAAGGGGAAACAATTGTAATGGAAGCAGATTCGATGTCGCTGCAAACTCAAAACATGATTCGGTATTTCTTTTGATATATCTTTATTATTTTACTTTCTCATGTCTCCATCTTTTGTAGATTTTGATTTCGATTATCTCTGGTGTTTGTTTCGCTAGGGATTGCGCCTTCTAAGTCAAATCATTCAGGAATAATTTCTTCAACTTTTTCACAAACTTTTCAAACAACCAATGCATTTAGAAATGTGGACATGAATGTTATTTCTAAACGGTTTCCAATTCGATCTCTCTGTTTTCCTCTTTTTCTTTGTGGAGATTTGTTTCTTATATGTTTCTTCTTTGTGGTTATTGATTCTTCTGATGTGCTATTAACAGACGCATCTGTTCGGCAAAGCAGTTTTTCTTACACCGAATAGCCACATCTTTCCGTTCCAAATTCGCAACTCTGGTTTAGATATCTTCATCCGTTTCTCTCCTATTCCTCATAATGATTGATGTGTGTAATTTTGGCTAACAAAAAATTGATTATAGTTTGGCCCTGTTCTTTTCGGAATCGCTGCTACTAGCGTCGGCGACACAAGAATGCTTTGTATTTAGGTTGCTTGTAACGCAAGTATGTGAAGAGTAATGATGGCAGCAGTGACGCAGCGACTGTTAATGGACATCATTTAATTTCTTATCGCTGAAAGAAGTCGCAGCGATTGAGTGCCGAACAGGGCCAAAAGAGAGGCGCAATCAAGTAAATATTGGAGGCTATATGTTTGTAGAAAAGTGCTTGTCCTCGACTTCCCAGAGCCCCCTGCCTTCGTTCCACGATTTGATTCCCCTACACATCGTGAATATCGTTGTTGATTGGGATGTAATTTTTTTTTTTTGGCTACCGGGTTTTTGATTTGACTGATATTTCCATCATTTCTCTGTAATTTCATTCTTCTCTTGTTGAATAATGTAAAAAAACGCAGGTTCTTAACCCAAATTTAAGATTACTGTTAATTTTTTATTTTATTTTGTATGTACGTTAACTAGAGCCTTTGAAATTCTCCATGGTGCATTTATTGTTTTTATTTCTTCAACTTAACCCTCACGATTCTAAACGTTGTGTTTGTGATTTTGATTCCTCAGGCTTAAGGTTTTTTTCTTATTTCTCATATTTGATTGATTGGCTAAATTGTTTCCAAAAAATATGATAGTGTAATATATCGTTGTAACGTTGTTAGTCATTTTAGAAATAAACATACAAATTTCACTTATGGAAGTGGATACCATTTTTTGTTTTGCTATTTTACTGACGTGTTGAAGAAGAAGTTATATATAAATGGAAGTTTATAGCTTTAGATATAGTTTGTACTTGCAGATTTTGCTTTCGGTTCATAACACAAGTTATATATAAATGGAAGTTTATAGCTATAGAGATACATGATTTGGTGTAAATGACAATGTAAGATGGTGAGAGGAGGCTTACGCATGCAAGAAGGTGGTCAAAGTGGAGACTTTGGTAATGAGTTGGCATTGAATGATTTTGAGCTGGAGGAGAAAAATGAGCCTGAAAAGTAAGTTCTCCATTTTCATATGTTGTTTCCAGTTTCCTTACGTTCATGTTCAAAAAAAAAATCTACATGTAGATAAAAACAATGACATATATAGAAGAGAATTGATAAATTGTCAAACATGGACATGGGACCTTAAGCCAGGTTCCAAGATAAACTGGCATAGGCTTCGCTAATCAAAGTTTAGTATCTCTTTGATTAAATGGAGAGTCGTGGTTTTTCAAAACTGAAATGAAAAGTTGTGCTTATATATTGGAACAAAAAAACTAAATCGTTCATAACTTTGAATTTAAGTAACTGGGTTTTTGTCAACTACTTGGCTGGGTTTGGTTTAAAATGGTTGATAAAAATATTTTAAAAAGTCAAACAACAAAGAACTTGTATATGAAAATATTAGGCATGGATATGGTTTCGTCTGCTACATGAGTGCAAGGAAAAAAAAACAATTTTGGTTTCACTCTTATCATGTTAGAGTTAATGAATTTTGGTTTAGTAAAACACTTCAATTTGAACCTAATAGGTTTAGTAGAGACTAGTCTCCTCTTCTCAATTTGGTCAAAGGTTATACAAGATTGCTTGAATCGGTTTTCGAAAGAGAAAAAGAGAACGTTTGAGAAGATTGGGAAAATAAAGAAGGCTGAATTTGCAGAGATTTCTTCTGTTTTGGTTTTTGGATTTTCCACTGTTTCTATGGATTTTCTTTAGTCAAAGAACAAAAAATCGTTTACTTTGTATTTGAAAATATCAGGTATGGGAATGGTTTTGTTTGGTACATGTGTATGAGTAAAAAAAAAAGGTTGTCACACTCTATTTTACTCTCTTCTCATGTTAAATCATGTTTAGTAATTATTTCATCCAAACCTAAGATGTTTAGGAGAGATTTAATTTCTTCTTCTCAAATTGTGTATGATATCGTAATAATCTAGCTCCTATACTGTTACATAAGGAACCTCTTTTTCCATTTAATAGTTGTGATCTATGTTGCATGGAATCAAAATCGGGTACGCAGAAGCGGAAGTGTATAGAAGGGCAAAAGCAATTTTAAAAAAAATGAGGAAGCGAGTACGTGCTGAAAGTGTATATACATATAAGCATGTATATATTTATATATATATATATATATATATATATATATATATTTATAAATAAATATCATACTATATTTAAAAAATATTAAGAAGTACACAAATTCAATACATTTTTATATAACTCAATATGAATAGTTTGAAATAATATGATTCATATTCAAAATTCTAAATAACTATCTTTATATCCTCAAATTTTCAACTCCATCAGATAATTTTGTTTTAAGTTCTATGTTGTAATCAACAAACTCAAATCTTTCAAAATAATCTCATTCAGTTAATCAATTTAATCACTTCTAACATTACACATATGATTAAAACACTATTTCTAAACAAGATTATTTATAGATAAAAGACAAAATTATTGTATACAAATGTCAAAATACTAAATCAGTTTTCGGTTATGTTTTATTCTTATAATAAGAGACATCAAAAATAATTTTACCTTTTATATTTATTTACAATACAATATTTCAAAAATAGAAGCGCAAGCTTCCAAAACAAAATCATAAGCTTCGAACGTGTTTTTAATTAAAAGAAGTTTTCGGAGGCGACATGAAAGCGACCTTCTTGAAAATTCATAGATATTACGATCCCAAATCAGGAAGCAGAACTCCGATGAAGCTTCCGTGCTACCTAGGTTGTGATTTTCGTTTTCTTAGTTAAATAAATTTAGCACAAATCACGGTCTATCTATTATTTTTGCTAATATTAATCATTAACCGTCTGGCAGTTACTCCTAATTATAAGGGTATGTGATCCTCTTACGTTGTAAGGAGAAAAATCTATTAGGTAACACCATTGAAGATAAGGCAGCTGATAATTTTCTAGCTAGATGTATACAGAAAACGGAAAAGCAAAATATATTAGTTGTAACTATCACTTGAGCTGTACACTATATAACATATAAATGTGCGGTACGATTGTGTTGTTTCAAGCAATTTGGATTTAGATTGTGATAGTTTGCAGGGACACATCCACTTCACTAAGAACGGGTGCATGTATGAAAATTCTAATTCAGCATTGTAATGCATACTCTTTTAGCTCAATTGTTAGATTTCTTTATAGTCGTTTACTTTTACAAATGATTTGCTTTTTTTTTAATTCAATTCTTTTTCACGGATTATCAACTTATGGTCTGTGAACATTAGTATCGAAGAGTTATATTTGTAGTAAAAGAATTCATTTACCGCGCGGCAACGTGCGGGTTTGTTTCCTAGTTGAGTTTAATAGAAACTTGAGGTTAGATACATACTGTTGACCAAAACAAAAACAAAAAAGATACATAATCTTCTATATTTATTTTATAACTCTAAACTCTCATAAAGATTAGAACTGTAATACTTCTCGACAGCCTCGTATGTGAGATTATTATATGATAATATACATATAGTATATAGCCAATTAGCCATCGACGTACAAAAGCTACCCATTTAGAAAAATATATACTTCTACAATATTTAGATCGTGTATAAAATAAGTTTATATAATATATTCTATATATGAAACCCTTGCGTGGAAATTAGTTTCATGGAGTAATATTTTACTTCTAAATATAAACTAGCGTGCATTTTAAAAACCAGTGTTAGTGTAAGTTTGTAACGATCTCACAAACTGGACGTGATAAAAGATTATGAATTCGTCACTCATGATATTACTATATTTTGTACGGAAGAAACTAATTATTGATCATATAATGTAATATTTTCAGCTTTTGTTAGTTTTAGAATACAAGGAATTAAGGATTAACAAATATACCTGCATACGCCATATGAGATCGCTGCTAGCTTTAACACGAAAACGATCATCATAAAATTTCCGGCGAGCTTCTTCCACTGCGGCTCGTTCCTCCGGTGTACCGGCGTTGGGATCAAACTCCCATGTCTGCCGTCCGAGGAAGTTGTTGGTGCTGAACAAGTAGGGCTCTTCTTTGTTTCCATTTGCTATCTTCAACTTCCACATTCTTTAGTTCCTAATTAATAATTAATCTAAAAAGATGGCATGTATTATGCATAAAGTATATATGTTTATAGATGCACGTAATTTATGTGGAGAAAAGAAGAGAAGTAGATGCAATTGAATTGATTTACATACGCACACATACATAATCCGTTTTTTATTATATGTAATCATATATATAGTAATATATATTAAAACAAAATAAAAAGAAAACAAAATAAAAAGACTTCAAAAGTATGTGTTGTGATATTTATGAGTCTTTAATCTCGAAAAAAATTGGAACTTTGATCGTAATATATGCTACCATATATATAGAACCGGGACTGTCGATTTTTTTTTGTATTTTAAAATTTCGATTATTTTCTTCTTTTACGTTTGCATGTGTTTACACTTACATACTAAAATAATGTAGTTGTGTTTCCTCAATAATTTTTTTACAGTTTGTAAATGTTTGATGAAAAATATCTTACTTTTATGAAATATACACATAATGTTTTTTTTTTAAAATGTTGCCTCACAAGCTAAGCAAATATTTTTTTACAGTTTGTAAATGTTTGATGAAAAATATCACTTTTATGAAATATACACATAACGTTGCCTCACAAGCTAAGCAAATATTCAGTAACCAATTTGTCTAGACTATTTTTCAAAAAAAAAAAATGCCTAGACCATTTCAATTCTTGATCCACGCATTCAGGTTTACCATTGTGGAATTGTCAGAGCAACTGCATGTTTGAAAAATTAGTTTAAGTTTTTGATCCACGGGTCCTAAGAAATTGGTATTACGCATCACTCAAAGCCCAATGCTGCAATGCATATAACACGTTCGGTTTTTTGAGTAATTTGAGTCCAGCCCTACGAAAGCACGAGCCCAATTATCATACTCGCGAAAGAAAAAATAAGCTAACTAATGGTATACATGTTCGGAATGTAACAAGTACAAATGAACCATATATGGTCAAACTATAAATTAAATAGACTTGTTGTTGGTTGATTGATGCTTGTTGGTTGATTGATGCTCGATGAGTTTATCTCTTTCAACAATGGAGTACAACGAAAGAAACATTGATAGCAAAAAAAAAATTTGATTTCTTATTGATTGAGTTTAGTGCTCAAGATTCGTTATATAGATTAGTGTACTATAGATTATATAATTAGAAACTATATATATATATATATATATATATATATATATATGCATTAAAAGTCCTATGATTCGGTTGCGAATATGAGCGTTGCATGCACTTTACATGTATTTATTGACTATTGTAATAGTTAAACTGATGAGGATGATATGAAATTGATCAAATTACGGAAGCCGATTGTTATCCACCACAAAAATAGAATTGTCTAATATGCAAATGCATTAGTTGATCCCATCCCTACAACCACAATAGCTTTCTTTTCACGGCAGTTTCAAAGTTAAATAATACAGCCACGCACTTAATGATATATACGTGAACAAAAAACTAGGCACTTAGAGCATAATCAATGGTAGTTGTTAAGTTGGGGTGTTAAGTGATTTTTTTATTATAAATTGTATTGTGTCAATTAGAACCCCATATTTTGGGATTCTAAATCTCTTAAATTATGACATTTTATTGGGATTCTTAAGTATTTTGTGTATTATTTAATTATTTTTAACTTTTTAGAAACTCATTAAAAACCACTTAACAACTACCATTGATTATGCTCTTAGAGCATCTTTAATGGAAAAATTTTAGTAGGTGTCTTAACACAATTTTAATTAAAATATAATAAATTTTTAGACACTTTAATGAAATGAGTTCTATGTATTGACAGTTTAGACACTTTAATGAAAGGGATCTTAGTAAAATTAATATTAAAAAATGATTTAAGACACTTTAAAGAGGTTAAGGTTAAAGATGCTCTTAATGACAAAGAAAACGCCGTATATTAGGAGTTAGAACGGTACGATCTCACTTACCACTCCACCAAACCAGTCACATAACATACTAGGAATATCTAAGCTCTTTTGTATGGGACCAAGTCTTATACTATGAATATAAAAGCTCTTCTGTATGGGAACAAATTTTATGAATATATATTTTTCTAAATGAGTTGAATTAAAATTATCCTTTTTTGAAAAAAAAACAAGATCAATAACTACTTGATATTGCCATTGACAAATTGGGTTAGTTCTCTTTCACTCTAGTTACTACTTTTGTCAATTTGCTATATTAAGATCACAACGATCATGTGCGCCACATTATGTACGCGTCCCGATAGCGAACCATGTTGTCTCGAACAGAGAGAAGCTAAGATGATGACACCTGTCAAGTCCTCTGCATCTAGAGGGTACACGCTGTGTTTATGGTTAGTCCTGCCAACGGTCGTTATTAATTGCGGATTAATGCACATTCATAGATGTACTCGTAGTTGTAACTTGTATTATAGATAGATATTTGATTATAAAATTTCAAATTTAATACAAATTTTGTATTGGTTATTTACATACTCCAAAGAACAATATGTAAAAACAAAAATTACTTTTTAACGTAAGAACAAGATACAAAAATACTAAAGGAGTGGAGAGAACACATGGAAAAGGAGGAATATAAACCAAGTGGTTGTATCCCAGTGGTACTTGAGGGAGGTAATTCCCAATAAGGTCCCGGGTTCAATTCTTGGCCACCGGGGGATTAAAATTTGGGCATCGCCGGCGACACAGATTAGTTTTTTGGGTCTAGAAAGCCTTTGGGAAAACTGTGTATAATTCAAAAAAAAGAAAAGGAGGAATATACAGTTATACTTTCATTAAAAAAAAACAGAAATACTAAAGAGTGCATAATATATAAAAAATCCAGTTAAACTGTTTTTTACTCAACAAAGTAACAAAGTAAATGCTTGGTTAATGAAAAAAAGAATTAACATACTCGACCAAGTTTACTACACAGTAGACTGCTCCTAATTAAACTGTTTTTTTACTCAAACTAATATATATATATATATATATATTTTTTTTTTATTTTTTTTCCTTTATGTATAAATGTATTGTATTCCTCCTTTTCCATGTGTTCTCTCACAATAACAGCATCTATATATATAGCACGTGAATGAAGAAAGTCATAGATCGAGTCAACATGGAATGCATAAATTAAGAACAACTGTTTTATCCTGAAAAAAGTCTGAATAATCATGAGTTGTACAAAATAAAACCAACGACGATATTCATTTATTTGAGTGGTCGTTACACTCTCTTGAAATCAACATCAGAAGGTGGACCATTCCATTGATTAAACTTGAGTTATGAGTCTAAGAATTGATACTATGATGTTATGGATCTACGTACGAACTAGCTAGTAGACAATAAGAAAGATCTAATTGATTTAGCTAACGAAGTCTTGCATGTGGTTTCATGTACATTTACTCCAAAAAGTAAATAATATACGATATTAAATAAATAACACGATGTTCTTTTATAGCATCAATATATAATAACACTCTAACCAACAAAAAAAACCATGTTAAACTTGCAATTATAATCTACTTGAAGTCGAAGAGTGTAATTTTAATTTCAAATTAAGTATGCGTTGTCTTCAATTCTGTTGGTAAACCATATATATATACAATTTTTTTTTTGGGGGTCTCACTCCAAAAGTAGATAAACGTGGGTACAAGAAACATTTACTGTACTAATTAAAAATCACTTAATAAATGCTTTAATTGTTGAGCCCAAATTGTTTTTTATTTAATTCGTCCTTCACCTCTATATAAACATACGTACACGAAACTATTCCAAAGTATCTAATTATCAATCGTGAAGGCAAACATCGACCCAGCACAAAGTACGCTCTCTCTTACTCTCGCTCTCTATTACTTATTCGTTACATGAGGGCTCTTTCAATATACATGCATATATATAATGTTATTAAAGCATATAACATTATACATATGTATGCATGCAAAACAGTGTTATAAGTATATAGTTTTAATATCCGTACACATGTAAACACACTATACACTATATATCATGCGATTCTATTTGTTTGAAATTTAAATATAGTATACGTGTATATACATATAGGATCATATATAGTTATGTGGAGGTTGAAGATAGGAGAGGGAAATGGAGAAGACCCTTACTTGTTCAGCAGCAATAATTTCGTCGGACGTCAAATATGGGAGTTTGATCCCAAAGCCGGTACACCGGAGGAACGAGCCGCCGTGGAAGAAGCTCGTCGGAGTTTCTTGGTAAACCGTCCTCGTGTTAAAGGTTGCAGTGATCTCTTGTGGCGAATGCAAGTAAGTTTTTTTTTTTTGTTTCCACAAGTGAGTTTTAAAGTCCAAATAGATTGTAAGAGAGCATCATCATTCCTAGTATTTAGAGGAGTATCCCACAACTTAAGAAAATGAAAAATATAATAATGAGAGAGAATGAGAGTTTGAGAATTGGGGAAGGGTTTCAGAAACTTTTTTACCAAAATCAAGTCTTCTGATTGGTTCAATTTTATAAATTTAATTATATAATTTATTTATATTAAAAAATATTATATTTGTGAGATACTACCTAGCGATGGACATGCTCTGATATTGACTACAATATATAGTTTTTTTTCCCTCAGATCAGAATTTGTATAATTCGGCTTAGAATCACACATTTACCTTGTCCAATTTGTAGTTTGAATCGATTGATTTTCACTAAGCTATGTAGTTCATAATTTATATACAGTTGGAATACAACCACATAAATAATTTGGTTTTTGGTTCAAGTAATTATCATCAAAGTCATCCAATTTATCGTAAAAGCTATAAGATTAAAATAATTTATTAGAATAAAAATGAAATCTTATATGAAAATATTAAAACTATATTACAGAACGGGAAAAGATCTTCCATTTTAAGCAAGTCATTTAAAGAAGAGATAATCAGATAATTATTATGGCTTTTGGGTAAACTAATTATTCAAACAGAAAAAAGAACCAAACTAATGACAAAATCGTAATGAAAACGTTGTACTTTCGGGCCCTAAAAGTTAATGGGCCATATGCTAAAATATGGAAACGTGGGAGAAAAAATGTTTATTTTTTTTAATTTGATTTTGTCTGAGTTGATTTGATTGTGTATGCGCAGTTTTTGAAAGAGTCGAAATTCGAGCAAGTGATCCCGCCGGTGAAGATCGACGACGGCGAAAGCGTAACCTATGAAAAAGCGACGAACGCGTTACGGAGAGGAACTCGTTTCTACTCGGCTTTACAGGCTTCCGATGGCCACTGGCCGGCAGAAATCACCGGAACTAACTTCTTCCTTCCTCCGTTGGTATGTTTTCTTCCTTCGATACTATCAATTTCTTACTCTTAGGGTTAGAATTAGGGATTTAGGATTTCGATTGGGTGAGAAATGAAGAGAAATTGTTCCCAATAAGTGACTACGATGAGGATTCAATGAGAATTTTCCTTGCAGATATTTTGTTTGTATATCACAGGACACCTCGAGGAGATGTTCGATGCAGAACATCGTAAAGAGATGCTTCGACATGTCTATTGTCATCAGGTACACTTCAATTTCTTGGCTCGGATTTTAAACAAGAGCTTCGTACTAGAGTGATGAGTTCTCTTTTGTCTCATTAATTTGCAGAACGAAGATGGTGGATGGGGATTACACATCGAGAGCAAGAGCATTATGTTCTGCACTGTGTTGAATTACGTATGTCTGCGTATACTCGGAGAAGGTCCCAATGGAGGACGAGAAAACGCCTGTAAACGGGCCAGACAATGGATTCTTGACCGTGGTGGTGTCACTTATATTCCGTCCTGGGGGAAGATTTGGCTATCGGTAAATCTTTCCAGATCATATGCTAGTCTGACTGAGAGATATTAAAAAATGACTTGCTAGTATCGGTAATTTGATTTGTTTTTGGTACGTAGATACTCGGAATCTATGATTGGGCTGGAACCAATCCAATGCCTCCGGAGATCTGGTTGCTACCTTCTTTTCTTCCAATACACTTAGGTTTGTTCAATGTTTCCATATTTTTTCTTTGAGATTTTACTAAATGGCTCTGCTTTTTTTTCTTTTTTTTTTTTTTTGGTCAAACTAACTGGGTCTGCTTGAAATGGTTATTTCCAATTTTGTTTTTGTTTTTGTTTTTGATGTTTGACTCTTTCCACAAAATTGAATACAGCGAAAACTTTGTGTTATACCCGGATGGTTTACATGCCCATGTCTTATCTGTATGGGAAGAGATTTGTTGGTACAATAACACCTCTTATTCTGCAACTGCGTGAAGAACTCCATTTACAACCTTACGAAGAAATCAACTGGAATAAAACAAGGCGTCTATATGCAAAGGTAAGATTTGCCATTTTTTAATCCTTAAATTTATGTGTCAGGATACCGTAAGATATTCCATTGTTCTTATCGCAGGAAGACATGTACTTTCCCCATCCTTTGATTCAAGATTTGTTATGGGACACTCTTTATGTCTTTGTGGAGCCATTCCTTACCCGTTGGCCGTTAAACAAGCTTGTGAGGGAAAAAGCTCTTCGGCTGGCAATGAAGCACATACATTATGAAGACGAGAATAGCCATTATATCACCATCGGATGTGTTGAGAAGGTAAAGCATTAAAAAATATGCACATACTCTCTTAAGAACGTATGTTTCAATTCCAAGTTAAAACTTTTTTCTGTAGATGTTGTGTATGCTTGCTTGTTGGATTGAAAATCCGAACGGGGACTACTTCAAAAAGCATCTTGCTAGAGTTCCAGATTACATGTGGGTCGCCGAAGATGGCATGAAAGTTCAGGTACGTAAGAATTAAAAATCCGATCGCTAGGTATACTTTGAAAATGGAAACTTCTTAAGCATTTTCTATTTATCCAGAGCTTTGGAAGTCAACTATGGGATACCGGGTTTGCGGTTCAAGCTATATTTGCTAGTAATCTCTCTGATGAAACCGACAATGTACTCAAGAGAGGACATGATTTCATCAAGAAATCTCAGGTTTGATATCCTTTTTATTGTAATAGTGTACCTTGTATTGCTCTAAAGAACCATTGAATGTGTTTTCACAAATCAAAGAACATTGCAGGTTAGAGAGAACCCTTCTGGTGACTTTAAAAGCATGTACCGCCACATTTCCAAAGGAGCATGGACTTTATCTGATCGAGATCATGGATGGCAAGTCTCAGATTGTACGGCTGAAGCATTAAAGGTAATTAAACCAGTCACTGATGCAACACAAGTTAGCTGGAATTTTCACAAGTGTTATGCATCAACGCACTTCTTTGGTTTTGTAGTGTTGCTTGCTGCTCTCCATGATGCCAGCTGAGGTTGTTGGCGAGAAAATAGATCCTGAAAATGTATACGATTCTGTTAATCTCTTGCTATCTCTTCAGGTAAGGATGAATCTAAAAGACTAATATCCTATAAATATGGGCTCTTAATAATTTTTACAGTTATGACTTCATTTAATGTAGAGTGAAAATGGAGGTGTGACTGCCTGGGAGCCTGTCCGTGCTTATGAATGGATTGAAGTAAGTGTTGAAACACATAAAGATGTTCACATTTTTTTCGCGAGTTTGGAAGTTAGTATGAAAAGAATCTCTGATGTTTAACCTTTGTAAATGGTGTTTCAGTTTATCAATCCCACAGAATTTTTGGCTAATCTTATGGCTGAGCGTGAGTACGTGGAATGCACCTCATCTGTTATGCAAGCTTTAGTTCTGTTCAAGCAACTCTATCCCGATCACAGAACAAAAGAAATCAGTAGATCCATCGAGAAAGCGGTTCGATTCTTAGAGAGAGAGCAAACACCAGACGGTTCATGGTATGTCACTTTAACATAATTTATACACGTTAAAGGGATATTATTCATAAGAGAAGCTTATCAAATTCGTGTTTATTTCGAGTCATGATAGGTATGGAAACTGGGGTGTTTGTTTTATCTACACCACATGGTTTGCTCTTAACGGCCTAGCAGTCGCTGGTAAAACATATGAAAATAGCCTGGCTATGCGTAAAGGTGTTGAATTTCTGCTCACGACACAGAAAGATGACGGAGGTTGGGGTGAAAGCTATCTATCATGCCCTGAACAGGTATCAGGAAGGCCCAGTAGATGAATTTCACCTAAAATGTCGAAAAAATGTTGATCTTTTTAACATTTGTGTGTATGTAGATATACAGACCATCGGAAGGGAAAACAACCAACCTGGTGCAAACTGCTTGGGCAATGATGGGTCTGATTCACGCTGGACAGGTTCAAAACATTTCATTTTGCATTTCCGTATAAGTACAACAAAAGTTTCTCGATTTATTCATATATATATATATATATATATATATTATAAAAACCAGGCGGAGAGAGATCCAGTACCTCTTCACCGTGCTGCGAAGCTTATCATCAATTCACAAATGGAAAATGGAGATTTCCCTCAACAGGTTAGACAAGATCTTCTTTGATAGAAACACGAGTCTTCTGATTCATATTGATCCTCTGTTTCTTTTACTTAAACTACCTTAGTACAGATTGCATTTAGAATAATATTTATTATTATCGCATTTGCAGGAAATACTAGGAGTTTTTATGAAGAATTGTTTGATACACTATGCTGCCTACAGAAACACTTTCCCAATATTTGCACTTGCCGAGTACCGGAAAGCTGTGTTCGTAACTCCTCAACGTCTCTAGCTTTCCCATTGTTTACATATTTTCGCGGAGACTACACAATATTTGATGATACCTGTCTCACTCCACATCTCCACTGCATAGACAAGTCTTTGCAGATCTGCCAATGACCATATCTTATACTATATAATGTTAATGCTCGAATTGTTACCATCACGTCTTGTAATAATGTAATCGTTCTTCTACTGCGTTTGAGCTTAAGGATATTTCATATATCCTTATGCAGACAGAGACATACCAATGGAGGAAGGAAGAACAAAGAACCCGCATTTTCAGCAGGCCAATCACTGGCTTGTAATGCCGGTAAGAAACCGACCCCTCTCCTTAACGCATTTGTAGCCATCTCGCTCGGGATCAAACTCCCATGTCTGCCGTCCGAGGAAGTTGTTGGTGCTGAACAAGTAGGGCTCTTCTTTGTTTCCATCTGCTATCTTCAACTTCCACATTCTTTAGTTCCTATAATTAATAATTAATCTAAAAAAGATGGCATATATTATGTATAAAGAATATATGTTTATAGATGCACGTAATTTATGTGGAGAAAAGAAGAGAAGTAGGTGCAATTGATTTGATTTAAACACGCCCACATACATAATCTGTTGTGAAGTTTTTATTTATGTATTCATATATATAGTAATATAATATAACTTTGGAAAAGAAAATTAAAACAAAAAAAACAAAGATAAAGAAAAGGAATAAAAAAAACAAAAAACTTCAAAAAGTGAAAATTTTAATTGTAAATTTCTTACATATATGAGTCTTTAATCTTGAAAAAAATTGAACTACGAAGGTTGATCGGAATATATGCCACCGTATATATATAGAGAACCGGATCTGTCGATGTTTTTATTTTTGTATTTTAGAATTTCGACTATTTTCTTCTTTTACGTTATTTACACTTATTACTAAAATAATGTAGTTGTATTTTTCTCAATAATGTGATTATACAATTTGTAAATGTTTGAGAAAATATATCTTACTTTTATGATATATACTCATAATGTTGTCTCACAAGCACATATTCATTAACTAACAAGTCTTCTCCTACCAATTGGTTGATTAAAGATCTGGTGCAACGGTTTATTAAAAAAAAAATGTCTTCTCCTTAATCTAGCAGAAAAAACAAGTCTTCTCCTACTACGATTGACTTACGAACCCAATGCATGGATACTACCGTTGAAACGTTACATTCTTCTTTCTTTCAAAGCAGAGATTCGAGGATACAATATTGAGAAATATATATTTTTACAAACATTGATTAATCATGCATGCGATTGTTTTATAATCTTGATAAATTTATATTTTCGCAAAATGTTGGTTGTGGTTCAGTTTATAGTTTACAATTATTTTAAAAAAAATACTATATGTAGTGTATTCATAAAAAAAACATCATATATATTATATAACAGTTTATGCCCTCGACTCTCATTTCTCTGGTGAAACATCTCTGGTATGCGTTGCTCGAAACAAGGTATGTCCCTGCTCCTGCTCCTCGTCCTCTACTTCTCCTATTTTGAAAAGTATTTGGATGTTCATTGAGTGGGAGGCTATGGTTTTGTTAGTGGCTCCTGCATTTCCTTCTATTGATTCGAGTGTATATCGGTTTCTATTGTTACTTCTAGTGTGTCCTTCGTTGGCACTCTTATCGTGTCTGTGCGACGTATTATTGCGACGTTAATAGCAGAAGCACTTGCTCTTAAAGCCGCGATCAACGCAACTTCAATATCCGGAATCAGAGAACTTTATGTGTCCTCAGATTCGCGTACTCTTGTCACACACCTCAACTCGGGCGATGTGATCAATGGGCTGAAAAGCTTCCCCTTCGACATTTGTTGTCTATTGCGGTCCTTTTCTTTTTCTATTCGTTCTATGTATGGTCCTTGTATGGCTAATGTGGCTGTGTTTACTTTGGCGAATTGTGCACATCTATCTCTTAACTCTCTGCTTGGATGTAAGGATCGTTTTACAATTAATGAACTTGGTTTGTCTAAAAAAATAAAATAATAATAATATAAATAACAAAAAAAAAAACATGCAAACGCAAACAACCATTAGAACATGATTATTGGTAATAAATATGATTGGGGTAATATATTAATTTTATAATATTAATTGTATTGGGATTGATGAATAGAAAGAGAAAGTGGAGAGAGATAGAGAGAAATGTTATATTTACCCACTAAATATAGGTAATATAAATTCTATTTAAAAACCCAAAAATAGTGTGAGTAAATATAAAAATTTTATAATATTAAAAATGTCTTATATTTACTCTTATTTACCACCCATAATCATGTTCTTAGATATTACTACTCTAGCTATTATAGCAAATATAAGTGATAGTGATGTATTGGTTATCGCCACCATTTCAATTTCTGATGCATGCATTCAGGTTTATCATTGTCGAATTTTTATAGCAACTGCATATGTTTGAAAGATTATTTTAAGTTTTTGATCCACGGGTCCTAAGAAATACAACTCAATAGTGTAAAATTTACTATGAGATATATGGAAAATAAAAACTTGAATAATTATCATTTTAAATGCATATGTAATGTGTTTATGCGTTAAGGCAAGTGACCTATCCATGTGATGTGACATACTTACGGATCGTTTGGAAGATAATCATCCTCACGCATCACTCAAACTAAAGCCCAATGCATATAAGACAGACCTTCGGATTCTTTTTGTGTAATTTGAGTCCTGCCCTACGTAAGCACGAGCCCAACTATCATACTCGCGATCGAAAAAATTAAGGTAAGACTAATTAATGGTATACATGTTCAGAACGTGACAAATACAATGAATATGAAAACTGTGTATGGTTAACCTAAGTATCCGTTAAATCATGCATGGAATAAATAAATTTGTTGTTGGTTGGTTAATGCTCGATGAGTTATCTCTTTCAACAATTTAGTACGACGAAAGAAAATATGATAGCAAAAAAAAGAAAAGAAATTGATTTGTTATTGATTGAGATTAGTGTTCAAAATTCGTTAATAGAGATATTAGTGTACTATAGATTATAATTATAAACTATATATGCATTTAAAGCCCTGGGATTCGGTTGTGAATATGAGCGTTGCATGCACTTTATATGTCTTTATTGTAATTGTGAATAAATTAAACTGATGAGGATGATATGAAATTGATCAAATTACGGAAGTTGATCCATAGTCGATTGTTATCCACCACGAAAATAGAATAGCCTAATATGCAATCCCATCCCTACAATCACCAAAGCTTTCTTTTCACGGCAATTTCAAAGTTAAATAGTTAATGTAGCCATGAAAAGTTATGTAGCCATGAAAAGTCATGCACTTAATGACAAAGAAAACGCCGTATATTAGGAGTTAAAACGGTACGGTCGCACTTACCACACCACCAAACCAGTCACATCACATACTATGAATATATCTCTTTTGTATGGGACCAAATCTTACATGTGGTCTTCTATACAGTGGTTATTTTCTTATAAACCATGAAAATTCTAGACCTTTTGATCCACAATCTTTTTTTTTTAAAGAAAGGGTCCACAATTTTTTTCTATATACATATTCAATCTTCAATCTATGTTCTTCGAAAAAATCATTCGGAAATATATTTTCCTAAATGAGTTCGAATTAAAATTCTCCTCTTTTAACAAAAACAAGATCAAGAACCACTTGATTATTGCCACTGACAAATCGGGTCAGTTCTCTTTCACTATAGTTACTACTTTTGTCAATTTGTTATCATAACGATCATGTGCGCCACATTATGTACGCGTCCCGGTCGCGAACAATGTACTCTGAAATTAAGAAGCTAGGATGATGACATCTGTCAAGTCCTCTACATCTAAAGGGTACACGTGGCTTTTATGGTTAGGCCTGCCAACGGTCGTTATTAATTGCTGATTTTGATACATGCACATATAGATGTACTCGTATAGCTAGATATTTGATTACAAAACAAAATTAAAATCAAGTTCAAATTTCGTAATGTTCAAATATGTATTAACAGTTGGGATTTATTTACATACTGTTAAAGAATAAGTGTATTAATTAATATTACTTTTGAACGTAAGAACAAGGAACAGTTTAGCAAAAAAAAAGTAAGAACAAGAAACAAATACGAAAGTGCATAAATTCTATCCAAGAAAAGAAACAATTACTAATTAAAAATAACTAATAAAGTAAGTAAATACTTGGTCAATGAAAAACAGAATTTACATACTCGACCAAGTTTACATATATACACCGTAGACTGGTTCTAATTAAACTACTTTTAATTTTACTCAAAACTATTGACAGAATATATATGTATATATTTTTGTTTCTTATTATAAGCCTCCGCTTTTTTGTGTTCTCCGAATAAGTACATCATTTGTATATACAGTAAAATCTCTATAAATTAATAATAATAGGACTTTGAAAATTTATTAATTTAGAGAGATATTAATTAATCGATAAATTAATAAATATTAATTTATAGAAATATTTTTATTTTAGGTAAGAATTTTTTTTTTAAAAAAAAATCAAATGATATTATGTCAAAGAATTTAATCAAATTCATTTGTAAATGATATGTATTAACTTGAGATTCTAATTTATATTTTTGATTATTGCAATAGAATAAATATTACATCATATTATATTATCTATATAAAAATAATACACATTATTAAATATAAAATTTAGAAGAAACATGGTTATCATTCTTAACGTTGATTATAAAGTCAACAACGATATATATTATTATACATTGGAACGAGTTATGTGTATAGAATCAATTATCGTGTCTATAACTTTTTCAAAAATTTTGGATATCGAAAAGGAAATTATTCAAGTTTTTTTGATGTAATAAGTCGAATAAAAATTACAAAAGCCAAAAAAATGATATATATATATGTATATATGCATAATTATACATGATTATTAATTTATGATATTATTGGGACCATATTTTTTACATGAGAATTTCAAAAAAATTATTATCTTGTCATCTTATCGAATTTCGTAAATTTTACATTGGTCCGACTGAGGACCGAGATAATTTATTAATTTATGGTGATTATTAATTTATAGAGGGAACGTGAACGTGAACGAAGAAAGTCATCCTAGATCGAGTCAGCAGGAAGGAATGTATAAATTATATAAAAAAAATAACTGTTTTTATCCCCACCAAAAAAGTTGGAATGATCGTGAGTTGTCAAAACAAAAACTATCTAGCTAAAATACAAAATAAAACGAACGACGATATTCATATAGTATTTGAGTGGTCGTCTTTACACTATCGTGAAATCAAGAACATAAAGTGTTTTGAGTTGCATGAATTAATCAGGTGGACAATACCATTTATTAAATTTGATTTTTGGGAGTATCTGAGATTTGATATTTTGTTATGGGATCTACGTACGAACTAGTAGACAAGAAAAAGAACTAACTGATTAATTTAGTTCACGAAGTCTTGCATGTGATTTCATTTATCTTTACTCCAAAAAGTAAATAATATAGGATGTTAAATATTATCTGTATCATTTTAAATGATTTTTAAAGATGTTATACATAGATTAAGAAAACTTTAATTTCTTTAGTTTTTCTATATTAAAACATCATTTATCATTCAATTAAATACAATTCAATCAATAGTAAATCAAACTGCAAAATACAAATAGTCAAAATAAATAAAAATGTATTTAATTTTGTCTTACAAACTTAAAAAATCATCTAATTTGATAAAAAAAAAATCTTTAAAAAACCATCTAATTTGATAGAGGGAGTATAAAATACGATGTTCGTTTATAGCATCAAAAACACGCTAACACAAAAAAAAAACTTGCATATTATAATCTACTTGAAGTCGAAGAGTGTAACTTTAATTTCAAATTAAGTAGGCATTGTCTTTAATCCTGTCTGTAAACCATATAAAAGATTACAATATTAACTTTTTTGTTCTGGGGTCTCACTCCAAAAATAGATAAACGTGAGAACAAGAAACAAATACTAGTACTAATAAAGAATCACTTAAGAAATGTTTGATTTAATGATCCCAAATTGTTCTTATTCAGTTCGTCCTTGACCTCTATATAAACATACGTACAGGAAACTATTCCAAAGTATCTAATTGATAATTATCAATCGTAAAGGCAAACATCGATCCAGCACAAGTACGCTCTCTCTCTATCTATCTCTTGTTATTTCTTATTCGTCACATGGGGACTCTTTCATTATATTAAAAGACATATAACATTATCATATATATGCATGCAAAACAGTGTTATATATATATATATATATGTATATAGTGTTAATCTATATATATGTATGCATGTATACACGCTACACTATATATCATCATGCGATTATATTAGTTTGAAATTATAAATATATTTTACGTATACATAGGATCATAGTTATGTGGAGGTTGAAGATAGGAGAAGGGAATGGAGAAGACCCATACTTGTTCAGCAGTAACAACTTCGTCGGACGTCAAACATGGGAGTTTGATCCGGACGCCGGTACACCGGAGGAACGAGCCGCGGTCGAAGAAGCTCGTCGGAGTTTCTTGGTAAACCGTCCTCGTGTTAAAGGTTGCAGTGATCTCTTGTGGCGAATGCAAGTAAGTTTTTTTTTTTTTTCCCACAAGTTTGTTTTATCTGTTTATTATCAAGACAAAAGTGCCCTAAATCATATAATCCAGATAGATTGTACGATTGATTATACATAGTGTTTTCCCCTCAGAATTGTATTTTTGTGGTTAAATAATCACGTACTCACCTTGTCCAATTATTAGTTTGAATAGATTGATTTTCATCATACCGTCACATAAATAATGTGGATTTTGGAATTGTCATCAAAGTCATCAGATTTATCGTAAAAGAAAACTGAATGTTATCTAGCAGTGCCGTTTTGGAAACATCAAAAAGTTTCCTTTGTGTTGATAATTTAAGTATGACTCTATGCCTTATCAAAGAAAAGCTTCAAAATTAAATGTTAATTTTCTTATTAAGTATATATAAATTTTTTTACAATATTCAACCAGATCGCATTGTTATTTATGTTCCAGAAGGGAAATAAAGCAAATTTTATATTAGGCAAGTCATTTGAAGAAGAGATAATCAGATAATTTTCCATAAACCAATTATTAATTCAAATAGAAAAAACGAACCAACCATCAACAAAACCGTAATGAAAACTTTTTTTTACTTTTGGGCCCTAAAAGGTAATGGGCCATAATGCTAAAATAATATGGAAACATGGGGAAAGTATGTTTTATTATTTTTAACGCGAAAAATGTTTTTTTTTTTTTTTTAATAATTTGATTTTGTCTGAGTAGTTGATTTGATTGTATATGCACAGTTTTTGAAAGAGGCGAAATTCGAGCAAGTGATCCCGCCGGTGACGATCGACGACGGCGAAAGCATAACCTATGAGAAAGCGACGAACGCGTTACGGAGAGGAACTCGTTTCTTCTCGGCTTTACAGGCTTCCGATGGCCACTGGCCGGGAGAAATCGCCGGAACTAACTTCTTCCTTCCTCCATTGGTATTTTTCTTCCTTCGATACTATCAATTTCTTACTCTTAGGGTTAGAATTAGGGATTTAGGATTTCGATTGGGTGAGAAATGAAGAGAAATTGTTCCCAATAAGTGACTACGATGAGGATTCAATGAGAATTTTCCTTGCAGATATTTTGTTTGTATATCACAGGACACCTCGAGGAGATGTTCGATGCAGAACATCGTAAAGAGATGCTTCGACATGTCTATTGTCATCAGGTACACTTCAATTTCTTGGCTCGGATTTTAAACAAGAGCTTCGTACTAGAGTGATGAGTTCTCTTTTGTCTCATTAATTTGCAGAACGAAGATGGTGGATGGGGATTACACATCGAGAGCAAGAGCATTATGTTCTGCACTGTGTTGAATTACGTATGTCTGCGTATACTCGGAGAAGGTCCCAATGGAGGACGAGAAAACGCCTGTAAACGGGCCAGACAATGGATTCTTGACCGTGGTGGTGTCACTTATATTCCGTCCTGGGGGAAGATTTGGCTATCGGTAAATCTTTCCAGATCATATGCTAGTCTGACTGAGAGATATTAAAAAATGACTTGCTAGTATCGGTAATTTGATTTGTTTTTGGTACGTAGATACTCGGAATCTATGATTGGGCTGGAACCAATCCAATGCCTCCGGAGATCTGGTTGCTACCTTCTTTTCTTCCAATACACTTAGGTTTGTTCAATGTTTCCATATTTTTTCTTTGAGATTTTACTAAATGGCTCTGCTTTTTTTTTTTGTCAAACTAACTGGCTCTGCTTGAAATGGTTATTTCCAATTTTGTTTTTTTTTTGATGTTTGACTCTTTCCACAAAATTGAATACAGCGAAAACTTTGTGTTATTGCCGGATGGTTTACATGCCCATGTCTTATCTATATGGGAAGAGGTTTGTTGGTACAATAACACCTCTTATTTTGCAACTGCGTGAAGAACTCCATGTACAACCTTACGAAGAAATCAACTGGAATAAAACAAGGCGTCTATATGCAAAGGTAAGATTTGCCATTTTTTAATCCTTAAATTTATGTGTCAGGAGAGCGTAAGATATTCCATTCTTCTTATGGCAGGAAGACATGTACTTTCCCCATCCTTTGATTCAAGATTTGTTATGGGACACTCTTTATGTCTTTGTGGAGCCATTCCTTACCCGTTGGCCTTTAAACAAGCTTGTGAGGGAAAAAGCTGTTCGGCTGGCAATGAAACACATACATTACGAAGACGAGAATAGCCATTATATCACCATCGGATGTGTTGAGAAGGTTAAAAATATGCACATACTCTCTTAAGAACGTATGTTTCGATTCCAAGTTAAAACTTTTTTGCTGTAGATGTTGTGTATGCTTGCTTGTTGGATTGAAAATCCAAACGGGGACTACTTCAAAAAGCATCTTGCTAGAGTTCCGGATTACATGTGGGTCGCCGAAGATGGCATGAAAGTTCAGGTACTTAAGAATTACAAAATCAGATATTTAGGTATACTTTACAAATGGAAACTTCTTGAGCATTTTAGATTTATGCAGAGCTTTGGAAGTCAACTATGGGATACAGGATTTGCAGTTCAAGCTGTACATGCTAGTGATCTCTCTGATGAAACCGACAACGTACTCAAAAGAGGACATGATTACATTAAGAAATCTCAGGTTTGATATCCTTTTTATTATAATAGTGTTCCTTGAATTGCTCTAAAGGACCGTTGAATGTGTTTTCATAAATCAAAGAACATTGCAGGTTAGAGAGAACCCTTCTGGTGACTTTAAGAGCATGTACCGCCACATTTCCAAAGGAGCATGGACTTTATCTGATCGAGATCATGGATGGCAAGTTTCAGATTGTACGGCTGAAGCATTAAAGGTAATTAAACCAGTCACTGATGCAACACAAGTTAGCTGGAATTTTCACAAGTGTTATGCATCAAAGCACTTCTTTGGTTTTGTAGTGTTGCTTGCTGCTCTCCATGATGCCAGCTGAGGTTGTTGGCGAGAAAATAGATCCTGAAAATGTATACGATTCTGTTAATCTCTTGCTATCTCTTCAGGTAAGGATGAATCTAAAAGACTAATATCCTATAAATATGGGCTCTTAATAACTTTTACAGTTATGACTTCATTTAATTTAGAGTGAAAATGGAGGTGTGACTGCCTGGGAGCCTGTCCGTGCTTATGAATGGATTGAAGTAAGTGTTGAAACACATAAAGATGTTCACACTTTTTTTTGTGAGTTTGGAAATTAGTATGAAAAGAATCTCTGATGTTTAACCTTTGTAAATGGTGTTTCAGTTTATCAATCCCACAGAATTTTTGGCTAATCTTGTGGCTGAGCGTGAGTACGTGGAATGCACCTCATCTGTTATACAAGCTTTAGTTCTGTTCAAGCAACTCTATCCCGATCACAGAACAAAAGAAATCAGTAGATCCATAGAGAAAGCGGTTCAATTCTTAGAGAGAGAGCAAACACCAGACGGTTCATGGTATGTCACTTTTAAAATAATTTATACACGTTAAAGGGATACTGTTAATAAGAGAACCTTACCAAATTCGTGTTTATTTTGAGTCATGATAGGTATGGAAACTGGGGGGTTTGTTTTATCTACGCCACATGGTTTGCTCTTAACGGCCTAGCAGCCGCTGGTAAAACATATGAAAATAGCCTGGCTATGCGTAAAGGTGTTGAATTTCTGCTCACGACACAGAAAGATGACGGAGGTTGGGGTGAAAGCTATCTATCATGCCCTGAACAGGTAACATGAAGGCCTAGTAAATGAATGTCACCTAAATTGTCAAAAAATTGTTGATCTAACATTGTCTGTATGTAGATATACATACCATCGGAAGGGAAAACATCCAACCTGGTGCAAATGGCTTGGGCAATAATGGGTCTGATTCACGCTGGACAGGTTCAAAACATTTCATTTTGCAATTCCATATAATTACAACTAAAGTTCCTCGATTTATTCACATATATATATATAAAAAAAAAAAAACAGGCGGAGAGAGATCCAGTACCTCTTCACCGTGCTGCGAAGCTTATCATCAATTCACAAATGGAAAATGGAGATTTCCCTCAACAGGTTAGACAACATCCTCTTTGATAAAAACACGAGTCTTGTTACTCAATTTGATCTCTGTTTCTTTTCCTTACACTACCTGCGTACAGATTGGATTTAGAATAATGTTTATTCTTATCGCATTTGCAGGAAATCGTAGGAGTGTTTATGAAGAATTGTTTGATACACTATGCTACCTTCAGAAACACTTTCCCAATATTTGCACTTGCCGAGTACCGAAAAGCTGTGTTCGTAACTCCTCAACGCCTCTAGCTTTCCCATTGCTTGCATATACATATATTCGCGGAGATTACACAAAGATTGATGATACCTGCCTGTCTCACTCCTCATCTCCACGGCATAGACCAGTCTTTGTAGATCTGCCAATGGTCATATCTTATACTATATAATGTTAGTTTTCGAATTGTTACCATCACATCTTGTAATAGTGTTATCGTTCTTCTACTGCGTTTGAGCTTAAGGATATTTCTATATATAGTGTGTGACTTTAACTATTCGTTCGACCAAGGAAATAAGAATGATTGGACAAAATCCACACAATGTTGTGGTCGTTGTGAACAAGAACCCATACATTCATTCACAAATTCACATGTCTTGTTTGATCTATAACTTACACTGATTGAATTCGAGGAAACGGTCAATTTCTAAATCAACTATAAATGTCTTGAAGAAGAAGATGAATTTGAGAAAGTTCTAACAGAAGCAACAAGAAAACAACACATATATTAAAATGTAACACTACAAAAGTAACTTATTCAGATGAATGTTTTTATCCAGCAAAGTAATATACATACACGGACAAAAAAAGATTAAAAACTGATAAACAATTATCTTGCCTTTGGCTACTTACTTTTCTTATTAACTCTAGTAATCATAATCGTCGTGAGCTCGATAAGACGAAGAAAGATCATCCTTAAGTTTCATACTTGACCGTTGAACCATCCGTACAAGTGCTTCTACAACTTCCGACATCGGTGGTCGGAACTCCGGTTCCAATTGTACACATAATGCTATAATGTCGGCAAATCTTGACAATGACTTTGGTGGGTAAAGGCCATGTAAAGCTAGATCCGCTATATTCGACAATGCCTCTATGTCGTGAAGCTGCGGTGTAGCCCACCGCACCAACGATCTCTCCGGCCTTGGCTTCTCTCTGTTTATATTACATTTCAACAAAAAAAAAACCAAATTATTAAGGACAAAGAATAAAGTATGTATCTTACACGAAGATTGTTAGGCAGTGCCGGTCATGAGTTTTAGAAAACCACAATTTCTCTACTAGAGAAAAAGAGTGTTTTGCACATTTTCATTAAAAAAAATGGGCCATGAATTTGAAGGCTGCAAGCCTATACTTGGTTTGCTTAGGCTTAGGCTCAGGACCGGCCCTGATCCCTGATCGTTAGTTCTATACTAACTCGCATATAAGCTAAAAAAAAATAGAACTAACCCGTCAAATGGAACTCGACCGGTGAGAAGCTCTAACATCACGACGCCGAAGCTGTAGACATCACTCTTAGGAGTATAAGCAGAAGGGTTCTTTGCTTCTGGTGCATTGTATCCTTCTCCTAGGTTTTGACTCGTTCTCTGTTACAAATATTCAATTTCAATTCTCTTAAACTCAATCCAAATTTCTAAACAATTAAAGAGAGATCAATGCTCACAAGATAGAATTTTGAGAGTCCGTAATCTGAGAGACGAGGGTTGAGATCTGCGTCTAACAAAATGTTAGAAGACTTGATGTTCTTATGCATCACAGGTGGTGAGCATGCTTCGTGTAGATACCTACACAAAAACAAAACAATTAAATATGGTCATAAAGAAGTTATGTAAAGAGCGTTTGTGTTTGTGTTTCTTCTTTATTTAAGATCTTACTCGACGGCTCGAGCAGTTCCTAAGGCGATTCTGACTCTTGTGTTCCAAGTCAAAGGTTTACTGAAACAATCTGATAAATGGAGAAACTCATGAAGTGAGCCGTTCCTGAAGTATTCGTAGACTAACATGTTGTGACCTTGCTCTGAGCAATAACCTACTAGCTCTGCTATGTTCTGATGCCTAATCTTCGAGACGCTCATCACAATCGGCGTTATTCCTTCTGATTTACCCGAATCAAAAAACGACGAATCGATCTTTTTTACCGCTAATATCTGTATCAAAAAGAAAGATTGATCAGATAGTGTGGACTGAGCTGTGATGTTCTGTTTCTTGTGAAACACGTTAGATAGAGTTCTTACGCGTCCATCGGGATATTTGGCTCTGTAAACCCGTCCAATTGAGCCTTCGCCGAGTAAATTTCCCGGTGAGAAATTAGCTGTTGCGGTTTGCAGAACAGAGAGCTCGAATTCCGCAGCGGATCGAGTCGAAGTGGTTCGTTTCGCGTTGAGCCTATTCTCGAATTCGTGATCGCTGAAAGACATCACACGCGATGAAACCGAATGCTTTAGTCCCTTTGATCCAATCCCTTGCATATTTTCATCATCTGAATCTCCAGATTTCCCACCTACAATATAAACTCCTCTCGATTCAGTTACTTGCAAAACAAGTTAGGTCTAACAGTCTCATATACCTTTGTAATCGTTGCCAAAATCGACGCGAAGCTCTTGTGCAGATCCATGCGAGGTAAGAGATTTGAACTTTGGAGTGTGATGACTAATGTCTTCATCGATGAAATGAGGAGAGAGAGATGATTTCTTCTTGGAGACGAGACAGATTAATAACGCGATTAACACAAGAACTCCTAGGCTTGCTCCGGCGATCATTACTCCGTTCACGGAGGTTATACCTCCTCCTCCGTATTTAGAACCCGATTTACGACCGTATTTAACACCCGGAGGTGGTGGAGGAGCAGTTTCAGTTGACCAGTCATTGCCTCCAGTTCTTTAAAAACAGAGTAAAACAGAGGAACATGTTACAAAATCATCGGTCTTGTTTCTTGTGTAGCAAGCAACCTGTTTTACTTACAGTAAACTGTCTATTTCCTTTAGCTCATTAGGTATCCATCCTTTGAACTGGTTATCTTCGACGTTTCTGTAATCGTATAAGAAAACGAAATTTTTTAATTTGAGTTTTTGGAATTTGTGTTGAAACCTAATTAGAGGTTTTTCGATGCTTACAAGTCATCGAGGGCAAGGTTTCTGAGAACGTTTATGTCGCCTGTGAATCGATTCTCTTGCAAGTGTCTTGCACAATAACAAGACAATCAAATTTATCATTTGGAAGAAGAACAAAAATCCTAAGTAAAAGATTTGTTTGTTATTCCTTACAGTTTTTTTAGGCTTGTGAGATTAGCGAAACTCTGAGGTAATTTACCAGAGAGTTTATTAAAAGATAAGTCCCTGCATACATAAATTTGGGTATGTGTTAGGTCTCAAGTTTAATGATTTAAAAAAAAGTTTTTGTGTTAAGAAAAACATAACTAAAGGAATTGTACCTACAGAGTTTCGAGTTTGGACATTTTCTGAAACATATCTGGTAGGTCTCCGTTGAGCTTGTTTTGTCCAAGATTACTGCATTTCAGAGATGAAAATAAACAAATCTCATAAACCCTAATTAATACCAGATACATACTTATTTAAATTTCTTTGGTTTTACTCACATGCTTTGGAGATGATTCATTTGAGATAACGAGTAAGGCACGTTTCCATCGAGTTCATTCTCAGAGAAGTCTCTGTATCAATGCCGAGATTACGATTTGTTTCTTCTGTAACAAGTAATTGAAAAACAAATGTATGAACTTACAGATTTGCAATGTTGGGTGGGAGTTGATAAGGTATGTTTCCTTTGAGATTGTTTTTGCTGAGATCACTGTACTATCACCAGAATTTTAAACGAAAACAGTTATCTTCTGAATTTTGTTTGAATAAGCGAAAAGAGATGATTAAATGAGGATTCTCACAAAGTAGTAAGAGATTTGAGATTGCTTAGTAGATAACCCAAGGATCCACTTAGCTCATATCCTGATAACTGTCTGTGAACAAAAGAAGGTGCAAGAAGATAGCTTGTGATGCAAGTTAAGTTTCTGAAATTAGGGTTCTTAATCAAATTGAGAGGAATGATTACAATTCGGAGACCGAAGAGCCTTTGCATTTTACGCCTTCCCAAGAATCACCACAGGGATCGCCTCCATTAGATTTCCAGCCTTTGAGTTTCGATGGTGAATTTAAGCTCGTGAACATCACATTCAACGCAGAGACTGCCAAAAGTTTTTCTATTAGTTTCTTAATCCGTTTAATCGATTAAAAACATGTATTTACCTTCTTGGTTATCGGTTTTTGCTTGAACCAAAGTGACGATAATAGCGAGAGAGGCGATCAAGAGCCATACGAGCTTCTGTATCATTTTGATTTGGAAGAGAGAGAGAAAAAAGCGGATTTAGGGTTAGGGTTACGTTTCAAGGTTTGCTTCACGGACAAGACGACGAGGTTTGAGAAAATGTCCCATTGTGATTGGAGTTAGGGATAGAGAAATGATAAATTCACGACCATTAACTTTTGCTGAACAAATTGTTTACTAATTTTGATTTATTTTAGATCTTTGAGGAAGAACGAAAGATGCGCAATGACGGTAAATATGTGTGTGCGCGCGCGAGCTTTTAACTAATTTAACCAATTATTCAGATTTGTTTTTTGAAAAAATAAGAAAGTAGATAAATACTTGGGCTTACCACCCATTCTAGGATAAACTTATTTACAAGATACTTTTGTATCAAAAGAACAAAAGAATCAAAACCAATTCATGTTCACTTTGATTGCCTGAACCAATTCATTTTACTTACATGATTTTTTTTGTTTTAAAAAAAAAAGTATGTTGACTTATATACGTAAAAAAGTTCCTGAAGTATAATATAACAAACAGTTTTTCTTAAAAGATTACACTTCCTCATCGTTATTTTTAGTGATTGGTTATGTATTTGTGAATGTGTATTTGAATTTGTTCATTATTGATGTACTAAGAACATATCAACTCTTGTATGTTATTTGAACTAATGAATGAATCAGATGTTAAAAAAAAAAATTACACTTTGAATCAAAATAATTCAATGTCTAAGTTTCAGAATCTTTTCTCACCTTACTTTGACGCAAGAACTAAAATATAAGAGTAATTGTTTGTCTAGTTGGTATTACAGTAGAAACTCTATAAATTAATAAGTTTTACCGGTTTTGAGTCGGGCCAATGCAAAATATAACAAATATTATAAAAATCATATGTAAATATATGGTACCAATAATATCATAAATTAATAGTATATGGTAACTAAAGTATATTTATATATGATTTTAGTGTTGTTTATTTTTTTAAAAAAACTGTAATTTTTTTATAAGTCAATTATTAGTGGATGTAATAAACACAAACAAAGAGAATAAAACTAATTTAAGAAAAATATAGTTTAATAAAAAATAAGAAATTCAAATAAACAAAAATTTAAAGATTATGGAAACTTATTTTTTGGTATATTAATAACTCTCTAAATTAATAAAATATTATAGTCCCAATATTATTAATTTATAGAGTTTGTACTGTATATATTTTTCTTTATCTATAAAGAAAATATGAAATAAAATTTGTAATTTATCTGAAAAAACATTTTAATAGTCGAATCAAGCCGTGAGTATCTAATTAGTATGTTCAGTGTGCCAAGAATATATGATAACTACTTCTTATCACTTTATTATTTTTAATATTTGAAGAATTTATTAGGTTTTTAGTAAATAAGTACACAACCGTCATTCATGCAATAAAAAAATGTTAGAAAGGACATAAAGTTGGTTGACAAAAAAAAAAGAGGACATTAAGTTGTTATGCCATGAATTTGACTCGATATTCGAAAACCAAAAATTTCTAATCTTCCCCAACGACATTGAACAATTAAGTCACACTTTTTTACTTAACATCACAAAATTCTTCCACGTCGACAAGTACCCTTAAACACCTTCTAAGTTTTAACAATGCACTATTAATTGCAACACACGACTACAATTTTGTCTATACTTTTATATTATTGTGTTGTTTCATGAACGTTTGGCAGAGATGTGTTATAATGTATACTATAGTGATTAGTGACAATCGAAGTGTACGCGTCACCGTTTTAAGCATTAGTATTATACAGAAAGATGCAATATTTTATGTTCTTTCATTAAAATATAAGTATAATTAATTTATTTACATTAGTAGAGGTAGGTCTAGGTTTTGTAGTTAAATCTGCCTAATGCTTTGTTTTGGGTAAAATACAACCACTAGGAAGATGAACAACCAATTAATGAATAATTAGTCTTGACTCTTGACTAATAGTGTTACCAATTAGGCAATTAGTGTCAGAGTAGTCTTGACTCTTGACTAAACCATAAAATGGTACAACCACACACGAATCAAAGCTCTAGCTAGTTAGCTAGTAAATAACATCTATAGAGTCAACACTATATATCAACTTAAATCACGAGGTTGTTGGCGTTGGCCGTTAGACGATTTTTAGACTTTTTAGTGGTCCACGGTATCATTCTTTTCTTTTCTTTTTAGTGGTCCACGGTATCATTCTATAATGACACCAAATACGTGTAATTTGAGGTATATATGATGATAGCATCATAGGGTGAGAATGTGATTTTTGTTATAAAAAGAATGGTATAATTTATCATTTCGATAAATATTAATAAGAACAAAATATTATACCCGGTAAAGAATGAGATATTGATGAAAATAAGATTGAGAGAGAATGAATGATTTGCTATTTCTTCTTGTTGAAGTTATAAATTGTGTGTACTTACAAATGAAGGAAATGCATCATTTATATAGAAGATGAAAAGCATAAGTTAGTGTTTGGGAGTAGGTAAATGGGCTCCATATAGTGGAATGCATATAGTGAAATGCATTATTATAACACTCCCCCTTGGAGACCAGTTTTACTATGTTTCTTGACTCGTGTCTTTTGTTGCCTCGTTAAAAACCTTTCTAGGAAAAACCCATTGGGAAAAACCTTAGAAGGGCAAAAAGAGTGCAACTAGCATGCTCCCCCTCGAGTGATAAAGTTTATAGATTTCGCTGATGGCGCATTCCAATGTCATATATATGCTTCTTGAACACCGAGGTAGGTAGTGATTTCGTGAAGAGATCTGCAGCATTGTCGCATGATCGGACATATCTTACTTCAATGTCTTTATTCTTCTCAAGCTCTTGGGTGTATGAGAAGAACTTTGGAGGGATATGTTTGGTTCTATCACTTTTAATATATCCTTCCTTTGTTTGGGCGACGCATGCGGCATTATCTTCATATAATATTGTCGGCTCCATATTTACAAGTAATCCACTGCATGATCGAATGTGTTGATATATTGACCTTAGCCATACACATTCTCTACTTGCTTCATGGAGTGCGATAAGCTCAGCATGATTTGAGGAAGTAGCTACAAGCGTTTGCTTCTGGGAACGCCAGGATATAGCGGTGCCTCCGACCGTGAAAACGTATCCTGTTTGTGATCTCGCTTTGTGCGGATCTGACAAATATCCTGCATCTGCAAAACCAACCATTTGGCTATTTGGATTTTTAGGGTAAAACAATCCTAAATCAATCGTCCCTTGAAGATATCGGAAAATATGTTTAATCCCATTCCAATGTCTTCGTGTAGGGGACGAGCTAAATCTTGCCAAAAGATTAACAGCAAATGATATATCAGGCCGAGTACAATTCGCAAGATACATGAGGGCTCCGATTGCACTTAGGTACGGTACTTCAGGACCAAGTATCTCTTCATTTTCTTCATGTGGTCGAAATGGATCATTTTCGACATTTAGTGATCTAACGACCATGGGGGTACTCAATGGATTTGCCTTATCCATATTAAATCGTTTTAGCACTCTTTTGGTATATGTAGATTGATGTACAAATATACCCTTTTGAGAATGCTCAATTTGTAAACCAAGGCAGTACTTTGTCTGTCCGAGATCTTTCATTTCAAATTCCCCTTTTAAATATTCTGAGGCTTTCTGTATTTCTTCCTGAGTTCCAATTATATTTAGATCATCAACATAGACCGCAATAATCACAAATCCTGATGTTGTTTTCTTGATGAAAACACATGGGCATATTGGATTGTTCACGTATCCTTCTTTTGTTAAATGCTCACTGAGACGATTATACCACATACGTCCAGATTGCTTTAGTCCATATAATGATCTTTGCAATTTGATTGCACATAATTCTTTGGGTTTGGAACTTAATGCTTCTGACATTTTAAACCCATCAGGGATTCTCATATAGATATCCGTATCTAATGATCCATACAGATAAGCAGTAACAACATCCATGAGACGCATCTCTAGATTTTCGCAAGCGGCTAGACTCATCAGGAATCTAAACGTTATTGCATCCATGACAGGAGAATAGGTTTCCTCATAATCTATCCCAGGTCTTTGAGAAAAACCTTGAGCCACAAGACGAGCTTTATATCTCGTAATCTCATTATCCTCATTTCGTTTCCGAACGAAAACCCATTTATGTCCAACCGGTCTTACATCTACAGGTGTAAGTACAATCGGCCCGAATACACTTCGTTTGTTTAACGAATCAAGTTCGGTTTGAATGGCTTCTTTCCATTTTCTCCAGTCATCCCTCTTTTTACATTCATATACGGACTGAGGTTCTGGATCTTCGTTTTCTTCATTTATCTCTTTTGACACAAGATATGAGAAAACGTCATCCACAATAACCATCTCATTTCGATTCCAAACTTTTCCATTATGAATATAGTTGATAGAGGTCTCATGGTTTTCTTTAGGTTCATGATGTTCCACATCTTCATTCGTTTCTTGATGTGATTCTTCCAAAGTATTTTCAGCTACTCTGGGAACATCAACCTTTTCAATTTCCCTTTTCTTCCTAGGGTTTTTATCTTTAGAACCAACAGGTCTTCCACGCTTCAGGCGTGTCCTAGATTCTCGTGTATCATCTGCTCTTCCAGATTCTGTAGGAATCTCAATTCGAGCAGGAACATTTGCAGCTGGAATGTGTGACTTAGTTACTGTCTTAGTATCTGCAAAAGCATCTGGTAACTGATTCGCTATACTCTGCAAATGCATAATTCGTCGAACTTCCAGTTCAGACTGTTTCGTAGGAGGATCGAGATGTAATAAAGATGGCACACTCCACCTTATATCTTTTCCTACTTGTTTGTTTCCTCCCCCTAGAACTGGGAATTCTTTTTCATCAAAATGGCAGTCGGCAAACCGTGCCGTAAAGACATCACCAGTTTGAGGTTCTAAGTATCTTATAATAGATGGTGAATCATAGCCAACATATATCCCTAACCTTCTTTGTGGTCCCATCTTTGTACGTTGTGGGGGTGCTACAGGCACATACACCGCACAACCAAAAACCCTTAGATGAGAAATATTTGGTTCATGACCAAATACTAGTTGTAATGGGGAATACTTATGATATGCACTTGGTCTTACTCGGATAAGTGCTGCAGCATGTAAAATTGCATGCCCCCATACACTAGGTGGGAGTTTTGATCTCATGATCAACGGTCTTGCAATTAATTGCAGACGTTTAATTAATGATTCAGCCAAACCATTTTGTGTATGAACATGGGCTACAGGATGTTCAACTTCTATTCCCGTTACCATACAATAATCATTGAAGGCTTGGGATGTGAATTCACCAGCGTTGTCTAGTCTAACTCTTTTAATTGGATAATCAGAAAACTGAGCCTTTAGTTTGATTATCTGAGTTAGAAATCTCGCAAATGCCATATTTCGAGATGATAATAGACAAACATGTGACCATCTGCTGGATGCATCAATTAACACCATAAAATAGTGGAATGGTCCACATGATGGATGTATTGGTCCACATATATCGCCTTGAATCCGTTCAAGAAATTTTGGTGATTCTTTATCAACCTTTGTTGGAGATGGCCTTATGATCAATTTTCCAAGAGAACATGCAACACATGTCTTTCCATTCCCCTGATATACCTCCTGGGTTTTCAGTGGGTGACCATGTGAATTCTCTATGATCTTTCGCATCATTGAAATGCCTGGATGACCAAGGCGATCATGCCATAATGTGAAATCTTCTGGATTTCTTTTAACCACTAGATGTGATTCGATTGCATTTATATGAGTATAATGCAGTCCTGAAAGAAGTTTTGGAAATTTTTCCAATATAAGCCTTTTTCCAGATTTATCGGAAGTTACATACATATACTTTTTTCCATTTTCAGTCGCAGACTGAGTATCATATCCTTGAAGGTATATGTCTTTTAAACTCAACAAATTCCTTTTAGAATTCGGAGAAAATAAGGCATTTCTTATGGAAAACTTTGTTCCATTTGGCAACATAAAGTTGGCTTTACCAGTTCCTTCAATCAAGTCTGCAGGACCTGATATTGTATTCACAACGATTTTCGTTGGTTTTAAATCAGTGAAATATTTTCTATGTCTCAGAATAGTGTGCGTTGTTCCACTATCTGGTATACATATTTCTCTAATATTTCCTTTAGATATCATTCCGTTTGTTTTGCTTTCCATTTCCTGTGATCAAGATAGACACCAATAAAAGAAGAATAAATTTTATTCATTAAAAGAAAAATACACAATGATTATATATTAAATTGTTGTTAAAAAAAAAACAACATTATTTTTTCAAACAACGGAAAAGCATAATATTATACATGGCATAAACAGAGACTATACAGTAGTCTCATTACAAGCATCTTGATTATCCGCAAGGTCTGTCATTTCGGCATCATCATCAAAGTCCGAAGCGTTAAGGTATGTATCACCTTCAGGGTGTTCCATAAGATTAACTTCCTTTCCTTTGCCTTTAACTGACTCTTGGTACAATTTGCAAAGGTGCAAAGGAGTACGACACACTTTGGACCAATGGCCTTTACATCCGCATCTGTAACAAACACCTTCACGCTTCTGGGTGAAATTGTCTTTCTTTTCTTTCCCTTTGAGATTTTGTTCAGACCGGACCCATTTAAATGACCGTCCTTTTGGATTATAATTTCTCCCACGGCCACGATTAAATCGACCACCACGACCCCGGTTGGTTTGATTTCCTCTCCCCGGATACCTCACATCCGTTTGTCCACGATTTTTTCCATCCATTGCGTTCACTTCAGGGACAGCAATTGTTCCTACAGGTCGAACGTTATGGTTTTTGATGAGAAGCTCATTATTCTTCTCAGCCAACATTAGAGCCACAATCAACTCAGAAAACCTCTTGTATTTACAGTTCCTGTATTGTTCAGCAAGAACAAAATGTTCCTTATGGAATGTTAGGTAAGTTTTCTCGAGCATTTCCTCTTCGCTCACATTCTTACCACAATATTCCAATCGGGACACAATTCTTAACATGGCGGAATTATAATTATCCACCTTGTCAAAATCAAGGAACCTTAAATTTGCCCACTCATCAAGAGCATGTGGGAGAGTTATTGCCCTTTGGTTGTCAAACCTTTCTTTAAGAGCTTTCCACAGCTCTACAGGGTCTTTTGTATTCGCATAATCATGCGTTAGATTTTCATCTAGATGTTTTCTCAGAAAAATTACCGCCCTTGCCTTTGCAGGGGCAGTCGATTCTTTTTCTTCTTTAATAGTATCTAATAGAGACTGAGAATCCAGATAAAGTTCAGCATCAGTGGACCATGCTATGTAATTTTCACCAGTGACTCTGAGAGCTGGGATCTTAAGCTTTTCGATGTTTGCCATTTGTTTCTAAAAAAATAAAATCGAAAATATTATTATTAGAAATATAACATGATTTTAGAAACCATATACATTAATTAAAATCGCAATTACAAAGAACATTAAAGCATAAACAAGTAAACCGATATTCATGATAAACTCTTCGCGAGTAAATTCTCCGGCGAAGAGACCATAAATCACGGTAAGAAATACACCGATAATAAAAATCAAAAACAAACGAAACATTTTTCTTACAAAATGAGAACTAAAAATATTTTTTTTTGTGAAATTGTTTGGAAGAAGATGAAATGTTTGAGTGATTTTGAAAGAGTGAAATATGAGTGTATTTATAGATGAAAAATACTGTTCATAGCCGTTATATAGCCGTTTTAAAGTGAAAAAATTTTAAAAATTATTTTGAAATATTTTCTTTGTGACCGTTAAAATCGGATGAGAAAGAAAAATTATTCTGAAAATATTTGATAATCAATCAGATAAATTTACCAGTTCAAATATTAATTTTAGAAAAAAAACTGGTTGAATATTATATATACTAGACATAAAATTAACATAGAAGTAATAACAAGGTTATGGTGAAAAAGTCATCCAAGAGAGAATACTAAATAAATAATTAAAGCAATAGATAAATTTTCAGGGTGGTTGAACCGATCATAAATAATTAAAACAGTAAATAAATAAATTATGGTGTGTAAAACAACCATAAGAATAAATAAATAATCAGGCGGTAAACCGACCATAAATAATTAAAGCAGTAAATAAATAAATTATGGTGTGTAGAACATCCATAATAATAAATAAATAATCAGGCGGTAAACCGACCATAAATAATTAAAGCAGTAAATAAATAAATTATGGTGTGTAGAACAACCATAATAATAAATAAATAATCAGGCGGTAAACCGACCATAAATAATTAAAGCAATAAATAAATAAATTATGGTGTGTGAAACAACCACATAGAATTATTATGGAGGCGGTAGTCCGCACACCAAATGGTACAATAAGTATGCGTATGAAAATTGATTTTTTTTAGAGTGATCGTGCTGATAACGTGTTATAAAAAGAATGGTATAATTTATCATTTCGATAAATATTAATAAGAACAAAATATTATACCCGGTAAAGAATGAGATATTGATGAAAATAAGATTGAGAGAGAATGAATGATTTGCTATTTCTTCTTGTTGAAGTTATAAATTGTGTGTACTTACAAATGAAGGAAATGCATCATTTATATAGAAGATGAAAAGCATAAGTTAGTGTTTGGGAGTAGGTAAATGGACTCCATATAGTGGAATGCATATAGTGAAATGCATTATTATAACAATTTTCATATATTGAATCAGAGGAATTATAAGAAATTTGACTCAAAGGGAAAAAATGCACCCGAATTTACATTTAGTAGTGTCCACCTCTTACCAAAAACAAGTCACGTATGGATATGTCCACGAGTGACTTTGGTGTAATTCTTTTATTTTCCCCAAAAATCAAAATCAAATGAATATACCATTTTGGTTTGCATCGATACGATTTCTTTCTTCATAATGTATATAAAAATGACGATAGCTTAGAATATTTAGCCTAATCGTTTGTACAAATGTTGTTGTCATTGTGTCTTTCTCCAAATTTAAATCCGATTGAATTGAGTGCATGTAGTGTAGTTGACACAAAAAGGGGAAAAAAAAAGAAGAGAAATGCGAACAACCAGAGTTATTACTCACTACATCAAAAAAAATTTCATTAATGAAAGATAGAAATCCATTGGAAATACGCATGTCGGATTAAATTAGTGTTGCTATCTGTTCCAATAATAAATCAATTGAATAACTGTCTAAAATTGATAGATCTTTCTCTTCGTCTCAGCTCGATGGATCTTCTCAATTGGAAGAGTCAAAATTGTAACAGGTGTACCTGACGCTATTCCGGTAATAGAATCCCCTCTTGTAGAATTATTACGCGGAAGTGCTAGTGTTGGACAATCCACTTTGACTCGTTTTTATAGTTTACACACTTTTATATTACCTCTTCTTACGGCTGTATTTATGGTAATGCATTTCCTAATGATACGTAAGCAAGGTATTTCTGGTCCCTTATAAATAATATAGATTGTAGATATTTGTAATTACTCATTTCGAGTAAAGTCAGTAAACTTATGTACACATTAGATTGAGCAACATTAAAGAAACCTAAGAAAAACAGATCAAGAGTAACATTATACGGTTGCAACATCTTATAATACATATATATACATTAACTCCAATACAAAGACTCAAGGCAAACATAATATCACATGACATGGAAAAAAATCCTATAAGTAAAAAATGCATGTAAATATAACAAACAATTTTCCTAAGAAGATTACACTCTGGATCAAAATAATTTAATGTCTAAGTTTCATAATCTTTTCTTACCTTACTTTGACGCAAGAACTAAAACATAAGAGTAATTGTTTGTCTAGTTGGTATTTTTTTTTTTTTTGTCTATAAGATAATCTGTAAAAAATATAACTAAAATTTTGAAATAAAATTTGTAATTTATCGGAAAAGCATTCTAATAGTAGAATCAAGCGCCATGAGTATCTAATTAGTATGTTTAATGTGCCAAGAATATATGATAACTATTTCTTGTATCACTTTTCTTATATTTTTATTTTTGAAGAATTTACTAAGTACACAACTATCATTCATGCAATAAAAAATGTTAGAAAGGACATGTAGTTGGTTGACAAAAAGAGAGGGGACATTTAGTTGTTATGACATGAATTTTGACTCAATATTCGAAAACCAAAAATTTCTAATCTTCCCCAACGACATTAAACAATTAAGTCACACTTTTTTACTTAAAAACACAAAATTCTTCCATGTCGACAAATCTTAAACACCTTTTAAGTTCTAACAATGCTGTAGTGTATTGAGTATCCTATAGTTTTGTTATCTTTTTATGATTATGTATAGCTAATTATAATTTGAGAAATAAGAAAATAAAACTTTAAATCATTTGCAAAAAAAAAAAAAAAAACTAATGTATAGTTGATGTAGAAGGAATAGAACACTTGTTTAAATGGTTCGCACAATTCACATGTGACACGTATATTTTATATTATTGGGTTTGTTCATAAACGTTTGGAAGAAATGTGTTATAATGTACACTATAGCGATTAGTGACAATATAAGTGAACGCGTCACCGTTTTATGCATTAGAATATACAGAAAGATGCAATATTTAGAAAGTGTTATTCAATCAATGATTTAAAATAAATTCTATAAGTTTTAGAATTTTCAAGATTTTAAATTTTGATGAAGTTTATATGCGTGGATTCCAAAATCTTTGCAGTAACCTTTGGATTTTGTTTGTTATGATTTGTTTATTAAAATTCATCCATAAGTGATTTCAAATCTATTAAAAATTAAAGATTTCCAAAATCTTTTAATGTTGAATAACACTGAATTTTAATGATGGATTTAAAATCCTTTATGGAATAACACAAGATTTTAAAATTTTTAAAACATGATTTACAAATACCATATCCAATAACACAAGATTTTAAAACAAGATTTAGAATCCATTATTGAATAACAGTAAATTCTGCTTAGATTTGAACTCTATTAAAATCCATCATTCATTTAATGTTCTTTAATTAAGAAATATAATTTACTTACATTAGTAGAGGTAGGTCTAGGTTTTGTATAGTTAGATCTGCCTAATGCTTAGTTTTTAGTAAAATACAACCACTAGGAAGATGAACAACCAGTTAATGAATAATTAAAACTATAAATAGCTATTAGTGTTACCAATTAGGCAATTACAGTCAGAGTAGTCTTGACTAAACCATAAAATGGTACAACCACATGCACAAGAACCAAGCTCTAGCTAGTTAGCTAGTAACATCTATAGAGTCAACACTACATATCAACTTACATCACGAACAACCTTATTGGATGACAATATTAATTTTAAAAATGTTGTGATAAAATTCTCATAGGCAATATATCATTGAACATTTAGCTATAAAAGGTTTGTTGGGGTCGGATTTCACCCACTGAACCTTAATGTTCAAAGTTTGGTTAGCATAACAACGTACATTGAACCACGTTGACCTCTAAGAGAACATATGGTTCCTAAGTCGTTTCTAGTCAAGTCTTTTCCTACCCTAAGTCTTCTCCGCCTGCGAGGCGAAGTCTTCTCCGTCTGCAAGGTGAAGTCTTCTCCGCTTGCAAGGCGAAGTCTCCTCCGTCTGCGAGGTGAAGTCCTCTACGACGATGACATCGGACACTATTCACCTCAGGACACTATTCACCTCGGGACACTATTCACCTCAGGATACTATTCACCTCGGGACACTATTCACCTTGTGTCACTATTCATCTCGGGGCACTGTTCACATCTTGTCACGTCTCCGGGGCGAGCAACGAAGTCATCCAAGATCCGATGACATTGGACCCGATGGCGATGGACCCGATGACCGATGTCTACGGCGGCACGAGGAGGACTCGAGTCAATGACCTCTCGACACCACGAAATGGCGGCGACAATCAACTGGGTTGGGCTTCACCTCTGGACCAGTTAAGACAGCAAGCCCAGTCCAGTCACGAATCCCACTTCGGCGAAACCGACATAGGCGAAGAGGGAATCCGCGAAGACTTAGGAAACTTAGCCGACTTAGGAACATTATATATAGTTGATTTAAAAACCCTTTGAAAGGGATCCGGAACTTTGTTCACAAAAACATACACAGCAATAACAAACGTTTTTTTTTGTTCATCGTTTCTTTCGTAACTTAACCTAGAAATCTCTGCTTCCTCTCGAAATCCTTACAAATCTAATTTTGCTAATCTTGACTCCCACAAGGTTGTTGGCGTTGGCGGTTGGACGAATTTTAGACTTTTCAGTAGTCCACGGAATCATTCTAATGACACCAAATACGTGTAAGTTGAGGTATATACTGTATGATGATAGCATCATAGGGTGAGAATGTGATTTTCATATAATGAATTAGAGGAACTACAAGAAATTTGACTCAACGGGAAAAATGCACCCGAATTTACGTATAGTAATGCCCATCTCTTACCAAAAACAAGTCCGTATGGATATGATCACGAGTGAATTTGGTATAATAATTTATTTTCGCCAAAAATCAATATCAAATGAATATACCATTTTGGTTTGCATCTATACAATTTCTTTCTTCATAATGTATATAAAAATGACGAGTGATTATAATATATAGACTAATCGTTTGTACAAATGTTGTTGTCGTGTCTTTATCCAAATTTAAATCCGATTGAATTGAGTGCATGTAGTGTAGTTGACACAAAAAGGGGGAAAAAAAGAAGACAATCGAGTAAACTTATGTACACATTAGATTGAGCATTAAAGAAACCTAAGAAAGACACATCAAGAGTAACATTGTACGGTTGCAGCATCTTACAATACATGTATATACAATAACTCCAATACAAAGACTCAAGGCAAACATAATATCACATGACATGGAAAAAACACCCTAATGGAGAAATTAAACACACGAATTACCCATAATTAATTACATAACAGATATAAGGATTTTTCAAATCTTGAGATAATCATTGTCAATAGGTTTAAGCACATGAGAAGCCTCTTCCTCAATAAACTTCAACTGTCCTCTCGTAAGGTGCAAGTAAACCATCCAGTCTCCATCGTTCACCGAGCTCGGCATCGGCATCACATATCCGGCGCTACCTCCCCATGGGAAATGGTAAGATCCGAAAACCGGCGAGCCCCACCCGAAATCCACTCGGGTCACCGGAAAACTTCTCCCGGAGGAAACCACAAAGGCTGGTCCGTCGTCGGATCCGGTGCTGTAGATTCTTGAAACCGCAGGTGTTGGACGGCGAGTCTCAACCCAATCGATCAAATTCAAGAAATGTTCTTTGGTCACTGAACTCTCCAAGAATCCATGAACTTCTGTTGTCACCCAAGATAGTGGCTTGTTGATCAAGTCACTGATTCTCTGCCCACCAAATGGGATCGAGAGGACGTTTCCGAAGTAAGTGTTGTTCTTTTGCTCCATGAATCTCTTCCTCCCGTCCACGACGATCCCGAGTTTCGAGTTCTTGCTCGAGAATGGATCTTTTGCTGCGTGTTTCGCCACGAGTTTCCATAGTAACGCGCTGAAAGCTTCGAGTTTGGTCCTTTTAACCTTAATCTTCGAGCTGCTGGCTAGTGTTTGGAGCTCTTCTAATGCATCAGCTTTGATGTAATAGATACGGCTTGCGAGGATATTGTCTGGATTAGTGGTTTCTTGCGGAGGGGGCAAGGATGTTACAGGCACATACATATTGTCTATAGATGAATCCATGATCAAAGGTCGTCGAGGGTTTAGTAGAGATCTTCGAAACGATGGTACACAAGAGATTGGTACATCGGATCGAGCGATCTCGGCCCACGAAACAAGAAACATGTTCATGGAATACGCATCAGCTATACGGTGATCAAATGTGCATCCCACCACTATGCTTCCACATTTCAGTTGAGTCGCCTTTTTCAGACATTAAAACAAACAAAAGTTATGGTTGTTGTAATGAAATCTTTGTTGTCTTAAGCTGAAAAGTATCAACTAGTTAGTTACCTGAATCGCTATGATTCCATGTTTCTTGATGGGAACAAGCTTGGCAACACTTTCATCAGGATCATAGAGGTTAAGGTCTCGAAGCTTCACGTCAGCACCGGCTTCCACGAAATCTACGCCACGGTTGTTGCAGAGAATCTCGGGTTCTCCGGTGGGATTGGTGACAATCTCGCCGGAAAATGCGTAGTAGGAGACGAGAGTCTCTGCTAAAGCTGTCTTTAGGGTTTCATTAGCCACTGAGTTAGTGAGGTTAAGTGGTTTCTTGTAGCAGAAGCAAACGCTGACGTGGACCGGAGGGAGGAGGAGGTCGAGGTTTGAGAGAGGGAGCCAGTGGTCTTGGAGGGGGAGAGCCGCCGTGATGACTTGCTTCTTCGTGGTGGTCACGTGGAAGTCACGTGCTTGCTCCGTCGCTTCTCCCATTTGGTTTGATGTTTTTGAGAGAGAGAGAGAGAATGAAGAATGTTTGTGTGGTGTGAGTTGTTGAAAGATGATGTGAAGAAGAGAATTTATAACCAAAAGTTTAGGAGAGAATTAGGTGAAACTTTCTTCACATTTCGGTTGATTTATTTATTTGAGAAAAAAAAACAAAAAAATATATAATAGTTATAAATAAGGAACAAAATCATATATTTGAGTTAGAGTGGTTAAAAACCCTAGTCGCCAGAGAAAAAAAGAGAAAAATATGATTTGAGTTTTCTCCTCTCCGATGTCCGGTGCTTTTACCGGTTTCGTGAGAGGGAGATGATTATAATTTTATGTTCGTATGGAGTTTAAGGGATGTCCATGAGATTTTTTTTTTTAATTAAAAGACGATGCGATGTTATTCACCATCTGACTTTTTTAGATCTAGTTTGTGATTCCCTTCATTAAGGTTAGTTTGTGATTCTCTCATTGAGTTAGTTTTATAGGTGAAGTTTTTGGTTGAGGTTTCTTTTTCCTCGTAGAAGATCTATAGTTTGTTAGTATCTAGTCAATCTTAGCTATCTATTTGATTTAAGTTTTGCAGTTCAAAGTTGTTCAACGGCGGCTTCACTTAAGCCAACTCGGAACAAAATTGACAAAAGCAATCAAAGAAGGAGATTTATCTAAAGTAAGAGAATTGTTGTCATATTATCGTAATAAATATTGGATGTCCGGCTGCTATTGTGGATTCGGAAATACCTACTCGTCTATCTTCGATTCGAAACAAGATCATCTTGGTATCGCTAATATGTCGTCAACGATTATTGTCCTTACTTGATTTCTGGTGCGGAAAAGAGCATTAGTTTCTCTTTATATCGCATTTGTTGAACTTTTTCAATGATGTAATCTATTCTAAATCAATTTCAATAAAATAAAGTGTTAAAAAAAAGTCATTTATTTGATTTTAAATCATAGTTAAGCTAATAATGTGTTAGCGTAGCGATCTACAATTGCATTTTTTAATTGGTTTATCTTCTTAGATTCATTTGTAATTATATTTATCTAGGGGAAAAGATATATTCAATGATATTATGGAGAGACTTTTTTTTTTTGGGTCAAATTATGGAGAGACATTTGGTTCGAAGTTTCAATGATATTCAATGTAATTGGACAATTTGGCTCGAAGTTTCGAACATTAATTAGTTTTGTCTTTTGGGTGCTTTTTGTTGAATCAATATTTTACCAATGTTTTTAAACCGACCGGATAATGAACCGGAATACCTACGGGTCACCGAGTCTTTGGGTCATCCGGGTCAATCGTGAATTGACTGCGGATAATTGGCTTAACATTAATTTAATGTTTTTAAAAATGCCATCAAATAACTAAATTTTAAAATGACAATTAAAAACATTAAAATAACATAAGCGACTAAGAACATCAATATCGATGAGTCCTTCAAAAAAAATATCTAGTATATAATATTAATATAATAATGTTAATATTTGAAAATAATTAATTTATATAATTAAAAAACAAATTTAAACCAGTTGACAAGATACATGTGGATAAGATATATCTAATGGAGTCTCTAGAATCTCTTATTTTTACTCTCTCACCTCCTTTTTACTTTTCTCATTTGTTTAATGTATTGATACTCTCTTGAAGATCCCTACTAATTTTACTTCCAGCCGCCCCCACCTTCCCCTCTTTTTCTTTGTTTCATATCCAACTTCTGTAAAAGAAATTTGTAATTCTATCTAATAACTGATCTTAGCGAATTATAGACGAAACGAACAAATAAATCAAAATTCGGTGATTGAAATCTATCCATGGCATGAAATTTTGGAACAATATATGTTGAAACCGGCAGGTCCAGTTTTTGTCCAAGTCATCAGTTTTGAGCGATTTTTTATGGGTTTTAGCGGTCTAATTACATACTGAATTTTACATGAAACCCGAACCGGATATATTACCGGGTCACGGTTTAACCGGTTCGACCATCCGGTACTGTCCGAGTTTCAAAACATTGTTGTCAACCTATAGTTTTTATTGATATATATTTTGATATGTTTATATATATATATATAATTACACTAATTTACCATATAATTGATCTCTTTTAACTTCTATGGTAGATTAGTAATACAATATTAAATGGTGACTTTTGAATGTAAGTTTATACACTAATTTACCATATAATTTAAAAGAGATCAATTTTTTTTTTCTTTCTTATTTTGAATTAATCTAATCATGTAAGTCCCAATTTTCCCTTGAAGGAAGAACTTAGATTTTTTACCATATAACTAGCCCGAAGAAACTTGGATGAAGAATTTAGATTTTCTCTTCAGCAATCATCCTGAACCCCCTTAAGGAGAAAGTGTGGAAGGTGAAAACAACAAATAAGATATGACATTTCTTATTGCAGTCCCTTTCGGATGCGGTAGCGGTCAACGGAAGTCTCACGTATAGACACCCTCAACGGGACCGATAGTGCCCCAGATATGGTGCAAAGGAGGAAACTATCCGCCTACAAACCATGTACAGACTACGGCCACGTTCACATGTTTTTTTGATGGATCATGGAAAGACGAAGATCCCATAAGTGGGGTTGGGTGGACCTTAAAGTTGCAGGATGGAGAAATAGATCTCATAGGGCTAAGAGCCATACGCCGAAGTATGTATCCTTTACACACAGAGCTCCATAGTTTGATATGGGCATTGGCAAGCTTAAGGAAGAAAATGCGGTACTGTACTTTGTTCGCCACCGATTCCCAAAAGTTAATTACCATGGTGTTAGAGCCGGACAAGTGGCCGCGTTTCAAGTCAGAGCTGGAAGAATTGAAGGAACTACATGTTTTTTTCCCAGACTTTACCATCAAGTATTGTCCAAGGGAGATGAATGCGCGGACTGATCTACTTGCCCGGCATGCCCGACAAAGGAATGTTGTGTTTTCTCATATTAATACTTCGGTCTCCTATTGGTTTCCAGATACTACGGTATTTGGATAAGCTAGAATTGAAGTGCATTCGTGACCCAAAAAAATAAAAATAAAGTAAAAGTCCCCATTTGAAATGTGAATGGTCCGGAGATTCCCCCATTGACCCCTACTTACTAGTCTTTCATCTTTTTTTTTGAACCTTTTTCACGAAATGTGGTTTTGGGAGAGACCGCCAAAGCGTTAAGTTGACTTTGATGTCTTTCATCTTTCGGGAAAAAGAAAGAATTTTCTTTCTGAAATACATATATGTTTTGTAACTCAATAAAGTAAAATGGAAGATCTGTCGTTAGCTCTTCAAGTCGTTGGGGGAGTTCTTACCATATAACATAATCTGTTGTTTCGTTTTGCCGAGGTTGTGTATTATAATTTTACACAGTTTAGAATTTTTTCTAATTTGACTAATAATACATCTCTACTTTTTCTGTAAAAAATTGTGCTCCACTTATATTTATATAGAAAAAAAAATCAATCCCGATGTTGACGGACTTAAGATATCAAAGAACCAGCGAGGAAAGGATCAATGAGAAAAATTAGCAATGAAAACAACACATCCTCGTCTTAGCAATTACTTGACCGTGACCAACTGAACTAGAGTTATTTATTGTGTCCTTGACTTATTTGCACGGTATTAGGGGTGGGCATATTATCCGAATCCGAAATCCAAACCCGCATCCGATCCGAAGTAGCCGGTTTTGGTCGATTTTGGTTCTTGTCAAATAACCGATTGATTATCATATTGAATTAGTTTGGCGTTTGGGTGGTTCCGAATTTTATCCGATAACCGAAGTCAAACCCCAAAAAAACCAAGCATATACACAATATCTTATACTTACTTGTGGCATAATTTCATTATTCGATCCATAAGACATTTCAGTTTCAATTTTTCTTCTATGGTTATTTAGACTTATGTTCTCTTTTTTAGTTATGAATGCAAGTGTTTTTGGCTCATTTTGATTTTGAATCTTTTTCTCATTACACAATCACTAGAGTTTTATTACAATAGAGTTTTATTTACGTTTACAAGTACATTACAAATTTGTTTGGGTTCGGATAATACCGGATCCGATCCGAATCCGATAAGATTTTAGTTAAGTAATGGATCCAATGAACAACACAAGATCCACACCGAACCCGAATGAAACCGATCTGATCCTGATCTGAAAATTATAATTATCCGTATGGTATCTCTAGCCCTCAATCCGAAAATCCAAACTGAAATAACCGTACCGGATCCGACTAAACATTTGAATGTCAAAAAAATTTTCCTGGGATTACCAGTCACACCCGCTAACAATGATATATTTGGAGGAAACCTTAGAAGTGTAATAATTTCTCTCAGTTTTATTGATTAGCCAAGAGACTTATTTATACAAAGATCATAACTTGTCTAGCAAGTTCTTGCATTATGGAATAGAAAATATATTTTATACACAAATATTAACTTTCCTAATAAGCATAAGGGAATATATTCAAGACGATCTCGTATAATCCCCGAGATCTCCTAACACCCTTCCGCAAGCTCATACATGGTAACACGTAGGTCATCTTCAAAGTCGTCATATCCACTGTAGGGTTATCAATGGCGTTTACACCTCGCCATAAGGTCATTATTTCGGTGGAAAGATACTGTAGCAATTGTGTATCTCCATCGTCTCATGTCACCATGTGAACTGAACAAACTCATCAATTGGTCTATGCTCAAAATTCACAGCAACATCATCATGTCATCTCCATTGGATCCGTATATACCCGTTGGATTAATCATCTTCGTGGCTTGATCGAATTTGTAGTTGTTGATAGATAACCATATGAAGATCTATATTTTGAATAAACAAAACACCATAATCAAAAGAAGAAACATATGATCACGTCAATTTCTCCCCTCTCTCTCTTTTTCGTTTTCTTTTTTTTTTTAATTTACGAAGAAGTCTCCAATGTTAAAAGCCAAAAAAATAACGGTGGAGATAGGTCAACTAAAGAAGAAGTAGATTAATAAAAGAGGGGAAAAAATCAAATTAGAAATCGTAGAAGAAAAGAATTACATAGGCCAAGGATCGTACCAAAGCCAAAAATATGTATGATTTGGCTATGTCTCTTATACCATGATAGATTTAGAGAAAACCTTAGAAGTGTAATAGTTTCTCTCAATTTTATTGATTAGCCAAGTTGTTTATTTATACAAAGATTATCATAACTTACCTAACAAGTTCTTACATTATGGAATAGAAAATATATTTTATACACAAATATTAATTTTTCTAATAAGCATAAAGGAATATATTCGATGCGATCTCGTATAATCTCCGAGATCTCCTAACAAACATTTACTTAACATCGTCGTATAAAACTGCTTTATAGCTCATTAGCCAGACTCTCTCCTCTTCATAGGGTTTGTCTTCTTCGTATACAACTTCGTATTCTTTTAGACAGAGCATGCCGCCTTAACTCATGGTGCACCGCAGGTTTGGGACTACACCAAAAAGGAAGGCTTGAAAACATACTGTTGTGAATCCTTGTTAGTCTAACCGGTAAGTTTGCTCCGATTATGATTCCGACTCGTTCAATTTTGATCCCGATCTAAGCTCAATACTAATTCTTGTGTTTGCAATTGCACACAGTAAAAACACCAAGACGTATTACGAGTTCCCAGCGACGTGTTGGAACATCTTAGTCGGTCCTCTCGAATAATCGAGAAAGAGTTACAAGTCGCTAGGGTTATAAGAAGCTTGAGGAAGAAGATACAATCTTAGAGAAGAAAAAGATAGAGAAGAAAAGATGAAGATGACGATAAACTACCAAAAACATAAAGATAAACTACCAAAACCCAAATATTCTTTACTACCTCACTTCACGAATACGCTTTCCTACTCAAAGCTAGTGGTGGTAGAGGAGATAAGCTCATTGGTTGAAAGATTATTGTAAACATCATAGCTCCTCCCCTTCTCTTGCGTGTCTGGAATGATTCCTTTGATGCTTGTTAGTGGGGATTCAGAAAATATAGTTTTGTCCCAAAAGTTGTTGTATATATGTGATTCTTCATCTTGAACCTAAGTTTTTATCTTTGGATTCGACATAAGGTTGTATGTTAAAAGCTGTGTCTCGAAAAGGGAGAACAAAAGAAGTTGTTGATTTATAATGAATTCGCAAAATATGAAGATATCAGTTTCTTTCTCCATTTGCGTTTCAGGGTCCATAATCTCCATCTCCGATCAAATTGCAAATGTCCGAACACTCCACTAAACTACACACACAACACACAACAAGAATCAGATCCTTGAATCAAAACAATTCATGCTAAAAGCAATAACGGCCTTTAATAATCACACAAAATTTACCAGTAATTACGGCTACGAAATCCTTGCTTGAATACCACTAATGGCCTTTTTCCATTATAAACAACGAATTTATCAGTGAGAAAGATAGAGTGAGAAAGCAGAGAGAGAGAGAAGAGAGAGAAACCTTCTTATATTGAGCGGTCCTTCGCCGTCTCCGCTGCGAATACAAGTGTTGACGCATTTAACGGTGCATTTCTCTGCGTTTTTGGATTTAGGTCGTTGAATCCTCTGTTTCTTGCAATCTTCACCCGATAGCGTTTGCGGTACGTTCGATAGCGTTTCCCCGTCTTGCGGCGGCGGAGGAAGTTCTGCAGTAGCTACAGACACAGAAACCATCATAATCGCCGCCGTTATAGCTCCGATCGCCGCCGTAGATACACGAATCTCCGCCGATCTAGTCAACAACCGGCTCCGACACTGAGATCTACTACCTCTACTACTGTTCGAGAAATTCGTGTTGTAGAGACAAGGAGACAGAGAGTGTATTATCATTACTTTACTAAAACTGATTTTGGTTTTTTTTGCTTTGCTTTTCTTCTGGTTTCTCATAAGATTTTCTGTGTCTGGTTTTTTATCCTTTAAGTGGTTCTTGTTGAAGACTCTATCTTGTTCAGACACGTGTCAGTATCAGGTGGCACTCAATTTAGATACTTTCTTAAACTCAAATAATGTCTGAATCTTGAGCTTACGTGGCAATAAGATTCGAGATTTAAAGCCATTTTTCTTCTCTTAAACCTGAGATAATTACAGAATCCATGATACGATTTTAAAAGCAAAAACTAATCCAAGAACTAAATTATTAATGACTTAGAAAGTTAGAAAGTGCTAATACAAACAATATCATCAAAAAAAAAACATATACAAAAAAGAGTGGAAGACTCTTTATCTATCTTACATTGCTTACAAGAAAACAAGTTAAACGTAGTGTATATGTTACACTCTTTGCCATTTTCTGATTTTGGGAAATGGCAAAGAGTGTAAACTACAATAAATCACAAACAAAAAAAAGAGGAAAAATATACAAAAGTGAGCAAGTGTGTGTGCGTGTGTATGTATAATCAAAAGATCACCCCAATCAAAACCACATCAAACCTTGGAAACTGAAGACTCTGTGATCTCTGTAAAAAAAGACAGATTTGCTTCTTCTTCTTCTTACGTGATTCAATGAACTGCGGTTGCGAAAGAGTCAAAACGGAAAACTCAGATGGCCTTTTCCATTATAAACAACAGAGAATTAGAGCCCTTTTGTATTGATTTTAACTGAATTTTTTACATGCATCATGACTAACTCTAGTGACTAATCACTCACTAACTTGTAATTTAACTTGTGTAGAATGTGCCACAACCACTAAGTGTTTGTAAGTTCCCGAGATCTCCAGCTCTTTCAAAGCCGCCTTGAAGAGAAATGGGATGAATGTATTTATTTATAGATGATGGGGATGTTACTAGAAAAGACGAACTAAATGGCTTTGAGTTTAGATACTTACGTGGCAATATGATTCGAAACATGAGATTATCACAGAATCCATGATAATAAAAGCAAAAACTAATCCAAGAACTAAATTATTAATGATTTAAAAAGTGGTCATACAAACAATATCATAAAAAAAGAGAGTGGAAGACTCTTCTATCTATCTTACATTGCTTACGAGAAACTAGTTAAACGTAGTGTATATGTTACACTCTTTGCCATTTCCCAAAATCAGAAAATGGCAAACTTACAATAAATCACAAAATAAAAAAGAGGAAAAAAATACAACAGTGAGCAAGTGTGTGTGCGTGTGTATGTATAGAATCAAAAGATCACTCAACCAAAACCACATCAAATCTTGAAACTGAAGACTCTGTGATCTCTGTAAAGAAGACTGACTTTGCTTCTTCTTCTTCTTCTTCGACACATAACAAACTGATAAATCTTCTGAAAGTCAAGTCAAATACTGAATCTAAGCTAAATTCACCATTCTAACTGCCTCTTCTTCTACTCTCTTCCAAAAGGCGTACGAAGATTTTAAGCTCTCTCTTATGTATCTCGTTGTTACCTTTGAGGAAAAGGAAGAAGATTTTTGCAACTTTGGGTTTCATCTTTTCACATGTACAAGTTCTGATTAACTTGAGCTCCCAGCGACTTCTGCAGCTCTTTGTCTCATCATTTCCATTACTGCTGCTCTACGTCGTGAATCTGATTGCTGCTGTAATCTTCTCAGATGGTCCTTGAGGTCCCTGAATAGAGAAAAGATTCACAATGTTTCATCAATGCATGGATTAAAAAGTGTTTCATGGTTAGAAATGAAAGAAAGTTGATGTAATTCATGATTCATCATGTCGTCTCGTTTACCTGCAACGAGGTACGTGGCACTCAGATTCCTTGCAGGCCCGAGCGTGGAGTTGCAAGAGATACCACATTTTCTTGCATAGAACACAACCTCCTGAAGCGCGAACTTTGCATTGTATACCATGTCGGAATAGCCCTTTCACTTTCCGGCAATTCGGATATTGACAATTTGCGGATCGACATTGTGAAGCATGTACCAGAAGATCGAGCATTTTCCTAAGCTGCATTTCCAAAAGAACGAGAAGAAAAAAGAATGTTACCACTTTGCATAGAAATTTCAGGATCAAGAAAAAAGCAACACCAGCTTTGAAAATAGCAAACTACCTGCAAAACTCGCAATTGCCTTGCTTCTTTGTTCTGAGCATTTTGATCAGCTAGAGATGGATGATTAGTCAACTTGTGAGGATGATTAACTCCACCTTCTCTACAGTAACAGGAATTGCACACATCGTAGTCTGGACATACTTCACAGCGCCAGCCTTGACCGGTTTCAATGTCAAGGTGACATGCATTGCAGGTTGTGACAAAGGCAGGAGCAGTTGGGTTATGCAGATGATAAAGGACCATCATTGACGAATGTTTTGCCCGCCTCAACGTGTCATACTGGTAATGGTTCCCTTGACAAAGACTCAGAAACGCTTGCCTAGTGTCGAAAAACTCGCTTTCTAGTATCTCATCTTTGTCCCTCGTATCTGCGGGAATATCCATAATCTCAACCTGCCACAAACATGTGGGAAACCATTAAATTAATAAAACTGATCACGGAGAAAGCTAAAGGACAATATCCTCAACAAGCAAATGCAACTCACAGGATACAGCGCATGTTTATCCTTAAAATTAACAGGATGCCTCTCCCTGTCTTCACGCCTCTGTTCAGCCTCGTAACACCTGAAAGGCAGAATAATATTTTAGATTGCAAAGAACTTCATCAGTAATAAAGACACACAGACCATCCAAGAGATGCATCGGTCGGGATTTTTACATAATCTTGTATACGATACAACAAAGAAGGGATTATAAAATTAAAGAGCAAAGAAGAGAAAAGAAGAGTTCTTACTTATCACAAATCTGGAAGTGTTTGCACTGGCTGCAGACCCAACGATTTCCAGATACCATCAGCATACAGCAATGCGTGCAAGAAGGCTGCAAGTGGACCATGATAAAGTCTTCCTTCATTGGGTGAATGGTCTCACCAAGCTGGAAACAGGTGCATATAAGTAACAAGAACCTTTTTTCGTATGAGAAAGAAAGAATAACCAATAGGTAGCAATATGCATAGAAAGAAAGACTACTTTATGCATTAGCAGCAGATCCTTGGATGCATTCCCAGATAGATCAGTCTGCCCAGAAGCTTTTAGAGCCCTTTTTGTAATTGTTTTCTTAAGCATTCCTTTCTTATTACCCTTTCTGCCATCTTCTTCTTGACTCATTTGGTATATAAGATCCTCCGCTGCACCTGGCCAGTAGTCACCATCAAAATACGGGAGCCTCGCTGCTGTGACTTTAGCTCTACATTCACCAGTTTGCATAAAAAAATGGTCATAGAGATTTATAGTTTCTGCAACAATGCCCTCCTTTGAAGCTTTTTTCAACATTGCTAAGTACCTGAGAAGAACAAAATGAGCAAATTGGAAAATGTAAATGGTTTTTCATACGAAAACTTCCCAGGGCGATTCCAAAAAGGTAACTAAACTGACCACTCTCGTAATTTATCAGATTTTGGCGTCTTCTGAATCTCCGGATGACAATATAAGATATAGTCCTCGCCCTTCAGTGGTGGACAAGCCCATATGTAGCAGCTCGTGAAACCACGCAACTTGCAGTATTCAAGGTAACCAATCTAAAAACAGGAGCAAATTACACCATTAAATCCTCCAAATATAGGTTATTAACCAAGGTTTGAGAAGACCAGGACTTACCAAAATTTCATGGTAAACGAAAGTGCGCAGAGCCTCCCCGTTATACGATCTAACCTCAGGTCTGAAGTACTTAACAGAGTCCAAATACGAGAGATAAACCCGGCGTTGATTAGGAAACGCACATTCAGAACCGAATTCTTGAACGTACATCCCAAATAAGCATACTTCTACACCTTCAATCTTTTGGAACAACAGAACTACCTGGAAAAATAAAATGGCGAGGAGAGTGAGAGATTCGAGAGAGGAACCCAGAGATAAAATAATGCATATATGCAGACAATACAGCAACAACGCGTCTTGATCATTCTTACCTTGGACTTGTATGCAAATTCTGTCGGGTAATTATCCTCCCGAAATATATCAAGAAATCTAGGTTTGACTTCCAGCTTCTTGTCAACAGATGAAACAACTCTAATCACAAGGGACTCAGCTGTAGGAATCTGTCAGTATCAATCCAAAGAAAAAAAAAATGTCAGCTTCAATCTACTGTTTCTAACAAAGAATCACTATAGCAAACAAATAGAGAGAAAAAAACAAGCTCACAGATGTGAAAGCACATGTAAGACATAACACCTTAACAAACACCAACACTAGATTACCTCATCAAAACTTTTCCCTTGAACCCTGGCTCTCTCTGTTCTTTCCTGCTTCAGCCTCTTAAACAACCGCTGCTCTATATGGTCACTAAGAATTGTCCTCGGTAGGTCTTTAGCTCCAAGAACAGCACTCTGAGGTAAGGGCATCCTCTTACTTTGCTCCACTTCTGCTATAAAGCAATACGGGCAGGTATACTCAGCTTGCCCTCCGTCATTCCTTCGCCCATTAAATAAAGCACATATTTGATGCTGCCAGGCCTCACATTTATCACATTGGACCCACTGCAAAAAAAAACAGATTATAGCAAGTACTCAAAAAACAATACAAAAACGGGAGACAAACACAAAACAAGTCTACAGAGTGGATAGTGCTTTACCCATTCTTCAGTCTCTTCATCATTTTTCTTTTTCTCAAGTCTTGCCTTAGGTATAGATGTCCCTTCAGCGAGTATAGAATCCCCACGGGATTCATTATAACATGGAATACAAAAATAATGACGAGTGTCACCAGCTCCCACGGTGTAATACATAGCATTTCTCTTGATGCGGGCACCACAAGGGGTACAATAAATAGGTGGTGGCTCAAAGGTAAGCTTCTCCACTGCACATAGTTGGCAGGAATTCTCACTCATTGAATGCTCCATTGCCTGATTTTTTTCTGCTTTGGCTTTACTCTGCAAGCACATGAAGAGAAACAGATTCATCATCAATCAAATATCTTTTCAGATATATACGAATCCTCTAATACATATAAGAAGGGAAAACTAATCAAACAAATAGCATATAAAAAGATTATGTAAACATCATAAGTTAAGAAAATCACAAACCTGGCCAACCCACTGACGGAGACCACGGATGTGTTCTCTCACTTGTTCAGGAGTGAACAATTCAGTTAATGAAACACCCTTTATCTCTGGCTTTCCAGATTTTGATGTAGTTTCAGAAGACTCTGCCAGATTTTCTTTCTTGAGTGGCTCAGTTTCTTTCTCCATTTTGGTATTCTCTTGCCGAGGAGAAGCATCCGAAAAATCTTGTTTAACAGGTTCACTGATAGGCCTTTGCTTGGGAATATTTTCGACAATTCCAATTTTTGTCTCTTTGAAACCTGGTTGTGCCTGGATAGAAACTTCAGAAACCTCAGCCTTCACTTCAAAATACTTCGAAGGTGCGCGTACATCACTATGCTTAAAATCTTTTCTTTCAGCGTACTGAGATGATTGTGCTTCTGTTATGGAAACAACTGAGCTTTTACAACTTTCTGTCTCCACGTCCACAGGTTGAGAAGACTGCTCCACCTTCAACCGTTTTAATGAAGGTTGCAAATGATCTGAAATATCAGCACCAGGCGAAGCACAAGATATTGCTCCAGCAGAGGTCTGTACTGCATCATTTGATATTCCTGCTCCATTCACTGACCTCGTTGCACTGCTTTCATTTTTTAGACGGGCTAGGGACCGTATATTTGCCTGGTTCTGTAAGTAGGCCTTCACAGGAATACAGACAGGGCAGTTAGATTCCTTACAATTTCGATGATGAGTAATCAATGTCTTTGTGGGGCGGCAACGAGGAAATGAACACTGAGGTACAGTACAACTGTCCATGTGTTTCCAGAGTTTCTGAACAGTAACGCAATTCCGGTCGGGACACTTCCCTTCAGGCGCTTTGCAGTGACGAGCATGGCGTAGAAACAGGAGCCATTTCTGCTGATTTCTGAATCTTGGATCTTGGTTTCCGTTTCCATACCTACAAGTGGTGCCGATAGGATTTTGGGGATTAGGGGATTCTGAGGTAGTGGTGACATGATTTTGACCTATAATAGACCCTCCAGACATATTATTGGGTTGAGCTTCATCCGTTCCTGACATTCTTTGACGGAAATCCTCCTGAATGTGCCGTTCGTTTGACATACTATTAGACATTTGAGCATGTTCCTGAGACTGAGTTTGCCACTGACCACGCAGACCAGATTCTGATTTCACTCCAACAGAGAGGTTGCTAAAACTGTTAATCGAGTCTGAGCCCATATTCTGCGGGTGCAACATCTGCTGGGTTTGTTGGCTATTTTGAGGAACTGATGTGCACATATCACTCTGACTTGTGACAGGGAGAATCTGAGAACCTGCATGACGGTCATCTGCATTGTTCTGATATTGATTCTGAAACTGAGAAAGCTGGAATTGCTCAGGAGTCTGAGAGTGGATAGACTCGCTAGGGTTCTCCATTCCAGGTTCATGTTTAACGTGTGTAACCATGTCCGAAGCCCCATGATTTTGCCCAAAAGCATCATGACTTATAAATCTCTGTTGCTGCTGGTTCTGCTGCTTCAATTGCCGTTGATGAAGAAACTGCTGCTGCTGTTGGTTAAATTGATTAGGTTGTTGCTGAAACCGATTAGCCTGTTGTTGAAACTGCTGTTGTTGATGCGACTGCAGAACAATGCACAGAAAGAAATTATAAATCCGTATCAAAAATTGATTGACGTTTCACTGATGCACCTTGTTGCATGTAAATTGACTTTCACTGATTACTTACCAGGGAGGGGCTAGTTCTAGACACAGACTGGAAACTTGCTGTATTCGTATTCTGAGTATTTGTCATCGTCCCAACAGATGTTACAGCACCATACAAATTTCCAGATCCGAAGGGGTCAGAATTGTTCGTGCCATACCCTTCACCTGATACAGTAAATAGCATATAATCAAATATTCTGATGGGAAAACACAAGTGACAATGCATATGAAACTAGACAAGCAGAAAAAGGAGATAACGACTTTACCCTGAATTCCTGAACGCTGAAGGTTATCATAAGCCTGCTGTGAATTTCTGTTACTATTGGCGTATGATGTACCTGAATCAACACCTTTTGCATTCATCCCAACACCACCATTTATGGAGCTGTTAGACACATTGGACATTTTTTGTTGCATTCCAGGACGAAGACCAACACCCATTTGACTTCCATTGTTGTGCAACATACGACTATTTTGACCACCAATATCCTGCCTCAGTTGCTGTTGTTGCTGCTGAGGCTGAGATACCATCATGGGCGCAACAGAAAATCCACCACTATTGTTGGAAGAATCAACACCCAAGTAAGACTGGGCATTGTTGCTATTGTTATTAGTATTACTGTTGACAAATCCAGGGGTAGGCATCATCTGGCCAGTATTTCTTTGCGATCCCATTGATGACATGTTCCCTCCAGAACCAAGAGAAAAGTTACTTTGGTATCCATTAGACATGTTACCTGCAAACACAAGAAGAAGTAAATGTGTTCAGAGAAAATATGAGCATAAGATTTTCTGTCCGTATCTTATGTTTAAGTAGTAATGAACGAACCTCCGAGCATGCCACCAGAATTAATCAGGTTTCCAGTGTTCATTGCGTTATTTGTTATGTTATTACTTCCGGCCATCGTAGCATCAACAGAGGAAGTAACCATCAAATTCGGATTCCCGCCACTGTGTTGTAATCCTGGAGTGGGTATCATTGTTCCAACCGAAGAAGAATTAGCATGTCGTTGATTGTAGTTATTCAACTGTCTGCCTTTGATTAGGCTTGCCAACCGAGGTTCAAGGGTTGACTGGTTCATGTAATCTTCCTGTAATCCAAAATTGGAATTGTCACACATTATAAAATTAAAAAAGTTGTGACATTCGGCAACAAACTGGATTTAGTGGCAATACTTCAGAAAATGAAATTTATGTTCTGAATACCTTTGTGTTAGCAACTTTAAATAGCCCCTCCTCTAAGCGTCTAGCAACATCCATATACTTGGCCTTTGATGCATCATCAGCTGGAGATGGTTGTTTCTGCTGTAATATGTTGAAACTGACAACAAGAGAAGTTGAAGCTGGTTAATTAGAGTAAATACGATGCGACAGCAATCCAAACTCGCAGAATAACAAAAACTGCAACTAGTGGGAAGACTTTGAAGGTCTACAGCTTGCAAGAACAAAATCAAGACTCACATCTTGACTCGCATGGCTTGTCGGAGTTTCAAGATGTCATTGTCGATGGGAACACGGGACGGTCCTAAACCAGCACCAGCAGAAGCAGTACCACCACCAACTAAATTCTGCATTTGAGAGTTACCATTCTGCTGCGACATGGTTCCTTGGTTTGGAACCTGCCCAGATATCTGTCCCGACATGTGAGCTTGAATATTCATGGTTTTTTTTTTAACTCTTAAGTCTTCGTCGCCTTGTCCTAATTCTTCTCGTAACTAACAGTAACAAGCACTGCATAACTTTCCACTCCTCCAGAAGTCACAACATCCAAATTTCATTTCCTGATTAAGCAACGTTGAATGTCCTGCTTGTAAATCAGAGAAGAAACTGAAATTGAAACACAATCATAGTATCAACAAACTAGTGAAGCAATTAAAACCCTCCGAGTAACAAAGTTAATTAAGGAAATAACAGAATTGAACAAAAATCAAAAACCCTAAAAAATTCAAACCACAAACCTTTGAATTGATACACAAAGGAGCAATCTTGTGCAACGAAGAGCAGAACCCAGAAAGAAATTCGCAGACACAAAGTGAATAAACGATGATTTGACTGTGCGAAACGGAAACAAAAGTCGGTGAACAGAACCAGAACCGATGCGGCACGTGTGAACTCAATCAAAGCAAGGTTTGGAAATTAGGATCAAAAGCTGGTAAAGACAAATCCGAGAAAGAAGATTTGAGAGATGAATAGAGGTTTTTCTAAATCGGGGGGATTTTTCTGGGCTTAGAGGCTCGTCGAATTGGGGATTTTTCGTTGAAGACTCACTCGATTTGGGGATTTTGTTTTTTTCTTATTCTTTCCTTTCTAGGGATTCGTTGTTTTTCTAAAATAGTAACCAAAAAAAAAAAAAAAATACTACACATTAAAATATTAATTTTGTTGTCTGAATACGATAATTGGCGCAACCAAAAGGCGAAAAAATGAAAAAGTTCGCGCAGCAAAATGTTAGATCGGACAGTTTAAGTATGTTCCTGTCCGTCCGATCAAACTTTTCTTTATTTACAATTTTACCCCTTGTTTTGACCAGGAATAAATTGCTCACTGTTCTTCCAAACCAAACACTTAACCGGAACTCATTAACCGAAATTCAAAACTCAGGTCGGTACAACAAACAATTCAATTACACAGCACAAAGCAGGATTACAAAGGAGTTTTTCAGATGCATATCATCTCATCTTTATTCTAACAGAAGAAATGAAAACGTTTTTCTTGTCCCGGGTAAAAAACTCGAAGCAAAGATTGCTGTAGAATGTTTTCAACGGTAGAGACTCTCTGATCTCAGATTCTCGGCGATCTCTGTCTCCCATCGATCTCCGTTCTCAAGAAGCTTCTCTTTGTCGTAGAGAAGTTCCTACGAAAGGGAACATAACAGAAGTTTATTATGCATGCATTGCGCGACAAAATTATTAGGTTTTACAAAAGATTTTATTAACAGACCTCGTGTGTTTCGGTTGCGAATTCAAAGTTAGGTCCTTCAACGATTGCATCAACCGGGCAAGCTTCTTGACAGAAACCACAGTAAATGCATTTTGTCATGTCGATATCGTACCTGTAGAGCTTTAAATCATCACGAAAGGGTAAAAAGAAAGCATATGGTTAATAAATGGGAACTAAAGGGATGATGACCTAGTGGTTCTACGGCTTCCATCTTCTCGCTCCTCTGCCTCTATTGTGATTGCTTGAGCTGGACATACCTGATGAAATAGACAAGTACATCTCACAAAAATACAATCCGAGGTAAACATTTCTCCCATAGACATCTAACATACAATATGATCTCTACACATTAAACAGATTATTGTCAGCGGATACGATCATTTCATCAGAACTCTAGCAACTCAATAGTCAAATAATTTTCCTAATTGCTAGGATCAATTCCGTAGGCATCAGCCTATGATCCTGAGCTATGGCCCGTATCAGCAGAATCGGTTTTCCACAGCACAATGAGTTAACAACCTTGTTTAATGGATACAGAAGTAACAAGTGCTACGACAACAAAGAGAACATTCAATTAAGCTTAGGATATATCTCAAGACTCACAGCTTCACAGAGTTTGCAGGCAATGCAGCGCTCTTCCCCAGTGGGATATCTTCGAAGAGCATGTTCACCACGGAAGCGAGGGCTCAGTGGACCCTTCTCAAACGGATAATTGATCTGCATACAAGATAAAAGCTTCAGAATCATACATATTTCTTTCAACCTAAGTTCTCAAGACTGGGAAGAACGTCACTCACAGTAACTTTGGGATCAAAGAAGTACTTGAGGGTCAGCGACAAACCACGAACCATTTCAGTCAGAAATAGAGTGTTTATGCTCCGTTCAAAGACTGCAAAAATCCATAAGATTCCGGGGAGAAAACGGCGAGGAATAGAAAAGTATGACAAAAGAAGAAAGGAAAATGAGTTTCTAGATCATATAGCTTACCAGTGTTCCAGTCTTTGGAGATTTCCTTAGCAAGTTGTTCCGCTTCTTCATCCTCTGAATATTATAAAGGCAAACCACAAGTCATATACGCATCAGAAAAACGGTGAAGACCACAATCTAAATGTTGCCCATCAACCTGATTCACCAAGAAACCCCCAAACAAGAGCAGAAAACATACCTTTCTTGGTCCCATAAGAAATACCACGAGACTGCAACCCAGAAAGATAAGATCCCTGCAAAGCTTGCCCTGACAAAACCTATCGACGAAAAGATATATCCATAAGCATACACACCATAAGAAGCTAACCAAAGAATTAACGATTCACAAGAAGAAACATTAAGTAGCAGTCAGAGAAGCTCTCAATCAAAAGGAAAAAAGATTATAGAGACTTGGCATGTTCCGTATCGAACCATAAGCAAAACGAAGCCCTCAAGATTAAATCATGATAAACAAAACAAAATCTCTCTTTTGCTACATGATTCATCGACTAAACATATAAATTTCACTCCTACAATCTAGATTTACGACAATCCCGGAAAAGCTTCACACTAAATCAGACAGTTTCGATCGAGATACAATCCCGAGACAGCTTCACAAGAAGAAACATTAACTAGCAGAGAAGCTCTCAATCAAAAGGAATAAAGATTATAGAGACATGTCATGTTCCATGGAAGAAGAGTATCGAACCATGAGCAAAACGAAGCCCTCACGATTAAATAATGATAAACAAACAAAATCTCCCTTTTGCTACATGATTCATCGACTAAACAGATAAATTTCACTCCTTCAAATTCCGCTCTCACTCTACAATCTAGATTTACGAAAAATCCCGGAAAAGCTTCACACTAAATCAGACCATTTCGTTCCAGTTTCGATCGAGATACAAACCCGAAACCCATCAAGACAAAACGAAAGACAGAGAGTGAATAGAAGAATCCTCTTAGATTCCATAACTCCTGGAAAAATTCCACATTTCTAAACATCCAAACAAACCGAAATAAACGACACAAAACCGAATAACACAAGAGAGAACGAGATTTCATACGAGATGTCGAGCACGGACAGTGTTCAGTGACCTGCGAGCCAACATCAAAGCCATTGTTGAAGCAAAACCCAAAATCGATTTAGGATCGTTTCGTTCTTCACGGAGATTGACGAGAGAAAAAAGATGAAATTTTTCCCGATTAAAATCAATAAAGAGCCCTAAAATCCTAAATTGTTCCGAATTTTATGATATTATTACGATTTAGTCCTTGGCACATTGGTTATTCAGAACCGGCGATATAACCGGATTTATAAACTAACCGAATTAGTGAATCCTTTAACAAGCAGAAAATACACAATAACTAGAGTTGCAAAGTGCTAAACTTTTTTAGCAGAGAATAAGAGATTGCATACATTTCTTCAAGAAAATTCTTTACAAAAGAAAGATTGTGAAATATTTCGATTGAAATTTGGTAGATCAGTGTTTCGGCGCAATGTAGAAAGAGTTTCCGCAATTAATGTGAGACTGCATTAAAGGATTCCATCTATCGAAAATTATCCGGCCACCACGCCCAATCCTCCCCTGAAACCGACTTGGAGGTTGACCAGACGATGAGTCCGGTGCTGGAGGAATGATCCCTGCAGCTGCTAGTTTCTCGGGAACCAGCGGTTTTGTGAACAGCATGACCGGTTCATTAGGATCCTAAGGAGATCGAACAAAACAAAACAGGTTGCCTAAGGAGATCAATTATACTAGTAACTAAAGAGAGAATGTGTTGTGAGAGAAGGTTTAACCAGTCTGTGAAGCCATCCTTGATTCGAGTGTCGTCTTCTAACTTCTTGTTTGATGCCTCCAGGGTGAGATGCATTCAGATTTGAGTTGGTGAAACGAGGATTAGGGATAATGGAAGGTCTTGTGCGGACACGGGTGCTAGTGTGGTCATCCGAGTCCATGAACTCCTCGTCGCTTGAACCAAATCTGTAAGATGTTGTACTTGGTGGAAATCCAGGCAGAGCCAAGCTATCTTCCAAGAGCTCTGTTTCATGCTGCAAAGCCAAAGATGGAGTTTCTGAGATTCAATAAAATTTATCAAAAGACAGCATTTTTAACACAGTTAAAGAGGAAGTAGTAGTAAGTACCCTGTATTGGAGTTGCATTCTCTGAAGGCTAACCTCACTGTCCATGACATCCCTCTTCTTTTCTTCTCTCTAACGAAATGGGTAACATCGAATTAGCAACTTTGGAGAATGCAATCGTTTTGTTAAGATACGAAATAAAGTTACATACGAGTCATATAAACTTTAAACTGTCATAAAGAACACCTTAATGAGAGCCTCCAGAATGGTCTTCGCTTGGTCAAGATTGCGTCTAACCTGATAATAATATATCCAGAATTCAGAATCCAACAGAAAATCATAAAAGATCCCCAGCAGGTGATTAATATCCCAGAAAGAAACTAAAAGAAGGAATTGTAAAGGCAAATTGCTGAGATTTAAGGAAATTAAATCTGGTTCGAGCAAAGAAATGTAAAGATATTCAGGTGCATCGCTCACCTGCCGAAGCTTTTCAAATGACTGCACATTGTTTTCTCTCCTCTGCATCTGTGATAGAAGTAAAGCCTTATCAGTGTTTTTTCTTTCGCTAGTTGAATTTAAGTTAAAAAGTATCACCATAACAGCTTACCCTTCTTGTGTGGAGTCTATGAACTTTCTCCCTTGGCCTAAACACATTGTAGGGATTGGTGTCATTGACAGGTGGAGGAGGCTATTCCAAGCAGAAAGAAGCACAACATTAACTAAATAACCGAGGTAAGATGTTTTTTCAACATAGGCCTTGATTGTTTCAAACCAAGGCACAAACCTGTAAACGCCGCAGGATAGGCTTCTGCCATCTTTTGCGCTAAGTTCACATAAAAATAAAATGCATTAGTACTATATGCCAAACGTGCTCCAGATGTTTAACTGGTTTGCCATCAAAAGGATTATGCAAATGCTTCAAGAGCCCAAAGATATGTAGAACAATGTTTATCTCATGCAGTCAAAAAGAATATGTTAAGTATTATCAACCTATGCAACATATCTGTTTCCAGAAAACTCGTAATAATCAGATGATGCTACATAAGGTTAATATCAAACCTTGTCTTTCCAGTAGTTGAAGATAGCCTGGAAGACACCATAATTAATGGACAATGATTGCAGCGCCTGTAATAAAAAGACAACAAGAATCATTTAAATGTGATGTACTAATTCTTAATAATTATAGGCTACAAGAACAAGATAAATGATAAATCCGAAACACTATGGAACACAATAAAAGTAAAGGTATACATCAATAGCAGCATCAAGCTGCAAAAGCACAGGAACCGGAGAACCAAGGGTAGGTGTAATAACTCCAGCTCTTTCCCGAGTCTTGTGATCCAACACCTCTAGCTTAAAAATAATGCTCTCAAGCCTGTACCAACAAGTTTATGTTGCTCATCAAAATGAATGATCCTTCTTTCGGTATCTGCTTGACTAATGATTTGGTTTTAGCACTTTTAAAAGAAATCCAATCAACTAGAGTATACAGAGCAAACTCATCCATCTAAGAAACGAACAGTATACAGAATACGATAGTTGGATTTGGTTACTTTACTTTTCAGGTGAAAGTTCCTTGTTATCCTTATCAAACTCATAAAGCCAGTCATCATCCTCATTGTCAAGATCATACTCCACAAACTCTCCAAGCTCAGACCGAGCTGCACAAAAGACAGACTTATAGCCTCCATTGGGAAACGAGAACTACGAAACCAAATCAGAGATAACTTAATTGGTACCTCCTCTTGCGCGTAGATAAGAAGTAGGTTGACCAAAAGTCGGCGAATAATCCCTTTCATATGTATCCACAATAACAAACTGAGGTGTTGGTATTTCCGAAACAAATTTCTTGCTTGGAACTGGATGCACCTGATTACAACAACAATGACCAAACATAAACCAAAAATGCATAAACAAGACTTTAAACAAACACTAATGATTTGTGAGAAATGATGGAAACACTAACCTCATTATCAACCTCTGAAGAAGCTATACGAAGCAACTGAGAATTTCTAGTAGTGGAAGTTGGTGTTTCGTCATCTTCAAAGTCTTTAAACGATTTCAGAATCGGAAGCTTCTTGTGAATGTCTAATGGTCGTGGACGAAATGAGAGCCTACTCATTTCACCTTCTTCCCCACTAAATTCTACTTACAGGTGTGTGTATATACATATATGTTGCTCCAATAAGACAGGAATCTATTCAAAAATCTCAGTGTCCTAAAAACGTTTACACGAACAGAGACAACGAAATTAATAGGTTTATGAAACAAAACAGTAAAGCAATCGAATTAGGGTTAGGGTTTATGTGTTTGAATCTGGCTGGATGTCTCGAGAGAAAAATAAATCAAATTTCAATACCCAAAATTTCCTAACCTCTCTCTCTCTCTCTCTCTCTCTCTCTCTCTCTCTCTCTTCGCCGTACAAATCCCAATTTCTAGGGTTTTGTTTTTCCTCTGCCGGAGCAAAATTGTGGCGGCGACCCAAAAAAGAAACTCTTCTCTGATTTAACCCAGAAAGTCAAAATCGAAACTTTTAAGAGGAAATTTTTAAAAAAATTAATGGAGGTCGACGTTCTTGATTCGTCAGTAACATTCAAAGGAGGGAAAATTTGGGAAAAAATTGGGGTTCGATTTCTCAATTTTTATTTTTATTTTTATTTTCTCCATTTAAAAGGACAAACTTTATGATTTTAAAAAATAAAAATCATAACTTTATAAGTTTAGTAATAATTAACATTTTCTTTTTTCAGCTTCTTCTCAACTAATGAACAGCTTTAAAATGTACACATTTGATTTATAAAGAAAAACAGCTTCTTTGATTTTTCAAGTAGTTTATTACCACACTGAAAAAAACAAGTAGAACAAAATCCACAGTAACTATTTACAGAGAGAGATCCCCAAAAAAAAATGCCCTTCAGGGATTTGTAATTCACTTGATGTGAATCGATGGATGTTTGAATCAAGTCGATGTTCTTCGCCATTGTTTCTTGCTTTTCATTTGGCTTAACTTGAAAGGGCTCCAGCTTTTTCTGCGTTTCGATGTTTCGCAGAAGAGACCAGAAGCAAGGGCTTGTTGAAGCCATAGCTCAAACTCTTCTTCATCCTCATCCATCATCTCTACATCTAGATCCCAAGGGAACCTACTTGAGTTCGATCTCTGTGTTGTCTTCTCTAACCCAACCATGTTCACGTGAAAGCTTGGCCTATGAGTGTTTGGTCTACACGCCATTCCCTATATTAATCAAAATCAAAAACATGTTTATGTGTATCTCAATCATCTTCGCATTCAGGTAATCCGCAAAGGAACCCGTAAGAGAACTGACCTGACAAATGGCCCATTCTGAGACGTCAAAGATTTTGCTTTCGGCGCAGACAAAAGCACGCGGTATTTCAATCTGAAAGGACAGGAAAACAAATAAAGTGGTTGAGTTGAGGATACTGAAACAAAACCAGATTCATCATTACAGGAAACAAAAGAAAGAAAGCGACGCTTGTTTCTTTACCTTATGCGCTCTCTCGAAAGGTAATGTCCCTTTGAGTTCAACCCATCCATCTCCGTCTTTCGCTTGATGATATTGACCACAATCCTACATTTAACAAATTAGGAGATCCAGAAGAGAGTTTGAAATTACAAAAACAAAATGCAAGAAATTGATTTAAAAGTTCCTGAGTTGGTTGGAAGAATCACCTGGCACCATCTTGCCTTTGCTTTAGTCCTATTGGTGCATATCCATATGTGTGAATTACCACACTTTGTACAGTGTATTCGCCTCGACTCTTCTGATCGATAATCAGAACCACTCTGCAAATAAACAAAAAATGGAACATGAGACCACACGCCAAAAGATATCACAGAGAAGCAAAAAGACAATAACTAAACCTGATGCGAAGAAGCATGAGATGTCTGACAAACACTCCTAGTCCTAGAATCTTCCTTCCGTAATTGTTCATCGTAATCTCTCTTCTTTACAAAATCAGAAAGAACCTGAAGAGAAACGATCAACCTTTACATGTCGATATATTGAAAAATACCATGAAAGTGAACAAATTCAAGATTATACGTCATCTAATTACCTCGTAAGCACATTGTAGTTTCTTGAATGATTCGCTTGCTAAAGGACTCCCCATATTTTTATCGGGATGAACCAACATTGCCTAGAACAAAGCACATACTTCATTAACCTTTAGAGAGATTGCAGTAACTTACTCAGCTTTTGAAACAAGGACAAACCTTCTTTCTATACTCTTTTTTCAGCGCCGCGGCATCGATCTTTTTATGCCGCGGGAACCCCAATGCTTCGTAATGATTCAAACTTTTCAGTATTCTCATCATTTCATCAGCTGAACCTGTTTCTATTTTGACTATCTTAACATTAGAAATCTCCCTCACACTATTAACAACAGTTGTAGGAGCAGTTGGTTCAGCAGATGACTTATTCTCGTGAACCTTTTTCTCGGTTTCTTCTTCAACAGGGACTGAAGGATACTCAAATTCCCCTGAATAGTCTTCTTCTATGATTGTTTCTTCGGTTTTCTTTGGTTCCTCGTGTTGTGGTTTTTCACTTAGATTGTCACACCATCGAAGTAGACAATTTAATATATCGTTGGACAAGAAAGCAAGATTCATTGAAAGGAAAACACCAAGCCATCCAAGTCTGACTTTGACACAGTATATCGCATATGAAGCCGCCACTAGAACCACCATACGAGCATGATTTAAGGAGAATAAATAGCCTGAATCAAACAAAACTAGAGAAAATTAACACCATGTCAATAGTAAAGATCAAGCATAAGACAGACTCATCGACCCAGCAAACTAATCTAAAGCTGCTGTTTTGAAACAGTAAAAGAGCACAACTGATCAGGGTAAAAATCGAAACTTGCCTCCGACTATAAACAATGTTCCGGTGATCCAAAAGTTTGCATACATCCATAAAATCAAAATTCCAAATAGTCCTACAATAAAGAGCCCAGGAGTGCAACCCAAGTTCAGAACAACAGCTGCTGCTGCTCCCTGCAATAGTAAATTCAAAAACAATCAGTGAAACACAACTCAATCAACCACATCTCCAATCTACAATTAACAATTAGTACTAAGGAACAATGATCAAGAATTATCGCCTTTCCAGATTTCGTATCTTAGATATGTTTCAGTACCAGTTAAATGAGTGGAACACAGTTCTATTCAAAGATCTGAATCCAGTAAAGGAGAAAACAAAATCTAAAGACATATTACCATACTGAGGAGAACATAAACCAAGCAAGATAACGAAGTCAAGCTAAGGAAGCAACTCCACATTATCAAAAGCAAAGCAGCTGATCCCAATTTGGCACTGCAACGAAAACCCCTCACAATACAATCTTTCCAATAAACAATACACAAACGAAACAACCCTAATAGCTTCCCACATCCACAACACACCAATGGCCAGTGACGCTCCACAAGCTCTCCTATCTTCTCCCCAAAGCATCGCATCGAAGAACAAACATTCGAACACATATCTTTCTGAGATTGCATCCATTTCCAACCTTGATTAACCAACCCAATATCCTCCATAGCTCAAATCCTTTAGCTCAGCATCCAATTAACTCAAAAAGATTGAGAACAGAACCAGAGAGACTCATCTTGATCTCTAAAAGAAACAAGCTTCTCAATCATGGCTTTGACCCACCTGGTTAGGTAGCTTATGCAACAGCTTAAGCTTCACATAGAGGATATACAAGCAACACAACACAACACAGCAAGGAAGAAGAAAATCCGGTCACGCTTATTCGTTCAACGCAAATCTCTTCACATGCAAGTTTCCCCAAAAATTAAAAACAAAAGGTAAAGCCAAAGCTCCGCAAATATCTGAAACAAAAAACAAAAAATGGAATCTTTCTTTTTCCCCCTTAATTAGCAAAAACCAGTCTTTGCTTCATTCAAAGGCATTCCTTAAATTAACCCATCAAGGTCCACTTTTAAAAACCGATCCTTTGATCGGATCCGAGGAAAATCTCATTAGTCATAGTAATTTTCCGGCGAATTCGTCGGAGAATCACCACCACCGACAAGTATTTCCCCGGAGAGAGAACAAAAGTAAGAAATTGAGCTTTAGTTTAAAGTAGATTGGAGGAGGCTCACTGTAAGATTAAAGCTTGAGAAAAACCCTAAAGGAGCTCGTGGAAAAGTGAAAAAACAAAAAACTTCAAAAGTTTCAAAAAGTTTATTCGAGGAGAGAGAGACGACAAAGTTTCGCGTATATAGAGAGAGAAGATGATTACATAATCCACAGAGAAGAAGGTGAGATTAAGTCGTTAATTATTAATCAGTTTTGGTTTTGGTTTTTGTTTTTGGCGGATTATTTAGCCTTGGTTTGTCTTAAATGGACATACTTACTGTAGTAATATAATCCTGTGGGTCCCACTTTACTTCCAAGAGTGTGAGATCTTCTGTCGCTGTTCGTACTATAGTAACTATACGAACCGGACTAGGTTGACTCCGGTTAAGTTCTATAATTGTGGAATTTGCTTTTGAAATATAAATTTGAGCATGTGTTCTTTACTCTTGTTTTCGAAAATAATCAAAAGATTGTTTGTTTTCGTTTTGACATTATTTAGTTAAGCATGTTCTATTATCTGTATCCATAGTGTCATGCTTATAGTTTTGGGATTATGTGAATACAACGAAGATACCAAATTAGTATAGCTATTAAAATTATTCTTCTGTCCATATGCAATGAATTACAGTTTTATTGTATGTGTATCATTATATATATCCACTTTATCAATATGAGTTTAACTCAATCAAAATTAGTAATTGGCAAAGTGTGTATTTATTTTCATAAGAAGAGTTCAAACAAAACATTTATTTGATTGATCCACATCCATTAGAAGCAGTCTCGAATCTTTTTGTTTTATTTAAATTATGGTGGGTGGTATTAGATTGAATATATGAAATCGGTAGCTTGTAACCTTACTCACTCTCATTTAAATTTAATAGTTTTGTATTTGTTTGCATTCACGACTTAGACGTGTAGCTAACATATCGATTGATCAACCAATAGTTATTAATTTAAACAACTTTGATTTGTATTATCTTATTATATGAAGTGATACTCTATATAGTTGACAGCAATGTTTTAAAATCGGAACCGGACAGTGAAACCGGATTACATTTTGAGTCATCTGGTCACCCGGGTCGATCACGGATCGACTACGGATAGTTACTTTACTATTTCTTAACTATAATATTAATTTTTAATTATTATATGAACAAAACATACATGATAAATAGTAAACGGTTTAAATGTAACAAATCTAACTCATTTTTAATCAAAAGAGATTCATAAATTCTTTTGTTTTGACAAATAAGAGATGAAAAAAACTTAAAAATGCAATTTACGATTATTTTTATTTAAAATGTCTTCTCACATTAGACTCTAGAAAGAAGAAAAAATACATAACAAGATCAAATTATAATTGACCTTCAAAACCCACGTTTAAAATCTTAAAATGTATACATTGTATTTAACTTGAACCGTAGGTTGAACCACCGGTTCGCCGGTTTTAGTAGGGTTTTTGGGATTTTTTTCGATTTTTTCCAGGTTTTAAATAGTTCGGTTTTTACTAGTAACTCATACAAGAAAACTAGCCGGATCGCGCTTAGACCGGACCAGCCGGTTTCAAAACATTGGTTGATAGTTTTATAATGACTTGAGTAGAAAACTATATAATATTACAAGTTATCGTGAGAGAAAAACATAGAATATACCAAAAAAACATTGACTAAATCCGATTGAACAGGTTTGTTGATGTTTCCAGTTATGGAGAAGCCATAATCATTAACCAAAGAATTAACACATTATATATATTTGTGTTGTTTATCAGAAGCAGTGAGTGACCAGAAAAACGCGATTTTTTAAACGCTAGTAGCTGGAAAGCAGCCAATGTACCAATATGCGATTCATTTCACCACATCAAATGTGTTCCTATCAAACTAATTGTGGGGGTTTTTGTAAAACTAAAACTTTCAGGGGGCACAAATGTAAATAGAAATAGTCAACAAAATTAAAAATCCAACGTGGCAAAAAAACTGATGAAGAATATAAAGATGGACGAATCTCCTTAACCAATCGAAGATAACATAATCCAAACGAAAGCCACACAACATTCGCCACGTGTCACAACGACAATCACTTATCACATTTCCTCTCTCTCATATTTCAGAACATACACATCCATACACACGCGAGCTGTGTTGAGTTGAGAGATAGATAGAGAGAGAAGAAAACTCTGATCTTGTGAGAGAAAATGGCTGCTTCAGTGATGCTTTCGTCGGTGACATTGAAACCGGCAGGTTTCACGGTGGAGAAGATGTCGGCGAGAGGATTACCGTCGCTCTCAAGAGCCTCTTTCAAAATCGTCGCGAGCGGAGTCAAGAAGATCAAAACCGACAAGCCCTATGGTTCGTACAAAACACAAAGACTTTAAACATATGTTCGTCGTAATTACACTGTTACCGTTAAAAGTATAGCTTATTCCGTTAAATCGATTTGTCTGTAGGTGTTAACGGAAGCATGGACTTACCTAACGGCCTCGACGCCTCCGGCAGAAAGGGCAAGGTTCGTAAATATTAATTACGGTTTGTACATGAAAACGATGTCGTTTTTCAATGTTTATTCTCTGAAATGATGATGTCGTTTAATATCTCAGGGATACGGTGTTTACAAATACGTCGACAAATACGGAGCTAACGTCGATGGATACAGGTGAATCGTAATAATCATCTTTATAACACTTTGATTTATAGTATATAAAGAATCATAGATGTTGTTGAACAATATTTAATCTCCATAACACTTTTGTTTGTATAAGAATATCATAGAATATGTTTGCAAAATGTTGAAAATTTTGGGTTTTTTACAGTCCTATTTACAACGAGGACGACTGGTCACCGAGTGGTGATGTGTACAAGGGAGGAGTTACCGGATTGGCCATTTGGGCGGTGACACTCGCCGGAATTCTCGCCGGAGGAGCTCTTCTTGTGTACAACACCAGTGCTTTGGCTCAGTAAATCTTAAAATGTTTAAAGACGTGTTGTGTACTCATGTTTCTATAAACTGTTCCTGTGTTATTGTTCTCTTCTCTGTAATGTTGTTAAAACTCAGATAATACTTTTTTTATTTTATAAGACTTTTTTCTAGTGTTTGTATATATTCGATCTTTCTCCATTTGCGGCGAATTTGGTACACACAAGAATGAATTTGGATGCAACATATTATAGATTGAACAATTTGGAGGTTTAAATGATAATACTTGAACATGAGTGTTGTTGATTGGAACATTTTGGTGGAACTCACACACCGCGGAAAGATGGATTAGATTCATGAGTCTTGGCTTGAGTTCAGTCATTGGAAATCGTCAAGGGAGTCTTCTTCTTCTTCATGATGTGAACTCGAGGAGGAGTTGCTGCTAATCAAAGGAGTTGATCGATGAACATCTCCATCTAACATCAATAATCTCACTCTCTGCAAAACCATTGCAAAAAAACTTAAACGCATAAAGAGAACGAATCGATGCAAGAGAGTTCACATTCGCATTTGTTAAAAGATGAATTTCTACAATCTTGAATGAATGGGATGAGAATGGAAGAAGCAAACCTTTTCGATTTCGTCTTGAAGAGAAGGATTTTCCCTTAAGTGTTGCAGTGCTTTCTCTCTTCCTTGCCCGAGCCTGAAACAGAGATCCGAACACACAAAAGCATATCTCATAATCTGTATATCCTTTTCTTTCACAAAATATATAAGTTTGCGATGTAGAATCCAGACCTTTGGTCTTCGTAGCTGTACCAAGAACCTTTCTTGACAACAACCTCCATAATTTCAGCACAATCAAGAACACATCCCTGCAATTATAAGTTTAAGTTAAAAGACAAGGAATAACGTTCGTGTGTTGTCAGAGATTGATGATGCATACCAGTTTACTGACTCCTTCCCCAAACATAATCTCGAACTCCGCTTGCTTATACGGTCTTGAAACCTGCAAAAGAGAAAAGGGATAGGTAAAATCACTTATATATCTTAAATAATTTGGCATGGATTAAGGACATGTTTTGCTTTGATACTAACCTTGCTCTTCTGCACTCTTACACGAGCCCGGAGACCAATATCTTCATCCCCTTTGCTCTTTAGATAAGTGATTGAGCATTAGAAAACGAGTTCAGTTTCAAAATGCAATCAAAACCACACAGAAATAAACTACAAAACTAACAGAACCGATATCCTTACAGATTTGATCTTCCCAGCCGAACGAATTTCTAGTCGGACCGACGCAAAGAACTTCAACGCAATTCCTCCGCTAGTCACCTCTGGATTTCCGTAGTACACACCAATCTTATTAGCATAAGAGAACAGCAATGTTAGTTCAGCAATACAACATGCTTATATAAGATGGTGAGTGATTAGCATAATTACCTTGTATCTTATTTGATTGAGGAAAATAAGTGTACAACCAGCTTTAGAGGCGTTTCCTGACATTTTACGAAGAGCTTGGCTCATGAGACGAGCTTGCAAGCCCATTTGCTGCATTCCAATCTCACCCTAAGCACGAAGCGGGGAAGGAAACAAATTCAACTCAGGGACGTTCATACAATCAAGAAAGTAGACGTGGGAAAGAGATGATATCCTACTTCAATCTCGGCTCGTGGAGTAAGTGCTGAGACAGAATCAACACATATAAGGTCAACTGCACCCGAACGACACATACGGTCTGCAACTGGTGAGTAGTAACAATAAAGATCATGTTAGTTCACACACACACATACTTTACATGACAAATAACCATCATAATACGAGATTTTCGAATGCTGGATTACTTTCTAGCGCCATCTCGCCATTATCTGGCTGGCACACTATCAAATTTTCTACATCAACACCTAATGCTTTAGAGTATGCGGGATCAAAGGCATGCTCTGCATCAACAAGCATTGCATTGCCTCCAGACTTCTGCACAGTTAGCAAATTAAATTTCAGCAACATACTGAGATAATGTAAGAAATTATCTAATCGAGGTAGTTCACAAAAAAAAAAAATAACCTGCACTTCAGCAATTGCATGGAGTGCTAGCGTGGTCTTGCCACTACTTTCGGGTCCATATATCTGCAGTATCGAATTGCACGAAAAAAAACTGAGATATGACTCTCACTTTACTAAAATTCTATGATGACAATTCTGCAATAATTTCTCAGCAAGTTCATACCTCGACTACTCGACCCTTTGGCAGCCCTCCGCCTAAGGCAAGATCAAGAGTCAAAACACCACTCGGAAAAGTCTCTCTGCAATAAAGACCAACCTTAAATATCACATGGTGGAATCAAGATATGTAGTACCACGCTACTGGACTCGTTGAAGAGAGGAAAGTTATACAGTGAGTATAAAGAAAGACTATCTACAGAGATTCTCACACTAATGCTCCACCAGCACTCCCCAATCTTGTTACACTTCCTTTACCAAACGAGCTGTTTATGTCATTCATAGCTGCCTCTAAAGCCTTTTGCTGTAAACAAAACCAAGAAAACAAAAGTCAGCGAGACAAAGAACAATGTATGCAAGAGAGCTAAGAAAACAGCTCAATGAAAGAAATGAAACTCCTTTCTTTGCTCAAACAAGACAATTCTGGAAATGAAGACAAGATTATAAACAGAGGAACAAGGATATAACAATCTGTGAGTTACCAGTAACCAAAGCTCACCAATTTCAGACACAATTCCGACCCAGTGTAGTAAAATGTTAAGAATTTCAGGTCAAAACGAATCAACTAAGGCACTAACACAGACAATTTCAGTATAAACAGACAATAACCAAAGCCAATCCCATGAATGACGACCCAAACCTAATGGTGTTAACGAATTCAGAAAGATGAAATTTACACGGTCGAGGAAGCGAGAATCAGAATCAGGAGAGAGAGCGCCATTGATTCTGTCATCGAATTCAGAACGGACGTTGCTCTGGGGGAGTTTCTTCGCGGCGTAGACGGTGACCGGAGAAAAGAGTCGGCGAGAGTAGCAAGAAGAAAGCTGAAGCGACGGCGAATAAGAACATGGCGTGAAAGAGTAGAGAGGAGAAAGTGGATTCAAGCAAGGATTTAGCTTTAGAGACAAAACTCGGCATGAATCCATTTTTTTTTGTTTTCTGGGTTTAAGCAGAGAGAGTCGAAAAGACGACGAAGAAGAAGAACCTCATATTTTTCCAAAACATTTTAACATTAATATAAAAAAATATATATAGTAATAATCAAAAATAATAAAGGTCTTGTTTTTTGGTCAAGCAATGTCAAAAAAACTCTACTTTTATTATCATTCTCCTGAACTTTCTTTGAATCATATTCCATTACAATGTTCAGCATCTTGTCCTAAGCTACTGCATCTTCTTGACTATGTAACAATACATGCCAAATTTCTTGCATATAATGTTATTGAAACCATATTTTAAGCAAAAAATTGCGCTTAAGCAACCGTGAAGAAGAATCATATACACTTATGGTTTCACTGATAAGAAAGTTTGCTAGTAAGAGAGTTCGTATTGAAAAGCATAGCATGTGATTTATTTTCCTTGCTACAATATAAGTGATTCGGCGCACGAACTCGTTAGATTCAAACACTATGTGAAATGCATTGGTCACCGAGTTTGGCCCATCCGCGGACAAGATTTTTAGTTTGGCTTATGCGCGCACAAGCTTTTTTCATTCAAATCCATCATGTGAAACACAATGGCCAAACTCCATAGCCAATTGGACCACGCACAATGACTTCGTATGGAAATGGAACGAACCCATAACATATGCGAACTATGGCTTAAGAAACTATGGTTTCTCAACCATCCCACTATTAGACCCAAATTTTACAAAGGCAAACTGATATCATATTACAGCAAATTGTAAAACCGAATGAATTTGAAAACACCCAATAAACTACTGTAAGCGGAATTGGAATCGAGGAGAACAAAGTTGAGATTAATGTCTCTTTTCTTAGTTCTTTAAATGCCCGTAGTGTGCCGGTTTGTCCTTGTAAATTATGGGTCTAACACCCACTACCCACACACGGGTTGAATCAAGAGGTGTATAGTACTCATGTCGTAACATTCATTATAAGCTTGATGATAATGCAAACCGGTAAGGCACATCGAGATGGCTACACCAAAAGTAGAAATCATTGAAACTATATGAATTGCAACTCAGAAAATGATGAGACAAACTATGTACCTTTCATGTTATTCCTTTTAAAATTCATGTGGATGCAAGAAAAAAGAAAAAAAAAACACATGTTGATAGGTGCATGTGCAAATGGATTATAATCTGCAAACAAAAGGACATGATTAAACCCTGGTTTAATCTAGAGTCGATCCTGAAATGGACACAACACCATATAAAGAGAGACACACACATGTTGCAACACTCAATGTTCATACATATATACAAAGAAAGTAAGTAAAACACATAACAATCCATAACTCGAAGAACATTCAAAAGACAGTACTGTGTATAAATTACCAACCGCTCTCTTTGAACCGAGGAGAGATCTCAAAATGTGAAAACAACTTTCTTTTAACCGAAATACAACGAACACAAATGAAAATGGAGGTAGAATAATACTACAAAGACAAATAAATCTTAGTAAAAAACATAAGATCATCGATTAATGCTGGTGATCATTTCTATGGTTTGAGATTTTTTTGCAAGCTGTAGATGATTTATAACAGATAATTTTCGTAAAAGTTATTTCAATTTTTTTTTTTGATAAAGAAAGTTATTTCATTTTTCAGATAATAAAAAACAACCCCTTATATCATGTGATCGATTTATTAATGATTTTCATGCTTTTCCTACCTCCAACTTTTTTTCTGTATTATTATAAAATTTTAAAAGTACTGTTTCCAAGATTTATAAGATAAACTTTTTGGAATTTTTCCATTTACATGTGTACAACAACAACATATTAGAATATTGTTTTAGGGAAATTGGCTAAAATAACTTAAAAAAAATGAAAAATTTCAAAAAATTCTATTTTTCAAGTGCCATTTTACATAAATGCCACATTTTTGAAATCGTTACAAAAATACCACTTTTCAAAATTATTTTTTCTTTATATTATTTACGTTTGGGTTAATTATGTTCTATTTGGGTTTAGTTTTGAGTGTTTAGGGGGTTTTAGATATCAAAACATTTTTTTGCGTTTAGAATTTTAAGATATAGGCTTTATAAATCTATAATTAGTGACATTTTTATAAATAAATACTTATAAATGGTATTATTGCAAATGTGGACACACAAAGTGATATTTTTGTAATTGTCTCAAAAAATTTTATATTTCACAAACTAACCAAATGGTGGGAATTCCTGGTGGAAAAAGATCGAAAAATGTCCTAATTTAATGGTTTCCATTTCTCCGCATAATATTATTTTCATTAAATTGTTAATATAATTTTTTTTAATTATTGTTGCAAATCACCCTATTGTTTTATCCATAAAAAAAATTTAACATATTAATTAATCTGTGTGTATTAGCCGTTTGAGTCATGATCCGAGAGGCTCCGTCATTGGCTCCAACAGAACAAATTAAAATACCGAAAATACCCTTCGTGAGTGCAGTAAGATTCACGCGCCACCTGACTCGTATTAATACTGTTCGCGTCGTGGCCCCAACCTCTGAAAACAAACTCGCAACGCTCCAAAAAGAAACTCTCTCTCTCTCTCTTCTCTCTTCTCTCTTCTCTTTTGCTTTAGATCTGACCGGTGACTCTCTCCGGAGAGACGGCGATAGTTTTTTTTTGTTTTGCATGAACGACGGTGATGGCTTCTGCTTGCGTTAAAAATGTCAGTGTTACTCAAGAGTTTCCTACTTACGGATGTTTCAATCCACGAGCTTCTTTCAGCCGTGAAGACTCTCGGAGTTCTGGATCCGCCGTACCGGAAATTCAGAAACAGATTCCGTCGTTGTCGTCGGAGGAGGAGGAAACACTCGGTGGTGCTGGCGATTTCGAGTTTAGACTTGAGGATCCCGTTGAGATGCTTCCCGCCGACGAGCTTTTCTCCGATGGGAAACTGGTGACGACGACGACGACGACGACGGAGATCATCGGGAAATGCAGAAAGTCTATGGAAGTAACGGAGATGGAGATTTCTTCGTGCTTGTTTTCTCCTAAAGCTCCTCGGTGTTCGAGTAGGTGGAGAGAGTTATTAGGTCTCAAACGATTCTCTCAAAACAACAAATCCGTATCAACGACGAATCCGAATCCGAATCCGAGATCGTCTACTTCTTCGTTGAAGCAATTCTTACATCGGGGCTCTAAATCGTCTTCTTCTTCCTCTGATGCTTCGTTACTAAGTCTTCCTCTATTGAAAGATTCCGATTGTGACTCTCTCTCAATCTCCTCTTCTCGTATGTCTCTCTCATCTTCTTCCTCAGGTCATGACCATGAAGATCTCCCTAGACTCTCTCTCGATGCAGAGAGAGAGAGACCTAACCATATCATTAACTACACAGCGAATCCGTTTGCTCCTGCTCGTAGCTTAAACCCAAATCCACCGAGAATGAGATTAGTCAAGCCTCGTGAAAGTAACCATAGAGTAGGACGAAGCCCGATGCGTCGTTCTGGAGAAGGAGGAGCAACACAATCATCGATAATGAGCAGAGGAGTCTCTGTAGACAGTCCAAGACTAAACTCGTCAGGTAAAATCGTGTTTCAAAGCTTAGAACGAAGCTCGAGTAGTCCGAGTAGCTTTAATGGTGGAACGAGTGGGTATAGACACAGAGGAATGGAGAGATCGTATAGCTCGAACGTGAGAGTAACTCCGGTTTTGAATGTACCCGTTTGTTCAATCAGAGGTGGTTCTGTAATATTCGGGCAGTTTTTCTCTTCTTCTTCTTCATCATCAGCTTCTTCGTCTCAACACAATAGAACAGGGAATTGTTCGAACAACAGAGCATCATCGTCTCACGGTGGTATCAGTAGAGGTCGTAACTCCACGGATCGAATCTAACACAGAAATCTATCAATGAGGGTAACAACAAAATCTTTCTTGATCAAGAGTAGCTATTTGTAGTAGTAGTAATCACTGTTTTTTGGTTTGTTAACTGTGACAACAAATCTTCTTTTTAACATTTAGAATCAAGAGTGTGTATATAAAGAATCTGTTGCCATTTGTTAGTGTAATTCTAGGGTTTTTCTAGGGTTCATCGACTGGAATTGAGATTTCGAAACTCCTAGTACTGTGTATTTTGCTTGTTGCTTTTGGGTAGAGAAGAATCGAGAGAGAGAGTGAGATATACGCGCTCAGGAGTGCGCGTGGGTCATAAATAAGGAAACAGATTCTTTTTCTTTTTTTTTACCCTCTCTCATATATGCTCTGTGTGTATTTGCGCTCTCCCCACGTTGAAGCTTATCTAAGCTGTCTCTTTCATGTGATTTTTTAAAAATTTTAATTCTAGATTGTAATTTTTTTTTGTCGTTTTCTAAGTTTTGGAAATGATGCAAGTATTCAGAGACTTTACCACTTTCTTTTTTCTTTTCTTATTGTTTGTTGGTTAGTTAATCAAAAGAGAAGGTTCGTTTAAGCATTAATGTTTGGATCTTAATACTGGTCATTGGTTGAGTCACATGATAAAGTGTCAGGATTTCAAGAAATTTGTTATAATGGTACGTGAAAAAGGTACGAATACTGTTCAAAACAGTATTGTTAATACTTAATAGTCTCTATTGTAAACAAAAAAAGATAGATTGGACCAGCAAGAGATTGGTATAAGTAGAAAGTATAGTAGGGGCTTTACAAGACCATAAGCTTTCTCTGTCACCTGCCTCTATCCTCTGTACTCTAAGCTAGTCTCTTTTGTCTCTTTTCTCCACACTCAATTCAAAAACCCTAACAGCATTTGAGGGTATTCTCTAAGCAATTTCATAGCTAGGATTTTTAGCTTGAAAAAAGTGTGAACCGTTGTCTTCAAAGTTGCATCTATGATTGATTACTAGACTTGTGCTATGTGTAACTCATGGTTTGTATAAAAGCAGCACACAAAAGAAGAAGAAAAGTAAAGCTTGTTTTGTGTGTTATAAAGACAAATGCACAAAAGAGAAAAAGGTAAATTTGTGGGTTTTAAACTTTAAAGACAAACTTTTGGGCAGAGTTCTCGAAATGGGTTTAGGTTTGTGTGTTTGTATGGGTTTACCACAAACAAACCAATCAACATTTCTGGTCATTGGCTCGGTCCTCTATAGTCTTAATTCGCTTCCTCTTTTTTGTTTTTTATGGCAAACATCATTAATTACGAATTTATTATTAACACTCTTACAAGTTACACGCATCATCATCGTCCACATATACACATTTATACATACAATATAGCTTAATAATTGAAATGAGAAATCATTGTTGTAGAAATCTATACAGTCGTGATGAAATGTGTGGCCCATTGATGGTCTATAAGACCAGTCTCCTTGTGAATCTTTTAGTGTATAGAGAGAGTCACTATTGATCTAAAAGCCTACGAGATCCAATTATATAGGCCTCAACCACGTGACCAGCACAGAAGACACGTGACTCCTATCGGTTTTGTCGTAAACCCACGTGACAAGATTTTATATAACCAGATTTAAGATATTAATTTCGCCATGGCCTTTACCCAACATTTTTTTTGTTTTTTAAATATACCTTAAAGTATAAACGACCCGACAACTTATTCACTTTTAAGCTATTTTTGTTTTTAAAAACCAAATAAATAAAATGAACATTGGGCATTCCAAACTAAAAACGAACTAGATTAATAAGAAGCCCAGTAGAAGGCCCAATAACACCAAACGGTGTCGTCTGGTACGTGCCTGTGACTCTGGCTGTGCAAACTACAAACACTGCTTTTGCTCCCGAACCCCGAAGCAGCGAGATAGAGTCATAGAGAAGAGTGATTCATGTTATTTTCTTCATGAAGTTTCCGAGGTTGTTTTCTCTGTGTCACGATCATTACAACACAGAGTGAGATGATGTACTGATGATGTCTAAATTCACAAATATTACCTTGTGTGATGTTGGTCGAGAGCATCTGATCGATGTTATCAATACGTCTCTGTATAGATTTAAGCACAAGATTCAACGATGATACTCTTTGTTTGACGCTTGAGATTCTCGATGCGTGTTGCACTATGAATGGTAATGGAGCGTTTTCCAACAACTGATCAAGCTCTGTATTTTTTTCATCACATACATTCAAACAACCAAATTGTGTCACAAAAGGTTAAAAATATATTCTCAAGAATCAAAATTTAAACAGTTTCCAGATCAATTAGCAACCACTGTGTCAGATCAGAGTAAAGGGCAAAATCATGGCTATAAAAAAAAACTCAATTTGGATTGAATTGATCTATAAACATTCTAATTTCAAGGAAAATTAACAAACAAAATCGGAGAAGACGATGACGAAATCGATCGATTTATAGTTACCTTGGACTAACCGATCGAGCGAATTGGAGAGTTGGTTTTGGCTATTCAGCGTATCATTGGCTTTAGAGTCGAAGTCCTTAATAACAGACTCGAGCATCGCCGATAAGCCTCGAGCTAAAGCTTCTCCACCGCCGGAGATACCGCCTTCTCCGGTGGTTGACGATGAGCTAGTCGCATCGGCTGAATCGCGGCGGTTCGATTCCATTCTTTTTCCGGTGAGGTTGAAATGTTGGATTTTAAGGTATATTAAGGGAAAAGGAGTCTTGTCTTTAAAATGACGGAAATACCCCTGAGTGGATACTTTATTTTCCAATAAGGTTTAGGGTTTTCTACAATTGTGTATATATATATTTAACGTTGCCTTCGTTTCTCAGATTCGAGCTACAGCGAAAAGATGAGGGCAAAGGTAATACTATTTTCTTCTTCTTTGAAATTCATAGTTTCTGTTTCTTCGTTATAGATCTGGCTTTTAGGAGCATTTGATTATGTGTTCGCAGAATTTTGGTTAGTGTAGCACGAACTGAAGATTCGAATGAACCTTTGATTTGGAATAGGATTGAGATTGTTGCTTAGAGTTTCGTGATGGGTTTTGGCTCGTTTTGGGATTTTGATTCTGCGATACGAAATGAAAGTTTTTGGGTGAGATTAAACTGTTGTGTGTCGAGTTACGCGAGTCAGATCGGGGAATTTTGGTGAGTCTAGTGAAGATCGAACTTTTGTTTTGGGATAGGATTGTGATTTTTGTTTAAGGAAGAGAATGTTGGGATTTTACTCGGTTCTCTAATTATTGATCCTCAGAATTTATTTGGAAAATTAGTATGAAATGTTTGTTTCTGGCTTGTTAATCTCTCCGAATATGTTCATTTTATGTTTGATCATGTCATTTCTGATGAATTACAAGCCTTCATGTACAGTTTTGAAACTAAAATGTGGTGCTTGTTTATTTGCAGTGGAAGAAGAAGCGTATGAGGAGGCTTAAGAGGAAGAGAAGAAAGATGAGACAGAGATCTAAGTAAGAAGAAGCTTGAAGACTCCTCTGTGTTCTTGCTTCTCTCTGAGTTACTCTCATTATCATCTATCATCTATCTCTCTCTCTTGGACCATTGTTCTTAGCTTTCTTGTTTCTAGACAGAAATCCAGTTTAGTTCCATTTAAATTTCAGACTTTTGTTTTTACCAGTTTAATCAAAAAAGAGAGTTCCAGACTTTCCCTGCTCCACTTTTCTTTCTTGCTGCTAATGTTTATCGTACATGATTCGTTTGTTTCAATCGGATCGGTAACGTGTTAGGCACAATGTATTTCTTGGCTCTTATTGATCTGAAACTGGAACGTACATGAATAATCATCATCTCCATGAAACTAACATCATCTCTTTGTCAAAATGATACAAACAGTGAGAAAATAAATGTATATATGAAAGATTTTTATTAAATAAGCCTCATGGGTGTTCCTCTTCTTTTTCTACACATCAATCTAAATTGAATTGCATCACAATCCTATCTACTGCATTCTGTCCCACAACGTTACGCGCTCGAAGCTCTTCAAGAACCTCTTTAGCTAGCTCCAATTCATCCTCATGAGCTATCCCTTCAACGATTATCGAATATGTTGTCTCATTCGGCATTCTCTTCTTCTCAACCATCATCTCAAACACCTCCAATGCCAAATCTGTTCTCCTCGTCTTGCAAAACCCTAGTATCATCGCGTTAAAGTTATCCACCGTAGGTTTATAGTACTCGCTCTCCTCCATTATCGACAAAATCTCCATAGCTCCTTTAAACATTCCTTCAAGACACAATCCTCTGATCAAAGCAGAGTAGGTGTGCGAATCAGGATCAAACCCGCACCTAGTCATCTCGTACAAGAGCTGAAACGCTGCAAAGGTGTTACCTTTCCTGCAAAGACTTGTGATCACGCTCTTGTAGAAATCGTGCGTGCAGCATTTCTGCTTGTTGCTTAAGCTCTGTATTATGTAAAACGCTTCTTGCACCTTGTTGTTATGTTCGCATAACGCACCAATCGCGTTGTAGGTTCCTTCATTGGGTTTACAACGCCGGTAAATCATCTCGTCTAAACATTTCACCACAAGATCAACTTTCCCTTCCTTGCAGAGTCGGGCGATTACCGGGTTATAGCTCGTGGCAGTGACTCTAAACTGATGATTTCCTTTACTCATCTCATTCAAAACCTCCATTGCCTGCTCTGTTCTTCCCTGAAAAGCTAACGAATTGATCAATATGTTGTATGTAACAACAGAAGGAGCTCGATCTCCACCGTCCATCTCAGCCAACAGCGAATTCGCCTCTTCCCATCTCCCATCACAGCACAAACACCTCAACAAAATGTTATAACTCACAACATTTGGCTTAAAACCTTTAGCAGGTAACTCCCTAAAGAGCTTCATCGCATCATCTGTTCTTCCTTCTTTACAGAAACCAGTCAATAACACATTATAGCTAACTAAATTCGGTTCACCGCCTTACGCAATGATCTCATCTAAAAAATCTAAAGACATATTACCATACTGAGGAGGACATAAACCAAGCAAGACAATGAAGTCAAGCTAAGGAAGCAACTCCACGTTATCAAAAGCAAAGCAGCTGATCCCAATTTGGAGCTGCAACGAAAACCCCTCACAATACAATCTTTCCAATAAACAATACACAAACGAAACAACCCTAATAGCTTCCCACATCCACAACACACCAATGGCCAGTGACGCTCCACAAGCTCTCCTATCTTCTCCCCAAAACATCGCATCGAAGAACAAACATTCCAACACATATGTTTCTGAGATTGCATCCATTTCCAACCTTGATTAGTAGTTTTTATGATAAATTAATTAATTAATTCTCTGCGATTGATTCACTTTCTTATCGTTACACTTTTGCATTCGTATATGTATAGCTAATTTAAAAATTAAAATATAATATTAAATCCATATATTGATAAATAAATAAAATGAAAATTGGGCACTCCAAACTAAAACGAACCAGTTTAGATAAGAAGCCCAGTAGAAGGCCCAAAATAAGACCAAACGGTGTCGTCTAGTACGTGCCTTTGACTCTCTTTGCTCCCAAAAGAGTGGTTTATGTTTTGGTCTTCATGAAGTTTCCGAGGTTGTTTTCTCTGTGTCACAATCATTACAAACAGTAGAGAGTGAGATAATGTATTGATGATGTTTAACTTCACAATGTTTCCACTAACCAAAGTGTTTGTTTACCTTTGTTTTCATCACATACATTCAAACAACCAAAAAAGGTTAAAAATCTAACCTGATCAATTCAAAATTTAAACAGTTTCGAGATCAATTAGCAACCACTGTGTCAGATCAGAGCAAAGGGCAAAATCATGGCTAAAAAAAAGACTCAATTCAATTGGATTGAATTGATCTATAAACATTCTAATTTCAAGGAAAATTAACAAACAAATCGGAGAAGAAGATAACGAAATCGATCGATTTTATAGTTTACCTTGGACTAAGCGATCGAGCGAACTGGAGAGTTGCTTTTGGCTATTGAGCGTATCACTGACTTTAGAGTCGAAGTCCTTAATCACGGACTCGAGCATAGCCGATAAGCCTCGAGCTAAAGCTTCTCCACCGCCGGAGACACCGCCTTCTACGGTGGTCGACGATGAGCTAGTCGCATCGGGTTCATCGCGGCGGTTTGATTCCGATACCTGCTCCATTATTCCGGCGAGGTTGAAATGTTGGATTTGTAAGGTATTTAAGGGGCAAAAAGAGTCTTGTTTGTAAAATGACGGCAATACCCCTGACTGGATAGTTTATTTTCCAATAAGGTTTAGGGTTTTCTACAATTTGCGTGTATATATATATTTAACGTTCCCTTCGTTTCTCAGATTCGAGCTACAGCGAAAAGACGAGGGCAAAGGTAATATTTTTGTCTTCTTTGTAATTTTCATAGCTTATAGATCTGCCTTAGGAACATTTGTTTATGTGTTTGATCTTTTAGTTAGATCGGAGAATTTTGGTTAGTGTACTGTATCACGAACTGAAGTAATAGGCCTTATCTTGTTTGTTCTTAAGGCCCAATTAAAGAGCCCAACATGTATTGAATCAGAAACGACGTCGTTTATGGTGATTAGCGGCTGATTCTACTTTTTTTTTGTTTTCTTGCGCAGTGACGACGAAGCTGAAAGACGAAAACCCTAGAAGAATCATCAACGACGATGCAATTGACTCTTGAATTCGGGTGCGATTTTTGTATCTTTTAATCTAATTTCTTCTGATTTATGTCGAAAGTTTCGAATTTTCGGCGAGTTATGCATTTTTGATTAGTTTGGAAAGTTCAAAGAAAATCTGGTTGATGCTTTTTTGTTCAATGATTCTCTATGTTAGTAATTTGCATTTTAACGTTTTTGCTTCGGTTTACTTTTGATTTTGGCTTTAAAACTTCACAAGTTTTGGACTTTTCATTTAGTTATTGGATCATCTTAAATTCTGGTGATTTAGTGTTTTTTTGAGATATTTACTGTGATTGCTTCTATGTGATTATGAAATTGAAGAGTTTGAATGATTGAGTATATGTTTCACTGATTGATTTTAAAATTGTAAAAGTTTTCATTTTGATTTGCAGGGGTGGTTTAGAGCTGCTTTGTGAATCTGTAAAGATCCATAAAGTAAATGTCGATTTGCCTGATGGTGTAGATAATGTAATTTTTGGTTCATAAGGATTATATAAAGCTCACAGTTTTCTCTGCTCACTCGTTTCTTGTTTGCTGGTTTAGTTAAATATGAAGCATTTGCTTTCTTGGGTTCGTACAAATCTGATCAAAGAGAGACCTGAAATGTTCATAAAAGGAGATACTGTGTAAGTCTATTTCGTCTTTCTTTATCAAAAGCTGAATGATAGGTTAAAGGGTTATTAATTAGAGAGAAATCAATTGTTGTGTAGGAGACCTGGAGTTCTTGTGCTAGTGAATGATTGTGATTGGGAGCTAAGCGGTCAGCTCGATACAACAATCGAAGAAAAAGATGTTATTGTTTTCATTTCGACCTTGCACGGCGGATAAAAAACACGTATTGATGAGGAGAGATTAATGATCATCGCGATCCTTTTGCTATCTATCTTCTTTGTTATCTAGAGAACTTTTGTGTAGGATTTGTAACAGATTTGCTTTTTTGATACTTGAAGAGTCTGGTCTTGTGTTACAGACTTAATCAACTACGTCTATAGCATAAAGTTGATGTTACTTTTAAATGTATTTTGAAGGTTTTTGTTTGCATATATATGGACGAAAATTCATCACGCTCTATAATGTTTTATATATTAACTGAGTAGACATTCTATGAGAATTTCACTAACTTGGAGCTACAGCGTAAAGATGAGGGCAAAGGTAATATTTTCTTCTTTTTTGAAATTCTCATAGTTTATGCCTCGTTAGATCTGCCTTAGGAACATTTGTTTATGTGTTTGATCTTTAGTTAGATCGGAGAATTTTGGTGAGTGTACTGTATCACGAACTGAAGATCCGAGCCTTTGATTTGGAATAGGATTGTGATTGTTGCTTAGGGTTTCGTGATGGGTTTTAGCTCGTTCTGGGATTTTGATTCTGCGATATGAAATGAAAGTTTTTGGGTGAAATTAAACTGTTGGGTGTTGATCTGTGGATTTGTGAGTGTAGCACGAAGATCGAACTTTTGGTTTTGGGATAGGATTTTGATTTTTGATTAGGATTTCGTGATTGGTTTAAGGAAGAGAATGTTGGGGTTTTTACTCGGTTCTCTAATTGTTGATTCTGAGTATTTATTTGGATAATTAGTAAGAAATGTGACTCTCTGGTTCGTTAACCTATAAGTTTCACTAACTAGATCTTACCGATTATGTTCATTTTATGTTTGATCATGTCATTTCTGATGATTTACCTTAGTTTTGAAATTAATTCTGCCTTCCTATATGACAATTGTGGTGCTTGTGTTTATTTGCAGTGGAAGAAGAAGCGTATGAGGAGGCTTAAGAGGAAGAGAAGAAAGATGAGACAGAGATCTAAGTAAGAAGAAGCTTGAAGACTCCTCTGTGTTCTTGCTTCTCTCTGAGTTACTCTCATTATCATCTATCATCTATCTCTCTCTCTTGGACCATTGTTCTTAGCTTTCTTGTTTCTAGACAGAAATCCAGTTTAGTTCCATTTAAATTTCAGACTTTTGTTTTTACCAGTTTAATCAAAAAAGAGAGTTCCAGACTTTCCCTGCTCCACTTTTCTTTCTTGCTGCTAATGTTTATCGTACATGATTCGTTTGTTTCAATCGGATCGGTAACGTGTTAGGCACAATGTATTTCTTGGCTCTTATTGATCTGAAACTGGAACGTACATGAATAATCATCATCTCCATGAAACTAACATCATCTCTTTGTCAAAATGATACAAACAGTGAGAAAATAAATGTATATATGAAAGATTTTTATTAAATAAGCCTCATGGGTGTTCCTCTTCTTTTTCTACACATCAATCTAAATTGAATTGCATCACAATCCTATCTACTGCATTCTGTCCCACAACGTTACGCGCTCGAAGCTCTTCAAGAACCTCTTTAGCTAGCTCCAATTCATCCTCATGAGCTATCCCTTCAACGATTATCGAATATGTTGTCTCATTCGGCATTCTCTTCTTCTCAACCATCATCTCAAACACCTCCAATGCCAAATCTGTTCTCCTCGTCTTGCAAAACCCTAGTATCATCGCGTTAAAGTTATCCACCGTAGGTTTATAGTACTCGCTCTCCTCCATTATCGACAAAATCTCCATAGCTCCTTTAAACATTCCTTCAAGACACAATCCTCTGATCAAAGCAGAGTAGGTGTGCGAATCAGGATCAAACCCGCACCTAGTCATCTCGTACAAGAGCTGAAACGCTGCAAAGGTGTTACCTTTCCTGCAAAGACTTGTGATCACGCTCTTGTAGAAATCGTGCGTGCAGCATTTCTGCTTGTTGCTTAAGCTCTGTATTATGTAAAACGCTTCTTGCACCTTGTTGTTATGTTCGCATAACGCACCAATCGCGTTGTAGGTTCCTTCATTGGGTTTACAACGCCGGTAAATCATCTCGTCTAAACATTTCACCACAAGATCAACTTTCCCTTCCTTGCAGAGTCGGGCGATTACCGGGTTATAGCTCGTGGCAGTGACTCTAAACTGATGATTTCCTTTACTCATCTCATTCAAAACCTCCATTGCCTGCTCTGTTCTTCCCTGAAAAGCTAACGAATTGATCAATATGTTGTATGTAACAACAGAAGGAGCTCGATCTCCACCGTCCATCTCAGCCAACAACGAATTCGCTTCCTCCCACCTCCCGTCACAGCACAAACACCTCAACAAAATGTTATAACTCACAACATTTGGCTTAAAACCTTTGGCAGGTAACTCCCTAAAGAGCTTCATAGCATCATCTGTTCTTCCTTCTTTACAGAAACCAGTCAATAACACATTATAGCTAACTAAATTCGGTTCACCGCCTTTCGCAATAATCTCATCTAAAAGCTTCACAGCTTCGTCCGCTCCTCGTTCTTTATACGCAGCTTCGAGCAAAAACGAATAAGTGAAAGCATTCGGAGCTAAACCTTTCTGCATCAACCTCTCAACAAACTGTAAACTCTGGTTTAAGCTACCTAACATACAAAGACCTCGAACCAACGCATTGTAAGTAACCGTATTCGAAGGATAACCATGATCTTCCATCTTCTCAACAAGCTGCATAGCGTAACCAACGTTACCTCTCTTACAAAGCTGATTAACCAAATAAGTATAAGCAGATGCATCAGGTATAATCCCTGAGCTAACCATTAACTCAATCACACGAATAGCTTTCTTCAATCTATTAGCTTTACAAAGATCATACAAAAGCTGAGTAGAATGAGCTACATTGGGTTTACGCCCTTCGTTTACTAAACCTTCGAGATGAGTGAAAGTATCGTTCAAACTCGGCTCCTCGCTTCTCGGGTCATCGGGAAACGACCCGGAACCGGAACCGGAACCAGAACCAGAATCGAAATCGGGTTTCCAACTGGATCCGGTGATGGTAAAGGCGGAGTCTTTAGGGGATAACGTTATATGGGTCGAAGCTAAAACCCTAGCTACACCTTTATTGACGGAGGAGAAGTGGAGGAAACCGGTGGGGATGTAAGAAACAAATCCTAGAGGTTTTCTCGGCGGTTCCGGCGATGGATTCGCCGACATGGATAAGACTGAGTTTAACAGAGTCGACATGGCTTAAAAATTAGACAGCAATCAGAGAATTGAAAGGAAATATGAAATGAAATGAAAGTTTTTGGGGGGTTTTACGAAGAACCCAGAGAAGGGGGAGGATCATTATGTACTTTCCACATAAAAATCTGAAAATCAAATTTAGTCGAATAATTCTTCTTTCGTTTGTGTTCTTAGATCCGAAAAGGTTCCTCTTTTGCTCCGCCTCTGTTTATCCACGCGTCAAAACCAGAGCGTGGACACCACGATCTTTGCCTACTTAAACTTGAATGCTTTAGTTTTTGTGTAGAAGATGATAATGATGAACAAATAGAATTCATTACCAAAGCATAACTCCAAATGTTTATTGGTAAAACATAGAAAGAAAAGGAAATAGAATTATCAAAAACAGAAAGAAAAAAAAAAGGTTTAGAAAACCTAAATGAGATGAAACTAAACAGAAGACAGAAAACACACAAAATGCCTGAAGAGCTACAAAAGTTGTGCAAAGCTAAACACTCTTTTTTTTTCTTCTCTCTGTACAGAGACCAAACTTCTTCTCCATTTGCCTTTTCTCTAGATGACACAAAAACAGTCTTTGTCCATTTGAAGGGAACAAATCCTTTCTGATGCCAAAAAAAAAAAAAAGAGTCAAGTTTGAACCGATTCTCTCTACCTTTTCTTTTCGTCGTTTCTGCATGATCTTATGCTTCATATACAGACATCGTGATACGGTTTCTTGATTCTATATAATCTGATACTATCAAACTTAAGAACAGGCTTATGTTTTCTGGCTTCCGAGCATGGATCGTTTCAAAAACTCCATTAGTATTCTCTTTTGCTGCTCATCAATGTGTGGGAAACTCGAACGTAGAAGCTCAATTGGCATTTCGCGGACTATGGCTTGTGCAGCTGCATCAGATATCTCGGTAGCAAAATGCGGTGGCAATTGTGAATTCAAACTTGTCATGATGCTGTCGTATTTGCTGACGCAATATTTCATCAGAAGGTTAAAGAACTCATTAAAGGAAGCGCGCCATAGAGCCATGCCTGCGTTGTTGAAGTTATTAACCTGGAGAAGCTCAGAAGCTCGGTCGAGTGTAGATTTCAGTACCGTGGAAGCTCCGTCTCCAACAGGACTGCCTAAGGGACGGAGAGGTGGCTGCTCAGAAGAACAAGAAACCGCTGCTAGACAAGCGCTTATCGGTCCTAACTCCATATTGTGAATGCACAAGTTTACAACTTTAGCAAGCTTGATTGTGGTTTTGGTGATATCAGGATCAGATGAGAGGACTCCGAACAATGACCTTAAATGACGGAAAATGGCCATGCAAACAATCCGCATTAGGTCGCTGCTGGGGAAAATAAGCTGGAGATACCTTATAAGTAGCTTCCGACCCTTTGGAAGAGAGATAATCCTTAGAAAGAGATAATCATCATGGGACCGGCTTTGCCCGTTCTTGGCGAGGGGATCAACGAGCTGCAGTGAAACCGCAAGGCTTTCCAACAAAGCTTGCCGTTTTTGCTTCAACTGGTTTCCTCCATCCTGGAGTTGGTTAAACTCTAAGAAACGATCTATATCATCAACATCAAGGAGGAGATTAAGACCGTCTTCAATGTACACCCTAGCTGCAAGCATTGGTTCTTGATCAAGGGGCTTATCAGTAGCTCTATGCTCCAGATTACCAGACTTAGCTGAATTTGGAGGGTCCACTTCAAGAAGGGGACGAGGCCTGCGGATAGAAGAGAAAGGAACCCTACCAAGAGCATCAACCTGAAGGAAAGCATGGGGCTCGTTGTTTGTCCGTGGACGTGAATGGAGTTCCCTCAAATGATTTGGACAGAAATGATGTCTCAGTTTTGCACCTGCAGATTTCTTAGCAAGACAGGCTTGGTGGTAGTAATCATCAACGTAAGGATCATTACTGTGTGTAGCAACAAGCTGCATTCTCAGTATATTCTCTATCTCCTCTGCTGACATATATTTAGACCGGAATGGAGGCCACCCACTATGTCTCCTCTGAACGCCACCGTCAAAGCCTTGTTGATGGAAACGCAGGTTCTGCCTGTTGCCTTGAGCCGATCCTGGTCTTCCTTCCCGCGGATCAACAAACCCAAGCATCCCATCATAACTTCCAGAGGATGATGATCGAGAAAGATGGGGATTAAATAACTGAGGGTGCATTCCTGGCATATGCCCGAGAGGAGGCTGCATTGGATGTGGCAACCTATTCTGAGATCCCTGCATCTGTGGAGGCATCAACCCGTTTTGATGAGGTGGCTGTTGTAGCATTGCATTATTCATGATCCCGGAATTATCACCAGGATGCATATTTTGACGATTCATCCATTGAGCCGGAGGGCGATTATTCAGAGGAAGAGCCGGACGAAACTGAGGCATGTTTCCGGTGTGCTGGGGAGATCCATGATGCATGCCAGGCAACTGAGGCTGCAAAGTTGGGAGCTGAGAAAAGTTTGGCGATCCCAATTGAGGCCTACCAGAATGATATGGTATATTTTGGTGTCCTAACCGCTGATCTGGTGATATGCTGCCTGGAAGAGGGAATGAAACAAAAGGTGACTTCGGGACAAGAATAGGTTCACTGGGAAACTGCTGTTGATTGTGATTTTGATGCAGCTGACGTTGTGATTCGGGATACGGTGTTGTTCTGTTAGGGTCCAGAGCCGAAAAAGGCTGTGCTGACCATGCCTTGTCCTTTTTTATGGCATCAGAGTCCAGAATCTGCTGGCCATACCAATCTGGCAACTGCTCCCCATGAGTCCACTCCGGCACTAAAGAATCTGAGAAAAAAACATTATACTTTTAAACCATGGAAATGCATTAACTCTGAAGAAAGAAGAGAGAGGCAGGTCGTTCAATCGTATTTCTAAGGAGATGGAACGAAAAACAGCTCACACTAAATCATAAAGTTAAACGCAAAACAACAAACACAGATTTGATATATAACAACTGTATTCTCCTAAATTCATTACCTAAAGAACTAGGTAAATCAATGTGAAGGCATAAAAATAGATTGATCATGAAATACTTCACAAGGGTTTTGAGACAACATTAATGCAGATATGAAACTCACTCTGTCTTGATTGCCGATCAGTGATTGGTCCTTTGTTTCTAAATACATCAGGATCCCTATTCAACTGTAACAGCATAGACAAAAATCCTCAGGTCACAAGCTGCCTCGAAGCATTCTTAACATTTTGATTGTGTTCTCAATTATAATTCGTTTTAAAGCTAGCTAACCTTTGAAAAAGTACTAGCAAGATCATCAACATCAGACAAAGGTCTAGATTCTTCAACCTGCAAATATTGGTTACGAATCGTAAGTCATTCCACTACATGAACCAAGAATATAAAAACAAGACAAGCTTCATCTCTTCCAGAATATAGAGATCCGGTGGTTCCTCGAAACGAAAGATGCTAGCTAAGAGAAATAAGGGTGAGATTAACCTCTTCCTTATCGAATGAAAAGTCTTCCCCTATTCCAGCGAAAGACAATATCTCATCTTCCTCTTCCAATCCACCCAGCTCAACCTCCTCGACAACATCGTTCCCAAAAAAGGCATATTGAGATGCATCAAACACTGAATTACCTGCACCAAAGAAAACTTCAATTAGACAAGCCAGGATTATGTTTGAAAAACTACAAGACTCTGGAGAATCAATGTTCAAGATTAAAATAGCAACCAATCCCTAATCTTCGTCTTCTTCGTTGGAATTAACGAAGAACGAGGTCAACGAATCAACTAAGAAGCAAATTCAAGTTTGATTTACTTCCTACACCAGTCGAAAAAAGCTAAATCAAACTAGATCCAGATTCAAACTAAACAAGCATCTGGAGAACCAACAAACCTAAATTCAAACGAGAAGAAACAAAAAACAAATCCGAGAGAAACACAAACCTGTAGGATTATCTCCAAATTTCTTAAGATCCTCGGTTCCTGGAGCTTGATTTACACTACTCCTCATTCCAAAAGCTTCCATAATCGCTACCGTCTCCAAAATCTCTAAATCGGCTTATAAATGGAAATCGATTTTCACGATCGAATCCAGTTATCGGAGTAACGAGTTTCTTACTGAGAAACCATACATATCGGCTTCCGTGACGGAAGCAGGGAAAACACAGATACGGAGAAGAAGAAGAAGAAGAAGAAAAAGGAGAGTTAACACAACCCTAGATGAGAAGAGAAGATATAGCGACTCGACTCCTAAATTTTTTTTTTATGATTGATCAATCAATTTTCAATTAAAATACAAAAAAAAAATTGAAACAATAATTTTAAGAATAATTTGTCAAATAACTCAAAAAAAAATTATAATTTAGTTTTTTTTACTATTTAATTAATTATAATTTTTTGTGTTATTTGACAAATTCATCCATAATTTTAAATAGTTTAAGTGAAGTTAAAAAATTTAACTAATTAGTATGTGATGCAATCATTAAATCTTAAAGTTAACTATATATAACAATTTACTTAATAACTAGTACCAAAATTCGATTTATTATTTTTGTATTTCTCATGGTTTACTTACTTAACCATGACTGGCACGTGCGGGCTTGTGTGTGTGCGTGTGTAAAATCCGTAGTTAACCGTTAGGGTTTTGTGTTGCGCGCTACAAACTCGCCATGGCGAAACCAAGTCGTGTGGCTCATCGTCTCGCTCTAGTTCCAGGTCCAGATCTCGGTCCCGGTCAGGTTCGAGGTCTCTTTCTCGCTCCAATTCCCGTTCAAGATCGGCGTTGTCTTCTTCTCCCTCGAGCCGTACATCTCGTCGGAAAAGGTTCGGTTTTTTTTTCCGATTGATGGGTCCAATTGTGTAATTACAGGATTCGATTTGGTGATTTGGCTCGTTTTGCGAAGTGGGTTTATTACGATTATGCATTGTCTTTTGTCAAATCAAAGAAATGTTTTTCTTTTCTCTACAGCTCTAAGGGACCTTCCAAGCGAAGTCGCTCTCCTCAATCTAAACGAGCCTCTTCACCTCCAAAGTCTGTTTCTTTTCTAATTAAAAGCATTGTCTTTTGAGTCTGCAAATTTACTTAACAAGCTTCTTAACTTCATTCATGTTTCTTTCTTTTTTTTTGGTTGCAGGAGAGTTCTAGAATCTCTTGTTCTTCATATAGATACACTGAGCAGGAATGTGAACGAAGGCCATCTGAAAGAAATATTCGGTATGCTGATTTTGCATCGAAATGTGCTTGTCTTATAGTCAACATCAGTTACAATTGATAGTATTTTGCTCGTTATATGGATGTATCTTCACTGCATTTTGAATTATGTCTGTTGTTTGTGACTGAATGATCTCATCCTGTATGTGGTTTAACGTTGCTTGTCATAGTGAGTGTAGATAATGACTTGTTTTTCCGTATGTGCAGGCAATTTTGGTGAAATTATTCATGTTGAACTTGCGATAGATCGAGCTGTAAGTTCTTATGAATTGCTCTCATCTGGTTTGCGGAGTTGTGTTTGCTAAGTACTCTGCTCATAGTTCTTTGTTGATGTTAACAGGTTAATCTTCCAAGAGGGTATGCATATGTTGAATTCAAGGCAAGAGCTGATGCGGAGAAAGCACAGCTGTATATGGATGGTGTATGTCTCTTTTCAGATTTCTAATGAACTGTTTTACTTTAAAAAGTCTGATGATAGACTTCTCCCTTGTTTCATTTTGTTTGATTAACGTAGGCCCAAATTGATGGAAAGGTTGTCAAAGCAAAGTTTACGCTACCACCACGCCAGAAAGTATCTCCACCTATCAAACCGAAAGTAAGTATGTCCATATATTCTGGGTTTTTTTTTTTAAACTTTTTTGTTGTCTTATAGTAATGCTCGTGCCAATGATTATCTGCGACATGTGTTTAGCTTCTCCACAACCGAAATCGTTATTATCTCCAAGAAGACGATCACCTCTGCATAAGAGGGGTGGATCACCAAGGGGATTACGTGATTCTCCTCCACCAAGAAGGCTAGAGTCTCCTATCCGCCGTAGAGCTGAACCTCCATCTAGAGGCCGTTCTCCATCTTCTCCAAGGTTAAGGTCTCCTCCAAGGTTGACAGAGTCTGCTTAGTTTCCTTGTTTGGTGTTGAATACCACATTGGTTCATTAACTCAACTTCTATCTGTCAGCAGGGGTGATTCCCCTCAAAGGATCCGTGGGAGTTCTGCTCGAAGTCGTTCTCCTCTTCCTTTTAGGCGGCGGTAAATTTATGTCTTTAGCACTTACTTCCGTGTAATTAGAGGATGAGACGAACTTATTTATACCGTATGGAGTTGGGGAAACCAAATGTTCTGCGCAAATTTTTTTTAGTTTTCGTTCTGGATAATCTCTTGAATGCAAACATGCAGGTCACCTCCAAGGCGGCAACGCAGTCCTCCGAGAAGATCTCCAATCCGCAGACGTAGCCGGTCACCAGTTCGTAGGCCTGCTCGTTCTCGTTCAAGGTCAATATCACCCCGCAGGTATAGTTAAATCCTTGTGAATTTGTCAGTGTTAGCTTTGATATCTGTTGTAGTTGCACATCTATTACACTACATATAAGGCTCCTAGTTCACGAGTTTGGTCCAAGATAAACGTCAGCCAAATATGACTAAATGGCCTTTAATATCGAATTGACAAGGTCAATGTGGATTCTGTTATTGTAGCTCCTTACATAGTAGTGTTTGTCCATTGTAATCTTACTCTGTTATAGTACCCAAGTGTAATCTCGTCCCTGCTTCGAAACAGGGGAAAAGGTCCAGCTGGAAGACGGAGAAGGTCATCTTCCTACTCTAGTTCCCCAAGCCCCCGTAAGGTATGGCTTGTTGCAGACCTTTTTTCAGCTAAAGAAATAAAAAGATGCCTTGTTGAGTTACGTATTGACGTTCTAGCTTATGTGAACTTACAGGCTTCTAGGAGGATATCAAGGAGCCGCAGTCGTAAGAGGTTAGACTGTTACTACTATTACAACTCATAATTTTTTTATGGTCAAGTTAGCAGCCCTAAGAGGTTTGTGTATATAGAAACATTGAGTTTATCCCATTCCTCTGCTATGCTTGTTTGTTAGTTCTAAAAGCATATGGTGAAACCTTTACATTAGGCAATGTCTTTTGACTAGATATCTTTATGCAATTGGTGTCATGAGGTGTTTGCCTGGTCCTTAGCTAAAATAGATATCACAACTTTTTTTTATCAGAGGCTAATAGTGAAAGGCATTATAGAACGTACTGTCATTATAATCTGCTAGTTCACGAGCTTGTGATCGATTAACACACAAGATTCAAGACCACCAAACTAGAAAATCTCATATCAATGTTATGCTTTCAAATCTGATTTAATATCTTGTGGGATTATGCTACAAGTAGGCCTTTTTTTTTAGAGGAAGAAGGAGCAACAGTAGCAACAGTAGCAGTAGCAGCTCACCGTCACCGCAAAATCTAAGTCTCTAAGGAAAGTTAGGAGTGACCAAATGAGCAGGTATCAATCATGTTCTCATTCACTCGTTTAGGTCGTACGATTTATGACTGATTGTCTCGTCAAGGTAGGGACTTGGAAGTAGTTAGACTCATGTAGTAGTAGTGATGGATTTGTGTAAGCTTTCTTTTAAGAACAACACATTAACATGTTGTCTAATCTCTACTACTTTATGATTCAAACTTGTTGATCTGGTGAAAGTGAATCAGTGATCTGACAAACAACAACAACAATCTTTGTCTTTTTGCTTTGGAGTTAATGTGATTCATGTCTCTGATGGTAACAAGTCAGTACATTTAAATTTCATTTCGATGAATAGCTCTCTCCTCGTATTCATATACATTTTTTATATTATTATTATAATTTATTTACTTATTTTGTCTGAATGAATTTAAAGTTGTGGTGGGATCATAATGCATTTTTAGCAGTAGTGGGAATCATGCAATCTACATTTTTTTTCTTAATGAAATTATAGAAAATGAAGGGACCACTCACTGTCAATAAGCACAACCACACATGACTCCAAGTTAAAGTCTTTTGCAGAACCTCTTCCCTTGTCTCCTAATGGGGCAACGATTTTTTATATAAAAAAAATAAATAACAAATCTTGAGAAGTTTTGTTATAATGAAAGTTAAGTTTCGATGATACGCTTAAGTAAGGTATTTTTTTAAGAACAAGAAAGAGTGGATGGCCCAACACATCTTTAAATTTAAATCGGGACCTCTCAAACCTAACTCTTTTTTTTTTCTTATTGCGTCTTCTTATCTTCTTCCCAAGATTGTTACCAATAATAATAATCACACGTAATAATTCTCATTTAATTCCGATAATTGAGAGCCCATTCAATTTCTGAGTAATTGGATTGGTACTTCTTCCAATCTTGAAAATGATATTACATCAACACAATGTGTTATATATCCAATGAAAACCGAATGTAAAAGCTGTCGCGAAATGTTAGAAAATCGTAATGGATCTAAGTTTTCTAACGTCTAAGTAAACTTGCGGTCTTGAATTTCAAAAGAAGACTCATCAATGTTTACCAACACTAGATTCACAATTTTGTTTTTGATAATTGCTGATGGTGAGTTCCAATCCATATGATTGATTGTTAATTCACCTATTAACCGATTAAGATGTTAGATCCAAAGATGTCTTCGTTTATTTGGTAAGTGTAAATGTCTAAAGATTGATATAATGTAATGTGTGTTAGGTCACGAGCTTCTCATGTATGGACCATGGTACATGTGATATGTATGCACTAGTAAGCACCAACAATTAATTGAAACACATGTCAAGCTTTTTACACATCCATTGAAGTCTCTTTTTGAATTGTTGTAAGATCTAGGTGTGTGATATGATGTTGGAACAAAAGTATAATTAAAGTCACAATTTTCAAAAACTTTGATACACGAATAATTATGTACATGAACCGAAAGATGGTATAATATATTCCACCAAAAAAAAAAACATGAATTCTTTCTTTACAACCAATTAAATTATAGTGGTGACTTTAAAGAAAGACGAAGTTTCTAGGTAAGGCACCCTTTAAGATTCTTACAAATGGTTATGGTTTTTAGTTTCTTCTTTTGAAAAATGTTGATATCACATGATGAATAACACCAACTTTAAGTTGAATCAAACAAGAAGAAGAAGAAAAAAAAATAAAGCGAGTACTAAAGTTATTTTAAAGAGAAAAGAAAGAATACCATATAACAAAGTCAAGGTGCAATGTCACTTGCTCTTCAAACAAAGAGGAAACCACAATTCAAGATTTCATGTTTCTTTTGTTTGTTAAGATAGATACTTCATATTTAAAATACATTTGATTAATATTGTATCAAACAACTATTAGTTAGTGTCTAGTTATATTGTTGGTTTAACTCACACAATATGTAACAAATCCGAATAAAGATCAATAATGACATTTGAAAGAACCAAACACGTACTTAAGTTGTGCTATGGCCACTCTTTTAACAAAATCTACTTTTGCTATTTGGCCTTCGTAAAACAAATTAAGATGGTGGAAACTTGAAAGCTTCTAAAAGACAAAGGCATATTTGTTTTTACTTTTATTGCGTGGGAAAGAAAAATATAACAAAGCACCAAATATGTGAAAAGAAGAAGAAGAAAAAAGAGAGTAAAAGGGACATAAATCAAAGTAGGAATTAATTCTTGTATGTTACTTTTTATCCTACTAATATCTCATCATAAGAATATGTCTCCATCTCTCTTTTCTTAACCATGGGGTTCTCTTTTTTTTTTAAATCATGATGGATACTTCCAATTTTTAGTTTATTTTTCCTTAAATTCAATTAAAGGATAATTGAATCAATCAAATTTAAAGCTAGAGTTACTCAGTTTATTAGAAAAGACAAATAAAAAAGTATTTATATTTAATTTCCATTATTTACTTTTAAACAAATCCAATTTATGTTTGAATTAGATACCATAAATAGTCAGTAAAATTTACCATAAATTTTATTTATATACCAAGATAAATAAGCTTTTATTAAAATTAATAACTTGATAAAATAATTAATCAAGGTTGATATCATCAAAAAACTTTTTTATTGATGTTAAAGGAGAAAAAAGGTCAAAGAAAGAGTCAAACAAAAGGAGCCAGGATATCGCACCACGTGGCATCACATGGCGCCAAACTCGTACGAAATAATATTACAAAAACGGAAAAAGTATAATTTTACCCATTTTAACGGACCGTACAAAAGACAAATTGTGGGTCCCAAATAAAAAGTTGTTCGCCACGCTGGATTGCTTACATGGCACAATACGCACGACTCCTTCGTACCTTTTTCCACGTGTCGTATCACCATTGCATTCTTCTCCTAAACTAATTAATTCCCATCTTTTTACGGTGTGGGTAAATATCCTAAATTCATGGCCTAACCGATGAACTCTATTTAATTGGTACGGTGATAAAAACCGAATCCGAGCGTTACTCCTAATAATATTATTATTATTATGACAAAAATAACTAGTATAAAAATACTCGATAAGTTTCCGCTAATTTCGTTACAATTACCACTTGAAAAAAAATATTATAACCGAAAATACGTGTGTTTCAAAATTATCACAATAACCGATACACAAATCTGTGTGGAATAAAAAGAGTAATAACCATCAACAAGATTCAATTCAATCAATCAGAGTCATAAGGTAACTAAAAATACCAAAACAAACATATTCAAATCTTAGAAAACGTGTTAAGGAAAAATCAGAGAATAGATATATATATAACCAAATCAAACCCTAAGAAAATGGTAGGTTATTAGATTCACCTTTGAACAAAAATAAAATTAAATATTTTGGAATTATATTACTTTTTTTTTTCTCTTCTTCTACACGTTCGTCGCGTCGATGTGTATAAATAGGAAACAACCATTTGGTTGAGGTTTGTTTCGATTTGGTCTCCCAAATTTTTTTTAAGAAAATTAATTAAAAAAAAACTCTTCACGCACATCAAAGCAGCGAACAAAACAAAAACCGAAACGCATGCATTTCTAATTTCTCCTTTTATAACGTCTTCTTCTTCATTCATCATCTCTCTCTCTCTCTCTAAAACCTCTCCTTCCTTCTTCCATGGCCGTTGATGCTCACCATCTCCTTCTCTCTCCTCCTCAACTCTTCTCCAACAGGTTTCATTCACACATCTTCTCTCTCTCTCTCTCTCTCTCTACGATCTGTTGATTCTTTAAGAATTTTCTTGACTGAATCGGTTTCGGTTTTTGCAGAGATTTAACGATGAATCACAACAACAACAACACCATGGAAGGTTTCTGCAATCAAACCGGATACGGCGTCGTTTCACCTTTCTCTGTGACCGACGATACACCTCCTCTTCTTCCTCGTCATCATCACATGTACGGCGGTGGTGGTTCATCAACTCCGACCACCGCGGATTCCTTCACTTACTACGGCGATGGTGTTACTAATGTTGTCGACTGTGATGGTTTTTTCCCATTACAATCGAGAAAACGACCCAGAGATTCCAGATCGAGTCCTTATCATCATCATCTTCTTCATCAGAATCCTAGATCATCAGGCGTTACTTCAACCACCACTACTCCGTTTTCCTTTCTCGGTCAAGACATCGATATCTCCTCTCACATCAATCAACAACAACACGAAATCGACCGATTCGTCTCCCTTCATGTAAGTTCTGCATCAATGGTGGAGTAAATTTTCATGGGTTTTGTTGCAATGTGTATCGATCAATCAATGGGTTTTTTTCTGGATTTTTCTTCAGATGGATAGAGTGAAATTCGAGATCGAAGAGAAGAGGAAGAGACAAGCGAGGACGATAATGGAAGCTATAGAGCATGGATTAGTGAAAAGGCTACGAGTCAAGGAAGAAGAAAGAGAAAGAATCGGGAAGATAAACCACGCGCTTGAGGAGCGAGTGAAGTCACTCTCCGTCGAGAATCAAATCTGGAGAGATTTAGCTCAGACGAACGAAGCCACCGCGAACAACCTCCGTACCAACCTCGAACAAATCCTGGCGCAGGTTAAAGTACCCGGCGCAGGATTAGCTAACGTGCGCGAGAACGATGATGATGATGATGATGATGCGCAGTCTTGTTGCGGAAGCAGCGCGGGTAATGAAAAAGCAGAAGAAACGGTTAGGCGTAGGTTAGTGGTTGGGGAGGAAGAGGAGGCGCATGATAAGGCGGTGAAGGGTAGGATGTGTAGAAACTGTGGAGAGGAGGAATCGTGTGTGTTGCTCTTACCCTGCAGACATTTGTGCTTATGTGGAATATGTGGGTCCAGTGTGCACACGTGTCCTATTTGTATATCTCCTAAAAATGCTAGCGTTCATGTCAACATGTCATCTTGACCCCGTTTATGGAAACTTTTTATTCTTGTTAATGACAAGTTTTTTTTTTTTTTCTTTGTAAGGAAATTTATTAGTTGGATATTTATTTTATTTTGTTTTTTAGCTAAGAAATCAAAGTCATTTTAGAGGAAGGAAACCTTCTCTACAAAGAAATATAACAAAATCCGGCAAAGATTTTTTCCATATTTTTCTCTCGATAAATTTCTTAATTTGTTGGTTGACAAAAAAAAAAAAATTTCTTAATTTGTTTTTGCACAGATTTAAAGATAATTTTTTGCTTGTGTATAAGGGAATTCTCCTTAATTTTAGTATCAAAAACAAACTTATATGACAACAGAAAGATTGTTTTTTATTGTTTCGATTATTTTTGTTTGTTTTACACTTGTTTGCGTATATGATTATCTCGGAAAACAATAATCCCAAAACTACAGAAAAAAAACAAATTTAAAGATAATACGATAATTGGTGGGACCCAAGAACAGTACAGTAGTAGAGCGTGTTAGTCAAGCGCCGGCAAAGGCGCGTGAGAGAGTGAAGAAGAGGAAAGAGACAGTGAAAGAGGTAAAAAGCTGACACGTCGGACGCGCGCAAATGTCGCTGTTGTTCGTCCTGCGTACTCCTCCTGACATTTTCTCTCTCTTCTTTTCTTTGTTTTTTTTTTCATTTTTATTTATTTTCTCAATTCTTTGTTTTGTAGCGAATACTACTATAGTAATTACACCGCGGGAATCCGATATTCGATAAATTATGCATTTTACAGTAAACAAATGACCCAAAAAACATTCACAACTCTAGAAGACAAATTAAGGATCTAAATAGTAACAACTGAATATAGGTGATTTTTATTTTTAAAATTTATTATTTACATAAATCTAAATAATAACATAATTTAATAATAAAATTTGCAATTCAAAAAATTAAAAATAAATTTATCTTACAAATAAAGTAAATTAGTCTAAAATTTTGTTTCAATAAAATTTATGCTAACTGTTGAACTTTCTATTCAAAAAAATATTCTTATATTTTCTTTAAATTAATTATAATTACAAAAAAAATCAAATCGAACCAAACAAAAAAAAATTAAACTTAAAATACATAAACACGAATTTTTTAAAAAAGTAATAAAACTACCGATATTATCTAAAATTCAATAATTATAATAATTATCGAAATTTATATGTTACCATTTATAGCCTAAAATCAAGTTTAGTTAAATTATCGTTGACAATTAAAAAAAAAGTGTTGTGATAATAGATAACTAGTTCCATGCATGTCATCGTTTTAGTATAATTCATCAATCTAGTGGTATGATAAAGACTACAAGTGATTTAAAATCACATTTGTATAACTAAGATTTCAACGTTGCTTTAACAGATGTTTTATACATATTACATGATTCATATAAAATAGATATTTGCATTTAAATAAAAAAAAAAGGAAAAGGACACGAGAAAGCGATGTGAAGAGATCATGCCAACATTAAAGAGAGGATATACTCGTTGCACGAATCAAAAGTCCTAAAGCCAATTCATCTTTTTATTCTTCTCATGTTTAGTTTGCATAGAGAAAATAAAAAACATATAATATTGGTTTATTATGTTAATCATACGATTCTAAGTGGATTTCAGATTTGTATATTATTTAGATATATAGATGTAGACATCTTTGTGGCTTCTCAGGCGGATCAACCAATGGAGGTTCAATATTCTAAAATCATGACATTTTGAAACGTTCAATATTATCTACTCATTTTTATAAAATAAAGCACCTTAGGTTAGACCGAACTAATTTGCTATTTTTCTAAGACCGAAAGTAAACAAAATCTTTAAACTATAAGGTTGGTTTAAATCTTGCACTATATATCGATATGATCTAGTGTTTGTATTTGTTGCATTAATCTAGTAACAAGTATGTGAGGTGGTGAATGTGAAATACACTAAATGGTCCATCGATAACAATATAAAACACGGTTAGTTAAGATAAAATAAAGATGGTGAAACGAACAAAATGTAAACTTACAATGGTATTAAAAAAAAAAAAAAACGTATTGAGAAAATCATCATTAAATCAAAACAATAGAATTATATAAAGATAAGGCATGGTTGAGTTGGAGCAAAGTTGGTCCGATAATCACCAAAATTATTCAACTTTGCCTGAAAGTTGGAGATGTTTGTGATTTTGAAAATGGAGATAAAGGCCATCCGCATTGGAGACATTTTACCAATGTCTCATAATATAAAAATATTAAAAACACTCTCTCATTTTTTTACTCAATTTTATACCTTCTCTTTCATCTTTTTACTCAATTTTTATTAATTTTATATTTAAACACACTCACATTCTCTTTCCAAATGTCACTATTTATGTCTTTCTAAAGACACAATCTCTCCAACAATATTCACTATCTCCTCTTTTTACTCAAATTGTATTAATTTTATATTTCAATACACCCATTATTTCAACCAAAAACACTCTTTTTTTTCATTTTACTCAACTTTTAATAATTTTATATTTAAAGATATCCACGTTTTATTATCAATGTAGATGCTCTAGGAGTATGTGCAGGGATGGAACCAAACGTCACGTACACACTAAGCAACAAATTTACAAAGAAAAAAAAGAGAGAGTGACGCTTGACCGATTGATGTTTGTTTACATTACTTTTATTATTTGGAAACTTTTGAAGAATCTAAGGACCATTTCCCTACGGTTATGCTTTTATTTAATTATTTATATATATGTATAAGCGAAACAAACGAAGCAAAAGTGGAAGACTTGGTGTAAAGTGATGGGATATGCAAATGTTGTGGTGTTAGGGTTTGTGTCATGCAACTTGTCCACTTCTATTTTAGATATTATTTTTTATTTACACCCAATTTTTTTTCCCCCAATATTTCAGCTTTGGTGGGGTTTCTCTCTTACTTTTTAAAGAAATTTCATTTTTTATAACATTGGAGGCTGCGATTTTAATATTACTTTTTGTGATAACTGTTTATACAAAATACTGTTTGATTCACTACAACCACCCTCTCATCTCATAATAAAAGTTTCACCATTTCGATTTACGGTATACAAAAAGTAACATATAAGAAAATTGTAATTTGACTGAAATTAATCATGTAGTTTCTTGACGTTTTTTATCTTGTTTTTTTATAAAGCAAATTGTAACATTTCCACAACAAATTTTAAGAAAACTATTAAGCTCAAATGGCAATCAAACTTTTTTTGAATTATATATAAGAAAAGTCAGCTTAGGAGTTGAGCAAACCAAAATGCTAATTCAAGTTAACTCCTTGTAGAAAAAAAAAAATGCATATATGTAATCAAACCATATAAAAATATAATATCATGTGATTTCAATAATTCGTATAACTATTAGCCTGTTAAAGAACAAAAGATCCACGATTAAATCAAACATCATCTCTAGAAGTGCGACAACCACTAAACGAAACGTTTTAATTCCCATATATTCGTGTGTACACATAGTGGCATATATATATATATACAAGATATGATATAAAAGATTATAGATTACATCAAAATGTCTTTGGGAATAATTAAAAGTAGAGATATAGATGTGAAGAGGGGTCATGATGGGGAACACCAAACCTTTATAGATTACCTTGTGAAAGGGGGCACTCATGAAATGGTCCAACCTCACTACCCTATTGATTTTGGTAGCTTTTGCCTTTTTTGTTCTATGTCCTAAGAAAAAATATATATTAAAATTAATAAACTTTAATTAGCAATTGTATCTTATTGTTGGGAAATAGGTCCCACTTATCATTTTTTTCACCCCTAAGCCATCAATTTGATTTGACTACATAACTATGAATAAATGAGCTCAAATGGGAACAAAAACATTTGTCACCTCTTTATAACCTTTAACACTCTTTGTCAATAATGTGAATCGGAATCACAATCCCACAATAGAATGTAAAGGATTCAAATTTCAAAGTGAAGATTACACCAAAACCAATCCTTTAAGCAAATGACTTTTCTTTTGTCTAAATTAGTAGAAGAAACCAATTGTTGACATCTATTAATCGTTCACTAAATTATCAATCACTTGATTTAAAAATTATTATATTTGTCAAACGATATACTCCCTCTATTTCAAAATAATTATCATTTTAAGATTAAGTTTTTGTTTTAAATTAGCTTTCGTTTTCAGTTTTCAATGTAAATTTTAGTTTTAAATACCAAATTTAACCTCAAATCTATGAAGAATATCAAAAATCATATTCGTTTTTAAGGATATTATAGTATTTTTAATATGTTTTTTAATATATATAAAATAATATAAAATGACAAATATTTGAAATGGAGAGAATAACAAAGAAATTGTATCAATAAATAAATGGTATATGGAGTGGGAATCTTCGAGTGCAAATAAAAAGTCATCTCTAATTGCTCGAAATGTCACACTTGGTGATTGTCGATAATCTCATGCTGCTAATAATTTATCATTTGATGAATTGTACCAACCTCTGTCTAACGGACTCTGTTTTTTTTTTTTTTTTTGTATTTCTTTGTTTTTTTCTTTTGTTTTCAGATCTCAGTAACATATCTGAAAAGGCATAATTTTCAATTTAAGAAAATAATACTTTGATTGATTAAATTCTAAATCCGAAGAAGAGATAGGATTGGGCAAAGACAAACACAAAGTGATAAAAATTAAAACGGTACAAAAAAGCGCTAATTAAGAGCATTTTTTTTCTTTTTACGTGGGAATATCGATGACCTACCATTTACCTCTCTATATGCCAACGAAAATTGCCATTTCACTTTTTTTTTCCCTGTATTTTCCTCTTTACATTTGAGTGGATTTGGTGTGAAGTCTTCTGAAAATCACTGCAGAAAAAGCCACAAAGACATTAATTTATTTCTCATGATTAGTACCATCCAATTTCAAAAGATGAATAATTTTAAACAGAATTATAAAAAGATAGTACATAATAATCAGTCTTATCCCACTGAACCACAACACTGCAAAAGCTCATGTGAATTAGATTTAGACCTCAATGACTTTCCCTTTTTATTTTATTTTTCGTTTCTCACAACAATATGAAATCATTATGATCAAAATAGACCTGCACATAATGTTCCTCTAACCGGTGGTTTTTTTTTCAGAATTGATGTCAGCTTCTGTAAATGTAAAATTATATTATCCTGGAGATTAGTCGGGTGGTAAAAATCCGGACACCTCTGATTATAAAAAAATAAAAAAAAACATAACTTGAACAGAGAAAAGTGTTCACAGATACTCTTTTTTCTCTCTAATGAACAGAGAAAAGTGTTTTGTAATAGTTCTTTCTTGTCTATATTAGGCACCCATACATATCCCAAAGTTAAAGAAGAAAATTAAATTTTTTAAAAAGAAGAGAAAGAAAGCCAACTGCCCAAATCATTTATGTAGTTTGGTTGGGGTTAGTGGACAGATATCATATCCAACATGGAACAGGATTTTATAAAGCATATATATATATGTTTAGTTTAATCTTAATGTATACATGAAAGTTCTCTTTTTTGTTGTTGTTGTTGTTCATGTGGATAGTTATTGGGGAAAATCAGATTGGACTATATGTCAATGGAATAAAAAGATATTTTGTTGGGAAAAAGGCAACTAAGTGCTGATGTGGGAATCAAGAAAATGAAGAAAAAAAAAATCAAAAGTTTTGTACAATTTCTATGATTTTCCCTTTTGAAAATAGCCAAAAAATAAAATGAAAAAACAGACATGCATGATGAGGGAGCTTCAAGCTCAAGTATGTCATCTTTATTCTTTTCAATCAGAAGCAATAACCACAAAGCAATATATTTATTACTATAACATAATCATGAAATTAGTTGTGATAATTATATCAATGTTAGGAGGATGCATTTAAAGTAAAAGATCTAACGCCTATACAGAGAAAGTAGTACAGATACTTCTGAAAACATGTACTTAATTATTTATTGATCACTGAATTAGGTTTTAGGAAATGCTGAAAACGATTTTTCAAGAGAGAGAGAGAGAGAGAGGTTTCAGATTTGGACCAAACAACGAAGGAAAATAATATCGAGAGATTGCATGATGTGTTCTTCTGTCCAAAACAGTACACATACAATTCACAGAAAAATGGTTGGGACTGTAGGACCACTGTATAATAATGGACCATAGAATTTTGTCCCCAAAGAAATCAAAACCCTCTCCATACATTGAAAATGATACCCTAAAAAGTTTTGATCTTTTATGTGTGTCAAGTTGTTTATTATTATTATGCATCATCATCCTAAAGTTATCTAATTGGGTTCAAAGAAAGCCAATGTCTTTGTCTATTACAGACAAGTTTTCTCAGATCAATAAATAAGAAACTGTGAAAAATTCAAATATCATATAGTGTGGTTATAAGTCTATGTCAGTAGTAGTTTTCTGTAACAGAGATGCAACATCAGCGTATCGATTCCAATTCGTGGTTGATACGTCGAAATGTTAGCGGATGATCATTACGTTTGGTCTGTGATTTGGCTTTATCAAAGGAACAATGTAGAACCAAAAAAAAAAAAAAAAAAAAATTCAAAGATGGGTGGTTTAATTTGATCTTGATGCTTCAATCAACCTCAAGATCTTGGCTTTATGCTTTGAATTGTGTACCCTTCATTTGGATGAGATGCCAAATGACAAGGACATGAATCCATTTACTTGTTAAAGTTTCAAGAAAGAGAACAAAAAAAAAAAAAATTAAAGAATCTGACTTAGGATTTTCTATTGTGCCAATAGGTGTTTTCTTATATGGATTTTCAAAATTGACAGGTTTCGACTATATATAGACTAGTTAACAATGTTCAAACAAGACACGGAACCTTACTTAGAACAAAAACAGACAACTAACTACGCGGTTTATCGCGAAAAACCAAATGTATTATCCGCAAAGCAAAAATTGATGTATCAAGCAGCCTATTACCATCCAACTCAATGAAAAGAGAGTTGTGTTTGTTTTATCTTAAAATGATGGCTTTGAATGTAGACGCAAAAACCGGGGCCATCGGCAGAAAACAACGAGACAAAGACTTGGTTTGTTATATAATGCAACTGTGGATTTTACCATAAAACTGTTAAAAAAGGAAAAGGCTTAATAATGAAAACACTGACCTTTTGTTTTTGAACATGAATGCGACTCAGGTCTAAAATGGGGATTGTGGAGTGCGACTTAAATTGTCCTTCCCTTTGGCTCTTTTCCCATGATGCTCTTCACAAGCCACATGAGTTCTGGACCCCCTTTCCCTGCATTCAAATTAAATGTGTGTAAACACGAGGAAGATTCCGTTATCATTTTCTCTCTAGAAAACAATCAAAGAGAGTCGTGTACACTGAGAAAAAAACAAGTGTGTGTGTGTGTCTATTATAATACCAGCTGCTTCCACATGGATGAGATTGTTCATATCACATTCACAGTACCTAGTCACATCTCCATCTCTTGGTACCATATTAGGCGCTGTGACACGTTCTCTGGCTTTCGTCAAGTTAGCATCCTCAATCAACAGATAGTGTTTTACGGTTTTGTTTGTTGGCGAAATGTTTAATACTATCTTAACCTTTTTCTTCACATAAGGAGACAATGGACTGTAACAAGAAAGGATACATTCGAATGCATCAAATCTCTGGTTTGATGTAAGATTAGGAGATAACGCTTGAAGACAGCTTTTCGTTACGTAAACTGACTTCTCTCCGACCACAGAGTGCAACAAATCTCTCATGGAACAATAACAATGGGCATTTCTCGATTAAACTAGAACCATCATAAGCTTCTTTGAGAAAGACTGTACCTCTTGCTCCTTTGTTAGTAATGTAAAAGATCCCTTGATGCTTTATCAAGCAAAGTATTAGTCTCGATGGAAGTAGATACTCCGAGTGAAACGCGTCTAATTGAGCGCACGCAACTCTCTTCTCCATTGTTAAACTGAGCAGTTCATGAAGCACTGCTACAACTCGTTTCCTAGCTTTGGGATCCGCGGCATCAAATCTTCTTGCGTTTAAGTACGGAGATGGGAATTCCATCTTCTGCCACTTCTCAAATTCCTCTAGATAACTTGCATTAGGCCTAAAACCAGGAGGAAAAGAAATCTTGAACGCATTTCTTCCCAAGAAATTACCATCTTTTGTGATCCTAACCTTCTTTCTGTTCCCAATTGGCTCGACGAGAACTCCTTCACGAGATAACTTATCCTCTCTTGCAGTGATTGCAAGTGAAGAATCCCAATTCTCTAAAACAAGATTAACTTTTCCATTAATAACCTTCAAAGAGAAGAACTCAGGGTACTTAGGGATCAATGTACTCTTAAAATCATGAGGCAAACCCATTGCAGATTGAATAAACTCAACTTTTTCCAAAGGCACTTGACAATCAATAGACATCATCAATAACTTCCTGAGATTCTTAACCAGAATAGGTTCCATTGACTCAATAGCTTCACCTTCCTCAGCTGCAATCTCTTTAGCTTTCTCAGTCAACATAACAAAAGGAGGTTCTTTGTTTCCACCACCAACATGGAATATCGAAGGGTACTTCTCAATGGCAGCCATTAAATTCCACTTGTGAACAAACCCAACATGCTTCTCAAGATCCCTTAGAAGAATGCTTCCATGTTTCTGTGTCTGAATAATGGATTTCAGCTCAAGTATCAGAGCTGGTTTCTTCTTCAAGTCTATGGCTTTATCAAGCTCATGAACTCTATGGTATATTTTCTTCTTCGGTCTCCATCCTCCACCTGAGCTGTGTCTCACCAACACGACATTTTCAACTTCTCTGAACATATTCTTCTCCAGAATTTGAACCATACTGCAAAAGATCGAACATTTTCTGTATAATAATGGTTTAGACATTATATCAAACACCTTGTGTGCACAATCCTCACCAAATAAAATGAAACACAAATCTGAAGTATGAAAGTTAAAATAAACCGATCTCTTTTCTTAGCTTTCCAAATATTTAAAGTTAGGCCCAATGGGCCGACCCACACACTGTAGTAAACTTATTATTAGAACAAAACAGAGCCAATACATTACTTCATCTCTTATTCTCTTTGAATCCAACTTTTTGTGAGTGTCTAGGTCTTGTTCTTGGGGACAAGTACTTGGAAAGACATGTAGAGATCTTTGTTCTCTGTTCCAAATATCTCATTCGCTCTCCTCAAAGTTTCCCAAGTAACAAATGATGCACAACAACATCATTAATTATAATGAGTATACACATTTGCAAAAACAGATTTTTAAAAAAACTCTTTTTTTTTTGTTTTGCTTACCTCTCGAGTTTGCTTGTGAGCATTAGTTTTACCTTAGCCATCACAGCTCAGATTCTTTACATTCTCCGCAAGCGAATCACGTTCCTTTTTCAGATTCATCTTCCGCGAAAAAAACGAAAGGCGATTTATCAATCAGAAATCAAATCCATAGGCAACAAAGTGGGATTCTTGAGATAATAATCAAAGATCTCAATATGCACAAGAAAGGAGCAAAGAGAAAGAGATCACATTTTCACGGAGGACGATCTTCGGTCTTGAGTCGGATTCTTGGAAATCGCTCTCTAAACGCGTCGCCTTCCACTCGAGCTCTTGCGTATCGATTTCTCTCTCTTGTATCGTCTGCCTCAATTCGATCGCTTCTGCCTCCAGATTCGAAACCCTAGAGGCTATCGCCATTGACGTGATCTTCTTCGCGAGATCAAGCTGCTCGAAAGGATCTGTCGGAATAACGGATAGAATCTCATCAGGAAGCTCGGAATCTGATCGGTCACCGGAGATCCTTGACATCTCTTATCACGTCACTTCGATAAACGATTAGGGTTCTTCCAAGTTTCTGATCTTGCAGAGGGATCCGAAGAGTTTGATCTCAAAATGATTGTTCGGGTTCTGGTGAATTTGGTCGCAAGTCTCTGTTTTTTTATTCTCTCACTTTTTCAAAATCAACTCTTTAGGTACCTTTTCCCTCCAAAAAATAAACAAAAGAAAGATATTTATTTATTTAATTATATCCAGTCAAAGAAAATATTTAATTCTCCAAAATATATAAATGAAATAATATTAACTTGCACACGTAAATCATGTAGTTATACATTTTCTTAAAGTTTTGTTTTCTCAACCTTATACTATAAACATAGATCAAGGTTTAGTATTTGTTTTCTTTTGTAAATAAAAATAAAACAAATTTATAAAATATTATATAAATGTTCTTTTTAAAAGAAGTAATGAATTATGACAATATACGGATTAGATCGGATATAGTAAATAAGAATAAATTATGTCCATATGATAGAAAAATAACTGATCGACAAGTTTTTATCTAATCCGTTTGTTTTATTCTTTACGTTTCATAAAAACAAGTAAATAATTGCTTTCTACAACCCTTTTTTTTTTTGGCAATTCACATATCTTAAAGGGATAAACACTCTCTCTAATAGTAATTTTGACCAATAAAAATTAGGAAATGAATTACAAAGAAAATTATTCTTACTAGTCTAGAAAATTCAACCAAATTTAGAGAATTTCTCATTTTGTATAATCAAAATTAGGTAGTTCTTGAATTGTTTACTTGACCAGTTCTCTTTTTTGTTAACCCGTATTCAATAAATTAAATACCTTTTTCTTTGTACACAAAAGAAACAAAATAAAATTAACGGTTTATATACCAATAAATCACACATTTGTCTCTCTCTCTCTCTACAAATTTTTTGAATTTTTTCTCTCTCTCTAGAAATCAAAAACATGAAGCCTCTGATTCGTCGTCTCTCACAAATCGCCGATTCATCCTCCGATTCTTCCCTCTGCAACCAAATTCGCCGACGCGACGTTCATCAACCGACGTTGGCGAATTCACCGTCTTCGGTTTACTTGGTTAAACGAGCAACCACCGCGTCCTCTGTTCCTTCCGGTCACGTCCCTGTAAATGTCGGCGACGAGATGGAGCGGTTCGTGGTGAGTGCGGAATTGATTAACCATCCGGTTTTCGTCGGTTTGCTTAACCGATCTGGTAATGAATATGGTTATGCTCAGAGAGGTGTTCTTCATATTCCTTGTAATGTCTTGGTGTTCGAGAGAGTTGTTGAGATTCTCCGATCTGGAATCGCTGAGTTTTCCGATTTGCCGGAGATTGTTGCGTCGTTGTCCGGCGATGATTTGTCTCTGTGGTTGCCTGGAATTACAGAGTAGATTGATTATGATGATGATGATGATTTTTCTCTTCGATCTTCTCTGTTTTTTTGTTTGACTGATCGGAGAAATTTTAATGAGGTTTTTGTTTTTGGAATTTTTAGTTGTTTTTTAATATATGTTATGTTTACAATTGAATAATGGTTTTATTCAAAACGTTACTCAGCTTTATTCATATAAACTTTTTTTTTTAATTCATTTTTACACTATTGTGTAACGCAATACAACTAAAAACTAAACTTATACGTTAGCAATCAGATCCAATGAAAAAATAAATATTGAAGTGATAAATATGAAAGTTTATTTCACACGCCGCACGTATTATGACATTTATTTATCAAATTGCAAGTTATCCTCTTTATAATGAACTATTACATGTAATCATTTTTAATATCCACTTTATAATTAACTATTATTAATATACTATTTTAAAAAAACATTTTTAATATTAAGTAATGGGATTTAAAATGATAAAAGATGTTGATTAGTTTTCCATGATATTGTCCCAACACCTAACGTTTATCCTCTTTTTTTTTTTTTTTTGAGAAAAACACATTTATCCATTTTCAGTTGATTTAATAATCAGATATATACTTATATGATATGATGTGAGTCTTTGCGTGGATAATCATCCACTACGATAAATACAACATTTTTTAAGTTGAATATTGTATATGTTTATTTTGTGATATACAAATCGCTTTTCAACAAATTTTATATTTTATGCCTGTCTGTAATTCATAATCAAAATATGAGCAATTACAAAAATACCACTTTTTGTGTGCACATTTGCAAAAATACCATTTAGAGGTGTTCATTTGTAAAAATGCCACTAATTATAGATTTATAAAACCTATATTTTAAAATTCTAAACCCTAAAAAATGTTTTGATCCCTAAAATTCATAAACCCTAATATAACATAATTAACCCAAACATAAATAATATAAAGAAAAAAAAAATTTCAAAACATTTTTTTTGTAAAAATTACAAAAATATGGCATTTTTAAAAATTTCTCATCAAAATATGATTTTCACGACGAACAAATTTAATTACGTGAAGAATAACTTAAGGTTCTAAAGGATCAATAACATATAATAACAACGACCATATGTGTCTCACATGGCCGTATATTCTCTGTACCATTTGTACGGCTGTACAGCTTACAAGTGACAACATATTTTAAGCTGAGATCTGAAATTCTTTATTCATATTTATAAATAGTTAACTTTCAACATACCATTCGTGGCGAACTGCGAGTGGATAAAAAGGATGATACTATTACTGCGTATCTTTTAACAATAATAGATTAACTAGGTTGACTAATCGATTTTAACACGATATTTGCGTCTAAGTGCTGAATAAATAATTAGGGTTTTTTAATAAATAACCCCAAAAAAATTAAAAATTAAAAAATTGGAAAAAAGGAGGTATGTGGCAAATTGTGGGTCTTTGGATTTATGGTTTTTTGCTACTTTACAAATTATAGTTTTTTTTTGTATTTTTGGTAAATTTTCCTTAAATAATTATGCTGGCTAATCGATTTTAACAATTTTTTTAATATTTAAACGTGTATGACAAATCATATGATTTTCCATATCAACAAACGTACAAAAAAAATATGTATTATGGATAAATATAATAAAATTAAATACTTATTATCAAGCATATGTTAATGCCATTAGTTTTGATATTTTTATGTGTAAAAATGATCAAAACATATACAAATGTTACTTGAGAAATTTTTAAAAATGCCACTTTTCAAATGCCACGTTTCAAAAATGCCACATTTTCAAAATCTTTGCAAAAATGTCACTTTTCTATAAAAAAAAATTAATTATATCATTTATGTTTGAGTTAACTATGTTGTATTAGGGTTTAATTTTGAGGGTTTTAGGAGTCAAAATTTTTTTTAGGATTTATAATTTTAAAAATTTAGGCTTTAAAAATCTATAATTAGTGGCATTTTTGCAAATGGACACCCCTAAATGGCATTCTTGCAAATGTACACACTAAAAGTAACATTTTGCAATTGTCCCATGTTACTTATTATTTCAATATCTTTAAGTGTAAATATCTCATTATATCTTAATTAAGCTTTATGTTTTTTGTAAACCTTAATAAAAACGATTAAAACATTAAGCCTTTACATTTTGTTTGCATAGATTTATTCTGTGTTTTGCTTATATTTTACCTATGTTTTGCATATGAAAAACAAATTATTCCAATTTTATTTCAATTAGAAAAACAACTGTTAAAATTTAAGTAGAAAAAATACATGATTTATATGCTTTGTCACAAAACAAAAATAAACCATGATATAAGCAAATCATTAGTTTAGTGGTTTATTTTTGTTTTTTACTTTAACCATGATCTATATGCTTTTTTTCTTCTTCATATTTTTAATTGCATTTGTAGTAGGTTTATTTCAGTGTTTATATGTTAAATCGTTGTTTCACTTTCTTATGCAAAGAATTATTAAGTATCCCTTAAAGTTAAACAATTGCAAAGTATCATTTTACATATTAAAATAACTGCCAACGTGATTGGAAAACAAATTCTCTTTGCGTTTATAATTTTGGTATCTTGTATGGTCAAAAAAGTTACAATATTTTCTTTTTGGTATATTAAGATTTGTCTTTTTAAATGAAAAGGTACTCAACAATGTTCTTAATTAATGTTGATTGAATATTGAAGATAACACGGTTAGCATTGAAGAAAACATAAAAAAAAAACCATTTGCATGTCCCTAGGAACAAAAAAGGAAATAATTCAATCATGCAGCAGAAGAGCATTTGGTGTGAAATTTATAAGAAGACCGAAGGGCAAGACTTAACTTTCGAGGATATTAAGGTGGATCCATTATAACGAGCATGAAAAATACTGAAAAATTCACTTTAACAAAATTATACTCAAATTTAGAGTTGCCAAAATTTAGATGATGCATTTTTAGTTTAATGTAAAACGTTAAAGGAACAAAAAAGTGTGTTTCAAATTTTCTTCTTGGATTTAGGGCTCTTAAGTTTCTTCTTCACCACGTTACTATTCTGTTTTTTCTTCATTAGTTTTGTCTTCTTCAACTGCAACTCCATTCTCGCTTTCTCGTCTTCTTTTATACCTCGAACAATAGTGAATTTCTCAATCAGTTTCTTCTTGACCTCAACCATGTCGATTTCCGGAACATTCTTAGCTTCTTCAGAACTCTCTCGTTTCCTTTTGTTGTTCAGTTTCCGAGTCTCGTTCTTAGGCTCAAACGATTCCCTTTCAAGTGAGAAATCTGCAAACGCCTGTTGCGGAGACACTGCAGAAAGAAACGTTTGGTTTTGCGAAGTGTTCATGTTGGAGATTGTTGCGGCCATCGTTGAGATCGATGGATGGTAATGTTTGGTCAAGAGACTGAGTTCCCAAAGTACTGTTGCTAAAGCCCCGCTTAAGTTGGGATCTGTTGCGTATGGCTGATATTTCTGCAAATTGAGATTTCGCGAGCACAGGTTAGATATTTTCCGAAACATGAACTTGTATATGAGTGAATTCTGTGACTTACTGAGATTGAACCAGAAACTGAACCGCCTCCAGCATCGTTCTCTAGAAGGTTTCTGCATTTGATGTTCCTCTGGAGGAGAATTTTCAAGGTGACGAGCGCTGTAACAGATTGCAGAAATGAGAGATGGTTTCTGATAATTATATGTGAATGTGTATTCGAAACTGTCGAAGTAATTGTTTGTTACCTGACATAGACTCGGCACAGCCAAAGCACAGCGCGAATGTGGCTAAACGTTTTACAAAAGCGGCTGCTTTTTGCATGTCTTGACGTCTGTCGTCGCACAACATTATCTTCAGAGACTCGGCCAACACTTCACCTGAATCTCTGTTTCACATCACAAAATGTTTTGGACTCAACTAGATTCAGCTTTATGCCGCGGTTGAAAGAGGAAAAGGTTACTAACAAACCTTCCAGGGCGGTACTCGAGAATGAGGTTGTAAAGCTGGACAAAGAAGTCTTGCAAGTCGACGTTCAAGGCATTTAAGTTGCTTCTCATGACTTTGAACGCGACAAGGCAACACCTCAGGCGTTCAGATACTGTCAACAGTTTTGAGTTTTTCTGCTTTGAATTGTTGGAGACGCTACTGCTAGAAGCAAGCTTCTTTAGATAATTCATGAGATCTCCGATGTAGTCCAAGTCCAATTGTTGGGTGAATTTTGCCAAACCATCCAAACATGGAGCAAGCAAAGGGTGATATCCAAAAGCACCATGATTCGAAGTTGTGTCTGCTTCTGTGCTGCAATTAGTCAAAGTGACGTTTAAAAAGAAGTTAAAAACATCGCGTTATTTGTGACTGCAAAGCCAACAAGAATTCACACGAGGAATTTAATACTATCATTTGGATTTGATTAGAACAAAAGCATTACTTAATTCCTTTGTCACGACAACTGGAAAACTAAATTCTTCAAACAGCTATAACAATCTATGAAAATACCTTTCGCCAATTGAATGCATTGTATTTCTCAGGATACGGAAATAAGTCTCAAAAACACGAGAAAGTGTCTCTGTTTGCATCTTTCGCCGCTCCTTAGCATCTGGTTCATAGGTCTCTCGCTTGTAATCAGCATTAACCTGATAATAAAAGTCATTATAAGATATCACTTTAGATCAAAGCAGCAGCAAGAACGGAACCCATTTTAGATATTATGGTCATGTCAATGGTCTGCCAAGACTAGGAAAACAAAATCTATTGCACAAACGGAAAGTAAATTACTTCGTCTCTGATCTTGGACATCATTTCTAGCTTGGATTTCTTCCTCTCATTTTCCTGTCCTTGATTTTGCTCCTCCTGGTTGATTCTTTTATTATTTTTCTTAGATTTCTTCAGATTTTTATCCTCGCTGTCACGCTTCCCAATGTCCTCATCAAAGCGTATGGACATGAACACCTACGGACAGATATAAAAATGGAACCAACAGAAAATGACAACAGAGCCAAAAACAGATAAGAAAACATACCCAGATTGTTCTTGGAATCATTACAGGCCCTTGTATTAGTCTTACGATATGTTTTCAAATGAAAATGTTAACTTTGTGATATAGTTTTTCCATCAGGAGAAGTTCTCACACCTTTACCCATCGAACTAGTGCATAAATACGTGGTTCTTAGAATGTTGAAATAAAGTCAATGGATACCTCGATAGAATTAGGATGAAGTTGGCAATTGTAAGATTTGACATGCTCAGCAATCAAGCGTACAGCATCCACCGTCAGCTCACCACCATGTTTCCCTTCATTGGAGAAAAGAGACCTAATCGTAGAGCAACAGAGTCTCCTGCAAACACAAACATACGCAACTAATGAGTTAGATAGGAACAAAATAGATGCTATTGCAGTAAAATGATGTCTATGAAATAAGGGATATTAACACTTCATACTATGGGTTAGATTCCATGAACATTATTCGTCATCTAAAAAAAGGCTAAAATAACCAGTACCTTACGACTTCATCTGGGGAGCTAATATTTCTGACAACAGAACTTAACAGGTTATCACGGTAGTTGAAGTGAGGAACTGCATCCAGCAATGTGCAAATGCACCGAGTGGCAACTTGGTTATATACGGCCTGCCTTTCTAATATAATCAACTTGTTCAGATATGCCTGTCAAGGACATAATGTATCATAATTATACTCAGTGAAATCGAGTATCAAATATAATTGAGATGCATACCTTGTACGCATTTAATAAGGTTGACTCATAGAACCGGGTTTTCTTTACTTCCTTTGACACCTTCATCTCGAGCTCCTTTTCCGTAGGAAGTCTAATTCGATAGCTGGCACCAACAAATAAAAAATGGAAGAGTTAAATTCCAACATCAGAAAGGGGGAGAACTAAGAGAATGATTAGCAAATAAAATGAGGAAGAAATGGTGCATAGAAGATTGATAAAATTACCCAGGAATAATATCTTTAAATACGGCCAGCAGAGATAACAAACTAAGTTTCACTATCTTTGTATTCTCATCTTTGGAGATCTCTAACATTTCCTTTAAGGATTTTATGTGTGCCTCTGGATCAGAAAGTAGTTCTGTTCCCAACTCTGCAAGTTTATTTTTTTTAGTTTCGAATCTCTCTTCAGCAGATAATTCTTCTTTCACTTCAGCCTGACAAAAGAAGAAAATCATTTACATGTTAAAAATAATGACGAGAGAAACAAAAACAAAACACTTACAGAGATAAAAGAATCATAAAACAGCCAATTTTCAGCATAATCAACTCCAAAAAGTTCAATATGCAGAAAGCTATCCAATATGATGCTTGTTAAAAAAAAAACATGTTAAAGAATGAAAAATTGAAACTTATATAATGAAAAGTAAAACAGAGAAATTCAAGGCATCACCAGAACTGCTGCTTGGGGTGTTTCTTCTTCTTCTTGTATAATTTCTTCAGGCAATTCCTTCTCTTGTTTCTTCGCCTCTTTTTTACTCTTTTTAGCTTTTGCTCTCCTTTGAGATTTGTTTAATGTATTTTCATCTTGAAGAACGTCCATTTCTGCTTCATCTGTGTCGGCTTCAGCTAGTTTTGACTTCTTTGTCACTGAACCATATCAAAACACAAGCAGTAGACACAAAACAGAAAGACCACCGATAAGAATCCTAATACCGTGCCATTGAACAACAATGACAAGAATTGTTTTCATATATAACCTGTTCGATAGTGGAGTGTTCCATCTAAATTCTTGACAGGGAGCACATCAACAGGATCCACTTGGATCTCGCTACTCTTCACTTTCTCTTCCAGATGAGCCTTCTTCTTGGAACGTTCTTCTTCATACTTATCCTCCACCGTCTTTACTTTACCACCGCATTGCCTAGCAACAAGAATCATCAATACAGATATTGATATGCGCATGTGTAACTCCCACAAAACCTTAAAGCTTAGTAGAACAACCATTCTATCTAACAAAACCTCTTTTTCATTCAAACCCATATGCTAAATCAAGAGTATGAGAAACTAAGAAACCACTAACACAGAAAGAATCTGAAACTGGACTAAAGTACGAAAAGCTTCAAACTTGACTCGATTCAGATATAGCAAGTATTGATTCTGGTAATTATAGCACGCTCATACAAACAAACCCAACCCTAATACTCAAATTCACCGATATGCAAAACAAAATCCACAGAGCAAAGAAAACACGAAATATCTCGAGAGAAGTAGACTCACCTATTGATAGCTCCGGTATCGATTCGAGAGACGAATCGGGCGTAATCAGTGTTCTCTTTGACGAACTTCAAATCCTCGTCGGAAAACTCAATATCCTCTTCGGGTACATCCGGCGGAAGTTCCGGTGGAGGTATTACCTTCTGTTTTCGCCGACTTTTCCCCATTATCACCACTGATTCGGAAGCAGCAACAGAGAAGAGGAGAGGATAGTAATGAGATTGAAAATGTAAAACTGTCTGCATAAAATCGAAGAAGCTACGAATTTAGGGTTTTGGTGCCGCGAACGAATATAATAAATAAATATTAAAAATATAAAACCATCGGAATGGGCCAGGTCTGTTTATGGATTAGCCCAAGTTTGAATGGACCCAGATGGGTCTCTATGTGAGTATGTGGATTAGTCTCCAGCTGACAAACGTAATTTATCTTTTATTTCACAAACGAGTTAATAATGAAAATTTGACGTAATCACATGCAAATACGAAAACTTATCCATTTGTTTTTTCTTTTTTTTTTTTGTTGTTGTGATTTTGCCTGAAAAAAAGCAAAGATTGAAATAATAATAAGCCAAAATTAATTAATGAATCAAACAGTAAGTTGACACGTGGATTTTAATTGTTTTTTCCTAAAGGAAAAAACCAAAATTTCATAAATGTAGCAGGAGCATTAATTAGAATTTATTATATGTCACAATCCCATTTAATTGAATTCGTTTCCATTAGGATGGCTTCCTGAGTTTCTCTTCTTTATTTCTCCTTTGTTCTATCCATTGTATATAATCTGAAATCCACCCAAAAAAAATACTTAAAATTTTTTTTTTTTCCTTGCATGAAACTAACTAGGACAAATTTTCAGCGAAGAGGACACATATAGATGTCACATAGTTTTCTCATTTAATTATAGACGTAAACCTAATTTCGTAACTGTAGACGTACGAAAATTAGACACTAGTAGTAGATTTTTATTTATTTTGGATAAAGACGAATATCAAACCATATATTATACGTATCCCATGTATTTTAAATGCCAAACAAACAGAAAAATAAATGCCAAAACTATGCTACCTACGAAATATTATTATTTTATGGTCCCACTTTGCTTTATATAAATCCTCATAAATCTAATTCATCTACTCGTCCACCGTAATATAATACTACTATCGAATATGTTATATAGTCCATGCATGGTCTTTTTTTTTTTTACCATGCATATATTGTTCGTTAATAGTTGCATTTCTACTTTTCCTTACGTCGTTGACCTTTTAAAATAATAAAAAGTTATACCTATTGGATTTTACGACGTTAGTTGCAGTTATTCATAGTATTATTTGAATATGTGTGTGCCCCGTTGACCGAAGCAGTTAAAGTTAGGTCAGCATAAATTTGAATGACCTTACGATGATCAAATTAAATATCTCCATACTTGACCACTCAAAATATATTGTAAGCCCTTTTTAAAAAATGTAACAGTTGTCTCATTTAATTTGCCTTTTTTTATAATCAATTTTTGTATAAACCACACAGATTGAAAATATATCTTTTAATGGGTAGAGAAACTAGTTTGTTGTAGGTATCATGCATGCAAACCATTTCCTCATCTCACTAGTCATCAATTTTGTAAATATTATTTTTCCTTATATTACTTTCCTTGGTAAATCATAAACCTCACATAAGAGAGGTAACTGTATCCAAGTCGATTTATTAATCCACAAAACTCGCAAACAAAAAAGTGGTTGTGTTTAATTTTACACGATACAAAATAAATTTAGATGTACAAATACAATGAATTCAACTACCTTCCAAGTTCCAACTAACCATGGACTATGGGTTATTCAAAGTATGAAAATAAAGCCACATTAATTATTGTAATAAAATTAAATCATTTTATCCGTGAATCCCATTTTTTTTCTAAATAAATCTATCGCCAAATGACCATTATACGTAGTTTATTTTCTTGTGTTATAAACTAAATTCAAATCCGACATTAATTTTGTTGACCAAAAACAAAAAAAAAATCTACCATGCATTTACAAAACTTACCACCCTTAAATTCTGTCTTTCTCATCAATTTTTCTTGTTTTTGTTTCGGTTTTACAATTTAAACCCCCTGATTTTATCTATCATTTACAAACACCAAGAGCCCCCCAAAAAAATGAAAATTTTCCAATTTAGCCCCAAAAGTTTCAGATTGATATATTAAGATCAATCTTCGGCTTCTTCATGGAATTTGCAGGTAAAGGAACAATCGTATCACATCTCGGACATTTCGGATTGTTCTTCATCACCAACACGTACGATAAACAACCGGGACAACCCGCGGCCACCGGAGAAGCAACCGTCGCCGTAGAATAATGATCGGAGACTGTATCCTCCGGCGATTGTCGTTTCTTAAACATCGCCGACGGATCTCTCTCTGCTCTCTCTAAAGCAGATTTCACTTTGTCGAGTGTACAAACACTCTGAAAATTAGGGTTCGGAGATATAGAAGAGAGAAGACGAGGCCGTGACGACGGTGGTAGTAGTTTCAGTTCCGGCGATGTGTCGTCGAAGAGATTTAACAGAGGCTTCGTCGTCGATTGAGAATTCGGTGGAAAATTCAAATCCGGAAACGTTGGTACTGTTTGATTGGATTGTTCCGGGTTCGTTATTGAAGACGAACTCGTCGAATTGCATCGTTGCAGATAAACTTTCCCAGACTGTTCATCAACAAACAAAAACCACCAAAATCAACAATCTAATTACCCAGAATTCAAAATTCGAATCAATTTACCAGAAAAACAGAGAGGAATCGATACACGAACCTTCAAATCGAGACGTTTTTCGAATCCGGTGGGGACTTGAAGGTCGAGATCAAGCTCCAGTGACCGATCTCCGCCGCTGCCAAGGAGATCGCGAGTCGTCAGATTCGCCGTCTCTTTCGTCACCGTCCGATCATCTTTGTAACCGCTTAGTAACCGTACGAGAGAGCTGACGTCAGCAGCCATACCAGAAATCATAGAGAGAGAGAGTAATGGAATGGGTTAAAAGGCGAAGAGAGTTTTTATATAGACGAAGCCAATATTAAGAGCCGAAATGTATAAATAGAATTAAATGCGGGACGTTATGTAATTTTAAAATTTTCAATTAATTGGTAGTATAAATTCATCATTGAATATTATTTTTAAAATTGATTATTTAGTTTGCTTTCTATTGTACACAAGCTATTAATATTAATGAGGGGGTTACATTTATCGTTGTGCCATTATTGACTAGCATTTAAATTTTAATGAATTTAATGTGTGTTGATCTTTTAGCCTTTTTTTTCTTTTTCTTTTCTCCCTACTTCACGCTCTACACGTTTTCTCACTATTCCATTTTATTTATAACCTTACCATATTTTTCTCACATTTAATTTTTTATTTAATTTTGTATCTTTATTACATTAAATTTAAACATCCTCCTCCTTAACGCTCACTTCTTCTTCTCCTTCTTCTTCTCCTTCTTCTTCTTTACAGAAAAATAAATAAAATTCAATAGTACAACCTAAATATCGACTTGTATTATTGGATATATTGATGGAAACCTTATTTTCAGCCTTTAGGCATTTCGGTTTTAAATGAGCAAAAATACTGTTCTTCGTTCCTCTAGAGTAATTTATTTATAAAAATAAATCGAGGTTTGGGAGTTTATAGACATGTATATTTGTTTTGAACCGACACGATAACGAATCACGATAGTCTAAGGTAAAACATTTTATTTCTATGCGACAATGGAACATATTGATTTATGTATTTAGGCGTAGAGCTAACGACGCAATTAGACAACGTTTCAACAAGTAAACGTAACTATAGATGCATATATTACCCGATGGCAATTTACTTGTAAAAACCTTATAAACTCCAACATTCTATGAACAATTACAAAAATACCATTTTTATGTGCATATTTGTAAAAATGTCATTTAAGGGTGTTCATTTACAAAAATGCCACTAATTATAGATTTATAAAGTCTATATCTTAAAATTCTAAACCCTCAAAAATGTTTTGACACCTAAAATTCTCTAAACACTCAAAACTAAATCCTAATAGAACTTAATTAACCCAAATATAAATAATATAAAGAAAAAAATAATTTTGAAAAAGTGGTATTTTTATAAAAATTTCAAAAATGTGGTATTTTTGTGAAGTGACACTTGAAAAGTGGCATTTTTAAAAATTTCTCAACATTCTATATATTGAATAAGGTAAAACATTTTATTTCTATGCGACAATTAATGGAATATGATTTATGTATATATATATTTTTTTTTTTTAAACTTTAGGTATTATATAGAGTATAACGACGGTAATTAAACAACGTATCAACAAGTTAGTTTTACGTAAAAACCTTATAAAACTCTAACAGAAATACTGAAAACACTGTTCAAATCAGTTTCGAAATATGGATTTCCAAAAATAGACTAATAATTCTATTTATGTAGTAATTGTCACAAGAAGAATCGTCGAATGGAGGAGAGGAATTATAGGAGAAAGAGCCAAAGTATATTAAATGCGATACAGAGAGATATAGACAATGAGACGCATTAAATACTAAGTGTCTCTCCATAGTTACTTTTCAAACCTCCCTTTTAATACTTCGCTTAGTGATTAATGACTAAATTATTTTTCTTTCGTCAACCGTGATTAATGAATACTAATGACCAATTTCATTACGCAATTTTTGTAAATTCAATTGCTGTTTCGACTTTCTTTCCGTGTTGTTGTTGACTTTTAAAACATATTAATAACACTTCCTAAATTGTTTAGTTACAAAGACGATCAAAACTATGCCGACATTATTTTCAAAATTTATTACTACTAATTTTGTGTGTGTCAACATTTGGAAAACTACTTTTAAATAATATCTAAAAAAATGTATGGCGAGATATTAATTGATTGGCTTTTTAAGAAATAGGAAGGTGTAAGCATTTAAGAACAGAACCATATAGCTTTAAATAATAAAGTTAAAGTTATTTGATTTTTTTCTTTCTATTTAGGCTCTTAGAGCACCCACATTGGAGACAAAATGTGGGTGTCTCAGAATATAAAATTATTAAAATTTGAGTAAAAGGAAGAAAAATAGTGTTTTTTGTTGAAATAGTGTGGTGTATTGAAATATAAAATTAATAAAATTTGAGTAAAGAGATGAGATAGTGGGTATTATTGGAGAGATTGTGTCTCGGGGAAGACATAAATAGTGACATTTGGAGAGAGAATGTGAGTGTGTTTAAATATAAAATTAATAAAAATTGAGTAAAAAGATGAAAGAAAAGGTATAAAGTTGAGTAAAAAGAAGAGAGAGTGTGTTTTAAATATTTTTTTATTGAGAGACATCCACATTGGGTCTCCAATGTGGATGGTCTTAGAGCACCCACATTGGAGACAAAATGTGGGTGTCTCGGAATATAAAATTATTAAAATTTGAATAAAAGGAAGAAAGAGAGTGTTTTTTGTTGAAATAGTGTGGTGTATTGAAATATAAAATTAATAAAATTTGAGTAAAGAGATGAGATAGTGGGTATTATTGGAGAGATTGTGTCTCGGGGAAGACATAAATAGTGACATTTGGAGAGAGAATGCGAGTGTGTTTAAATATAAAATTAATAAAAATTGAGTAAAAAGATGAAAGAAAATGTATAAAGTTGAGTAAAAAGAAAAGAGAGTGTTTTTTAAATATTTTTTTATTGAGAGACATCCACATTGGAGATCCAATGTGGATGGTCTTAGGGTGACGAAGTGATGATGCTCACGGACGATATTCTAGTAATAATGATACCTAACATTGATAAAGCTTTTACTAATTTATACACACACACACAAATACACACATCGGGATTGATAAGTTGACGTAAAAACAGTAGTGCTATAAAATCGTTGAACATAGTATTTAGATCATCCACATTGCTAGTCTCTTACAAGAGTATCTCATGTATAAAAAAATAATAAAGTAATAAATAATAATATTTAAGTACAATAGTATCAAATAAAATGTAAATGAGTCTCTCATTTGAGAAATTTTGAGAAAATCTCTAGGGTAATTGTAAAAATACCAAATGTTCATTTGCAATAATATCATTTAGAAGTGTTTATTTACAAAAATACTACTAATTATGAATTTTTAAATCCTAAATTTTAAAATTATAAACTCTAAAAAATATTTTTACCTCTAAAACTCCTAAAACTCTAAAAAATAAACTTTAATAAAATATAGTTAAACCAAACATAAATAATATAATGATTTTTTTAAAAAAGTGACATTTTTAAAAAATAGCATTTTTAAAAAGTAACACTTGAAAAATAACATTTTAAAAAATTTCTCTAAATATTAATATTAGTATTTGTTACTTTATTATTATTTGTATGGGTAAGATATTTTGGTGAGAGACTACCAAGGTGGATGGTCTAAAACTTACAAAAAAAATCGATACGTTATTTTGGTGCACATTAATGTTTTATATATAAATGCTGACCACGAAGAAAAAAAATACTACTACTCCTCCTAATAAGACGGCTTGCCCTAAATGTGTAACCGTATGAATATAGAAAATGCAGTGTAAAATTAAATTTGGTATACTTTAATTATATGGCAGTGAGACTGGTCTTGGGATTTCAATGCATTTAAATGGGAGATTGGTGGGGTTATTAAATTGGAAATTAAATGATATTTAGATGCATATATAACAAACCTTAAATTCCCAGGCCATTACTCATTCTGCAGTCTATTTAAATATTAAGTTGGGGTGAAAAAGTTAATGCATATGCATGTGTTTTATTAAAAAAAAATGTAGTAATAATAAAAAGATATGATCCATATGATCATATATATAGGTGGTCATCCGAGTTTGATACAAAAACTCCAAAATAGTTTTGTTCATGCACAATTCAATTGCGGTATCAGAAAACACCACTAATAATCCACAAGTTTACTTTTGATATATATTCGTAATGTTTTATTTCAACAAAGTATTGTTTATGCCAAAATAAAACAAATAAAGAATAGTACATGCATTTTTTTCGATATTAATCTTATATAGTTATATCTAACTAGGGCAGTACCCGCGTTCTGTGTGGGTATAAGTTTTGTTAATAATTTATTATTCATCAAAATATGATTTAGGTTTTAAAATAGGTATTTTTTTAATTCTAAATTGAAACAAAAATCATACAATTTAAGCATACACATGTCTAATGTACTAATCATATTGATATAACTAATCATGTCATTGTGAGCGTTTTAAGTTGTTATAACATCTAAACGATATTATAAATTAGGAATATGATGCCACTTATACCATGTTAATAGTTTTAATTCGTAGATCTAATTTTAGAAATCAATATTTATTATACTTTTCATTACTTTTTTTTATCCAAACGTTTAAAATTATTCATTAGCATTACACCATCATTGTTTTGGAAATTTAAGGGGTGATAAACCCTAACATGGGTGCCTAAACCCTCATAAATGAATGTAACTACTGAAAACAATACATAAATCCTAAACTCTAGCATCAAAATGTATATTTAGATATAAAAACGTAAATTTGATATTTTCATAAAACAACTTAATCGATGAGATTACACTTGAATTTATTTAATCGCATATTAATATTTCAAATTGATTTCAAATAATATTTAATTTTTCCAGAAAATAAGTTTTAAGTTAAATTTTAATAGTTTATATATATACCATTTATATTTGTAGGAAACTCAAAATTCATCAAATAAATATACGAGACTAAACAACTGTTGGAGTCTTAACCTTCACAAATAAATAAATATATCAAGAGAACATTTTTTTAGAAATTAAAAGGAAGTAAATCCGAAGTGTGGGAGTCTTAACCCTCACAAACAAAACAAAATTATAGTTCAATACAGTTCAGATATAGTAAAATTTAGGTTTTATATAACGTTTTCTTAAGAAGAAATAGGGTTAGTTTTGGTGTGTCTAAGTGTGTATTATCCGGTTAGTTTTGGAGTGTGCTTTCATGCTCACGTCACGCCTCGCTCTTTCTCATACAACTCTATCCCAACATTTATATCTTGCTCACGCATATCATTTTTTTTTCTACGACTTTATAATCAACCTCCATAAATTCACCACTTTTAATCTGAGACAAACTCAAGAGTTCCAATTAACACTTTGAATCCTTGACTCTAAATAAACTACTCATAAATTTTTTCCGATGATATAAACATTACTCCCTCTGTTCCATAATATAAGATTTTCTAGCAAAAAGCACGGAGTTTAAGAACAATATAATTTAATTTTGTTTTTATTTTTATAGCATTAAAAGTATCATTTAATATCTAATAAAAAAATATATCAAGCAATAAAAAAATGACTGCATAATATAAATGGTCACATACAATAAATTTTGCATAGAAATCTGCAAAACATCTTATAAAATGGAACAAAAAAATAATGCTTAAATATCTTATATAATGGGACAGAGAGAGTATTGTTCTTCTAAAAACATTAAATTCAAACACGTGTACACGAATACCGTGTCCCATAGAGTAAACGATAACATGCTTTAAGAAATTATAAATAACATAACTAATATATAATTTCATTTATTTAATCGCATTAAACCAAACATGAGTTAATGTTAATCAAATGTATCCAGTTGTATAAGCACAAGTCTCTTGGCCAGCAAGTCTTCAATATGAACAGTTCTTTGTGGCACGAACTCGTTCTTTCTATGACCATTGTATGTCACTCTTCCGATTTTTTCTACAGAGCTAAGGCAAGAAAGAGAGTCGTTTTCCCAGAATTTGGAGGACCCAAGAACATAGTATCCTTCAAGATTCGACTAAATATATTTAAAATTTCTAAATAAAACAAATAATATACTTTTTTATAAATTTCTGTTGACGTCATTGAGTATATTGAACTTCTTCTTTTGGCTCGGAAGAAGATGCACAGCTTGTCGTTGAAGTGTTGACCATTGCTGAACTCAACAAAGGCTTGAAACTCGTGATCCATGGAGCTAGCTCATAAAGTAATAATCAATGGTGTTACGCATTAGACGGTTGCAAATCAAGAACCCAAATTTCCAGCAAAAATAGCCAAGGAAGGATAAAATAATTCTTTCATTCTATAGATGCATCTCGTAGGTAAGGCGAATAAGTTTTTCAGTTACCGCCTTTAGTATAGAGACCGAAGTGAAAAAATAAGAGTTTCTGCCATCGACTACATGTTTCGTGGCCACCTCCTTTTCTCAAAAAATACAAATTAAAGAAATATTAAAACCACTCGGTAAGTAATGAAAACATAATATATAAGATCAAACAAAAAAACAAACAAATGATCAAAAGAAGTGTGATCGGAGATTAGACCGATCAAATCATGTTTTTTTGCTAACAACATATGAATCGAATATAAACGTATTTCCTTTCTGAGAAAAAGTAGCAAATCAAACAGAAACTAAAATCACTCCATAAAAAACACAAACAAAAATATACCAACATATACAGTTTAATATTTTTTATGGGTTATTCATAGTCCAAACAGAAGAATTGGACATGGCAATATGTGAATAAGAAAACAAAAAACAAAAAAACAATTAGATAATTTTCATGGTACAAAAAAAAAACAACGTATAACACCTAAAAATAATAATTGCAAAGCAAAAATAATTTATGCAATGGGAAGAGAAACAAATATATATATATATACCCAAAAAGTTAGGGTTTACCCAGTGTGATAATATCTACATTCACCAAGATAATCATAAAACTTGAATATATCATCAAACAAATAAATATTTTATTAATGTTAATGAGCCAAATTAACAGAATCTATAACAATAAAATAAATGGGCCAAACAAAATTTATATTAATAACAATCATATATAATTTTGTCCAAAATCCCTAAAATCACTCTCAAGCCACCACGTAAAAAAAATAACCTCACAATTGTAGAATAAGATGGTAAAGAAGGTCGAGTGTCTTGTCTTACGATCTCCATCTTGTCTTGAAAGACCATTAACTAAACCAAAAAGAAAATGTAAAATCAAAGCAGAAGCAGAAGCTTTTATCAGCCATTGCAATGATGATCTATACAAAGATCTAGCATATAGAAATTCAAATCTATTCAAAACACCAACCCATAATCAAATTGACCAAAAAAATTAAAACAATGCATAGTGGAGAGCCTTAACCCAAGGGAAGCCTTAACCCTAACAAATTAAATAAATTATGGTTCGATTCATCTCGGTTACAAATATAGTTTGTATAGAAAGAAATAAAATTTTAGTTTGCCTTTATTTTTAGCGCGGGCATTAAGATTTGGTTTTTAGGTGAAATATTAACATTTTCAATACAATCATATTTTCAACAATAAGAACACGTGAAAGACAATAATACAAATACAAAGAGTAGTTTTTTTTTTTTTTGAAAAAGAGTAGTTTTTGTTGTTGTAAAAGAAGACGAAAAGTAGTTTAGGATTTGCCCAAATTAAATGAGAGACATGCATAAACATCCTTTAAACCTTATACAAAATCTTTGCCTCTAGCCATTAATCATTTTAATATAATGATGAAGCTTGTCGTAAGCAAACCAAATTCTCACCTGAAATTCCTCACCCATCTCATAACTCAAGTACCTTTAGTTGAATTTCGCTTTACTCATATTTTTTTTATTCAAAAATAATTAAAAATGCTTAAATAAAAACGCATAGTTAGCTCACCAAAATTTTAACTCGAATTGGTTTTTAGTCGAACATCTAAGTTAACTGTGGGTAATTTAGTACAAATTTTTGCAACGTGTGTTCTGACTATTTGAATGGGTTATAGTAGTCCGTTTTATCAATTTTTTCTTTTTACCATCAGAAACTCCATAGAAATGAGCTATCATGTTAGCTCTAACATCGCTTAAGCATCTCCAACCGTATAAGACAAAATGGACGAATCAATAATACCGGAGACCATTGACTTGATTTGATTTATGATTCTTCAGCTTCAAATCCTCTTAAACAGAAAAAAGAAAGATGAGAAAGATAAAACCAAGAAGAGTTCACGTGTTGTGATGATGACTATTGAGTATAAAACGTATTAAATCTATGTTTATAAAACGTATTCAAGAAGAGTTCACATGTTGTGTTTATAAAACGATTGACCGTATGGTTTCATTGGATTGAACTTTTACTTTGCATCTATGTTAGGGTTTATATATATTGACAAAAGATGAATATCTATTAGACAAGGTTTCAATAACTACGTATGCAAGAATTGTTTCAGCCTGAAAATCATTAACAAAGTTCGCTGAATCTGTTGAACAAACATGAATCTGTTCAAGACAAAAGAAAGAATAAGATGTGAGACTTTTTTCATACAAAAATCAAAGAATGTATAGATAAGGATGAGAATTGTTTTGATATCATCAAAAATCGTATAGCATAAAAAGATGAAAGAATAGTTAATATATACAACAATAAAAGGAAAACAATCATATATTTTATAAGATTAAAAGCTCATACCTTGATAATGAATATGAAACCTGCAAACAAAACGCTAACAACAATAAGAAACACATCAAATTAAAAAGATGAAACCAACGTAAAGAAAGGAAGGAAAAATACATCATCGACAAAACCCTAAATCTATTATGTATAAGAAAATATGGAGGTTGCACCTAGGGTTTTAGGAAACCGACATACACTTATGGACCACAAAAACATTTATTATAGCCCATCAAAATAATAATAGGGCTGTAATATTGAGAAGACGAAAAAAATAACATCACGTAATGAAGAAACCAAGCCCATATTCGAAATCTTGTTATAAAATAAGATAATCATATATGGGCTATGGGTTAGATGAATAGGCTCGAAATTAAACAAAAAAATAAACCGATCAGATTAATGGTATATTACAAGAGTACTTTCCAATAAATAAATTGCCCTTTTTGTTTATTGGGCGATGACATGGATATGTAATTATATCGATCATTAAAGGTAATATAGGCAAACCAAGTCTTAAATTTATTATGGAGATGACACGTAGGATTTGAGACTTCGTATTTATAAAACCCTAACAACAATAAGAAACACTTATCAAACGAAAAAAATGAAACCAACGTAAAGAAATAAAGGAAAAATACATCATCGACAAAACCCTAAATCTATTATATATAAGAAAATATGGAGGTTGCACCTAGGATTTTAGGAAACCGACATACACTTATGGATCACAAATACATTTATTAGAGCCCATCAAAATTATAATAGGGCTGTAATATTGAGAAGACGAAAAAAACAACATCACGTAATGAAGAAACCAAGCCCATATTCAAAATCTTGTTATAAAATAAGATAATCATATATGGGCTATGGGTTAGATGAATAGGCTCGAAATTAAACAAAAAAATAAACAGATCAGATTAATGGTATATTACAAGAGTATTTTCCAATAAATAAATTACCTTTTTTTGTTTATTAGGCGATGACATGGATATATAATTATATCGTTATTAATGGTAATATAGACAAACCAAATCTTAAATTGATTATGGAGACGACACGTAGGATTTGAGATTTCGTATTTATAAGTATAGATCACTCGTCGCTACAATACAAAATACTTAAATACTACTCCAGGTAACTTCGTCTCTACTATCAAATATACCCAATGCCTTAGAACTGATTTCAAATAAACAGGCCCGTTAAGAGTGTATTAAGGCCACTATTTCTAAATTCTGGCCCAACTACAATCCTCTTTTCTTTTTTCACGTTAAAGCCTGAAAATATTTTGTGTACTCCGTTGGTCCGTTCTGAAAATAAACTCACATGGAGTAAAGAATCTTTATTATGTTTATCGAAAATAGACTAAAATAATTAGTGATTGTTACTAAATGTAATATTCCTTCCGTTTTAAATTATAAGATATTTTAGAGATTTTTTTCCTTCAAAATATAAGATGTTTTTACAATCTTATATATTTTGTAATTTTGTTGAATGTTGTGTGACTACAGATTTTTTTTTAATATTATAAAATATTTTGACAATTCTATGTATTTTGTAATTTTATTGAATATCGTGTAACTACAAACATTTTGTAATCTTTTTTACGATTGATAAAATTATTTTTATTATATATAATAATAATATTTTTTTTTATATAAAAAAAAATTATTAATCTCTACGCTTTTTAGCCAAACATCTTAATTTTAAAACCGAGAGAATAATTACCACACAAATCTGGTACTACCTACAACACGTTTATGAGAAAATATATTTATTCCCATTACAAATCCATGTGCGTCATGCATGCGTAATCATTGAGTTTCTCTACTAACCTTTTTAGGCTTTAGTGTTATGTTTTTATGGATGCGTGAATTCTATGGCGTTATTTTATTTGATTTGTAATTATTACCTTTGTGCTTGGACCTAATGAGTGATACTGTATTAGTTAGGTGATGAGGAAGAAAAAACATCACTATTAAGCAAATGTCCTACCAACCAAGGATGGATAATATTGTTATTAATTATTGTTTTTCATTTTTTCAATATTAGGTGTCTAATCTGTCCCTCTTTAATTCCAACGTAACGTTAGTGTTTTTTTTTTTTTTGTTTTTTTTTTTGTTAATGGTTATTCCATCTTTTCATTTATCAAGTATATTACCAATGTAACTGGTCTTATCATTTTATTCAACAATAGTTTCCACTTGAAAAACCTTTGTTTAGGTGATTATGAGATAACAGAGTTTTAATTACCATCTCCTTGCGTTTCCTTCTCTAAATTTACTTATTTTTTTTTATCCCATATATCGTGTTATATATTAATTTATGAAACTCGTAAGAATATAAGCTGTTACCATTTAAAACGTTTATAGAATTACAATATAAATATTTTTTTTAAATACAAGTTATATTTTTAGTTATAGGATTCAATTTGACATTCAAAACATACAAGTTATAGTCTTTGTATATATATATATATCTATTATATAAAGACATACAACACAAACACAGACACACAGAGCTTTATTCCATTACCTAAAATCCGAACTTTAAAGTCTATTTCACACAAAACTGAGTTTGACGTATGTATTACCAAGAGTACACGTGTGCTTTCATCATAATTCTACATGATTTTCTGTAGAATAATGTCATAATCTTTTACGCCAGTTTCCATTGTTTCGATAAGGTCCATACTCCATAGGGACGTTGAAAAATTTATTTCGTTTTTTCCCACTCATGATAGTTTTTTTAATAAAGTTTTTCCACTCGTAGTTTGTTCACCAACCTTTTGATTACAAAGAGTCGTATACAAAAGCGAAACCCATAGACCGTCATTTTTCTATGTCGACCCTGTTATATTGATATATAATCTTTGAATTAAAATATATAACTTCAATACAAATACTTTGTATCGAGTCCTCAAAACTTACCCTAGTTAAAAAAATCCTTCTTAAATTTCAAACGTATATTTTCCCAGTTTATTCCTCTGATCTTCTCCAACAAAATTAGTTCCCATCAAATTTTGAAAGAAACAAACAGAAATATAAATTAAAATCACCTTTTTTGTTGCTGTTGTGATAAGATTAACATATGTATATTAATGATTTACTTTTTATTTTCAATTGTAAAGGATTTTCTTTGTTTTTGTTATATTTTTTATAAGAATATATCATTAAATTTTTTTTTTTTTATAAACAATGGGAGTTCCGAGCATTTGATTCATAATGTTTTCGGTATCCGGAGTCAGTTTTTAGATATTCCGAATTTAAAAAATAACCCTCCGTACCAAAGAGAGTTTGAATCCGGAGTAAAAAGAAATCAACCCCTTGTATTACCACTAGGCCACCACACATTTGATAGAATATATCATGTTAAGACTTTGAAAAAACCATTATTGATAGTTAATTAGTTTGTAGATATCTACATGAAATTCATATTAAAAAGCTAATTTTGAATTTAATATTATAGTCTTATGTATATTCAACGATATATTTGAAAAGATCAAATGTACCAAATCAATTGTCATGATCTTGTTTGGTATTGACTCAAACCATATAAATTGTTGTTACGATCGACTTTGGATTTGTTTTTTTATCCCGCTTAAGATATTTATTAGTTTTTGTATGTAAGATATGATATTGGGAAGTTTAAAAAAAAGAAAAGATATTGGGCATGTAACAAAAGAAATGAGATTGGGTAAAATTTATCAACATAGCAAAACTGGTTGGTTTTATTAGTTCGATTTAACTTCACATATAGTTGATAGTAACTCAATACTCCGAAAAAAATGTTTGGAGTATAAAGTAGTGATAATTTTTTATATAATTGTACTTAAAATAATTATGGATGGGTTACACAGAAATAAATTAAGTAATGAAGGTTTGGTGAAATTAAATAATTAACGTAGCCAAGTGCCAACAACAACACCAAACCCACCAAACATTAAAAAGGTCAAAAAGACGTAAGTCTCTGACCTCTTCCACTCTCTTTAGTCTTTTAGTTTGGTGAGTTCGTACACTTTGCTCTCACACACACTCCTTAAGCCTTTTTTTGGTGTTTTGGATGTGATTAGAAAAGACTTTATGATAACAAATTTTGTTTCCTTAAGACTAGAAAATGTGTTACTTATTTTTTTACAAATAAATCCAATTTATTTTGGTTAGTTGGTTTGCTAAACCAAATAGTGGTAGTCTATTGGTTGAATAATATACTATAAAATTTATTTTTGGTATAGTACGAGTCTTTCCATTACAATTTCGACTATTTGTGGCAATCCGTAAATCGTAAGGACAAGAACATATTTTTTTTATGAACTCTAGAAGATTAACCTGAATTTTGGATTGAGGTTCCTCCGTTAAACAAAGAAAAATAAAATTCTTTTGGTTAGTTCTTACAAAAATACTAATATATTCCATGGCATGAGTGATTGCGTCGTTAAAACTAAACAGCATTGTTCATGAGAGTTTATTTTCTTAATTCTTGTGTTGGAACTACATGATTACGGGGTATCTATAATTCAAAAAGTTGGTAATTATACATAAGAGTCCAAGATCAAGACTCGCAGACAAAAAGATTAATATAATCAAATCTCAATGCATACCTTAAGCTAATTCTTAAATTAACAACTTGTAGCTTATTTATAGTCAAAAACACTACCTAATATTTTGGTACTTTAACTATTATATTACCCCACCTGCGATTTCAATTATTTTACTAAACAATACATTACTCTTTTTTTCCTTTAAATATATTTTTAAAGAAAATATCGTTGCAGTTGTAACTTTCTGAAAATCTTAGATCTAACACTTGTCGATTTATAGTTTGACATGGATTAAAAATGTCAAATTTGATTATGGGACACTAGTTATGATATTTTTTCTTGAAACAAAAATACTATATGTGATTTTACATTTAGAACAAATGTGAATTTTTATGTATCACGGTTAAAAGAAAAAGATAAGTTGCATGCATCATGTGGATGCCAAATCAAGTAAATTAAATAAAAGAAAATGGAATCATACCAAATAATCAACCATACCACAGACAACCTTTTCCCACTCAACAAATCTGATTTGACATTTATCAATCCCTTTGTTTACATTCTTATATTTCTCATGTCAAGATCACACTCTTACTTCTCATACATATATATATATTCACAACATAGACAATTCTATTTGGTAAAAGTGAATCTCAAAATTGAGTAACATAAAGTTATATATATATATATATATATCAAGAGAGAGAGGGAGTGAGAGATAGATAGAGAATGGGCAAGGGAAGAGCACCTTGTTGTGACAAGACCAAAGTGAAGAGAGGTCCATGGAGCCAAGAAGAAGACATGAAACTCATCTCTTTCATTCATAAGTTTGGTCATGAGAATTGGAGATCACTCCCTAAACAAGCTGGTATGTTCTTGCTTTGTGTTACATTTTTTTAAAGAATCTTGATCAAAAAGCAAAAGCCTCTTTAATGGCTTTTTCTCTATGATTCTAAAGGGTTATTGAGATGTGGTAAAAGTTGTCGTCTGAGGTGGATTAACTACCTTAGACCAGATGTGAAACGAGGTAACTTCACTCTAGAGGAAGAAGAAGCAATCATCAAGCTTCACAAGAACTATGGAAACAAGTAAATCATATCACTCTTTGTGTTCTGTATATTTTTGCTTCTTGTACTCATGGTTGATAAAAAAAATGTGACATTTTAAGCTTTGTGACATTTTGATAAGGTGGTCGAAAATCGCTTCTCAACTACCAGGAAGAACAGACAACGAGATCAAGAATGTGTGGCATACTCATCTAAAGAAAAGGCTTGTTCAGAGCTCAAGAATTGATCTTACTTCAGATGAACCGACCTCGCCTTGCTCGAATGATTCTGTTTCTCGCGCGAAAGAAGATTTCGGGAAGGAGGCAGAGGATTCTTTGAACAGAAAGATCACTCAAGAGTCAACTACTTCTGTCTCTTCTGGTGGTTCAAACCATTCAAACCCTGAAGATGATCTAAATATAGGACTCATGTTCGAGTATAGCGAATTTAACGACATTATTCAAGAAGTAGACAAACCGGAACTACTTGAGATCCCTTTTGTATCAGATCCTGATATTTGGAGTTTCTTAGATTCTTCTAACTCGTTTCAACAATCGGTTGCTAATGAGAATAGCTCAGCTTCAAGAGCACAAGAAGAATCTGATGAAGATGAAGTCAAGAAATGGTTCAAGCATCTAGAAACCGAACTCGGGTTAGAAGAAGATGATCATAATCAACAACATAAACAAGGAACACAGAACAATGAAGAATCATCATCATCATCATCATCATCACTATTGAAGACCTACGAGCTCATGATACATTAATGAATCCAAAATTTGATAATACTTATTTTGTATATCAGTATTTAATGGAAAAAGGTAGATAATAGAGAAAAATGTATTTCACTATAGTTAAAAATTTATTGGCATTTTTAGTAGCTTGTAGATATTACAGAGCTGGTCAAAATAAACCAAAACTTGAGACTAACTATCTGAAAGATTTTTTCTTTAATTTCTACAGAATCTTGAAGAACAAATAATTGATGTTTTAGATTTAAAACAAAATTTTGTTATTTTGAAGAAGAATGTTTGGGTAAGGATTAGTTTGATAAGTTACATTATCTAACAACCATGTTAAAAATTGGATAAAACAAACAAGAAGACTAGTTGCTATTGTATGGAAATAGATTCACCAGCTAGTTTTTGTTTGAATAAAAAGTAAAGAACTTTGAATCAACGAATCAAGCAAAGTCCTTTTTCTCCATACCTAACTCCTAAACCTTGTGCCAATCATTTACTGAAAAAGAAGCTAATCTCAAGAATGTTGCATCTATGAATGTTTCCTCAAATTCAATGTTACAGTTTATGTATAAATGTATCAGTTTTGTTTTGTAACTATATTTAATCATATAGTTGTTTTTAAATTCTGTATAATCATAGGTTTATTTTGAAGTTTTATATAAAATATCTGGTTTTTTTTTTTTTTTTTTTTAATTCTGTATAAATATTGGTTTATGTTACAGTTCTGTATAGGTTTGTTTTGCACTTTGTATAAGTATCAGGTTTATTTTTCAATTCTGTATAATTATTGGTTTAATGTTTAATTCTGTATAAATATAGGTTTAGTTTTTAGTTCTGTATAATTATCAGGTGAATTTGCAATTCGGTATAAAATTCGGGTCTATTTGTATTTCTGTATAAAATTCGGGTCTATTTGCAATTCTGTATAATTATACGTCTGTTTTGCATTATTTCCTAAAACCCTAAAGAAGCAAAATTCCCGGTCTTTCTTCTCCGGCCATTTGTCGCAACGAGACGGCGACCGAGAAAGGTATCGACTTGATACAGTTTGACCAGTCGGGTCGGATCAACCAATAACGGGTCGGTTCAATTTTTGCTGCTTCGAGTTTTCACTTCAATTTCGCGGCTCCATCTCTCTCGAGTTTGGTGGTTTTTTTATGATTGATCGAATTCAATGGAAAACTCCGCCGTAGTCCGCCGTGAAGCCAACGGAGACGACGTCGAGGGAGAATCGGAACGAGAAGCCCTCTTTGCACAACTCAAAGTTCTATGCTTGGAGCTACTAAACATATCGCAAAACCCTCAAAAGGATCCGGCGACGATCCCTGCGTTGCTCCACCTCCTCCGCCGTGCTCCTCCGTCATCTCTCCAGTCCTTTTTCCAGTAAATATCCGAACATCTCCGCTTTTGCTTTCGACATTTGATGAACTTAAGTGATAACTGTTTTTGTCTTATGTGCTTGTTTCAGCTACACTTTGTTCCCTTTGCTTCTTCTGTTAGACGCTGCAGTAGCTTGTAGAAGTCAAGGGAACAATCAGCCGGAGGGATTTACGAAAACACCTTATAGAGTTAGTGATAAAGTAGCAGAAGGTGTAATCAATTGTCTTGAGGAACTTCTTAAGAAATGCCACATTGGATCCATAGATCAGGTGAAGTTCGGTTTTAGAGTTCTCACTTACCTTTTTATGGAAGTATGTTTACCTTAGCTTAGTTATGGAAATTGTATGTTGGGAATTCCTCCTACAGATGGTTGTAATTATGAAGAAGTTAACTAGTGGTGCTATTTTAACACCATCTGAGACTTCTGAAGAGTTTCGTGAAGGGATCGTTAAATGTTTTCGGGCGATGATCTCTGGTCTGCTTCCATGCTCTGATGATTCTTGCTCGTGTAAGCGCACTGTTGGCTGGCCTCAACTGTCAGATAGAAGAGATTATCAAACTCGAGTTTCAGAGTCTTTCAAGTATGATAAAGAAGCTCGAGAATGCTTGCTTGCATTTCTTCAGTCTCAGTCTGCTTTGGCTGCTGTGGGTCATTGGATTTCCATTCTTCTCAAAGTAACATTACCCTTTTCTCCTTATGCTTCCTTTTTTCTTACATGTGGAGTCATGTAGTTGCATAAATTTCTAAAGTAAATCAATTTTGAACACTGCACCTAGGTGGCTGATGCTGAGGCTGCTCGAGGACATCGAGGAAGTGCAAACCTTCGCGTCGAAGCCTTTTTGGCCTTACGCGTACTTGTGGCTAAGGTAGCTATAACACTATGGTTACATGTTTTAACGCATTTCGTTTCTTGAAATGGAAATCGTTCGGGGGAAAATATATTTTGGACCATTGACACGTTTTGGTCCTAATAGGTATATTATTTTTATTGTAGGTTGGTACTGCAGATGTGTTGGCGTTTTTTCTACCTGGTGTTGTTAGCCAAATTGCCAAAGTGTTGCATGTTTCGAGAGCAATGATAAGTGGAGCTGCAGGAAGTGTTGACGCATTAGACCAAGCAATTAGAGGTTTAGCCGAGATTCTTATGATAGTTCTGCAGGATGAGGCTAACTCATCGGCCCTCGACATTTCTGATGATGATTCTACGTCTCAGAAGCATGAATCTGCACACTCGATTTTGGATGAGCTTCGTTCCTTGACTACAAAATCTCAAGGGCAGAGTGATGAGCTGACAGAAACTACAAGCCAAGAGATTGTTAAAACCATCAATGTACACGAAAAATCCAATCAGAATCTGAGTCGTGACTCCTTCCATGTTGAACGTACGAAGGAATGGTTAGAGAGCACTACATCTCACGTGAATAAGCTGTTGTGTGGGACATTTCCTCACGTATGTTTTTTTCTTTCTCATGTGCTCTGTTCATCACTTCTATCTCAAATACTTTTGGAGCTGTTTTGTCTGAGTGGTGAATCTTACTGGTTTCAGATTCTTATTCACCCAGCCAGCAAAGTAAGATTGGGATTTCTAGCAGCAATACGTGGATTGCTAACTAAGAGCCCACGCTCGTTGAAGGGAGCCAGATTAGTGATGTTGGTAAGTTCATAACTAACAAAAACAAATGATCTTAGATATTTCCATGAGATGGATTTTGCCGCTGGATAAATTACTTATTATGATGCAGGAATGTGTATGTACTCTGGTTGTTGATGACTCTGATGAAGTTTCTGTAGCAGCCCAGGAATTTCTCGATCATTTATTCTCTGAATGTACAAAATATCACGTAGAGAGTGATATAATCAAGATCTTTAGCAGGTATTGTTCTCTTTGCTATTACATCGTTTCTTTCCTTTCAAGTTCAGTATTCAGGTCTCTTACATATACGTTTGTTTTAAATTTATTTCCGTGGCTTGTTGATGGCAACAGACTGCTAGAGAGGCTTCCAAAAGTCGTTTTGGGGAATGAGGAATTGCCTGCACTTTCAGTGGTGAAGCAGTTACTTGTAGTCACTTATTACTCAGGTCCTCGGTTTTTGGCGGACCATCTTCAATCTCCCGTATGTATTCTTTCTTGACACGCTCATAGGTTTGGTTACTTCTATCTTCTATCAGCAAAAATCCAGTTCCAAAAACCAAACATGATCTAATAATGGATTGCGATATATGATTGGTGCTTCTTGGCATTCTTTTATGTAGATAACAGCTAGCAGATTCCTGGATATATTTGCCCTTTGTCTGAGTCATAATTCAGCATTTACTGGCTCTCTTGAAAAACTCATCACAGAAAGGCCTTCGTCATCGAAAGGTTACCTCCCTTCTATCACAGAATTAAAAGTGGGTTTTCGGAAGCCCGGTTACAACCACACTGTTCCAAATATCGCTGAATCAGATCAAGAAAAATTGGAGTTATCGTCGACCACCAGCTATATGTTACCTCGTATGCCTCCTTGGTTCTCTTATGTTGGTAGTCAGAAGCTCTACGAGATGCTCGCTGGAATCCTTAGACTTGTGGGCTTATCCTTAATGACAGGTCATTTCGAGTTCCCTTGAAACCACTTTCAGCAATTATTCTGCAGTTAACTTATAGCGGAGTTAGTTACTGATAGTAAATGATGTCTTTGTGTTTGTTAGGATCTGAAAACAACGGGAATTTAGCAGTCATCCTGGATATTCCTCTGGGATTTTTTCGTAAATTGGTGTCGGAAGTTCGTGTAAAGGAGTATAACGGAGAAGACTGGCAATCATGGTGTAATCAAATGGGTTCAGGACAGTTAGTTCGCCAGGCAGCAACTGCTGCTTGTATCTTGAATGAGATGATTTTTGGTCTATCAGATCAAGCAACTGATGCTCTCTCAAGACTGCTTAGGAAGTCAGGAAAGGGAAGAGACAAACTTTCCTGGGAAATCTCATGGAACAAACGTGCAAAAGCTCATCTGATTGACTGTGTTGGTAAAATCTTGCACGAATATCAATCTTCTGAAGTGTGGGATCTCCCTGTAGACCAAAAGACGATTTCTGGGCAGACTGATTCCGATGTTCAACATATTAGGCTGCATTTCTTAAGGGACACTGCAATGCTACACCAAGTTATACTAGAAGGAGTAGGTGTGTTTTCCTTGTGCCTTGGGAAAGATTTTGCTTCAAGTGGATTTCTTCACTCTTCACTTTACCTTCTGCTGGAGAGTCTTACTTGCTCGAGCTTCCAAGTTAGAAATGCTTCGGACTCTGTCTTACGTCTTCTAGCTGCCACCTCTGGCCATCCGACAGTGAGAACTTATGATACTGTAATTGGATTCAAGCACATCACAATACATTTTGTTTTAATGAAAATCTTGCACTTCTTTTTGTTTGTTTGTTTGCAGGTAGGACAACTGGTTGTAACAAATGCGGATTATGTTATCGACTCTATTTGTCGCCAGCTACGCCACCTGGATCTTAATCCTCAGGTCCCAAATGTTCTTGCTGCTATGCTTTCTTATATCGGAGTTGCACATGAAATATTGCCTTTGTTGGAGGAACCGGTAGGGCTTTTTGCAGCGAACCATTTTTCTTTATCGAAATATTGCCTTTGTGGGATCTTAATCACCATATCTTCGTTAAGAACTTTTGTTTTATCCTTTGGGGGAATCTGCAGATGCGATTGGTTTCCCAGGAACTAGAAATTGTTGGTAGACAACAACATCCAAATCTAACTTTACCCTTCTTGAAGGTAGATTCAATCTTTCAATTTTTCTTCTTCTACAGTCTCTTAGAATCACTAGTTTTATTGGTCTAAGAAACAGCATAACCTTTTTTGGTGCTTCTGGTAGGCTGTTGCTGAGATTGTCAAAGCATCAAAGAACGAGTCTTGTCTATTACCAGACCGAGCCAAGTCATATAGTGACCATGTTAAGACCAAAGCATGTGATGCGATAACATCGAGGCAAGAGAGAGGTTCAGATTCTGACAATTCAGTTAACGACGAAGAAGAATGGGAAAATACACTGCTTGAACTGAATCGTTCTAAACTATACAGACGCATAGTTGGATCGATTGCCTCTTCATGTTTAATTGCTGCCACGCCTCTCCTTGCATCATCAAATCAAGTCTCATGCTTGGTTTCCCTTGATATAGTTGAGGTAAATTCTCCGTTATATTAGTTTTTTCTTGAGCTCTGTCCAGTACATTTCCGCAACTGAACTAAATCCGTAACTTTCCAATCATACAGGAAGGTGTAGTGGCACTGGCTAAAGTTGAGGAAGCTTATCGAGCTGAGACTGAAACCAAAGAAACAATAGAAGAAGTCATTGAATTTGCTTCACTCTTTCAGCTTAAAGACTACATGAATAGTACCGACGGTGGAGCAGATGAAAACCGGCTTTTTCCCGCTATCAACAAAATCTGGCCATTATTAGTTGCTTGCATACGAAACAGAAATCCTGTGGTACGATCTCTCTCTTTCTCTTCTGATTTATTTCTACACTTGACGGATTTTAAACCCGCTGCATTTTCCATAGGCTGTGCGGAGATGCTTAACCGTGATAACCCGAGTCATTCAAACATCTAAAGGAGATTTCTTCACTCGTCGTTTCCGCATTGATGGCCCGGAATTCTGGAAGCTTTTAACAACATCTCCGTTCCACATTATGACACCAAAGATCCTCCGGGAAGACAACAAATCAGTTCTCCGGCTTCCTTACAGAACCGTTTCTGTGTCTTCCGACTCTTCTTCTTCCAATGCTGAAGTTTCCAGCTTGAAAGTACAAGCTGCACTTCTTGATATGATTGCCGAGCTTTCCAAAGACAAACGCAGCGCTTCAGCATTAGATGCAGTCTTGAAGAAAGTTGCGGGACTAGTCGTTGGGATCGCGTGCAGCGGTGTAACTGGCTTAAGAGAAGCAGCTTTAAATGCGTTGAGAGGTTTGGCATGCATTGATCCTGATCTCATATGGATTCTCTTAGCCGATGTGTACTACTCTCTCAAGAAGAAGAAAGATTTGCCTCTTCCACCGTCTCTGAAGTTTCCAGAGATCTCTATGGTTTTGCCTTCACCACCAGAAGATTCTCCGGCGAGGTTTCTATATGTTGAGTACGGTGGTCGGAGCTATGGTTTTGAGTTGGAGTTTAGCTCCGTTGAGACCATCTTCAAGAAAATGCAGTCTCTTGTCTTTGTAGACCAAATGCTTTGTTAATAATATGAAAAGAAATTTATTATTGATCTTAATCAAAATTCTGGAGAAGACAAATACATTTGTAACTTTAAGGGGTGCTAAATGGTATTGGGTAAAACAACGGGGTGATATGAGGAATATAAAAATAGTACGGGAGTTTAAATGCAAAATTTTGCCATCGAGACCCGACCCGGTAAGTCTCGGGGCCCAAATAAAAAGGAATATATGAATGTTGCTCCTTCTCCGTTCTATAAATCAGTCGGAAAAATCATGGGAAGCGAACGGAGCTCAAAGGAGAAGAAGAGAAGTAGAGATCAAAGCGATGATTCTTCGTATTCTGGTAATATGTTCTTCTCTCTCTTTGGTTATACTTTCTCTTCCGTTTTCCCGAGAAAATCTGGGGGCAGTGGGAATTTTAATTGGTTTCTTCGCAATCGCTTTGTTGTTTTGGGATTTCAATCTCAAGGCTATTCGTGTTTCGAATTTTGAAATTGTTGTTCGAATCGGATTGAAGCTTGAAACTCGAACTTGTTGATGAATTTGTATGTTGAAATTGTGATTTGTGAATGGACAGACGAAGGGAAAGTTAAGAGGCATCGAGGAACAGAGAAAGATGATGAAAGGAGAAGTAGGAGAAGTGAGAAGAAGGATAAGAAGAAGGGAAAGAAATCTCACAAGCACCACCGATCGAGTTCATGTATGATATTTCTTGATCCATTCCAAATTTTCTGACTTGATGTTTTGCAGCAATAGCATGTGATATAGCCAGAAACTAGTTCAATTTGTTGAGTCCAGGTTAAGTTTGTGGTATATTAAGATTTGATGTCTTTAAGGCTTCATCTTGTTGATTCGATCGGTTACTTTGTTCTTGCTGCTATCTAGTGGTGTGTTCATAGTTCTATGCAAGTAACAAAGCATCAATTTAGCTTTGTTCCAGCTATGTTCTCCAAGAGAGGAAAGAGATTGTAGTGGGAACCTGTTCGTTAGGGGAATTATAGGGAAATTTGTTTTGGTCAGCTAAAAAATGCTGTGTATCTTTCATCACATTGCTCTTCGTTGATGTTTTAAGCATGAGTTGTATCCTGTGTCTTTGCTTATTAGTATGATCTCTTTTTTCTTGCGGTTGTCATGGACAAAGGGTTCTTTCATACTGACATTGTTTTATCTGGTCAGCAAAGAAGTCGAAGGATGATAAGGAAAAAAAGAAACTCGCAGAAGGCGACCACAAGCTAGTGAGCTCTCTCTTACCCTTTTTTTTTATATTACATCTGATAGGATATTGCCTTGGAGACTCTTTACGTGTGGTTTAAATCACAAAAGTCTTGTATGCTCTAATAGTCTAAATGTAATGTCTGACGCATCATCATCTAATTTGAGGTTCTGATATAATGTTTTTCTTCTTTTAGAAAGAGGGGATCCCAGAGCTATCAAGTGAGGACTACTTCTCTAAGAATAAGGAGTTTGCGACATGGCTGAAAGAAAAGAAGCGCACTTACTTTAATGATCTCAAAGCCGAAGCTGCACGGGAATTGTTTTCTCGCTTTGTCAAGGCATGGAACAGAGGGAAGCTCGAGTCCCGATACTACGAGGGAATCTCCACTGCCCCACGAACAGCTCACAACTGGAATATCAAGCAGAAGTGAAAAAGCAAAACCTTCCTCCAATTTGGTTCTACCAGTTACCACTTCTTGCTTGTACATTTTGCAGGTTGATGATACAAGAAGTACCTTCTGGTTTGTGTTACTTAGAGCTCTTGTTGCAGAACTTGTTAGATTCTCTTTGAGAGACATGTTTGTAGTCAGTTTTCAGAGGAAGATAACTTCACATATCCGAGGGCTATTTTAAGGGTTTTTTTACGACGAATAGCCTTGGCTCTAGTAATTTGTGTGCATGAAATTGGATTCTCAAAAAGTAGGATTTGAACATTTCTAAGTGAGTGAAAAAGATAACAGATTCTTAATCGGGTCTCAAAGTCTTAACAAGTTCTAAAAGTTTTACAGAAGCAAGAACCATCAACTTGCAACCAGCCATAAAAACAAAAGAGTTCTGAGAATTAAAATCCAGGTTTGTTGCGCGGCTAAGTGAAAGTTACTCGACTTCAGCCAAGTAATCGTCGATTTCTGCAGGTGTTAGTACCCTGCATATAACATCCTCTTTTCAGACATTGATGGGAATATCAAAGATTCTTGATTCAATTAGTTTGCAGTCTTTGAACATTACCTGAAAACTTTGTCAGCGCTGATTTTGCCAATCTCAATGTTTTTGCTCGAGATTTCTCCCTCGAAACTGTGAAACAGACAAGATCAAAAGACACACAAAGGATGTTAGGTTTTTGTAAATCTCTGAAGTATAGAAAGAAACTACAGTAGAGTTTGGTAAAACATTCTCACCCTTCCTTCAATGTCAATATTGCCGTGTGAATGGCATCATCAAGTTCCATGTCTTCTGTGTACCTGATCAGAGACTATGATGACATGACATGATTCCAATGTCATATACTCATATCAAAAGACAGTATATATTATCACCTCTTTTCAAGAAATGTCTTTGCATTCGAAACATTCTTTCCCATTGCCGAAGCTTTCCATGAGAAATAAGAGCCAGATGGATCCACCTAGTGAAAAAATGATATTCTTAAATAAGAACTAAATCTGTGGGTTTTACTTCAGCCTCTAGCAATAGTCATGGTTATACTTATATATTCTTTAATGTTCCGCATACCTGATACAGTTGTGGACCCTTGTCATCATACCCAGCTACAAGTAGAGAAACTCCAAACGGCCTAACTCCACTAATAACAGGAGAAAGAAACCGAAATCAGAAGCACCATTCAGTAGTCAAGTAAAGTTCATGGATACCAGAGTGCTTCAACAACATTACCTCACGCAAAATCAATATTAAAGCTCAAGTTAGAAAAGGAATGACAGACAATCTAAAGTTTCATTCAATGAGCTAGTATGCGACTCACTTTAAACCTATTGAGCATATGGGAGAAAGTAACCACATAGATTTTGAATAGTACTTACCCTGATTGAGTGAACTCTTGCATCACCGTAGCAGTTTCCCTTACAAGTTGGGTAACAGGTATGGGTTCCTGCAGCAATAAAAAAAAAACCCTTAGAAATTGAATAAACTGAGCTAATGGGGTTATGAATAAGCAAAAACTTATATCAACTGGAATCATCAGTTCGAAATTTCTCCAAACAAGCAAGGATTGAATATTATACATGCATTACTAATTATTCCAAGAAAATTAGATAAAAACAGAGATATTTAAGATTACTTTGTACAATCGGAGATATTGCTCAGCTTGCTTCCTACTCTTTCGCACAAGAACTCGGAAATCAGGACCCATACCACTTCATAGAAAGAAATACAAAAGTTAGCACTAAAATTACGAGGTCCCGAACTAAGGTAAAGATTGCTTTTCATCCACAGCACTAGCAGCTTATGAGAGATACTAAAGTACCCAAATCCAATTTTCAAGTTATAAAACGAAATCCGTTACTAAACAAGAACTACAAATAACTGAGGAGTAAAACCTGTATACAACTCCAATGTTGGGAGTCAAATGCTGAATCTTTTGAACCTGAAATAAACATTACATTAACATTACTTTCATAGTAGTTACATAAACTATACAAACTATGAAAGGAACCACAAGCAGGGATAGAAGTAAAACGAGCTAATTGCTATATAATTTCACAACCACATGAAGAGTTTTAACAACTTACAGACGCTTCATCAACCAGAATAGAGGGAAGTTTCTTTTCTGTTGCAATGACAACTCCATTTGAAGCTGCAGATACATAAAACCAAATTCATGATTATAAAAGAAAAATCTTCCTCTTTTAGAATTTCATCAAGTCATTGAAGAAAAAAAAAAACCTTTGATTCCCAAAGATGTTTGGCCTGATCCAACAGCTGTTAGTGCATGTTCTATCTGAACCAACTTCCCTGAAGGGCTAATTTCATAACCACAAAACACAAATTAACCCTCCAAAAGAAACAGATCCAAATGCTCGAAAAAGAGATGCATTTGTATGACAAAAAAGTTCAAACCTGAACGTAGTGAGAGAAAACGAGTACTGACTATCCCCCATAGCTGCACCAAATGAAGCTGAAAATTCTGTAAAAAAAAAAATTGCAAAATTGAATAATCTTCTAAAGAAAATTTATAGGAAAAAAGATAACAATCCGATTTAAGAACTGTAAAGGAATCAAATCAAGCTCAATGATCAAGCCCTAGGTTCAAAATCGGAAACACAAATTGACAAATTTAGATTCAACAAAAGAAACCCATCAAATCAAAGCTAACATATGTAATAGCTTACCTTTGATATATGAATCAAACGACGAAATTGACGAAAGGAGAGAGATGAATCAAGTGAAGAAATAAAGCTTTAGGTTTCTTGCAGGAAAGGTTGCACTGAGAGTCTTCGAGATTTAAAACGGCGACGTTTACTAAAGGTCTCGATTTAAAAAAAAAAAAAAAACTGTACAAACTTATTGAAAAATTACAGAACACTCTAATATTTATATCTAATTATCAGTTTGGACCACAATATTATTTACTTGATTCTTCCCTCCGCATTAGCGCCGGAGTTTCCGACACAAGGTGGTAAGATTCCACATTTCTCGCTATTTCTTTCTGCGATTCGGAAATTGAACTGAAGAAGTATCTGAATACGCGTACTAATCTCACTGCTTGTGTTATTGAGACAAAATCGTTGTTGATTCTTGGTGAAATTTTGCTCCTTTATTTATTCTCCGGTTTATACAATCTTGTGCTGTCTCTCGATTTACGACATTGGAATGCATTCAACGGGGAAGAGAAATGTGTTACTCGCTATTAGATTACTGGTTACTAGTTCTAGCTTAGTGAGAAAAACAGGTTTCAGAAATATCTTATCTGCTACTGTGACCACCAACTGTTCGACGTTATGCCTGAACGAAGCTGAAGAATACAATGACGGTTCTGAGCCATCTGTTGTATCCTCTGGTAGATTGAATCATGAAGACAAAGTAAATCGTGTTGGAGAAAAAGAGAAAGTGAGACAGATTAGTTCATTGGAAGTTCTACGAAAATGGGGTTGTAATGATGATGAAATATCAAAACTTTTTACTCGTAGGCCGACTCTGCAGAGAGCCAATGTTGTTCAGCTAGAGTTTAAGTTAAGCCTTCTTACTCCACTGGGAATCACATCATCAGACCTTGTCAAGATTGTGAATTGTCGTCCGAGGTTCCTTAGTCGACGTATTCACCTTGTTCTTGACGAAAGGATCAACTATTTCATGGAGTTTTTGGGGTCGAAAGAGTTGGTGCGTAAAGTCATTATCCGGAATCCTTCACTCATGTTGTATGACCTCAATGAAAAGATCAAACCTGTGATGGAGTTCTACAAAGGGCTGGGATTTAGCCAAGAGGATCTTGTCGCAATGTTTGTATCACGACCCACACTGATTCCAAGAACAAGCTTTAACAAGGAGAAGTTTGAGTACATTCAGAAAACAGGGGTCACCAAAGACTCCAAGATGTTCAAATACGTTGCAGCCACCATCGGGGTTTCGAGGATGGAGACAATCAAAGAGAAAGTTGCAAACTTGGAAAAGTTCGGGTTCTCAGAAGAAGAGATTTGGAATCTGTGTGGAAAATGTCCAATCATACTCACTTTGTCAGTTGAAAAAGTTCAGAGAAACATGACTTTCGTCATTGCCTCGATGAAACTTCCAGCTCATTCCGTGCTTAAGTACCCTTTCTTGCTTCTCTTCAACCTCGAGACTCGTCTAAGACCCCGCGTGGAACTCGTGAAGAGAGTCTTCGAAATGGGACTAAAGGCGCTAGTAGAAGAAGTGAACATTGCCACAACGCTAAGGATGAGCGAAAAACGGTTCTTGAAGGTTTATGTAATGTGTCATCCACAAGATGTTGCAGCTGAGTTGATGGAAGTTTACGAGAAAGCGAAGAGTATGAAACGTTTGGCTGAGGAATCCAAGAAGTATGTTCGTAAAGGATTCCCCTTTTGAATCTATTTTTGATCAATCATTCTTCCATTTTCATTTATCCTTATTTGTTCATTAAAGATGTAACATTGTCTATCTTTTGGGTTTTGGTGACATTGCGTTTTACTAGTTTTCTTTACTGGTTTCTTTTTTTAGGTTTTGTTCAGATTAGTTAAACCGAATTAGTTTGTAATCAAGTTAAAATAAAATCAAGTATATACTATTAAATATTTCAGTAGTCATTTATAAGTTTTTTTTTTTTTAATCAAATGAATTTAAACGTTGGGGTTAATTTCCTACTTTCGTAAGGAATACAGAATTAACAAACTAACTTAACTATAGTTGATCTCTCTCTATCTAACTCGTACTATATAATGAATTCAATGGGTGGTTTAACGTGTAACCTCTTTTCTCCTTCTTTTTGATAGACAAAAAAAAAAAAAAAAAAAACAAGAAAACGCAAGTGTGTAGCCTTCTTGCCTCTGATAGTTCGATCTCCCATCGTCGTTTTCTCAGGTACATCATCATCGTGTGTAGTTTGTTCGTCACTTCATTTGGGTTCGTTCTTCATATCCACTAGGGTTTCACTTTTACGCTCGATTGGGTGGATCAACTTCGTTTTAGTAGAGCCTATGTGTTCATTCCAAATCTCAAAAAAGTTAAGATAATCAACTATCTCAAAGTTGAGCCATGTCCGTACGAAAACTTCTTCTTCCATTTTGAATGGAATAGGTTTTGAATGGGGTGTTATTGGGAATATGATTCTTAGAATTTTTAGATTTTATTGTTATTGGTTTATAAATTCTAATGATTTTAATGATATCCACTGTTATTGATTTATAAATTCTATTAATCCATTGTTATTGGTGTATAAATTCAAACGAAATCTACTCTTATTAAAAAAACTTTGATTTTTAATGATTGTGTAATTCTAGCAAAAACCAGTGTTATTGAAAGTATGATTCTTAACAATTTAAATCATTAAACAAAACTTTCACAATCTTAGTTATTTACATGAAATTCTCAAAATTCTTACAATATAATTATTTGATAGATTTATTGAATACACAAAACTCTTTCCAAACTTACAAATTTCTCTACGAATTTAACAAATCTCTACATTTCAAATTCACAGATTCTATCTTAATTCAACTCGCAGACATAATATCGAACGGTTTTTAGCCTAACCAAAATAATTTTTTTCTTTTCTTTTTTGTAGCCGAACGGTTTTTTTTTTGATGAAACAAAAATCAAATCAATTAATTATGTCTTGGTTCGGTTTGGTTCGGCTCGATTTGTTGGGTAAGGTTATTTTGTCCTCTCAACGCCCTAGTCGTGTCTCTCTTACCTGACCAGTTCGTGGCTGCAGTGACAAGATCACCGGTACTAATTAAAAAACACTTTGCAAAGTTGCAAACTTTTCGTCTTCTACTTAGAGAGAATCAAATCAATCTCACAGAAACAAAATTAAGAATCTTTTCAACATATCTTTCTCTTTGTTGCATTGTATTTGAGGATTGAGGTGAAATGGCCTCGACCCTTTTCTCCAGAAGTTTCTTGGCCGCAAGTCACCGCTTCATTACTCCTTCTCTCTCTTCTCTTCTTCCCCAAAAGACTCTTAATTTCGCCGCTTCTCTTAGTGTAAGTCTTAATCGAATTTGATTCTCGATCTATTCTCAACTGGGTTTTCGTTTGATCCACTGCTTTTGAGCTTCTGGGTCGTTGGGAGTTTCTGGATTAGTTTGTATAGTTTGACAGTAGTTCTGGTGGGATTTGAAGCTTTTAGATTGTGAATTAGGGTTTATAATTGTTGATGAGGTTTGTGTGAATCAAAGTTTCGAAATTTGAGTTTGTAATCGGAGATTAGGAAATGAAATTTCTATGTAAAATTGCTCAGTTTTGTTCTCTGTTTCTTGTGTGTTGTGATGATGATTGCAGAAACGAGCATTCTACTCTCAGGTAGGCTCCGGTTCTACAGTCTATAACTCAACTTCATGGGCTCGTCGAGCCATGGCTTCTACTGGAGTTTGGTCAAAATCCAGCTACTCGACGTCATCTGCATCAACCAATGAACCTGTTGTTTCTGTTGATTGGCTCCATGCTAATCTTAAAGAGCCTGATTTGAAGGTGACTACTACCCTTTTGTGCCAGTTGACTTCTTCAAGACTTTGCCTGCCATACTTTAGACTTACCGGTTTCTATTCGTCTCAGGTTTTGGATGCTTCATGGTACATGCCAGAAGAGCAGAGGAATCCGATCCAAGAATATCAGGTGAGAGAGTTAGAGCAAACAGATTACTCACATTCGTTCTGGATGAGCGCAAATACACTTTATTACTGAAACAAAAGCTTGTAGTAGATTTACTACACTTACTTGATGCTGATGGACTCGTACTTTGTCTTCTCCTACAGGTTGCTCATATTCCTGGTGCCCTCTTCTTTGATTTGGATGGAATATCAGATCGAACAACAAGTGTAAGAATCAAATATCTTTTTCATCCGGGAAAGATGTAACCGTGTTGTTTGTATCTAAGTTCTCGACTTCACATTGCTATCACTTTTTATGAATATGTGAAGCCTTATCGATATCTAGTGTCTTCTTTTTCTGCCATTTTCAAGATATATATACAGCATACTGTAGATTCAGAGAAGATATAGTTATGCCTTTTGTGAGATCAAATGAATAATCTCGACTTTTTGCTGTTAACTCATGTTATTTTGAGTTTCCATTTTGTGGGCCTATTGTACCTTTAACATCTTGCTTATTAGTTTCTGTGCGCTATAACATCTAAAATATTGTATGGTATTTCAATTACTTGTAACAGTTGCCACATATGTTGCCATCTGAGGAAGCTTTTGCTGCTGGATGTTCTGCTCTTGGAATCGATAACAAAGATGGTGTGGTTGTTTATGATGGAAAGGGCATCTTTAGTGCAGCCCGTGTATGGTGGTGAGTTATGGCTCTCGTTTGTTTCTGAATCCTTTTGCTTTATTTAGTGTCTTTTCTTCAGGTACTGGTGAAATTGATGTGTACTCCTTTATTTTCTTACCTTTAAATAGGATGTTTAGAGTTTTTGGACATGACAAAGTTTGGGTGCTCGATGGAGGTCTACCGAGATGGCGTGCTTCAGGTTATGATGTTGAATCTAGTGCATCAGGTGATGCTATTTTGAAAGCCAGTGCCGCAAGTGAGGCTATAGAGAAAATCTATCAAGGACAAATGGCAAGTCACGTTTTCGTGAACTAGTTTATTTCGTCTTTCTGTAGATTTCTGGTGAGACTGTAGTAATGAAGATATGTTTTTTCTCGCCATATCAATTTTTTTTTCTCTCGTGGCTGCACAGGTCAGTCCAATAACCTTTCAGACGAAGTTCCAGCCACATCTAGTGTGGAAACTTGATCAGGTTGGCCTTTCCTGAATGGTTTTGTCTTCAATTTGACGTTTTATGATTTAATTCTTTCTTCAAGCATTGTCTGTTGAACCACAAATTCGAATCTTCATAAGAGAAATGTCAATTGTGAAATATCAGTTCTGCTATAGTTCAGTATCTTGATAGATTTTTGTCTGTACCTGGTTTTTGAGGTCATGACTCTCTTTGATCAATTCACAGGTCAAGAACAACATGGAGGATCCGACTTATCAACACGTAGACGCTCGTTCCAAAGCCAGGTACTATGATTTGCAAAGTTATCACTTGTTACGCCTGATGAAATGCCTTCCCTAGGCTTGCTTCATAATAAGTTGATACTCATTGTTTCGTTTTGATATAGTAGATTGACGCCTTTTTCACAGGTTTGATGGTACCGCTCCAGAACCCCGTAAGGGAATAAGAAGCGGTCATATCCCTGGAAGCAAGTGTGTCCCTTTCCCTCAGGTAACCTTGAAAGGGTTCTTATCACAAATTCCAGAGAATTTGTTTCCTTCTCTCACTTCCTGTCCTTAGAGTTGATGTGAGAAATTTCGTCTTTCTGCAGATGTTTGATTCTTCTCAAACACTGTTACCGGCAGAAGAGCTGAAGAAACGATTTGAACAAGAAGGTAAACTATTTCATCTCCACTTAAGAAATGAGTTGCACAGTTTTATTTACATAAAAGCAGTCTTAAGATCTCAGGGCTTTTTGGTGCAGACATCTCACTAGACAAGCCGATCATGGCCTCCTGTGGGACTGGCGTAACAGCTTGTATCCTGGCAATGGTAAGTTACTAACTTCATCCATCAGGTTTATTTGAGATTATATACAAACAGAGAGGAGACTGACTTAGTTGCTTGCTCGGTTAGGGGCTTCACCGGCTAGGGAAAACCGATGTGCCAATCTATGATGGGTCGTGGACTGAATGGGCATCAGAACCAGACTTGCCCATGGAAGGTGATGAATCATCCTCATGAAAAAACTAAGGGAAAGACTTAGCAACAAGATTACAAAGGCATATATAATTATGATGTTTGAACTTGAGGAAATGGCTTGAGAAGTAATCAAAATCCAATTGCTAGCTTTTAAAGTTTGCCTCGAGGATTGTATCTATAGAACATGGATTTTTCTTTGGATTCATCTTCTCTCAGATGAGGAAAGTTTATTTTCTCTGGAATAAAATGAACAAACAGAAAAGTGTTTATGATTCTAAAACAAAGATCTTGAAACAACGACGAACAAGTATATATTTTAGCAAATTGTTTATGAATTCGTTTAGAGTCGTAAGACTATCGTGCCAGGGAGAGAATTTACTTTCTATGATATTTAGTTCCTAATTAAGTAAGTAACCAAAATTGTTTTTATGTAGCCAAATAATAGATATTATGAGATTTTTTTTTCTAATTTCAAAACGATTTAAGGGACAGTAAATGGTAGTATTGGCTGTTAAAGTTGATCAATTCTATACCTAATTTGGTCGAATCAACAAAATCTTGATATTTTTTTGACTTATTAGAAAGTTGGCATCTGTTTTGGCTCAAAACGGATAGTTCGGTATTAAAATGACAGTTTTCCCGATAGCCACTAGATTTAGATTATATGATTAGGTATTTAGATATAGTTTCTCTTTATTTTTTTTGGGTTATCTATGCCAATTACCATTACAATTAACCTAGAGATAATTCAACCTACAATATAGTATTTACGATCATACATCAATCTCTTAACTTTACTAAAAAACTTTGGTTTTCTAAATCTGTCTTCGGAAACATATTCCTTGTATGGACTAAAGAAAGACATTCAAATTAAATCACTATCAAAGAATATAGGTCTACTATTTTGGGCGTATCTGCGGAGCTAATCAACCGCCAGAGATGCTGCCTTTGAGGTCCGACACCACGACAAAGCAATTTCGAGCTGTTAGGATCAAATCGTATTCTGGAAAGGACGAGGGGGTAGTGGCGGAGAAAGAAAACCGGTGGAAGCGAGATGTTCATTCAAGTTTCATCAGAAACAAGAAAATAGCACGTATACAAGTAAAGTGCGCAAAAAAAATTATAGAGGTTGATTAGCTTTACTTGTCTTTTGTAGTGTCTTCTAACTACATAATGGTGTTTCTGACTGAAGCTTACAAATGCTCTTTATTTACGTAGAGGATGGTACTGCTTGGTTACGTTTTGGTTCAAAATTATTCGATTTTATCAAATTGGGCACTCTTGAAAATAACTCACTCTAGACTTCTTCATTCTTTAAGTGATAAGATCGTGCTTATCAAAAGAAGAAGATGAACATATTGAAGACAGAGAGTGAGGAAGAAGAGTGAAGAAGAAGAGTGAGATAGAGAGAAGAATAAGGAAAGTAGAAGAGAGAGATTATCTGAATAATACTTTTCATTTGATAAATACACTCGTTCATAGTTCAATTGTAACAAAAACGACATAGTTTGAGAATTATTTAGATAATAGTAGACCCTCCTTCTCATCTAGAGGCTTCACTTCTTTCTTCTTTGTCGACACTTAGCCACATTTAACAAGATTTCCCCGCAATTCCTTCTTCCACACCGGCTCCTCTGCCTTTAGTTATTTTTCCCCTTTTCATGAAAGCAACTGGAACTCTCAACCTATAATTAAGGTTCACAAAGATAATACGTAAATTGCTCTTAACGATTCAAGTCAACATTTCATTAAGAGACGACATAGCAATAAAAGAGCATGAAAACCTAACAGAGACAAGTTTTTTCAGTACTAATAAAGAGTTCATACATTACATAAAGAGAAAGAGTTCATAAAGTATTTGAGTAAAACCAAAATATATTATTGCTTATACCTTGAGTTGGAGATAGAGTTGGACGAGGACGACGAAAGCCATGTCCGAGATGTCGACCTCCTTCTATCATAGATTCGTTACCATCAGTATATGATTTCCAGTACCAAGTTAAGCTTGCTCGACAAAACATAGTGTCACAAATTTCGCCTTTGTCTTCCACCGCTAATAACATTTAAAGGCTTTGCTCTCTCAGTCCAACAATCGAGTCGACAAAGTCACTGTCAGACGAAATAATTTTCGTGTTTGATAACAAACCACTTATCAGAATCACTAGCTTTCCTAACAAATGATAGTCTTGGACCATAACAACTATCAATATTGTGTATTTTTTATGCACGAAATCCACAATATCACTGGAGAAATCATCATCTGAGGTTACTATTAAAATAACCGAACAGGGTTCATGATCCATTACGTGAAACCGTATCTTTCTAATTGGCGTCACTGCAATTATGAAGTAATTAAGTGTGGACTGTAGAGTGGAGTGAAGCAATATATATTTTTCTCTCAATTGTGAAAACAACTAAGATGTGTGTTTTTTTCCCGATATTGGCAACTGTACACAATTTCTCATCAACATTTTTTTGCAAATTTTATTTGCTATTTTCCCTAATCTTAAGTAATACTCCCTCCATTTCTAAATAATTGATATTCTAGAACAAAAATTCTAAAAGATTAATTTTTTACATTTTCTATGTAATTTTTATGAAGTAATGATGATGAATTGTGAATTTCAAGGATAGTAATTGATTTTGTTGAATTACTATTGTCTAAGAGTTATAGAAAATTGTCCACAAAAAAATGCATTTCTTGACAAAATTAATATGTTTTCTTAATATGTGTGAAAATTCTAGAAATTAATTTTTATAGAAACAGAGGGAGTACTACTTCTTAGAGTGCAATTCATTTAATTGATTTATCCACGTTCTCAGTTTTTGTTAACATCATTTGAAAAATAGTTATTTACATTTCACTATCTGAATTTAATTCACTAAAACCAAAAAATATACTCCATTCTTTCCACAAAATAAGACATTTTAGAGGTTTTACACATATTAAGAAAACCAATTAATATTTTCAGATAAATGTATTGGTTTCTAGAGTAGACAGTTTCAAAATCTTTCAAGTATTTGAATTTTCTTTATGAAAATTATAAACTATTATCACTAAATGATAAAAATGTAAAAAAACATTAAAAAAACCTATCTTTATGATACAATTTTTTTTTGTAGAAAAAATTTCTTTATAGAATGAAGGGAGTATATGATTTTATTTGTATAAAACTTTTGAATGTATACACAATTTACGAATCGGAGCAACAATTTTTGTTCTTGCTTTAGGCATTTCTAACTCGAGAGTTGTTAGTTAGTGATACAGTATACTTATATGTATGAGTAGGCCTAGTGACTAATCACTTGTCAATGCATCACACAATCACTTGTCAATGCATCACACAATGTATTCATTATACTTCCAAATATGATTGTTGACTGAGGCATATTAATCATATAATGATTCCCTTAATGAAATCATTATATGGTGACGAAACTCCAGAAGATACCGGTGCGACTGTTCAAGTCGCCGACCAGTGATTTCTTGTTTGGATGAGGAACTAGCAACGACGATTTCTCGTGCGCATCCTTCACCTTTCCGCCCAATGACAAGAGCGAACACTGCAGTAAATTATTGATAGCTTGTGAAAAGTGAAAACTTTTTGCATCCATGAAGACAAAAACATATTAGTACGCGTAAAATGACTCACTAGCTCGTTATGTCCAATACTGGTGGTCAAGTTTTGAATCAAGGACATGCTCTTTGAACCACTTGAAAATTTCAAGATCGCTCTGTTTCTTCTCTTCCATCCTCGTCACTATTCGACCAACCTAACATTTGGATTCCAACAGAATGAAGGATTATCGCGTTTCAGTGTTGTACACGAAACGACACAATAGCCTTTTGAAATGCAAACCTGTTTAAGATAGTCATCCAAAAAGATTATCGCATGATCATCTTGTCCAGTGTTGAGTTTGAAAACACGAACAACTTTATCCCTTGGTAAACACTGCACCAAATCCAAATTGACCATTACTCTAGGAAGCTTAATAAAGATGATAAAAAGGGGAAATTTTGATACAACCCAAAATAAGAACATTCCATCCACAGGTAAAGATACCAACAACATAAGTAGCAGAACTAAAGGTGAGAAACTACAATACAAAAGAGAGCAAATGATACAGTTTTGCAGGTTCTAAAACTCATCAGAAAAAAAAAAAACCTTAAAGACACAATACAAAGATTTATAACTTGATTAGTTCCAAAGTTTTCATTTCTCAAAGAAAAACATGTTTTACCTCTAGTCGGAGGTCTCTTGCTGAAGTGAAGTGAGAGTACAAGTATATATATTTTACAATAACAGAACAACAGCAAGTGACCGCGTGGCCTAATGGATAAGGCGCTCGCCTCCGGAGCGGGAGATTGTGGGTTCGAGTCCCACCGTGGTCGTTTATTCCCTTTTTTTACATTATTAATTGTTTCTTTATTTCTTAAACATACTTTTAAGACATTATTACAAGACTACAAAAGAACCCTTAAAAGCACATGTTTTACAGTGTATATATATATATAAAACAGAGGATCTAGCCGGTGCCAGTAACACCAAGATCCTGCTTCTTGTCTTCTTTACCAGCACCAAACACAGGTCCACCCAAACCAGCAGCATCAGAGACCTTGTCTTGAAGCTTATCAACTTCAATCCCACCTTCGTCTTCCTTTGACCTTACATCAAGCTTCGTCTTGTTCTGTCCTCCTTCCACCGACTCGTAAGTCGTCGCTGTTCTTGATCCCATCGGCTCTGCTCCTTGTGCTCCCGACATTGTTACCGATCTTACATCTTTCCCTCTTTGTCCTCACCAAAACATATTTATACACACTCAAGCCATGTTCTTGAAAATTCACCACCTGGCCAAGAAGAAGCTACACGTGGCAAGTCTTGACCCATCTTTGTTGCTCACGTGTCCTTTGATACTTATCTTGTGTTGGATTTACGTTTCTTGATGTATTCTCGAACATTCTTCATAAAGAACCGTCTAATGACTGGTACTTCACACTGAGGAGGAGGCTCTTCTTCGTTCTTGGACTCAGTTGTTATTGATGTTCCATGCAAGTCCAGTGCTTTCATTGTGATGGTGGCATTGAGCTCAGGCGATTCAGTGACATTGTTGCAACCACGAAGATACAGATACTTAAGCTGAGTCAGTTTTCTTACCGTTGTAGGAAGGTTCATAAGCTTGTCGCAGCCAGACATATTGAGGTAACGAAGCTTTGAGTTTTCTCCTACCGTTGAAGGCACTGTTTCTATACCTGTTCTGTTCAGATTCAACCATTGTATGTTTGTTCCAACTTCTGGGAATGATGTTACGTTCGGACAGTCTGCGAGTCCGAGATAGGTCAAAGACTTGAGGTTCTTGATGTTGTCTGGGAGATTCATGAGTTTCTTGCAGCCAGAGAGGCGTAGCTCTTTGAGACGAGTGAGTCTTTCGATTAATTCTGGTACTTGTTTGATAATTGTCTCGTTCAATAGCAACTTCTCGATGTTTTCTGAGATAAATGGAAACTCTTTTAAGCTATAGCATCCGTCTAGATGGAGAAACCTGAGGGACTTTAAGTCGATGTTGTTTGGAAGGCTCTTTAGTTTCTTGCAGTTGCTTAGTTTTAAGTGGACTAGCTTGTTGAGTTGTCTAAGAGAAGAGTCTGGAATCTCCACCAAGTTGTCACAATAAGAGAGTTTTAGAGACTCGAGATTAGTCGCCTTCGAAAGATCTGGAAACTCGGTAAGATGCTTGCAGCTTGTGAGGTTTAGGCTCCGTAGATTTGAAAGATCTTGCTGCATTAGAGAAGAAGAACGTTATTAGCAAGATTCATTCACATGAGAGTATACTGCATTGAAAATGGTACCTGAGTTCCATTCCAAACGGTTTCTATTGAGCTGTGAGAGAGGTTGAGTTCAACTAGAAAGCTAGTACAAAACCGAGATGGTAACGTTTTCAGATTATAAGCATCCCAACGAAGATATCGCAGTTTCGGGAGGTAGTCAAGACCATCTAACATCCTTGTCCTGCTCTCTCCATTGCTAGAATTGGTATAAAAGTTAAGCAGTTTGAGATTTGGCATCTTCTCAAAGATTCGAGGGGATAAGCTAAGCTCATTTGTTTTCGACATGTCGAGAAATATGCTTTCCACTTCAATTGCTTCGTCTCCCTAGAGATGAAAAAGTCGCATTCAAATGTCAAAATGCAAGAATGATGAGATAAGACTGAGGTTAATAAAGATTCTTAGCTTACCATATTGGTGGAGAATATGTGATCGATATCCTCGAAATCCCACAACATTAAACGTTTCCATGGCTTCTCATCGTTTCCTTTACATATAATATCCTCGGCCATGTCCTGAAGCAAGTCATGAACCCATAACCGTTTTGTTTTTGACAGGCTAATCATACACTTCTCCATCAAAGCTTCAATGCTCGGTCTGGTGCGTAACGGTCTATGCCTGGAACACACGAAAAACAGGTCTAGTACTTTTCTAACTCTGTCCATATTTACTCCGTTGAAACAAAGCGCAATGTAAAGAAAGATCTTCTTTTCTAGATCACTCAATGCCTCATAACTTACTCTTAACGCCTTAAACAGAGAATCATCACTATTATTTCTCAGTAAATCCAGTTTGTCTTCCCAATATTCCAATTCTCGGCGATATAGAGATCCACCAACGACTTGAATGGCTAATGGAAGACCACCAAGCTGCTCCACAATAGCGATCGAGAGCTCTCTATACTCTTCAAGTGGTCGAGGCTGCTTAAAAGCATGCTTACTAAAGAGCTGAAGTGCTTGAGTAGTCCTCAGAGGCTCAACTTTGTAGATATGTTCTTTATCGACATCGTGCAGGTCAAGCACACGCCTGTCTCGAGTGGTTATAACAATTCTACTTCCTGGTCCAAACCACTCTGGTTTTCCAGCCAATTCTTCTAGCTGTTGTATGTCGTCAACATCATCGAGGACAAGAAGAACCTTTTTACCGCGTAATCGGTCCTTCATCACATCGGAATCTCTGTTCCATGTGTTCATGTCTTTCTTGCGAAAGATTTCCGACAAGATCTTCTCGCGTAAATTCGATGGACCGTTCCGTTTAAACTCTCTTTTCACATTCTCTAGTAAGCAAGAACCATCAAACTCGCTCATGAAGCTTTTGTAGACATATTTTGCAATGGTGGTTTTACCTATACCTCCCATTCCCCAAATTCCGATCATTCGGACATCGTCAAGATCTTCTTTGCTCATCAAAGGATATATACTTCTCATGTGTGTACTCATTCCGACCAGTCCACCAGCATCACTCGAAGAAACCGGCGAGAATAATCTTTCTGAAAGATCTTGAACAAGCTCCTCGATAAGCTTCGACTCCTCGTTCCTGCATCAAAATTCAAAAACATACCTCACAGTTCTCAAATTATAAGATACATAATCTTTTCCCGGTGTACAGGCGAGAATAACAGTTGATAATACCACGTTTAAGGCCTACGAATTTGCTTACCAGTTTCTGGAATCCCAACCAGAGATCAATCCAACTTTAGCCATCGCTTTTCTCCATGACTCCACAGTCTCAATATCAGGTCTCTTTTCATGTTCAGCAAATGCCTTAGCGAAATTACCAGACTGTTTCTTCACATGTGAAGGATCAACACCGAAGAAAACAGGGATCAATTCGATTTGTTTCTTCTCTACGCACTTGGTAATATGCACAAGCTCTTGTAAACACCATCGAGAAGTTGCGTAATTCTCCGAGAGCACAACGACGGCGAATCTCGAGTTTTCGATTGCTTCCAAGAGCGCATGGTTGATGAAATCTCCTCTTTGAAGCTCTGTATCGTCACGGAAAGTATGGATTCCGTTGTCGGTGAGAGCTTTGTAGAGATGGCTGAGGAATCCTTTACGAACATCTGTTCCTCTGAAACTGAGGAACACATCGTACTTCCACAATTGTCGGGACGAAGATGAGGTTTGTGTCGGCGCCGGAGGAGAAGTAGACTGAAGATTCTGAGTTGGTTTTTGGCTTCGATGAAAGCGAATGAGACTTCGTAGTCCCAACAAGAAGACGACAATAAGGAAGAAAACAACCATAGCCATACGAAGAAGAAGAAGAAGATAAAATTGTCGTTCTTGAGATTCACATTTCACAAAACTCATAAAGCCAACAGTTCAATTCTCAGTGTGGGGTCCACGCGGCGTTTCTTGTTCCGGCTAGTTGACATTTAGCCCACACGATTAATTATTATTGGACAGTTAAAACGTTTAATTTATGCTGATTTAGGCTTAAACCTGATACGTTAGCTTTGTAATAATCCTTGTTTTAAAACGCAAACTGATTCAAGTAAAACTTGTGTGTTAAGACCTGAGATTACTAGTAGCCATATTCTGTATACTTCGTATAACAATTACAGTTAGAAGATATTTGATGTTACAAGATCAAGTAATTCTTCACCAAACAATAAGGTTTTTGTGTTTTGAGTGAGCCAACAAAAACAGAGCACCTGCAGAGCAACATGAAAAGGACAAAGATGAGCTGTACCGTACAAAAGGGATACCTTTGAACAAATCGTTTTAATATTTTGGGAAGAGAGACAGTTAGGCATCATGTTAGAGAGGTTGCATTAGGTTAAGATAGATCTATAAAAGCAAATCTCAATGTAATCGAAAGATAAGATAAGCAAAAAAAAAAAAAAAAAAAAATTGTCCTCCAGATACTTGTTTAGTTGCTTGCTAGAAAAAAATCAGGACATTTCTAGCAAGTCAACGAAATTCGACATCCTTTATCCTTCCCAATCATAAAAATTTAGATGCTTACATATACTTGTTTAAAGATATACCATTGTTTACATGTGAACCAAATTTCACCATAGGCAAAATCACATTTGGAAATTGAGAACTAGGAAGCACTTACTTTTCTATATTGGCAGGAGATGGCTCGGGGATCAAAGCCTCCATAAAAGGCTCAGTTAAACTTTGCTATCTTTGCATAGTATACACCTGATAAAACTTTACTATCTTTGCATGGGAAATTCTTTGTTGGGGTCCCATATTAGTGGTTTTTACAGTTTCAGATTTGTTAGTAGAATCAGCATTATGTTTCACCTTTGACTAGTGTGCTTACAAATAGTTTCTTATTTTTGTCTGTGTTTGTTTTTGTTTCACTTCCTTTGCAGTAGTTCTGTCTAAAACTTCCCTACTTCTATCCCCACTGTGTTTCTACTGAGTCGTTTTCTATGTCTGTTTACATATTTAAATAACATATGCTTCAATATTACTAGATCATTAAGAATGAAGATCTTGAAGAGTTGAAGGAGCTTGGTTCTGGTACTTTTGGAACGGTGTATCATGGGAAATGGAGAGGATCAGATGTCGCTATCAAGAGAATAAAGAAGAGTTGCTTTGCTGGGCGGTCATCAGAGCAAGAGAGATTGGTATGTTGTTTGCAGATTCATGTTTAATGCATTTTTCATTTCGTCATGCCTAAATTTCATTGCACATATGTTGATTTGTCACACTACTCTGGTTGATGTATAACTGATTTTCTGCAGACTGGTGAATTTTGGGGGGAAGCTGAAATTCTTTCAAAGCTTCATCACCCGAATGTGGTAGCATTTTATGGTGTTGTAAAAGACGGGCCTGGGGGGACATTGGCGACTGTTACAGAGTACATGGTTGATGGTTCTCTGAGGCATGTTCTGGTCCGGAAGGACAGGTAAAGCTGCTATTAGGTTTCTGATTAGAGTTTGATGGGTTCCAGAGTTCATTTAATTTATGAACTCTTCTCTTCTATTTACATGATCAGGCATCTTGATCGTCGTAAGAGACTAATCATTGCCATGGATGCTGCATTTGGAATGGAATATTTACATTCCAAAAACACTGTTCACTTCGATTTGAAATGTGACAATTTACTTGTGAACTTGAAAGATCCTTCTCGCCCAATCTGCAAGGTAACACGATTTGTTCGACCCTATCAGTAGAAAATTCAGTTTAATATGATGTTAGAACAAATCAGATTAATATCCACATGCTTATGTACCTCAGGTTGGTGACTTTGGTTTGTCGAAAATCAAGAGAAGTACATTGGTCTCTGGTGGTGTACGTAGAACCTTACCATGGATGGCACCAGAGCTTCTAAATGGGAGCAGCACTAAAGTTTCAGAAAAGGTAAACCGTTCATGATATAATTCCCAGTGAATGTCCAATAGCTACTTTAATTTCTAGAATAATGAATCCTCTGCACGAGTTGTCTATCTTCCCGTTTTAAGAAAATCAGAGATGGATCTTATGTTATTGCATGACATCTTAGTATAGATGTTGACTGAGAATGAAAACAAACTGCAGGACCTGATACGGAGTTAAACCAACCATATTCTACTTCTTTTCTCACAGGTTGATGTCTTCTCTTTCGGTATTGTTCTGTGGGAGATTCTGACAGGTGAGGAACCATATGCGAATATGCACTATGGGGCCATAATAGGTGCGTGCAAGTAACTCCACGGTCTATAGTGTTTCTGGCTGTTGATTATTTCATGTTTGTTGAGAACGTTGGTGGTTTGAAATTTAAGAGGATGATGACTTGACTGTGAAATTGCAGGTGGGATAGTGAACAACACACTGAGGCCAACCATACCTGGCTTTTGTGATGATGAGTGGAGAACACTAATGGAGCAATGTTGGGCGCCAAACCCAGTCGTTAGACCATCTTTCACAGAGATAGCTGGCCGCTTACGAGTGATGTCCTCAGCAGCGACTTCGACCCAATCCAAGCCACCAGCTCACAGGGCTTCCAAATGAAAACTTTTCTTTCTATTATGTGCAGTAATATGTCGATTACAAATGCTTAAGAGAGTCCAATTCTTTATAGTTTTTAGTTTCCACTTTTAAAACTAGTGTTTGAGGGCCTTTCTCCTTTCCCTTTCTTTTCTTTATAAAAAAGAAGAAAAAATTGAAAATTTTATTTCAGTTGGTCGAAAATTGTTGTCTCATGTCTTTCCTTTTTTTTTTTTTTTTTTTTTAATGTTCACTGCAGATATAAGTAACCAAAGCTGGTGACTTTACTGATAATGGGAACTTACACCACTAGTATATTATTAAAAAATCATCAAATACAAACAAAAACAGAATTTTTGTGTCATTTGTGTAAATAAATATATACTCTTAATACAAATAAAAAATAATGTAAATATCTAATACATAAATACATTCTTCATATCTATCCTTTTTTTTTTCGGTCATAGTCGTCGTATAGTATAAATATGTGAACTAAAGAATTTGAGGATATAATATGATTTGTAAAACGAAGGAGAAACATATTGTTGATCTAAAGCGATACTATTCTCTGCTTTTTTTCTGTCTATATAAAATATATAACGTTGCTGTTTAACCGTTCTTCTTCTGCAGATTGTTGATGCTGAGTATGGTGAACCATTTCTGAAGCCTCTCTCTTATCTACTGATGAAGCTCTCGGTATTGAGTGGCGTCGCCAGAAAAGAATGGAGAAGCGAAGGCTAGATAGACTTAAAAGATCTTGTAGAAATCATAATAGAATGAGGAAATGGCCACAAAAGTTGAGGGACTCAGATTTAAATACGGTATACACCTCAAGCTGTCTCTCTTTGATGATGCCTATTTAACATAACACTGCCTGCTGCTTAACTGTTATTCCTTTACAAATTTATAAATGACAAATGGTATCAGAGCACCAGGCAGTGCAGTGAGAGTCAAGGAAAATCACCAGAAAATGTGGAGATTATCAGTCTTGATAATCTGAGGCCAAGCATCTGCGAAGGGAAGAGGAAGATAAGGATCTAATTATAACAAGAATCTGATTATGAAAAAGGATTAAAGATAGCCTGAAATCGCTTACCAATTTCATAGAAGAAATCTGATGAGATCGTTTCCAACTTGAATCTTTACTTGAGTTTTGTGTGTGTTTCTTTCTTTGGTATTGCCTCGAGTGTTTGCTTCTTTTACGTGCAAGATAAAGACAAACATAAGATCACTACAAAATGGATCCTACTTTGAGAAGGTTTGAGATTGACAAGTTTGATGGAAAAGAGAATTTCAGGTTATGAAAGTACAAGTTTCTTGGTCAGTTGGAGATTCAAGGTCTTGCATCTTGTGTTACAAGTTTCCACTTTTAATGCTCAATAGTGTTTGGGGACTCTTTTCTCGTTTCCCTTCTTTTCTTTATCAAAAAACAAGAAAAAAATGAAAATTTTATTTCTGTTGGTCGAAAATTATTGTCTCACGTCTTCCCCTTTTAAAATGGTTTTTTTTTTAAATGTTCACTGCATATACAAGTAACCAAAGCTGGAGACTTTATTGATAATGGGAACTTACACCAGTAGTATATTATTAGAAAATCATCAAATACAAACAAAAACAGAATTTTTGTGTCATTTGTGTAAATAAATATTCACTCTTAACTCTTAAGACAAATAAAAAATAATGTAAATATCTAATACATAAACACATTCTTCATATCTATCTTTTTTTTTTTTTTTTTGGGTCATAGTTGATGTATAATATAAGTACTAGGTTTTGATCCATGCCAAACATTGAATTAAATAATTATATATTAATATGACATAAAGGATGTGAACTAGAAAATTTGAGGATATAATACTAGGTTTCTAATATATGGAGTATGTGAACTAAAGAATTTGTGGATATAATATGATTTGTAAAACGAAGGAGAAACATATTGTTGGAATCGATTGTTATATGTTACCTGCATGTTTTCGCTTGGGCAAGATTTTTCATTTTATGTGCATTAAAAAATAAATTTGTTACATAATTAATGGAGTACAAAAATAAACTCGGTGAAATTACTAGTGTATTCTTAATAATAACAGAAAGATCTTTAAAAAACATGATATTGCAAGTTTAAACATAATATTCTTAATTTTTAAATTAATTTAGGTTTGGAATTTTTCTTGTTTTCTGGGTTAAGTTCAAAATTTGATATGTTTTGTTTACTGTATACATTTGATAAATCCATTTAAACCGTATTTCAATATGGTTTGGTTTTAATGTTAGATGTATCCTAATTTAAAATGCCTAAGATACGTTTCAAATTTAAAGGGAATATTAAGTAACTGAACAATACAATTAGCACCTTCAAAGATGAAGATTCTCTTTAGGGATCTCAAAGAAGCAAGTACTGGTCATTTCTTTTTAGAACTTTGTATTAATTTATTAATGCCAAGACTATAAAGCATAAACACAAATCCACTATTCATAATTTTGGTTCCTAAAAATAGTTAACGAAAAGTTAAGAAAAAAAACATAACTTTATCAATAACATATGATTCACGTAGTTTTCTTCTTTTTTATCTATCATGGAAACCATTCTCTTTATTCTTACTATTATCCTATCATTTTTATAACTCCAGTTTCAACCCTAAACTTTTGGAGAAATTTTCCTCCAAATGCGTCTCTCTTTCGGAATAACAATTGAGTCCCAAATCCTAACTTTCACCAATCAAACATGGTTTCCAACTGCTCATTCTTTATATAGGAAATCATCAAGTTTTCACTTCAAATGTTTGACCTCTCTCTACTCCTCTTCACCTTACAAAAACACACTCCCTCCACACTAAATTGATTTCCTATTCTTTTATCATTGCAGTTAACATGTGTTGCGAATGTCGCTTTTGATTTGTAACCGTGGACGAACTTTGTTACAGAAATTTAACTCCTCTTGTTTATACGTCTGCTACATAGGATCAGCTATTACTTTCATGTGATTTTTTTGGTGTCTTTCGCTTAGCTGGACTATTTGCTTTTAAAGCAAATAACAACCTTCCCCGCTAGCTTTTTATTCTCGTATCTGGAAGATAGATCGAATTGATTAAAACACTAATCAAATAGATGAGACATTATTCTTTTAAAGCAAACAATTGATTAAAACACTAATCAAATAGATGAGACATTATTCAAGAAAACAAAAGTTTTTAATGCTTGCTTTCATCTTGGTTTTCGAAACATTCAGAGAAAGAAGTTTCGAAAGAAAGTAAAAAGAAAGAATGAAGGAGGGCCACGCTGATACCTGTAAATAGTTTAAAACTCACTTGGAACCCCCCCAATGGCACCAGAATCAATGGCGCCTCAATACATTTTTAACTATCACAATATATATTTCTTGCATGACCACATCATATAAACTAAAGACTTTATTGACCAAAAAGAAAAAAGACTATATAGTTTTAAGTCACAAGATCTTGAATATTTTTATGGCAAAAAAACCAAAAAAATGCTTCGTAAACTCCGTAGGGCATGTGGATCATGCCTTCTTTTGTGATGGACTTAAGGACTCCGTAGTAGTGAGAAACACTATAAATAATAGTTTCAACAATAGTCATTAAAAGAATCAAAAATCCTAATCGAAAATCCTAATATGTAGTTACCTCCTTAGTCAAGTAATTCCCGCCATGCTTCTACGAAACATGTGCTAATTTATATGAAAATAAAACATGTGCTAATATTTTTACTATGTCCCTCGATTCTTTGTACATTTCCTCAATGAGGATTACAATTCCGTTTTTTCCAATTAATGAAAATGCAAGATGTTAAAAAAAAGAGTCGCAAACCTAAAAACTTAATAAAGCTTTCACAAATCAAACTAATCATTAAAGAAACGGACCAACCTTATTGAAACTCCAGAAGAACATGGGTTGAAAACACCTACAAAACCAAAAATCCAAAAAACAATATCAAAATAAACTTGGATACCTAATCTCCGAAGTTCGTCCATCGTGTGTTAGGTACCTTGGAGCAGAAGCAATCTACTCTTACCATGAGTTCCTCAAGAAACTCGACAAAGGTATTGATAATGTTCATGCCATTGATTACTGGAGGCCACCCGCAGATAAATCTTAATCAAAAGAAATCCACTTACTTTTGATTTCATAGCCGTGCCATTCTATTAAACACAACATGCAAGGAATACTTTTTGACACCATTGCAAAACGTTTCTTTGTAATCAGAATCACTCATGATCTAGGTCATGAATTTCGATGCTCTTCTCTTTCGTTGTTTTTTTTATCAATTACGTTTCATCTTTTTTTTTTACCCCCTCTCCGCTCTATAGCTTGGAAAATCATTCCTTCTTTAATCATCTACGTCCATGTTTGGTAATAATTTTTTATCATTTATATCTAAATTTAGGTGTCATTTTTAATGTTCATGATCGTTCACATATATTTGATCTTTTTACGTTATTGGTCTTTTAATCTGGTTTTTTAATCAATCATGATAAAAAAATTTGTCTCGCAAGTTTTTATATTCCTCAATCGAGGTATGCAAGAGCTTAAAATAAAGGAAAATGCTATGTTTTGTCTTCAAAGTTTTGGTCGATTTCTAGAAACTTGAAAATGTTTTGTTTGATTGTGGAAATTTAGATAAGAATACAAAATTTATAGGAAAAAAACAAATAATGTAATGTAAATTGAAATTTATATAATATAAGGAAAAGATTTTACAATTGTAATGGTATGCTTGGTCGAATACCAATTGTTTTCTTCTGCATATAAAACATAAACTAAACAAATTAGTACTTATAACACAGTCAATTCATCCTAAACAATATTTAAAAACCTAACGATTAATCAAACTAAAAAATTAGTCAAATTGATTAATAACGTGAGAAACATCCGTAATCTTTTTCTTCATTCAAAAGAAAACATAATTTGAGTCTTCCGCATCTCTTGTGCGGCCATTTGACCTCAATATTGCTTTTTTGGAAGATTTTAAGTCGAGTATTGGGTCTTAAGTTTATTATACCCAATGTTTGTGTTTTACCAGTCCATTGAAGTCGAGGATTATCCGCTTTGCCAATTTAGAGTGACGAATTCTTAGGAGATTCTTATCAAGATCTCGAGGTTATCCTAGACACAATAACATATATAGCTTTGACCATTGGATTGTGGATGATAGACCATTGGTGATTCTTGTTTTTGTGTCTTCTCGTTCTTATTCTTCTTCTCATCATCTCTACTTTTTTCCTTCTCATACTTTACTACTGCCACTTTCTTCACTACTTCGTACATTTGTCTTTTTCCCCAAACAATTTTGTTCCAAATATTAATACAAAACCAATAATCAATTAATCAAAACTGATTGAAAATAATATTTGTACCAAATAATCACCAATGTTATTGTTTGATGAAGTGCCTATACATCCATATAAAAACGATAATTCTATACATTTCCATTTTATAATTTTAGCAAGTGATTAGCTCATGACACGAGCATGAAAAATTGAGCACATGTATGTTTGTAAAATGTATTGTTGTAAATACGATATTAAATTTATTGTTGTGAATACGATATTACTTTTTCATAATCAAAAAAATATTATAAATTATTAGAAACATATTAGAAAATTATTCTTTTTGGAAATTAAAAAAAAAGAAACCCTAAGAGAGGAGATCATAGGAGAGGCTTAATCCTAATAGACTAAACAAAACTGTGATTCAATTTAACTCTGCTATAACAAAATTTGGGTCGTATATGCAGCGTTTGATTAATTTTGGCGTGTGTTGCCATTCTCATGTCGCGCTTCCACTTGTCATGTAATTTTGTACAATTATTTAAATGAGTTTTGCAATATATTATATATACTCAAAAAACAAATTTTTGAAAAAATCTTTTTTTGCAAAGTAAAAGAAAATAAACCCTAAGAGAGCATAATCCCAATATATATAAAACAATAATATTATTTACATACATATATACCAAATTAAAATTTCTGTAAATATTCCTAAGTTTATACATACTAATGCTAATAGACTTATAAATCGTACTTAAATAACCGATCAAACACAAAATAAAACTGCAATTCAAAATTCGATAATATTTTGATTATATATAGTTTTATATCGATAATATTTTATGAGTGAAAAAATCTTCATGATCACGATAAAGTTATATTAGGATTTAGTATATTATAATAAGTTCAACGGAATTCGCCGTTCATCTTTATCATAAACCATCTATTATTATTTAAACTCAATGATTATGAAGAAATAATCCATTTTAATTATCAACGTTATCTCAATATTCTCATTAAATCATACATTATAAAATCGAAAATTACCATTTATTTCTTTTCCTTTATCTAGCAATTTTGTAAATATTACCTTTTCTAATTATAAAGTTGACTTTTCCTTTGTATATGTAAATTTTTATTAAACAAATAAATCATAATGGAAAACATATAACACAGCATAATCATTTAATATTTTGATAAATTATGGAGATATCAATTAGGGTTTAATGAACATAGGCTACAATAAATTTTTGGGCCAAACCAATTATTTTCGATGAACAAAATATGGCTCACGAAAATTTGATGGCAAAGAATGTAATTTTGAAATTTATTAAAGGTGTTTTCTGCAGATCAACTCTTAAACTCACTCTGGAGTCGACACGTAGGAAAAGTGACTTCGTATTTATAAATATAATAATAATAATAATAATATAATATAATATATATATATATATAGATATTATCTACTTGGTTTAATCAATTTCGGTTTAGTTACTGGATTTAAGCTCTGTGACCACATCGTGACTTTATATGCAAGGTTTTTAGCTTTTGCCGTAACTGTCTATAGTAGATTAGGGTTTTTGTTTCCAGCCAAGTAGAGACTAGAGAGGGAATACGGTTTTGTTGTATTGGCACTATGGGTTGTCAGAGAATATGTGATTTGCCAGACGATTTGCTATTGCGGATCTTGCTCCTCGTCCCGACAAAAGATGCAGTGGCTACTGAGATATTGTCTAAACGATGGCGTAACGTCTGGAAGATTTCCTAAACTCACCTTCAAAGACGACCAAGGAGGCAGTGAGAGCTTTGGGTTGTTTATTGAAAAGTCAATGCAACTCCATAAAGCACCGAAACTAATAAGCCGGTTGTCGAACTCGGTCCACAATGTCTTGTTGACTTAGATGTCAGAAAGTGGGTTCAGAAAGCAGTGAACCTCGGTGTAATCATCTTTGATTTCAAGATCCTCTGGACAACAAAGCTCACAAGCTTCCCCATGAGCCTTTACACATGCAACACACTCGTTTCTTTAACTCTATCCAATAACATTCTCGTCGATGTTTCTTTCCCGGCTAGCTTACCATCTCTCTTGTATCTGGGTCTTTTCTTCGTTATGTACAAAGACCAAGACTCTCTTGCTAGGCTTTTATCAAGTTCCCCTGTTCTCAACCGACTTATGGTTAAACGACAAGATCGGGATGACAACTTGACCAACTTTACTGTCAAAGTACCTTCATTGAAATTATTAGATTACACGACTAGTTGGCGCTGGCAAGAACAAGAGAAAGAGCAAGACGAAGGGGAAGGGGAAGAGCAAGATGAAGAGGATGAGGATGAGGAAGAGCAAGAGGAATATCACATTGGGTCGTTGGTGGTAGAGTCCCCCGCATTAGTAGATTTAAGTATTACTGATGATTGGGGAGACTATTGTAGTTTGATAGAGAATATGCCTTGCCTTGATGAGGTATACATCGGCCATGTTCCTAACCATGAAGCAAAGTTTCTGACATGTCTCTCTTCTGCCAGACATCTGTGCTTGTCTTTATCCGAATCAATGGTAGTTGCCAATTGGTTTTGAGTTGGAAGTTTATAATCTAACATTTACATATCTCCTTTGAAACCTTGTTCCTTGCTAGGTCGACTAATTTTTTTTTTTTTTTTTTAATTGCAGGTTGCTTGTTGTAGCGCCATTAAGTTCTCTTGGCTCATAGATTTATTCTTTATTTCAAACATTCCACGAGATTGGTTGGAAGCACTTATTTTTTTGCTTCAAAACTCTCCTAAACTGAAATTTATTACGATCGACACTGAGGTAACTGCCTCATCCCTTAAAATATGCACATCAAGTCTTGATGAATTTAAATAATAAAGTAAATGTAATGGTATTAGGAATGTCTCCCATCTTCCTGGAACCAGCCAAGTACTATTCCCCAATGCTTATCGTCTCATCTAGAGATTGTTAGGTGGAGAGAGTACGAAGGAAAAGAAGGTGAGAAACAACTACTGACATACATTCTCGCTAACTCAAAACGTTTAAAGACAGTGGAGATCTCCCTCAGAGCAGCAACCTGCAATCTTAAGGAGTTAGAATCTATGCCTAGGATTTCAACGTCATCTCGGCTTCTATACTCTACCCCTCAAACCGATTGGATGTTTCCTATGACAATGTACTAGATTATGTTTAGAATTATCATTATTAAGTTATTTTTTTCCACATGGACTCTTTATTGCTTAATGGTGTTTCCCTTTGTTCATCACTGTCTCTCTCTTGTCTAGAGTAGCTGTGGTCTACTAAATGTTGTAGCCATTGTTAAGAAGAGATTAGTGATATACATACGATAAGTTGCTTTAGTCACTACACTGTATCTTTCACTCAAATACTTTTTTAAACCAATGTAGTGCCTAAGTTCCACTAGTATATGATTATAAAGTTTGCAACTTAATTTAACTAGAGGAAAAATAGGCTTTGCTTTCGAGATACTCCTTGATAACTTACCCTAATAATAATGTTGCAATACCATCGAAATACAAACAGAAACAAAGTAAAAAATTCGACTGTGAATGTTCTATATATAAGATTCTAAACCAATGATGAGTGAAACAAGTAGTATCACCTGCAAAATCCAAAGCTCTTTTAAGATGAACATTCACTCTCGAAGATATTGGGAGCAATTTGCCTCTAAGGACTATCCTTTTTGGTTAATGGAGAAGAGTAAAGGCTTCTAGCTTCTGTGGAGTTGCGCAGGACGTAAAATCAACGGGCTGATAGCTCACTCGATCCTTGTGAGGCAAATATTCCTCCTGAAAAGTTTTTAATCAATCCAAGGAAGAGCAATTTATGTCAAACACTTACATGCTGAGATTAGGAAAGTTTACATTATTTGGTGTTATCAATATATTAATAATGTTAATCATTATATATATATATATATATGTATTTATTTGGTGTTACCAATATGTTAATAATGTTAATCACTATATATACATGTATAAAGAGTCTCGTAAAAATCAGGTTTTTGTTTCCAAATTAGCATTATGGGTTTGTTAAGTCTTCTTGATCCAGAAACCCAAGGTTGTATGTGATTTGCCAGACGATTTGCTATTGCGGATCTTGCTCCTCGTCCGGACAAAAGATGCAGCGGCCACTGAGATCTTGTCTAAACGATGGCGCCACGTCTGGAAGATGCTTCCTAAACTCACCTTCAAAGACCACCAAGGGAGCGAGAGCTTTGGGCGGTTTATTGACAAGTCATTGCAACTCCATAAAGCACCAAAACTAATAGGTCTGGTTGTCGAACTCGGTCCACAATGTCCTGTTGACGTAGATGTCAGAAAGTGGGTTAAGATAGCAGTTAACCAAGTGTGTGCGAGTTAGATTTCAATATCCTCTGGAAAACAAAGGTCCCAAACTTCCCAAAGAGCCTTTACACATGCGACACGCTCGTTTCTTTAACTCTATCGTTTCCAACTTGAATCTTTACTTGAGTTTTGTGTGTGTTTTTTTCTTTGGTACTGCCTCAAGTGTTTGCTTCTTTTACGTGCAAGATAAAGACAAACATAAGATCACTACAAAATGGATCCTACTTTGAGAAGATTTGAGATTGACAAATTTGATGGAAAAGAGGATTTCAGGTTATGAAAGTACAAGTTTCTTGGTCAGTTGGAGATTCAAGGTCTTGCATCTTGTGTTACAAGTTTCCACTTTAAATGCTCAATAGTGTTTGGGGACTCTTTTCTCGTTTCCCTTCTTTTCTTTATCAAAAAACAAGAAAAAAATGAAAATTTTATTTCAGTTGGTCGAAAATTATTGTCTCATGTCTTTCCCTTTTAAAATGGTTTTTTTTTTTAAATGTTCACTACAGATACAAGTAACCAAAGCTGGAGACTTTATTGATAACTACAGATATAATTTACTTGTGAACTTGAAAGACCCTTCTCGCCCAATCTGCAAGGTAACATGATTTGTTCGACCCTTTTAGTAGAAAATTCAGTTTAATATGATGTTAGAACAAATCAGATTAATATCATGCTTATGTACCTCAGGTTGGTGACTTTGGTTTGTCGAAAATCAAGAGAAATACATTGGTCTCTGGTGGAGTACGTGGAACCTTACCATGGATGGCACCAGAGCTTCTAAATGAAAGCAGCACTAAAGTTTCAGAAAAGGTAAACGTTCATGATATAATTCCCAGTGAATGTCCAATAGCTACTTTAATTTCTAGAATAATGAATCCTCTGCACGAGTTGTCTATCTTCCCGTTTTAAGAAAATCAGAGATGGATCTTATGTTATTGCATGACATCTTAGTATAGATGTTGACTGAGAATGAAAACAAACTACAGGACATGATACGGAGTTAAACCAACCATATTCTACTTCTTTTCTCATAGGTTGATGTCTTCTCTTTCGGTATTGTTCTGTGGGAGATTCTGACAGGTGAGGAACCATATGCGAATATGCACTATGGGGCCATAATAGGTGCGTGCATGTAACTCCACGGTTTATAGTGTTTCTGCCTGTTGATTATTTCATGTTTGTTGAGAACGTTGGTGGTTTGAAATTTAAGAGGATGATGACTTGACTGTGAAATTGCAGGTGGGATAGTGAACAACACACTGAGGCCAACCATACCTGGCTTTTGTGATGATGAATGGAGAACACTAATGGAGCAATGTTGGGCACCAAACCCAGTCGTTAGACCATCTTTCACAGAGATAGCTGGCCGCTTACGAGTGATGTCCTCAGCAGCGACTTCGACCAATCCAAGCCACCAGCTCACAGGGCTTCCAAATGAAAACTTTTCTTTCTATTATGTGCAGTAATATGTCGATTACAAATGCTTAAGAGAGTCCAATTCTTTATAGTTTTCAGTTTCCACTTTTAAAACTAGTGTTTGGGGACCCTTTCTCCTTTCCCTTTCTTTTCTTTATAAAAAAACAAGAAAAAAATGAAAATTTTATTTCAGTTGGTCGAAAATTGTCTCATGTCTTTCCCTTTTTTTTTATTGATAGTTTGATTCTCGCGTCTAAGAAATTGGAAACAATAATTACTGAACCATTTCTCATTTAAAAGAGAGAAAGTTAATTAATTAGTTTATATATAGTATATCATTTCAAAATTAGATGTCGAATTAGCTAAAATTAAGGAATCAGCCAGTGCAGTGAGAGTCAAGGAAAATCACCATAAAATGTGGAGATTATCAGTCTTGATAATCTGAGGCCAAGCATCTGCGAAGGGAAGAGGAAGATAAAGATCAAATTATAACAAGAATCTGATTACGAAAAAGGATTAAAGATAGCCTGAAATCGCTTACCAATTTCATAGAAGAAATCTGGTGAGATCATTTCCAACTTGAATCTTTACTTGAGTTTTGTGTGTGTTTCTTTCTTTGGTACCGCCTCAAGTGTTTGCTTCTTTTACGTGCAAGATAAAGACAAACATAAGATCACTACAAAATGGATCTTACTTTGAGAAGATTTTAGATTGACAAGTTTGATGGAAAAGAGGATTTCAGGTTATGAAAGTACAAGTTTCTTGGTCAGTTGGAGATTCAAGGTCTTGCATCGTTGAGATTCTGAATCTTTTTGTTGTATCTCACAGCAGGCTGATCCTGGAAGGAAAGAGAACGATGAGAAGCAGCAGGTTGATGCTGAGACAGAACCAGCGATCTCAAAACTGATGGATGCAGAGAACAAGATGGTACACGAAATCCCTCTTTAAGCTGTCTCTCAAATTGCATGGTTGAGTTTCTGAATCTGTTTCTTGTATCTCGCAGCAAGAGTTATCAAGCTCTGAAAGCAAAGAGAAGCATGAGAAGCTGGAGGATGATGCTGATACAGAAGAAGTGATCTCAAAGCTGAAAGATGCAGAGAGCGAGAGCGAGAGGGTACATAAAATTCATCTCTTAAGCTGTCTCTTGGAATTGCATCGTTGAGATTCTGAATCTTTTTGTTGTATCTCGCAGCAGGCTGATCCTGGAAGGAAAGAGAACGATGAGAAGCAGCAGGTTGATGCTGAGACAGAACCAGCGATCTCAAAACTGATGGATGCAGAGAACAAGATGGTACACGAAATCCCTCTTTAAGCTGTCTCTCAAATTGCATGGTTGAGTTTCTGAATCTGTTTCTTGTATCTCGCAGCAAGAGTTATCAAGCTCTGAAAGCAAAGAGAAGCATGAGAAGCTGGAGGCTGATGCTGATACAGAAGAAGTGATCTCAAAGCTGAAAGATGCAGAGAGCGAGAGGGTACATAAAATTCATCTCTTAAGCTGTTTCTTGGAATTGCATCGTTGAGATTCTGAATCTTTTTGTTGTATCTCGCAGCCAGAGGCAATCAACTGGGAACGGTTGGCACATGTAGTGAAGACTCGTGGGAAGAAGAAGAATAAACCCCGAATCTGCCCATTACGCCGAAGAACATATGTGAGTCGTCCGAAAATGGAAATCATTAATACTCGTCAAGTATAAGGAAGCTCAGGGCGATATTGCCACCATCTCATTGGTATCGAGAGAGCTCTTGTTCATGTCCTTTCAATAACAACACCTTTGCGAATACTTTTTTTTCTACTTGATTCATATCAAACTTAACAACATATATTGCCCTTGAGGAATGTAATTGCTCTGATAATATCTCTTTCCAACATTTCCTTCCATCTTGCAATCTTTTCCCGCCAAGTACCTACACTGTGCTCAATAAATAGTGATATGATGAAGCTAATAAGAAAGCTATGCCACTACTAAACGAAATTGCGACTAAAGAAAAACGATATTTAATGCCAATCAAATGTCTCCATCTAAATGTATACGCAATGACTAGAGACGCCCAGATCTTGGCTTAGTTTCTTCTCTGCCTCTGTCTGAATCTTAGCATTTTTATTTGCTTGAGAGATCCCTCCGTTGTCTCTTGATCTTCATCACATGCATTTTCTCCGACATATGTACTATCATGGACAAGTGTTCCAATTAGCAGAGCAAAGACTGTAGCTCAGCCAAATGCTTCTCCACCTGTCAAAACAAAGCCAAAGTCTCTAGCTCTGCCAGAGGCTTCCCGCTAAACGATGTCGTTGTAAAAAACATCAAGATGGGCTGTAATGAACTCAAGCCCATAGCCACGTCAGCGCTGTCATGGTACAACTTGCTAAATAGAAATTGACGGTCAAGACATGATCAGGTAAAAATTTCAACGGTCAAGATTGAAATTACAAAGTCGGTTTGACACAAACACAATTACCATATACGTAGCGCGTAAAGTTTCCGTTGTATTTTGTTTTCATTGTAACCTCCAATTATTAGTTTCTTTTGTTTCTGGACCTATTCTTTGTAATCAAATGTTTTATGTATGTACAAAATTCACAAATAGTGGAATTAAAATCATGTTTCACAAAAAGGAAATTCCCAAATGTTGGATCAAATAAACAACAATTATGGGCGTAAAAAATCTCTATAAACATAATTAAGACAACAAAAAGAGTATAAATTGTTTGAAACAAGTATAGTTTTATCAACAAATTACTAAAAATATTCGAAATCAATGTAGTCAGAATCATTGCAATTAGCGTTAGTACCACCGTTAGACTTTTTATCACCGGAACTACAACAAACTCCAGCACTACCGTTATTATTCTTCTTTCCGACGTCGGAAACCGCCATTGAATCTTTATCCTTACTCACAAAACAAGTTAAATCCACCGGTTCCGGTACATGCGGCGGCGTCGCGCTCCGGATTAACGCCCAGTTCACGCCTTCGAAGAACGGGTGCTGCTTGATCTCCGTCGCTCCTCGTTTATAAGCGATTCGTTTTTGTGGCTCTTTCACCAATAATCCTTTGATCAGATCTCTTGCCGCCGAGCTCACATGAGGAAGCTCCGGGAATCTCAGAGCTTGCCCGATCACGTTGTGTAGCGTCGCGCGGTTTCCTTGTCCTTTAAACGGCGTAGATCCGTAGAGAAGCTCGTAGATGAAGATCCCCAAGGTCCACCAATCGACGGCGCTTCCGTGTCCTTCTCCTCGGATTATCTCCGGTGCTAAATACTCGTGTGTTCCGACGAATGACATCGATTTCACGTTTGTTGGCTCCGCCATGAGTTCCGGTAAGGATCCGTTTACGAAAAGCCCAAAATCCGATTTCGCCTTTCGATTTTTCTTAGAGGATTGCAGGATTCGCGGGAAGAAGGTTGATGGTTGGATACAACTTTGAACCGCCGCTTCTTCCTCGATGAGTCCGACTGGTCTACCGCTTCCGCCGCCGCCTCCGACATGAACGGAGGAGGATTTGACAAGAGTTGGACTAACGGAGCAACGGAGGGATAAATCGAAATCGGAGAGCATAATGTGTCCATCGTCTCTGACTAGAACATTCTCTGGCTTCAAATCACGGTATACAATTCCGAGCATGTGTAAATACTCTAATGCTAATAGCACTTCAGAAGCAAAGAATCTGTAAGAAGAATACGAAAACGATTTGATGAATGTTTCTTTGATGTTTCTGCAATCAAATTTGATTTCAATACTAACCTCGCTGCGTCTTCGGTGAAGCATTTGTTAGGCTGTTTCTGTCTCAAGGAATAGAGATTGCCACCGCCGCAAAACTCCATTACAAGGCAATAGTGTTTATCGGTTTCGAAATGAGAATATAATGTAGGCAAGAAGGGGTGATCAAGCTGAGATAAGATCTCTCTCTCGGTTTGAGCTCGCAATAGTTTGTTCCTGCTAGCTAAGGAAGCTTTGTCCATAACTTTCATGGCGAAATAGGTGTTGGTTCCTCTTAGCTCGACTAGGTGAACGCTACCAATGTCTCCATAACCGAGGCGTTTCAGAAGGCGGAAATCGCTTATCCCGAGCTGGACTCCTCTTGAGGTTAACGTATTCACAGCATCCCACCTAATGTCACCACCAGTGTGTGGCTTAGAGGGATTAGAGGAAGTGCTCTCAATGCTATTGCTTCTTGAGCTCATATTGCTAGTACTGTTACTGTTGTTGTTTGGTTTGGTGTTTATGTTTGATGTATTGATGGATTGTGACTCGGAACCAGGTGATGACGGGATTTTCGGACTTTGGATTGGACGGTGGTGATTGCTGAACCCAACCGGTTCAGGTTTTAGAAGATTATCCATCTTCTTGGGATCGAACATTGGCTTTTGCATCTCTTTGCGTGGTTGTGGAGTTTGATGAATGATTTCTAACGGTGGATAATTCGAATTCGTTGTATGATTAGATGATTCTTTTGACGAGACATGGTGTTTTGACTGCACAATAGCAAGAGAAGAAAATCTGAAATTACAAGTAGATGCACAAATTCCAAATCATTATACTTAAGAGCAGCCTCGTATATACCTGTGACGAAGAGTCAAGCTTCTTTCCGGTCTTCGATAACATCGCCAGCGAAAAACCACGGCGAGATTAGCAGATCAGAGGAACCTGTTTCAATGAAGAAAGATTCAAGTTTCTTTTTTTGGGGGTAAACAAGGGGTCAATTTGGGTTTGAGTTCTTTATCATCCAAATGCAGACATTACTTGGTGTCACGAATGTTAACGTCCTTCCTCATGTCTTGTCAATAGAATCTACCAAAAGGATTGGTCTGCACGTCGAGGTACGTATATATATATATATGTATATTACAATTTACAAGTATATTTACTGGTTTTTGGCAGGAAAATTTAAAGAATTGGAGCTTAAAGATGGGAACTTTTTTACCTTCTATGTCTGAAGTACTTGGAAACCATGAAGGAGGTTGAGCAAATTTTACTGGGGGGGAAAATGTTCTGTTTCTTAATGATTCAATATTATTTTGTGTGTGCGCTTTTGTTGAATTATTCTTTTTGGTGAACATAAGATTGTGTTGAAATTAGGGAAAAAGAGAGTGGATTAATTAAGAAAAGAGAGGAAAAGAAATGGATGGAGAAAAAGTATCTTATGAGTTTCCAAAGAATGTGGAGAAGTGGAGGGAGGAAATAGTCTGAATTTTGAAAGACAAAAGAAATTGTGATGTCCCCTTAATTATCTCTTAATCTTTCCAACCAAGAATAATCATTTATTTTTGTTTTCTATCAATTTTACATCACCTTGTTACATACATCAATGCTACATATTTTCATAGATACAAGTGCTTAATTAGATTAAATTAAGTTTCACAACAGAATATCATTTGGTTTAACATTATACTATAACATCAACATGATTTACCCATGAATAGTTATGAACCAAACCATCATTTCTTTCTTGTTCGTCAACGAGTCCATAAGATTTCTGAATCAGATAATTTATTAGGATAAACATCTACGCTAAATTCAAATTCCAAGAATTATAGATTACTTGTAATTTTGATTAAGAGATTCATAAAACGGTACTTTAACAAAAAAAAAATAGGCCCAGTCTTACTATCTATTATTATAAATGGGCTTTGGACTAACAAGTGAGAAATAATGCAAATTTTCCAATTTACATAAAAAACTCTGAGATCCCGAAATGCAAGAAGAAAACGAAAACCGACGGCGAATTCCGGCGGAAGCGCCGCCACTTCATCCCTCCGTCGCGCCGTTGTCGTATCTCTTAGGGACTTGGAGAGGACAAGGCGAAGGTAAATATCCGACCATACCTTCCTTCCTCTACGGCGAAGAGCTCAGTTTCTCACATTCCGGCAAGGTAAAAACAATCAGATCTCGATTCTTCTCCGTTTCCTAGATTCGATCTTCTCAAATTGCATACCTTCTGAATCGAATTCGAAAGCTAAATTGACTTTGGTTACTGTCTTTTTTCGTCGTTGTGTAGCCGGTGATAGCTTATACTCAGAAGACATGGAAATTGGAATCAAAAGAGCCGATGCACGCAGAGAGTGGTTACTTCCGACCAAAACCAGACGGTTCCATTGAAGTTGTCATAGCCCAGAGCACAGGTCTCGTCGAGGTCCAGGTAAAACTCTCAATATTACTACCCTTTTAAGATCTTTATGACAAAACTCATGTTTCTGATTCTGAATTTAAACAAATTTTATCTTCAGAAAGGAACATACAATGTAGATGAACAATCAATCATACTCAAGAGTGATCTTGTGGGCAATGCATCGAAGGTTTGATAAACCATTTCCTCTCTCTCTCTCTCTCTCTCTCTCTCTCTCTCTGCCTGCAAGAAACAACTTCATCTTTTGTAATTGGGATTTGTTTGGTTTTTTTTGTTCTTGTCTTTGTTCAACAGGTGAAGGAGATAAGCAGAGAATTTGAATTGGTTAATGGGAAACTATCGTATGTGGTTCAAATGAGTACAACCAAAAATCATCTTCAACCACATCTCAAAGCCATGCTCGATAAGATTTGAAACCAGTTTCTTGAGAAATTGAAGCCTGTATTTTTTCATGAAAACTATTAATGTTTCATCTGTAGAATCCCACTGTTTAACAACAACATTTTGACACTCTTTGTAAGATTTGGGTCATCACCACCAAAGTGCAAAGGCCCAAAGTAAGGCCCAAAGTGATTTAAAGTCCATTTAGTGAGGTTTTTTTTTTTTTTTGTAACCGTTTCAAATATGATTAGTTTAGAACAAGAATTAAGATTAATCACTACAACTATATACTGGTTTAACACTTGTAGCCCATAAAAATGGCTATTTGTTTATGTAATCTTGAATCTTATATTCTTTATATACAAAGGTAATCAGATTTTAACAAAAGAAGTTGAATACACAAAAAGTTTATAATATATGTGGAAAGAAAAATGAAAATTTATATTGATGTGAAGCAGACACGTTTAGGCCACGGCAAACACAAAACGTGGCTCCTTGTAATTCTCTTACGCTCTATAAATTTGGATTATTGTATGAATTTAATTTTGGTTATTTGGCTTTTTGTGAGATGTTGACAAATATACTTGGACCCGAAGCAATATCTACTTTGGATATACAATACTAAATGGAGAAAACTCGTTATTTTTCTATATAAAGTTATGCAAGGTGATGTAAAGTTTATTGTCGCAATCTATTAAAGAGAAATTAAAATTAAGTAAGGTTCATTTTCTATAATAGTTAAACTTATAAGACTTGTGATATCCACCTATTTCATGGAACAATTTTAAATTAAAAATGATAATTGTATATATATTGATTGAGTCTGGATTTTGGTAGGAAGCATAGAAATACAAATGAATGGTCCACTTGACACCTAATGATACAAATTTAAAAAGGAAAAAAAAAACTCAGGTTTGCAATAATTGAAGTATTAGCAATACCATGAGATCTGAAATCTCACTAAAATATTTATTATCATTATAAAAAAAAAAAACAAACAACAACTGTAGCGTAGCCGTATAGGAATTGTTCATCTCATTAATAAGAAAATCAAATAATTTTTTAAAATTTAGTATATGTAAGAACTGTTAAGAATGTATATTTATGGTTTAGAAAAAATACTAAAAAGGTGATAAAACAGTAAAACTCATCGATTAATATATTGATGAAAATAGCATTTTTTTGGTTTTTTTCTGATTTTATTTGTGGTAATTGAGAGAGAGAGTCTTCTTCTTTTCTTTTTTTTTTTTTTTTTTGGTCGTGAGAGAGAGAGAGAGTCAAATCAATTTTTGTCAACTATCTAAATATTCTATGCTTTTTTATAATTTTCCCGACCATGAGAACTGGTCCTAACTTTCATTATTTTCCATAGAATATATATTCGTATGGAAAAGAAAAAAAAATATAATTAATTGTGTTAGTTAATGCCAAATTAAGATTCTTTTTATATTTATATTAACTTTTTGGAAGAAGCATTTTGAAAAAGAGTTTGTATAAGAATAGATTCCAGATGGAAAAGTTGGCAAGAAAAGATGTTTTAATTTTTTGCCTTGTCTCCTAATCTAACGGTTAATCTTTGCTCATCACTTGATTCCATGACGTGGACGATCTCTGACCGTCCACATTTACCTCTTCTCAACCTCTGTTTTTTTTGTTTGCAACTAAAATAAATAAGAAATGAAACAAAAAAGAGAAAAAAGTTAAAAAACCTCTCTGTTCTTCTTTCTTCGTCTTCTTCATTAGCCATTTTCTCTCTCTTTATATCTCGTTTTTCTCTGTTCGGTATCTGTAATTTGTTTTCAAAATTAAAAATTTTAAAAAGATTTCTTTTGCTGATGTCTTCTTTGTGATGAACAGATTCTACAGTTTTTTTCTAAATTAAAATTTTCTTCAGAAATTAAAAAAACACTGTTTTTTTAACAGTTAATTCGTTTCCGAAAAGAAAAAAAAAAACCAGATAATTCGAGTTTTATTTTTTCATCTGTGTTTTGATTTTTGTTTTCTCGTTTTGTTTCTTAATCAAACACAAAATTTTAATCCTCTAATATCTTCTGTTACTTCTTCCTCGATGACTTCTTCTCATGTTCCAAAACCTCGTAAATGTACTCTTTCTCTCTCTATCTCTAACTTTCGCACGAAGACACACACGTGTGTGATCTGTGTTGTTCTTAAGAGTCTTTTAACTTTTGTGTTTCACCTTTACTTCATTTTCCTGTGTGTTATATATATATGCGTACATGTATAGTCCTCTGTTTCTTGTGATTAGACTCAACAGTCTTATCTTCAAAAAAAACATATATATATATATATATATATATATATATATATTGTTCACGCATAGTTGTTAGTTTTTATCGGTACGACTAAGTATTCAGACATCAGTTCACGTTTCAAACTTTTCTTCTCAAATCAAATCGATTACTACTAAATGTTTGTATCTACTGTTTTACATACATATATATATATATATATATATATATATATCTGTGTATTGATTGGTTTCTTGGTTGATTTTCTGTATCTGATCTCTTTGGGAATTGTTTTGTTTTATGTTTTAGCCATTGACGATATGGTGAAGAACCTTAAAGTTGATCCTCATGCTAAGGTCACTACTTCCACAACTTCCATGGTAAAACATTCTCTCTTCTCTGTTAATTAATAACCTTTAAGTTTGAGGATGTTTTAACATTTTATGTCTTGTGTTCTTGTTGTTTTGGTTATTGTGGTTTAGAAGAGCCAATCAGAGCCATATTATGAAACTCTTGAGACATATCAAGGCCTGCCTTGTCCTTATGGTGGCTACTATGGATTTTACTATCCAGGTTTTGCTTCTAATTTAACACTGATAATCATTTAAATTTGTTTTTGATGTTTATATTGTGAATTAGTGTGTGTGTGTGTGTGTGTGTTTACAGGTCTTGATGGTTCAGTTGGAGAAGCAAAGGATAATGGATACTATGGTTATGGAACAGACGTTCAGTACCCGGTAATCAAAACTTTCTTGTGAAGAAATAATTAATTACATCGATGAATCGAGTTTTTGCTTGACCATTTTCTCGATCTTGATTTTAAAGGTTATGCAAGGGGAAAATGGATCTTTGATCTACATGATGCCAGGGTTTCAGTCTTATGATGCTAGTCAGGCTTACATGCCTATAAGCCCGGTTGGTGTATCGAGCCAGGCACTTCATTCGCCGATGTATGCACCTCAGGGATATTATCAGAACCAGTTTGGTTATGGAGATGTTTCATCGCCATCGTATTTATGGGATCCTGTTGGAGACAAGTATGTGTATGGTGTTGCTTCACATACACAACACTTGAAACAGAACATGTCTTCTTCAAGCCATAACCATAACAATTATTATCCAAAGAGCAAGAACTCCTTCACTGGTCACGGCATGGGAGATCGTTCTAAAACACCGCGAAAAGTAACAATTTATCTCCTTAATTCTTCACTCTTTCTCATTTCCTAAGAAGACTTGACTGATATTTTTCGGTTGATGTTGTATGGAATACAGAACAGCTATGCTCCACTGCCAATGCATAATCAAGACAGAGGTGGACTTGCATACCCTATTGATCCGGTAAAGAAAAAGTCTGGAGCTTTGAATGCGGATGAATCAGAGAAGGCGAAAGCGAGGAACAAAGAAAATGGTAATAGCAAGAGTGACTTAGCAAATGGTCAAGATCATATTTCCAATGGAGAATGTGAGTCCTGTTCGTTGGATGTTGAAGGAAATGAAAGAAGCAACGGTGTAGGTTCTGTTATTAGAAGGGATCAATATAACCTGTCTGACTTTCAGACTAAATACGAGGAAGCAATCTTCTTTGTGATAAAATCATATAGCGAAGATGACATTCACAAGAGCATCAAGTACAATGTCTGGTCTAGTACTCTCAATGGGAACAAGAAGTTAGACAGTGCATATCAAGAATCTCAGAAGAAGATTGCAGAGAAAGGTGGAAAGTGCCCGGTTTTCCTTTTCTTCTCGGTAATGGACTAATATCTCCGCGGTATTTGTATTCAATGCGGTATTTTCACTCCTGATCGGTTTTATTGGATTCAGGTGAATGCAAGTGGCCAATTCTGTGGTGTAGCTGAGATGATTGGGAGAGTAGATAATGAGAAAAGTATGGAGTTTTGGCAGCAAGATAAGTGGACCGGCTATTTTCCGGTCAAGTGGCATATGATCAAAGATGTTCCAAATCCGCAATTACGACATATAATACTAGAGAACAATGAGAACAAGCCTGTAACCAATAGCAGAGACACACAGGAGGTAAAACTGTTTCTCTGAGACTAAGGAAAATGAAACCATTGTCAAGAACTCATCTCATACAGTTTTAAAACATTTTCCTTCATATATATAGGTGAGGTTGCCACAAGGGAATGAAGTGTTGAACATCTTCAAGAACTATGCAGCAAAGACATCTATATTAGATGATTTCGATTTTTACGAGAACAGAGAGAAGGTTATGGTACAGAAGAAGCTAAGGTTTCCTCCAGCATTGAAGGTGTTTTATGTTTCTCCTCTTTCGATCTTGCAATCAATCCTCTTTTGGTTCTATTCTAACGAGAATTAATGGTTCTTTCTCTCTTATGTCTTTGATTACAGAAGAAAGAAGATGATTTGGTTGCTGATTTCCAAAAGATGGAGATATCAAATACAGTCAAAGAGAGTGGAAACACAGACTTGACCGAGACTGTGAACTAACTAGAAGAAGCTGTAGTGTTTTTGGTTTCGTTTCTTTTAAGGATCAATATAAAACCATCCGATTGTTTCGGATTTGCTTTGATTTTATAACAAGCGAGTTGCATCTTATTCCATTGTTTTGTGGTATGGTGTAATGTTGGTTTTTTTTTTTTTTGTGGGTTTGTGTTCATTATATGTTTCGCAATTTGTAATCAATCATTGGCAATGATGATAGGGTTTGATTTTATAGTGAAAAATGAAAATCGAGGGAAAAAAAATGGAAAATAAAAAGAGGTTTAGACATTAAATGAGTTCTCTCTACCATTATTAACCGTCTCTTCTACGAGCTGCCTGGATAAAAAGTTTTGAAGGGATTTAACCGGTGGAAAATCGTTCAAGGGTACCCAAAACAAATCAAGGCTGGTTCGGGGGTGGTCCACGTCCACCACGCGTGGCTCGGCCACCTCGAGTAAGCAATCGATTACCTCCTCGAAGGTTTACTATAGGTCGACCACGACCTCTGTTGGCTGGATTAGGAGCTCGGGTTCCTCCTACAGTGGCTACTCCCGCTTGTCTTTTGGCTGCATTCTCTTTTGCTCTATCAGCTAGTGTCACAAGCCTACCACTTGGTGATGGCGATGGCGCTCTTTTTGTTTCTTCAGTTTCTGGAGTTTCGGTTTGAGTGATAGCGGAAGCTGGAGTAGAGGAAGTGGATGGGGTGGTAGATGCAGAGGAGGTTGTAGCTACTGCGGTCTCTGGCTTGATATCAGTTTCTGCTGCTTGTTGTTCATTACCATTGTTTGGTTTATCAGAGGCTTCTTCAGCTACTACATCACCGCCTTCATCGTTCTTATCATCTTCTATCAGTGGTTCAATGGCTGTTTCAGCTTCCTCCATTGCTGTCTCTATCCTACTAGGTGACTGTGTGGGTGTACCTAGCGTCTCAGGCTGCACTTCTTCTTTCTCTGGACTCCTCATCATGTTTGCTAGATCCGTAGCCTCGTCGAGATCTTCCAGCGTATCTAGTTCGAACTCTCCTTCTTCTTTATCGGATTCTATATCTGTCCCAAGTTCTTGATTCTCTTGCTCTGATTGATCCCTTGGCTCTTCTTCGGTAGGGATGGTTTCAGTCTCAGTTAGATTTTCTTCCACAGGTTCATCAGCTTTATCCAGCACTTCAGCTTCATTTTCTTGTTGTGCTTCCACAGATTCTTCAGTTTTCTCCTCCGCAGTCTCGGCTTCTATTTCTTCATTGTCACCATCTGCGGCAGTGGTAGCATCCATCGATTCATCAATGGCTGGCTCTTTTGAGAGGTTTTCGTCTTGGGGAGAAACATCAGGTTGTGACTCGGATCCTTTTGACCTCTTCGATGCAGGTGGTGCAATCTCGGAACTGGTTTCCCCTTGAGTCTCTTGCTGTTGTTCAGAAGCCAACGCATCAGCCTGGCGTTTACGGACATGTGTTTGAACAGGTGGTACAATTGTGGTTGCTTGGGTCTCTGTTTCATGGGAGGAAGACTGTTTTCCTTCATCACCAGCCCCCTCAGCTTCTGGCATCTCAACATCACCTTGGGGATTGGGAAGTTGGGGACGATTAATAATCCTCCTACTCGGTCTGCGAAGCTCAGCGCTTTGTTTCTGTAGAGTCAATCTCTTCTCTTTGTTAATGTCTAACGCTGCTCTGGGTGGCTGCTGGGTAGTTGCCACCGGAGCTCTTGAAGTCGTGGAAGGAGAGGCTCTCGCAATGGCTGAAGGCTCAACTGTACCAGGGGAAGGTTCACTCACGGTATCAGTAGAAGTTGTGCTACCTTGAGAATTGAGGACAATAGTACGAGCCATGCGTTCAAAATAGTCTACAGCTGATACGTAGGCAACAGCTTGGTCATTCAATATGCTTCCAGAGAGAGCCTGGATAGCTGAAGTACCCTATTGAAAACAAGAGAGGAAGGGTTTTTAGAACATAAGTAAATTAATCAAACGATTTACTTTGTTTAGAACCATATGTATATCCAAAAGACATAAAACTTGTTACCTCAGGAAGATTGCCATCTGCTTGCTTCAATTTGTCCAATTCTTCAGAGAGCTGAGTCAATGCCGTCTGATACCTCTCGAGCTTAACAAGTTCTTCATCCACTTTAGTTTTCTCCTGCAAAACAGATACGGAACACATGAGCTAGAAGATATTGGGTGGGTGTTTTCAAAGCACTAAGTTTCCAATAATGCATACACACACGCAAGTTACAGTGGAGAGAGGCAAACCTTTCTAACTTTGGTCAAGGAGTCTCCAAATGCCTTCTCAACAGACTTGCGTTCTGTTTTCTCTTTAGTTAATTCGTCATCCTTCTTCTTCATTTCATCTTCTCTTTTTTTCAAGTCGTCTTCTCTTTTCTTCAGGTCGTCTTTCAGTTGATTAAGATATTTATTCAAAATCTGCAGCAAAATTCATGTGTTTATTATAGAACGCAACACACAAACACATGAAAGCAGAAATCAGGGATCCACAAACAAATAAGACGTTCTTGTAACCTGAATTTTTTGTTCTTTTTCATCTCTCTCCTTAACGGCCTGCTCGGCCACAGCATCACCTGTGGGTCTCTTTCCAGCTTTTCGAACAAACAAAAAAACATATGAGCAAATACCAACAGAAACATATCCAACCGAGTTTAAAAATAATAATTACCAAGTTTGGCTTCCTCTAACTGTTTAGAGAGTGACTGGTTTTCTTTGTTCAGATCCTCCTTGTCTTTGTCGTATTTTTTCTTCATGACATAAAAGAAGTCGCCAAGTTAAAATAAAAAACACCTAGAAAAAGTCGTGAAACAAGATTTAATGAAATTCAAACCTTGGCCACGACATAAGCTCTCTTGACCTTAGTGACCTCTGTTTTCAGATTCTCAATCTCTGACTGCATAGTAGCCTGAAAAGAAGTAGAGAGACAGGATGAATATATCTTCATGGGGATAATTCTTTTCTACATGTAACAGCTAAATTGGCCTCAATGAGATAGTTCTCATTCTACCTGTGCTTGCTGAGCTTCATCTAACCTCTTCTCCTTCTCACTCAGTTCTTTCTTGCAGTTTATTAGCTCCTTCTCTGAAAGCGATATCTTATTCTGCTTCTCTAACAGAAGCTTATTGAAATCTTCAACATGAGCATCTTTCGCTTTCAATTTCCCCTACAAGTCAGATCATGGCGTCAAAAAGGATATGATAACTAAAAGGAAAAGCAGTGCTTAAAATCAGTGGGCCCAAGAATTCAAGTTCTACACATTTGATAGCATCCGCATCATTCGGACACTATCAACCAAAAAGACAATTATCCTACACAGGAGTTATATACATGTTTGATGATCGATATGCCATTGTGTAAATCAACGTCAGACATAAATAATCATATGGTTGAGGTGTTGGTCTTTGTGAGAGGGTAGAAATTCAAGGACTAGATTTCAGATTTGGGGAGAGGTCCCACACTAGGACACAAAGAGGCCCTTCTCAAAACGATTCCTACATATGTTTCATTGACCAGGCAATACGATGATGAGTATAGTATCTAGTCTCTTACCAGCCCAATATCAAATAGATGAAGCACCTAATGTTCTATAATCATCTAGGATATAGGAGATAGAACTAACCACCATTAGACGATGGTATCATCTCATGCATTGACATTGCATCTTATTGCACGAAAACAAATATAGTGAACTTATAGATATCATTCCCATGCACACCCATGAAAAAAAGACTGGCAGAAATTTCAACAATATCACATTATCTTTATTGGTGTACCTCTAGTTGCCGCACATCATCTTTGAGGCGATTGTAGTCGGCAACATCAATGTTTCTATACGTCTCCCGCAACTTTACAAAGCAAAATGCGATTGTAAGCATGAGCAAATTAAAAATATATGACCAAACAGTTTAAAATGACTTGCCTCATCAACCCTCCTTTTTTGAAGATCTGTCTCCATCCTTAGCTTTTCCATCTCTTTCATGCACAAGTCTAACTCAGTTTGCTTTTGCTTCAATAGATTCTCCAAGTTTTCAGATTCTGCCCTAGCTTTTTGAGCTACCTCACGCAATCTCTGAAGTTTCACACAAATTTTATCAGCTTTATTTAAGATGCTAACAGAATCAGGAGGGGGAGCTCAATTACTAGTGGGATATAAGAAAAGAAAATGCGTGAAGGTTACACTACGAACCTGGCACTCTTCAAAATTGTGTTTGTTTTCCTCCCTGAGCTGCATGTTGCTTTCACGGAGCAAATTCATCTCACTAACCTATAAAGAGACTTTTGACGTCAGCTAATGAAATTAGTTTCAACTAGCCACCACTACAGGAATTTTAAAGAAAAAACTCCAGGCACAAAGTATTAGTTATGGCCAGACAGAATAATAACTCGATTTAAAGGAACTTAAGCAACAAGATAATCAGCTCACAAGTCATTAGAACTCAGATGACCCAACTTTACCTGAAGCTGAAGAGATTTGATTTCATCCTCAGTTAATAGTGATGCCCTTGAACTGGCCCGCTCAGCACTAAGTGATCCCCGAGCAGATTCTGCCATCTTTAAGGCACTTTCAAGCTAAACAACAACAGGTAAGCAAATTATTTCCCTTTGGACGAATGCGGGTATTGAGAAAGGTTGTTGCTAAAAAAAGGGGATATGGTAGCCAAATTCGGCATAAAATGAAAGACACCAACTCACTTGCGATTGCAACCGCAACTTTTCCTGTCTCATCAACGAGATCTCTGTTTCAGCCTGTCAAAAAGGTGCACGTGACTTAGATAACCACAGAGTAAAGACAAAGCAATACTTAGATAACCACAGAGTACACATAAGGGAAAGAAAGACAAAGCAATCCTAAAAAGAAACTGCTCTTACGATTTCCTTTGTTCTTCGCAAATAGTTAACTACACTTTGCAACCCAGAATCTCCAAGTTGGTCTGAGTCATTGCTTCCAGACGATACTTTTCCAGAGGAGCTACCCTTCTCAGCCGAGTGAAGATGCATAGCCTCAAGTCGGCTATGAAGTAATTTGTTCTGATGCAGAGAGTAATTAAGATATGTGAATACTCGTAACATGACCATGAAATAAAACTCTACACAAATTCAAATAGGTAATCGATGCTAGGGGCCATATTCGCATGGAAACAATAAGACTGCTCAAATAGATGCTGAAACTAAAGATCAGAGAGCAGTGCCCACCTGTTCATTGAGTTCATGATACTTCTTCTCAGCTAGATTCTTTTGCTGCTCTAACATCAATTTTTCTTCACTCCACTTGGCACTAAGCTCAGACTGAGAAACAAAAGAAAATTGAATTGAAGAGTAAAAAATCAGTACAATAACATTTTTAGTAAAGTTTTGTACAATTAGAAGTTACATTTTCAGTTCCCTGCGCATCTGCCAATTTACGTAGTTCAGATGCTTCCTCTTGAAGGGCTGCAAAAGCTTGTGATGTTTTTGTCAGCTCTTGAATAGTTTCCGACTGCAAAATAACCTGCGGAAATAAAGGAGAACAGAATCAACAGATGGTAGTATTACCTTAAGTTATAAAGAACCAAACATCATACTAAGGCATTATATGAAATGTAAAACTCATTGTAGAAAATATCTGAAGTATCCTCAGATTGTTATAAGACAAAAAGGTGCGATAAGATAGAGTTTTCAGAAGACACTGTTTCATGAATGGAACAACCGTTTGAGTAATGAAATCAAGTCAGTTTCTAGAACAACTAGAATTAAAACAAACGTATAGTCACCAACGTGAATATGCATGGTAGTCAAAATGTTTCTTGAGGTAGAGAGCCTTAACAAACCTGTCTTTCGTAATTTCTCTGAGCGACACGCCATTTCTCATGTTCCTTCTCCAGGTCAGTCTTTAAAGTGCACATTTGGATATTCAATGCTTCAATTTGGGAACTGCAATAAAAGGCAGGATATCAGTTTAAGGATGGGCATGTGTGTATGTGTGTGAAAATGTAAAAGGATACATATGTTAATAGGACACTTACTTTTTGACTAAGCTTTCTTCTCTCAGTCTTGCAATTTCAGCTGATGCTGACACAAGAGCATCTTCTTTTTCTGCAGCAGCAGTGGCTATTTTCTCAGATTTCTGTATACAGTCGTTTTCAAGTTCTGACACCCTCTCCCTAAGAGAAACAAGTTCTGCTTCTAACGATTTTTGTCTCTTCTCAGCCTATAAAACAGCCATCAAGGTTAAAATGAAAACCTATAACCTAGTTCTATCACAGTAGACATAGCTACATAGCAAGATGTGATAATTGTTTCACCCAACATAATAATCACCATTACCTCAAGTCTGAAGTTCTCATGAGCAGATTCCATCTGCTTTAATGCAGTTTCATTCACTTGAGCTATACTCTTGTACTGGAAGATTATTCACAAGGTCAGTTCCTAGTCACGATGAAATAAAAACAAACAAAGCATATTCAGGAAATACCTGAAGCATGTGACTTTTGCTAGATTCTACTTCTCCCCTTAACTTTTCGATTTCTTCTTTTGCTGTGCGCAATTCCACGGACATCTAGAGTAAATAACCACCACAGTAAAAAAAAGATTAACAGACCACCATACAAAACGAAACATTGGGGTGCTATCAAGAAGTAAAATGTAAACTCCAACAATTTCTTAAGCGAAAATCTCAAATCTACATGACAAAATTCAACTAGCTTGGGTAATGCATACTGCATGTCCTAATCCAGCTTGTAATATGTGTACAGCTTCTAGAAAAGATTCCCCTTATCGAGGAAAAATCAATAACATGGGGGCAGTCTTCACAAATATACATTGCAACAACGAAATTTGAACAATACCGTAATTACGGAATCTAAATCCCAACTCAGAATTAAAATTTGCAAAAAACAAAAAAAAATATTGTTAAAGGACTTCACTGACCTCATTATCCGAAAGAGAGACAACTCCACCATTGTTCATATCAAGAGCCTAAAAGAGTGAAAACGAAATATAATACAAGTACAGATTAGTAATTGAAAATCCATCCAGGAATTTGCCATTTCAAGTAAACCACACAACTCAATGATTAGAAAAATCATAACATTTACCTTAGGATCTGAAGATCTTATCCTCTTCTCCAAATCAGAAAGTCTTGCCTAATTTTACACATTTATTGAAATAATCAATTATAGTATGGACGGTAGACAGCTGAAAAATCTAGTGGATTGACAACCAACCACATGCAAAAACTCACTTCACAAAAGCAGCCACCAAAACTAGAAGAAGAAAAAAAAAAAGAGGCAGCAATCTAGGAAACGTCAGACAGAGAAAGCTAGAGTATGCAACCTAGGAGCTGGCCATAACAAAAACACTATTGAATGTGCACCACCTCGATACAGTGGGAGATTTGTTCATATGTTCATGAGTCTAAAGTATTAGAAAGGTAAAATAGACTTGAAACAATACCTCAGCCACAGAAGCCCTGGACTCTGCTGCCGAGACAGCCTTCAAAGCATTAGCCAATTCTTTCCCCATTTCTTCTACCTGCATTACAGCATTGTTCAAAGTTTGGTTGCGGTCCGAAGTAATATTTCTCGCATTGCTCCTTTCTTCTTGCAATTCTTTTTTCGCTTCAGCCCATTCTCTCTGTGAAAATCGCGTCCAAAAAACTCAGTTAAGCTTTACTGTTATACATAATACTTGAAGTAAGTTAAAGAATGTGCCAACAAAATTATTAAATATGCTACAGACCTCAAGTTGCTTGATATGCTCCTCTTGCTTCCTTCTCTCGGCAGCTCTTGCTTCCTGAGTTTTTTATGTAAAGTTATATCTATTTTTAATCGGTATTACCTTTCAGTATAGAGTTTGTAAATTAGAAGTTAAAAGGTAGCTCCTTACCTCACGAACTTCCTCAGTACTCTGTATAGTATCCAAGGTAGCCTGCAGAACATCAAGTTAGCCAAAATTAAATAGTATAAAAACCTTAAGATATAACTTGTGCAAGTCTCATGTTTTCAAAACCTGAAGACGATAAACTCTCTGAGATAGTGCAGAAACTTCATCAGAAGCTCTTTTTTCAGCATTTGATAACACCTCTTTTTCTTGTCTTAGAACCGAGACCTATAGCACAGATGACTATTAGTATTGAAGCACATGTATCATAAACTTGACGAGTGTGATTGATGTACTACCTCCATCGACAATTTTCTAGAAAGCTCTTCAGCTGCATGCAGAGACTCGGAACTCTCACGTAACTTCCTTTGGTGGTCAATTATCAGCTGTGAGAACTCTATGTTTCTTGCCAAAACACCGTTCATTTCTTCTCTCTGATATGAAGACAGATAAGATGAAAAATGTGAAGAAAGCACAATCCACACAAGCTGTTGATGATATGAATTCGTGACAAAGATTACCTTGCGTTCAGATTCTTTCATGATGCCCTCTAGTTTTTCCCTTGCAAAATTTGCCTCCATGGCCAACTTATCCCGTTCAGACCTCATAGCAATTATCTCACTCCTAAAATCCAAAGGACAAAGATGAAAATAACCCAGTTCATAAGAGTTTGATTCAGCTAACAACTATAACAAGCAAAAAGAGAGCACAAAATCTACTGGAAAAAATGCCAGAAATCATTAGCTACAGTTTGAGTTTCATAGTTATATATAATATATATGTGCACATCATCCAGACTTTCACGTAGTTTCCTTAAAATGTATGAAGATGTAGGATTACACTTCATGTAACTTATATAAGACAACTACACTGGTAATGCAAACACATAAGCTCAAATGAGTATCTACAGCAATCCACCTGTATGTGCAGACATGTTTCTTACTAAACTTTAGAGACACTACACACCCCACACTTTATTTCCTTAGCTAGAATAGTCTAGGTAAAGGAAAGTTTCAACTTGACAATCCACCCAGAAAATATGTTACATATTCAGCAATATCCTTGTCGAGCGTACAAACTTTCTTCCACAAAAAAATTAATAACTTGTCCAGTAAGTGAAACATATTAGCCAAGAGGTCGATAAAACCTACCTGGCCTTCTCTAAATCTTCTTCGAGACTTCGGACGCGTTCAAAAGCTTTCTCTTGGGCTCTTTTCGTAGCTTCCTGAAGCAGGCAATCCAAACAACAAGGTGAGTCCCAAAATACTACTTGATTCGCCAAAAGGGAGGAAATGAAAGAAGAGGAAGGAAATATTTAGCTATCAGTCATACCTGTGAGTCCTCGAGCAGATGTAAAAAGTTCTTCCTTCCAGGCACTACAGCTACAAGAATACATCTCTGTCAAGCCAATTTAAAGCTAGTGTACCACAAACTATGTATTCCAATTAATGAGCAATGTTTGCATGCTTTGAAATTATGCTTGAATAGCCAGAGTTCACATGAAATTTGCGCGTACAGCATAATTTTAATTACTAACAAATGAAATCTCTGAAAATAAGATCAAATTTGGTAGTTATTCAAAAATCTAGATGCTTCCCAACATAAATTTTTATTTAAAAAGAAAAAACGCAAGTGAACTTTTTCTCCTTAAACTTGAGATTTGCATCTACTATAGTCACTATTTCTTGCATCCCCACTCAACCTTGATGACAATATGAATAAAAAGTTTGGCAAGGATAATAATTCGAAATAAAACTGAAACCTCATTCAATTAAATTAGCCGATGCAGTCAAAGAGGGTAAACTCATAATGATGCATAGAGCTAGAACCTGGAGGCAAATCTGACGAGCGAGAATAAGATGAATGAAGTTTCTGCTCCTCTTCATATAAACGTTTATACATTGCAACCTGAAAAGAAAGATGTACAGGATACATCACGAAAAGAAATCCAACATCACTGAAGCAAGTGTTGCAATGGAGAAGAGATTTGGATGGTGGGAAGACTTACAGATGTGTGCAGTGATTCAATCATTTGTCCCTGCTCTTCAGCTCTTTTGAGCACGATAGCTACCTTGGAAGAAGCTTCATCGGTCTTTTTCTTCAGGTCTATCTCAAACTTTTCCTGAGATTCCAAATACTCTTTTAAAAATTCACACTCTACCAAAGCAAAAACAATGCAGGAAAAATCCTTCATACCTTCAGCTCCATTTCCCTACTTTCAATCTGCTCTGAGAGACTACGAACAAGGTTCCTGAGCTTTACATTCTGCTCAACTAGTCCGTTTATATCTTTGAACTTTAACTGAAATTCATCCCAACAAGAAGACAAGCATTAGTCATCCACATTTTATTTTACACGTAAAATCTAACACAAAACACGATGTCAAGAAAAGGAATCAAACTTACAAGACGCTCTGAAATGATTTTATCAGTTTCAAATTCCATATCCATCTCAACATCAGAAAGCAGAAGATCATCTTCTTCATCATCATCCTTGGCAGCTCCACAACGAAGTTGGACGTCACGACATTCCTTCAGTAGTATTGTAACCTAAATCGTGTATACACACAAAGTATCAATTGATAAAGCAAGTAACCAGGCATATAACTGTGAGCTAAAGGCTAAAAACCACAACAAACATGCGGATATAATCATATCATGGTGAACAGAGGAGAATAGATTGTCAGATGACCTGCTTCTGTAGGTCAGATATATCTTTCTGAGATAGAATGTTTTCACGTTCCCGTCTCCTTAAGTCAGCCTATTAATCAAATAAATGTATAAGAACATCAGAAATATGCATCTTTAACTAACAATATAATAATATGAAGTACCTTTAGCTCCATGATGAACTTCTCCATATTTGATTGTTCAGATACAGAATCCTGAAGTCTTTGATTGACTAGAGAATAAGCTTCAACCATCCGCTCATACTCGCCTGGGAATGAAAACAGATTGCACCAAGTATAGATTTAAGGATGATGTCTCCAACTAGATAAAAAATATTTTTTCTGCACAGAATTGGATCATACCTCTTTCCTCTTGGATGACTCCCGCTTTCTCTTCTAATTCGGATAACACCTACAAAGCAAAATTCAAGGCCAAAATTCTAGTCTTAAAGATCAAATCCAGAAGTTGACCCAAAAAAAAAAAAAGATCAAATCCAGACACACAGCTTTAACGAGAAGCAGAAAATCAATAACGTTTAATCAGGCATTGACCAATCAAGTCCACAAGTTTTATGTAAGTTAACAATCAGGCATTGACCAATCAAGTCCACAAGTTTTATGTAAGTTAACAGGAAAAGGAATTCTTAAGTCATTAATGAACTAAAGTTGGGAAAAGTACTAGTGAAACATGGAGAAAAAATAGACAAAACAAAGGTAGCTAAGATTAACATTTAAACTACTAAGATTAACATTTCAACTAAGGTAAAATAGATCATACCCGTTGTAGTATCATCTCAGCTTCCTTTCGACCTAATTGCTCATGCCTCAAGGCATCAACAGCCTCTTGATACTTCTCATAAATTTTGGCCAGCTACAAGATAAGAAAAAGCGATATATACACTACAGAGTTGAGACGCTGATAAACTGGACTAATCTACTAAGACTGAAACTCACACTCCATCCATCACGTAAGAGTGAAGCTGCCAGTGCCGTTCCAGACACACCAGCAGGAACCTTAGAAATTATATCCTGGCTTTGCTCTATCATGTTGCTGGTCCCAGAACCAGCAACCTGTCTGGAACAAAGGAATTTCAAAAGAAACATGTGAGAATATAACAGTTCTGTGGACAGTAGGATAATCAAATACCATATTTAAATACCACTAAAATCTACTTCCACAGAACAAACACTGTTACAAAATCACAGTTGGGAGATACGGAATCGGTATGGGAAGTGGATCTCTTGAAGCAACAAATATCACTAATCCCTACATTTACTTGTTTTTGGCTTGGTTTGATAAGCATATGTAGAAAATAAATGCATATATACCATGTCTTCGCGTGGTTTTACAATGATTTGCGAAAACGGACAATTTTTTTTGTTATCATAAAGATGAGACATACCTTGTGAAACTGCTGAAAGGTATAAGCATTAGCTCATCTGTTTTCCTGGTTTTCTCAATTTCTGCTTCACACTTCTCAAGTTTTTGTCTAAGGTCTTCATTCTCCTGAAGTTGCAGATAAAAAATTAGCTATCTCACTAGCAAACAAATTATAAAATGCACAAATGAATAGACCATGTAGATCCAAAAGGTATACCATGCACCGAAACCACTTCCCACTAAAAAAAATAGACAACTTCTCAAAACGTATTCTGAATTTATGAGAGAAAAGAAAATTATAATCTACTTAACATCTAAGACAGGTGAACTAAATTATTCTAGGAAAATATCAAAGTATATTAAGGTATCGTATCTGATTATAAGGTTGAGTGCAACAATACCATGGTAGCAATTTGGCCTACACACCATCAAAATAAGTTGAATAGTTACCACTTACCAGAGCTAAGCAACAGACGTTGTTATACACAGGTGATAAAGTAATAGAAGTCAAGGGTTTCATTACCTTCTCTAATTGCTGTTTTGTCGACACTTCTTTCTCAAGTCTATCTTTGTAACTACTCTCGACTTGGTTCAAGCGTGCCTGCTTAGTCATAATTTGAACTCAACAGGGGAACATACAGACACAAAAATATAATCAATTTCCTTTGATTTGTGACAGCAACTTACCTCCAAGGCCTTAATGACACCCTCAAGTTCGCCAGCCTTTTTAGACCATTCCTCCGAACTTTCCTTGTAAAGCTCAACAAGCTTGTTTGCCTATGACAACAGCCAAAGTATGGATTAGATTGAACTAAACAACAATTAGGGAGATCTAGTTTCTGAAATAAATGAAACGCCTCAACAAGATCTATAACATACTTAGCTCTCTAGTCACCTAAGAAAGATGAAAACAGTATCAAGGTTTGAAAACATAAGTATTATAAAAACTCACGGTGAAAAGTTCAGCATTGTATTGCTCTTCAGTGGTCGCTGCTGCATCTTTGCACGAGCTGAGTTCCTTTGAATACGAAGAGAAACAAGTAAATAAAATAGTGCACAAAAAGATAAGATATACAGGATAAGTGTTTTATACCATGCTTACCTCTTGTAATGAAGTAATCTTTGTTTCGAGCTCTCTCAATCTTTCCTTATGCCAATTTAACGAGCTAGAGCACTCATTATAATTTTTCTCAACCTGATAGAGGAAGCAATGACACTAAAGTAACTGAACTGCATTTTGGAAAATAAAACAGAAAGAAGCATTAGAATAAGCTAAGAAACTAGTCTTACATCCACAAGCTTCGCAGACATTTCAGCCTCAAGATCAGAATGCCTTCTACGGAGTTCCGTGTAGCTGTCAACTTTGGATGTTAACTCCTCATCAAGCCATTTGGTGTGTCTCTCCATGAGTTCTTTCTCCTAATTCCATCAGAAACCATATTGATACGCATTGTTGTAAAGGAATTAACATCTATTACTACATAAAGTTATAGACATTAATGCATCTAGAGACACCCGATATAAATAACTAAAGTGAATCACACCTCAGTTAACTGTAATAATACGAGGATAATAAGCACAACAGGGACAAGAATTCTTAGCGCTAAAATAGACAAAAATCATACATAAAGAGCTTAAATGAATATCTTATAATCCAATCAATAATCAGACCTGAGATAAACGGCTGCACATTGCTTGGGAACGTGCCAATTCAGCACCGGCTTCAGCAAATCGGGACTCCTTTTCCGAACTAGCATTAGTCAGCTTAACCTGAGAAATACAACAAGAATTAGGGCTTTACACGGTTGAAAAACACATAACGAGCTTAATCAGCAACAAAATAGAAACAGAGAATCCTCTCACAATTTTATCCAAGTAGCCCTTGATAGTGGAATTCTTCTCGCTAATCTCGGCATCTTTCTGCTCTAACAACTCCATCAGTTGCCTCTTAGACTTATGCAACTCCGACATCTCCATAGTCAGCCTCTCCACCTCACCATCCTTCTCAATCTGCAACAAAACCAAAAGTTCCCGTCAACTATTAGGGATTCCCAAAAACACACACTCAAAAGCGTCACCAAAATTGAACAAAGGACGTACCGATTGCAAGTGAAGCTGGTGCTTCTGAGCCTGAGACTGAGCGAGTTCAGCTAAACGATCGTCTAAATCTGACTGAAGCTTTGAGTTCTGAGATTCGAGCGAAGAGAAATCCTGAGAGAGCGAGAGGTACTTCTGCTCGAGAAGCGCACATGTCTGCTCCGCCGTGATGGAAGCAGCATCAGCCTTAGCACGAACACTATCCAACTCGGCGTATAACTTCCGTATATACTCATCGGCCTTCTCGGCAACCACCGACGCGGTGTCGCTAGATAGCCGAGCAAGCTCTTCGTCGGGCATAAACAAGGGCATCTTTTCGTGCCCTAATTTCTACAAAACCACCGTGATTTCTATACCTAACGTTTGATTTCTACGACGACACTAGAGATTATGCTTTGAATGTATTTGTTTCTACGGCGATTTTCGGAGAGAAACCAAATGGGGAAGATGAAAAAGCGAAGAATGATGGAATGAAAAAACCCCAGGCGTGTGTTTATACGTCGGGTTAAGGAAACGTCGTCGTTTGTTAATTGGGCCAAACTGAGACTAGGCCTCTTGTTAGGCCTTAAACGAGACATACTTAGGGTTAGTTTGTTAAATTTAAAACGAAACGAAAAATCAACACGCCGTCTTAGCTCAGTGGTAGAGCGCGTGACTTTTAATCCCGTGGTCAAGGGTTCGATCCCCTTAGACGGCGAAGCTGTTTATTTTTTTACCACAGTTAACAGTCACTTTAGTTTCTTAATACTTTTTTGTGCATGAACTTTACTCAGACCAGAAGAAAACTTGTAGTTTATTAATACTAATCGTTTCATTTTGTTAAAAACATTGAAATAAATTAACGCACATGTTTTTCTGTTAAGAACACCTAATTACAACGCGGCTATCAAATATTCAAATAAGGAATCAATAAATCAATCATCCACGAGACTATAATATAGATTGAAAAACACTTACTAGTCCAATACCAACTCCCAATAATGCTATAAAAACACTAAAGAATTAAAAGCATCGTTAGTTTAATCATCAACATGATTATAAAAGCATGAAGAACGAATTCTCTTTCACCATCAAACAATACAATTCACAAAAAAAAAAAACGGAGAAGTGTTAAGTTTATTCATCAGAATCAATGGTGAAGAAAGCGATATTGATAGGGATCAATTATCCTGGAACCGAAGGAGAGCTATTAGGCTGCATCAATGACGTCAAACAGATGCACAAATCACTGGTAGAATTGTTCGGCTTCTCGGAGGAGAACATCACTGAGCTGATTGATACCGACAAGTCTAAAATCCAACCAACCGGCAAGAACATTCGTCAAGCTTTGTCGGGTCTTGTTGGATCAGCTAAATCCGGTGATGTTCTCTTTGTTCATTACAGTGGACACGGGACGAGGTTGCCACCGGAGACCGGAGAAGACGATGATACTGAGTTTGATGAGTGTATTGTTCCCTCTGATAACAATTACATCACTGGTATAACTTCAATCTTTTGTTAACTTCAAAAGTGTTTGACTTTCGCATTTTAAGGTTCCTTTATTTAATGTTCATGTGTGAAATTGGTTTTGTTTTCAGATGATGAGATTATAGAAATTGTGAGTAAGGTTCCCAAAGATTGTTCTTTTACATTCGTCTCTGACTCTTGTCATAGTGGTGGTCTCATTGATTCAGCTAAGGAACAGATCGGAGAGAGTTTTAAAAAGAAGCCTAAGAAGGAATTTAAATTTCCTTTTGGACTTTTTAGTTCCAAAAGTACAAGAAGTAAGGTTGTAGTAAAAGAAGATGGTGGAAACAGAGTTAATGCTAGAAACAGATTTCTACCATTAGACTTCAATCAATATGTTGAAACGAGCTACAGGGAGAGATGATATCGAAGTTGGGAATATCAGGACGACGATTTTCGATGTGTTTGGTGAAGATGCAACTCCAAAGGTGAAGAAGTTCGTAAAGGTGATTCTTAAAAACATGCAAGAGAGAGTATTAGTGAAGGTTTGATGTTGGGAAAAATTGGAAAACTAGCAACGGATTTTCTTACAGAGAAGTTGAATGATGAAGAGTATTTGAAACCCGCGATGCAGACAGAAGTCATGAGCAAGAAGGAGGTTTATGCAGGGGCAAGTAATGGTGGACTTGAGAACGAATGTGTTCTACTTAGTGGATGCCAAACTGATCAAACTTCTGCAGACGTAGGATCCAAAGGACAAGCATATGGAGCATTCACCAATTCCATACAGATCATACTTGGTGAGACAAAAGGTAAGATCAATTACAAAGAATTGGTTTTGAAGTCCAGGAAGCTTCTTGAGAAACAAGGATATTCTCAACGACCGGGGTTGTATTGTAGCGATAGTTACGTGAATGTTCCATTTATATGTTGAAATGAACTTTTAATGTTTGTAATTTTCTCATAAAGCATTTGGTGTTTGGTATGCAACTTTGATTTGAATGGAAATTGTTCTTGCACGTTGGTATATGATTGGTTTTTCTTACAACAGAAGAATCTTATCCATTAATCAAAATATCATAGAGTTTCATACATTTGAAGTTTTTACATCACATTTCCAAGATTCAACAAATCCAAATACACACAATTCAATCACTAAACTCACTTTCCGGGGACGAAGTTGGTAGCAAAGGCCCATGCGTTGTTGTTGACGGGATCGGCCAAATGGTCAGCGAGATTCTCCAATGGTCCCTTTCCAGTGACAATGGCCTGAACGAAGAATCCAAACATAGAGAACTTAGCCAACCTTCCGTTCATGATCTCTTTCACCTTCAATTCCGCGAACGCCTCTGGATCGGTAGCGAGACCCAATGGGTCGAAACTTCCACCAGGGTAAAGAAAGTCATCTGCTTCTCCCAATGGTCCATTTCCAGCGACTCTGTAACCCTCAACAGCTCCCACGAGGATCACTTGAGTAGCCCAAATGGCTAAGATGCTCTGAGCGTGGACTAAGCTCGAGTTACCCAAGTAGTCCAATCCTCCCTCACTGAAGATTTGTGAACCAGCCTTGAACCAAACCGCCTCTCCGAACTTCACTCCATTCCGAGCTAAAAGCTCAGGGAAGACACAACCTAGGGCTCCAAACATGGCCCATCTACAATGGATTACTTCTAGCTCACGGTTCCTAGCGAAGGTCTCGGGGTCGGCGGATAGACCCGCGGTATCCCATCCATAGTCACCAGGGAACTCTTCGGTGAGATAGCTCGGAGGCTCTCCGGAGAACGGACCCAAGTACTTGACAGAAAGATCCATACCATGGGCTACCGGATGGGCCGGATGGTTTGGTGGTTTTGCGCATGGTGACTCGAACGGTTCCAAAGACTTGCGAGGCCGCCGGAGATACGTTCTTCACGGCCTTTCCGGCCAAAGCAGGAGAGGAGAGAGCCATTGTCGAGGCGACCATTGTGGTTAAAGTGTGTTGCAAGTAAAGGGTTTTAGTTGTTGTGAGTATTGAGATGGTTAGGGTACGGTGAGGTTTTCAGGTATTTATAACGTGCAAAACGAATCGGTGATACGTGAGATTAAATTCGCTTTATCTTGGGATATCAATGTCATGATTTTCTATTGGTTGTTCCGAATTGAGCTGCGTTAGATAATTTAGCCATATCTTCGTAGCGTCTCTGCATATTGGGTTTATCCACTCATGGCGTGCCACGTGTGTATTCACATCACTATAATGCAAGATAATATAAAAATTAACAATAATTAATTAATTACGATTACATTGTCATCAAGCTGTCTTAGCTCAGTGGTAGAGCGCGTGACTTTTAATCCCGTGGTCAAGGGTTCGATCCCCTTAGACGGCGAACAATAAATCTCTTTTATTTTTAAAATTAATCAACAGTCCAACGAAAAAGGCTTTGTTAATTTGACAATTTGTTAATGTAAAGTCCCACTGACAACAAATCAATAATGGTTAGTTGCTTTTTAACAATTACTGTATATATTATCTTTTATCAAAAGCTTTCTCCGGCCAAAGGAACTTTCCAAGGTTGCAACAATGGCGAAGAAAGCTGTGTTGATCGGGATTAACTATCCAGGAACCAAAGTGGAGCTAAAAGGCTGCGTCAACGATGTTCATCGGATGCACAAGTGTCTCGTTGACCGATTCGGTTTCGCCGAAGAAGACATCACGGTGCTGATCGACACCGATAAATCTTACACTCAACCGACGGGTAAAAACATCCATCAAGCGTTGTCGGAACTCGTAAAGCCAGCGAAACCCGGTGATGTTTTATTCGTGCATTATAGTGGACATGGTACAAGGGTTCCACCAGAAACAGGAGAAGATGATGATACTGGTTTTGATGAGTGTATTGTTCCTTGTGACATGAATCCAATTCCTGGTAAGCGATCTAAAACTGGAACTTTCTCTTTTCGGATTCGAGTTTAAGTGTTTTATCAGATGATTCTTGATTAGACAGAGAAGGAAAACAAAATAGTCCTTTTGTTTCTGTAGGAAAAACAGAGTAATCTGATTAGAAACAGAGCACTCTGTTTCTGATTGATGTTGATATGGACAACGTTTTGTGTGTTGCAATGCAGATGATGATTTTAGGGAATTAGTGGAATGTGTTCCAGAAGGATGTAAGATAACGATCATATCAGACTCTTGTCATAGCGGAGGACTCATCGATGAAGCCAAGGAGCAGATCGGAGAGAGCACTACGAAGAAGCTAATTCAAGAAAAGAAAGTTTTTTCTTTGGAATTCAATATGGGAAACTGTTTGCATAGCGTTTTGGTTAAATTTCTTGCCGTTTTCGGAATTGGAAGTTCTCGAGAAGAACTGCGAGAGATCGAGAGTAGAGAAATGGTCGAGGAAGGGGAGAGAGATGAGGTTGTCAAATCAAGGTATCTACCATTGGAGACGTTCGTCACTCTTCTTAAACAAAAAACTGGTAAAGAAAATATCGAGATTGGGAAAATTAGACCGACCCTTTTTGATGTATTTGGTGAAGATTCGAGTCCAAAGGTAAAGAAGTTCATGAAAGTGATTCTCACCAATCTAAAGAAGAGAAATGATCAAAGTAAAATCGAAGAAAGTGTTCAAGAGTGTATAGAAGAGAAGCTGAATGATGAAGACTACACGAAACCCGCGATGCATACACAAGTCAAGAGTGATCGTGAGATCTACGGAGGAGGAACAAGCAAAGGACTGATTCCGGACAGAGGGATTTTGTTGAGTGGATGTCAAACTGATGAGACATCTGCGGATGTGAACAAGAGTGGAGAAGCTTATGGAGCGTTTAGTAACGCGATTCAGATGGTTTTGTCGGAGATTAAGGAAGATAAGATCACAAACAAAGAGATGGTTTTGAAGGCAAGAGAGATTCTCAAGAAAGATGGGTTTACTCAGAGACCAGGATTATATTGTAATGACCGTTTTGTGAATGATCCGTTCATATGCTAAAGAATGTTTTCATTCATTTGTTATGAATGTTTGTGAATTTTTATGTACATAATAAAAATGTGTGTAATTTTATGAGGTAAATTATTGAAGTGACTTGATAAGGGAAAAAAATGTATGTTTAATTGGAATGGTACTCCTTCATATGTCGCAATTATTACTCAGCATCATCATGCTTTCTGTTTTTCTGTAGTTGTCATATATAAACCTTAATGGATTTGTCATATATAAAACCTTAATGGATTAAGCAAACTCTAATATTAATTTTCTTTAAAAAAAAATAATTCTAGTATTATTTTCAACAATGTATGTTTCTCGTTAGTGTAAGCATCAACAGTTTTGTTATCAATATAATTATATCAACAAGTGGTGTTTAAATATTTTTATAACGCTCCTTGACCTCTTCACCCAATATTATAGTTTTTATATGTATGCATTATATCCAAATTGTATTTAAATATTTATTTTTTTTAATCAGAAATTAGTGGTAAAATGTCATTCAAATTCTGTTGTTTAGGATATATCCCATTTTTTAGGTTGTGTGCAAGGACTAAAAGATTATAAGTTTCTATTGACTTCTGCTACAAGGAATCAAAGACCTAAAGACTTAGTCCCATTGGCTCGTGATAAAAAGAATCAAGCTATATAATAATTGGCTTGACAAAAGCGACGTGCTTAGAGCATGTCCATTGGTCATTTTAAGAGGGGTTCTTAAAATATAAAATTATTAAAATTTGAGTAAAAGTAAGAAAGAGAGTGTTTTTGTAGGGTGTATTGAAATATAAAATTAATAAAATTTGAATAAAGAGAGGAGATAGTGGGTGTGTTTAAATATAAAATTAATAAAAGTTAAGTAAAAGTTAAGAAGTGGTTCTTAAAGTAGAACTTTAAGAACCGGTTCTTAAAAGAAAGAGGTGTGTTTAAATATAAAATTAATAAAAGTTGAGTAAAAAGATGAAAGAGAAAGTATAAAGTTAAGTAAAAAGAAGAGAGAGTGTGTGTTTTAATAATTTTATATTTTAAGAACTTGGTTAAAAATCTCTGATGGAGATGGCCTTATAACGTGAGATTGTTTGCGCTCACAAGAAAAGGATTAAACTAAACCTAAGAACAATTGTCTTTTTCTTTAGCATTTTATAAAATAATTAGGACCACAGAGTTATAAAAAAATAGTGTTATACTGTTTCTTATAAGCTATCTAAGTTTTGTACGTTTTTGAATATATATTTATTTTATTTTAACTTATTTTTGAATATAAATTATTAATTCATAGACACATAAATCATAGAAGAAAGTTAATATATTTGTGTTCAAATTGGGTTTTAAGAATATGGTTATTCTAATTTATGCTTGTATATGTTAAGTATGTTAAAAATATAAAGGAGTAATGTAAAAAAAAAATAATTTCTAACGCGAAATGCAATCGAAATGAGTAGAAATTAATTATTTACATTAGAAACACGATTTGTCAATACCGTATGATTAACAACAACTATGCTAAAGATTTAAAGAAAAAGACTGAGCAATAGTAAAAACAAAGCTCATAATTTTGAATATACTGCACGATTTTTTTAAAAAAGTCATACAAAAATGTTACAAAAAAAACACTAGGTTTAATTAATAACACTATAATTATCAACAAAGATGCTTATAAAACCATGAAGGATGAATCATGTCAGTATCAACAAAAATTGTGAAACAGAGCTTGAAACAATTATCAATGGCGAAAAGAGCGGTACTGATTGGAATCAACTACGTGGGAACAAAAGCAGAGCTACGAGGCTGTGTCAATGACGTTCGTCGGATGCATGTAAGCCTCGTCAAACAGTACGGATTCTCCAACAAGAACATCAAACTGCTGATCGATACTGATAGCTCTACGATCAAACCGACCGGTAAGAACATCAGACAGGCTTTGTTGGATCTGGTTAAACCGGCTCAACCGGGAGATATTCTCTTCGTTCATTACAGTGGGCACGGTACGAGGTTGCCTGCGGAAACTGGTGAAGACGATGATACTGGTTACGATGAGTGTATTGTTCCTTCCGACATGAATCTCATCACCGGTAAGTGAACAAATTAGATCAAAGTTGACTTTTTGATTTTTCATGTTTCATAGTTAGAACAAATTCGATACATTCATGTTGAAATCTAATTATATTTATATGTGGTGACTCTGTTTTACAGATGATGATATTAGGGATCTTGTGGATATGGCGCCAAAGGATTGTCCTATTACAATCGTCTCAGATTCTTGTCACAGTGGTGGTCTCATCGATGAAGCTAAAGAGCAGATAGGAGAAAGCACAAAGAAGAGGAAACCAAAGCAAGAATCTGGAGAATCTTCAAAGAGTATCGTCGAAGAGATACAAGAAACAGTAGAAACCAATACCAAGGACATTCATGAGCTAGGAAGCAGATCTTTGCCATTAGAGACTTTGATCGATATGTTGAAGCAAGAAACAGGCAACGACGATATCGAAATTGGGAAAATCAGGACAACTCTTTTCGATATGTTTGGAGAAGATTCAAGCCCAAAAGTGAAGAAATTTATGGATGTGATTCAGAGTAAGCTTCAAGAAAGTGGAGGTCAACTGGGAACAATTGAGAACCTAGCTCAAGAGTTTCTTGAGCAGACGGTAGACGATGTTCAAGAGGCTGTGAAACCATTGATCCAAGAAGTCTATGCAGGTGCAATCAATGGTGCACTTCCGGATAACGGTATATTGATAAGTGGTTGCCAAACTGATCAAACTTCTGCGGATGCAAGCCCGCCGGGTCACCCGGAATTGGCTTATGGAGCATTAACCAATGCTATACAGATCATAATTAAGGAAACTAAAGGTAAGATTAGTAACAAAGATCTTGTTTTGAAGGTTAGGAAGCTTCTTAAGAAACAAGGGTTTGACCAAAGACCGGGACTTTATTGCAATGATGGTTATGTGGATGATCAGTTTATATGTTGATAAAGCAACAGATATTGTTTTTGTTGTTTGTTTGATTTCGTTTCGTGTGAAATAAAGTCTTGTGATTTGTGTGTGTTGTGTGTTGTTGTAACTTTGAATTGAATCACTTTATATGTTAAGTGTTGTTTGTTTTCTTCATTTGTTGTTTAATATTTGTATTTGATATGTCTCATACATTTTAAAAGTTGTTGGTATATTAAAGGTTATCCATTATATTCCCTGTTATTTTGTGTGAAAAATCTAACTTCTGGCACAAGAAACAAAACATTTGTTTTCCATAAAAAAGCGACGTCATGCGATCATAAGTTTATCTATAACGGTGGAACTATCTGCGCATTCAAGAAAGCGTTATAAACAATAACAAGCAACATTTTCGTAATCACTGAACGAATAATTATTTAATTAGATGAATACAATGCGTACAAATATTTCGATACTTCTTCTCGTAATCTATACAAATTTTGTACGTTTTAGCTTTAAAATTGTAAATGAATTATTTCGATATTTACAAAAAAAATCTACTTTGGAAATTGGAAGAAAAGACTAGACGTTATATTTAATTTTTCATAACGGCTGAAACCAATTTTGGTAGACTTTTGAATACATTTGAATTATATATATATTTTCTATTTAATCCATTACAGTGAAATTAAGACTAAAGCAGATTATTTATGGCATGGAAATTATGATTTAAAACTAGTCAATATTAATAAAATTCAACAATATACAGAGCCTTTTTATTTTTGACCAAAAAAAAGGAGCCTTTTTATTTGGTAACGTAATTAATGGCTTATTTAATTTAATACTAATAAAGCAGTATAAAAGCATGAAGAACGAAATGTAACACAGCTCACGATCAAAATCAAAGAAGAAGACCTTTGACGTATCATCAATGGCGAAGAAAGCAGTATTGATCGGAATAAATTACCCAGGAACCAAAGCAGAGTTACGAGGTTGCGTCAACGATGTTCGGAGAGTGCACAAATGTCTAGTCGATCGGTTCGGATTCTCCGAAAGAAACATCACTGAGCTGATCGATACCGACAAGTCTAAAACCCAACCCACCGGGAAAAACATCCGGCGAGCTTTGTCGGATCTTGTTGGATCGGCTAAATCCGGTGATGTTCTCTTTGTTCATTACAGTGGACACGGTACGAGGTTGCCGGCGGAGACTGGAGAAGACGATGATACTGGGTTCGATGAGTGTATTGTTCCTTGCGATATGAATCTTATTACCGGTATGTTCAAAATTGTTAGATTTAAGGGGATTTTTTTTTTTTATGGCTTTTGCTTGTGCTCATGTGATTTTGATTAACATATTATTGACATTAAAATTTATAATGGGTCTCTGTTTCATTGATCAATGATGGTAATACAGTAACCAAAATTTTCATTTGGTTAAAACTAGACATAGGCATTCGGGTATGTGATAATAGGTACCGAATTGGAATCAAACAAAATTTAGTTCGTTTCGGTTGGGTAGGTTAAAATTTGATTCGGTAGTTTAGAATTTATGGAACCAAATTATTTCCGAAATATATTTTCGATTAGATTTATGACAAATTTTTTCGATTTGATTTTATGATAAATTCGAATAATTCAGATTTCGGTTAGTTCAATGAATTTCGGTTCAATTTTGTTAAAAGTCCAATTTCGGGTGGATATACCCCGAGCTCGATGAAATTTGGTTTCATTTTGGGTAATACTAGTGAAAATCAAATAAAATTTCTCATCAATTGTTCCTTCATTTCAGGAAGAATTTTAGTTTTCTTATGTGGTGATTCTATTCTCAGATGACGAATTCAGAGAATTTGTGGAGAAGGTGCCAAAAGACGCACGCATTACAATAATCTCAGACTCTTGTCACAGTGGTGGACTCATAGACAAAGCTAAGGAGCAAATAGGAGAGAGCACGAAGAAGAAGAATAAGAAGAAGAAGAAGACAAAGAAAGAATCTGGAGGCTCTTCAAGAATCAAAGGCTTAGTACTTGATGTTGTTGAAGAAGCATTGGAATCTAAAGGGATTCACATTCCTCACCACAAAGATGAGAAAGAAGAAACCAAGACTAAAGAGATTGAGCTAGAAAATGGTGAAAAAGTCTATGTCGAAAACAAATCTTTACCTCTACAAACTCTAATAGATATCCTCAAGCAAGAAACAGGTAACAATGATATCGAAGTCGGGAAAATCAGACCAACTCTGTTCAATGTCTTTGGAGAAGATGCATCACCAAAGGTTAAAAAGTTCATGAAAGTGATTCTAACGAAGCTACAAGAAGGTAAAAGTGGAAGTGGGATAATTGGAATGATTGGTAAACTAGCACAAGAGTTTCTTGAACAAAAGCTAAACAATGATGAAGATTACGCGAAACCCGCGATGAGAACACATGTAAGGAACAAGAAAGAAGTTTATGCTGGTTCGAGTAATGGTTCGCTTGCGGATAATGGTATATTGATTAGTGGTTGTCAAACTGATCAAACTTCTGCAGATGCAAGTCCTCCTGGTAAACCTGAAATGGCTTATGGAGCATTTACTAATGTTGTACAGATTATACTTGAGGAAACAAAAGGTAAAATTACTTATAAAGAACTTGTTTTGAAAGCAAGGAAGCTTCTTAAGAAACAAGGGTTTACTCAACGACCAGGGTTGTATTGTCATGATAGTTATGTGAATGCTCCTTTTATTTGTTGAGGAATTTGTAATATTTCTCAAAAACAATGTTTTATGTAATTTGGTATTTCGTGTTGAATAAGTTATGTGATTTGATTTGAATGCTAATTGTTTTTTGTCCATTGCCCATGTGTTATGCATTTAAAAAAATAATCGTTATTTTGGCCCAATAAAGCCACAAATTAAGGGAAAAGTGACTTTCTATTACATTTTTTTAAACGATCTTTACAAATTTTTTTTTTTTTTTTTGGAGTTTTTGATAAAATAATTTGTTTGTTATTGAGTTTCGTTTTTCTTTTTCGGAATAGTTTCGAAATGTTTATGTTAATGAAAAGTGGCCTGCTATAAATTTATGTTTTTTTTTGTTTTTGGATGGTTATTTTCTGTTTATGAGCTATGTAATTTTTTATTTTTTCGTCGGCTATATAATTTCCAATTTTGCGTGATGGATAGAATCTCCAATTTTGTGTTATTGACGTATTTAATTCTAACAACTAATCGTGTAATAACGTGACAAAAATATTTAAAAAAAAAAGAAAGAATTTAGATGCCACGTCAGATCGTACATTCCAATTCGTGGAAACGCACATATATCAATTAATCATTAAATAAAGAAATAATCTTTTAACCAAAATGAAATAAATCTTTTTAATTCTTTCTTACATATATAATCACTTTTTGTCGGAGACAGTCTCTCATCCCCTGCACAATCATATAACTTCTTTCGATCTCCGACAAGGCCAAGACCGATCAGATTCAGAGTTTTAATCCATCAGATCTTTGTCCCGATGGCGAAAAAGGCGGTGCTAATCGGAATCAATTACCCAGGAACCAAAGCTGAGTTACGAGGATGCGTCAACGATGTTCATCGGATGTACAAATGTCTCGTCGAACGGTACGGATTCTCCGAGGAAGACATCACGGTGCTTATCGACACCGATCAATCCTGTACCCAACCCACTGGTAAGAACATCCGTAAGGCGCTTGCGGATCTCATCAGATCGGCGGATTCCGGCGACTTTCTTGTTGTTCATTACAGTGGACACGGTACGAGGTTACCTGCGGAGACTGGAGAAGATGATGACACTGGTTACGACGAGTGTATTGTTCCTTGCGACATGAATCTGATTACTGGTTAGTTTATTTCAACTTTTGAGATTGATTGTGTACGATCTGTTTAGATTCCGATCCGAGAACATGAGTTTTGTAAACATGAATTTTGGTGAATATGTTAATAATTGTTGATCTTGTATTCGAGATTGGTCTCTCTCCTAGCTTTAATTCAGACATTTTTTTGTTAACTAGATTTGAAAAGTAAGAAATTGGAATGAGAATATATTTGGATTCAAATGTACGAAAAGAGAATCTGATTCCATGATTCTTGGTATGTTAGAGCTTTTACTGATTTTGGTTTTGGTTTTGGTTTTGTTTTGAAGATGATGATTTCAGGGATCTTGTGGACCAAGTTCCACAAGGTTGTAGAATGACAATCATTTCAGATTCTTGTCACAGTGGTGGATTAATCGATGAAGCGAAAGAACAGATTGGAGAGAGCACTAAGAAAGAGGATGAGGACGACGAAGAAGAAGAAGAATCTTCTTCGAGATTCGGGTTCAGAAAATTCTTGCGCAATAAGGTGGAAGGTGCGATTGAATCGCGAGGTTTCCACGTAAGAGGGAACAAGAAGGAGGATGATGAGGAGGAGGAAGAAATCGAAACGAAGGAGATGGAGCTAGAAGATGGAGAAAGGATCCTTGCTAAAGCCAAATCTCTTCCTCTGCAGACTTTAATCGATATCCTCAAGCAGCAAACAGGGAATGATGATATCGAAGTCGGGAAAATCAGGCCAAGTCTTTTCGACGCTTTTGGTGATGATTCGAGCCCGAAAGTGAAGAAGTTCATGAAAGTGATCTTAGGTAAGCTTCAAGCAGGTAATGGAGAAGGTGGATTCATGGGAATGCTTGGGAAATTGGCTTCAGGGTTTCTCGAGGGGAAACTTAACGATGAAGACTATGTGAAACCGGCGATGCAGACAGAAGTTGGGAGGAAAGAAGAGGTTTATGCTGGTGGATCTAGAGGTTCTGTTCCGCTTCCAGACAGCGGGATATTGATCAGCGGTTGCCAGACCGATCAGACCTCTGCGGATGCTACTCCACCGGGGAAACCAACTGAGGCTTATGGAGCGATGAGTAACGCGATACAGAAGATATTGGAGGAGACAGAAGGTGAGATATCGAACAAAGAAATGGTTACAAGGGCAAGGAAGATATTGAAGAAGCAAGGATTTACTCAGCAACCAGGTTTGTATTGTCATGATGGTTATGCAGATGCTCCTTTTATCTGTTAAGGAAACAGAGGTTTTATTTATCGAGAGCTTGTTGATGGATTCTGGTCGGGGAATAAGCCTGGGTTTTACTGTTTGAGGGCATTTGTGTAATTTTTAAGTTGTGTGTGTTTGTGTTCTGTGAAACACTAAAATTCTTCCTGTTTTATTGATAATTATGATTTGTTAATTTTGTTTGTTTTGCGCAACCATAAAAACATATGCATACGAAAACGTTTAACCAAAACAGAGGAAAATTCTTGTTAGATAAATAATATTACATCTATGTATCTTCTTGCCAATTTGCATTGAGATATACACAAAAATGAAAGTCACATGTCATTTTTTGTCCTTTTCTTTTTAAATTAAGAAAATACGAATAGGCATGGGAACTTGGTTGTGGAGCTTTGAGGGTTGGTGTGTTCTTCTTACAAATGTGACAAAAAATGTTTTTGTCTCAATCATCGATCTCTTGAACCCATGCTAAATCTGGAAAAAAAAAGAAACAACACAAATCAACAATCGCAAAGTAAACATTATATTTTCTATTCGGATTTAAACCAAATGACTCGGATCTTGCAATGTCATAAGTTCAAACCACATGAAAGAAGCATGTAATACCTTGTAATACAGTTTCTACAGCTGCATTGGGGATAGAGAGGCCCACTATTCGCTGATTATCCGTTGTAGTCTCTATGCGTATAACTCGAATTCTCTTGTGGCTTTGACGGGACTGCAAAAGAACCGAAATACAGTATAAGTTTCAGTGTTAACATCAAGAGAGAGAGCTAGAAATTTTGCAAGTAGTTTTTTGTTTTACTTGTTTGGAGAGAGCTTTCTCAATGGTTCCCCAGATAGGAAGAATGAGGCCACCCACAACGTTTACTTCCTGTATTCTTCTTCCAACCGTGCAATACTCGCCAAGCTTACACTTGGGTCCGTGCATGCACTGTATTCAAAAATAGAGACTCATATATAATGCATACCGCTATATCAACGGTTATGGGCCATGAGGCTTAAGCTTAAAACACACCAGGATGATTCTGTGCTAATCTAGTTTTCTGTCTGAAGAAAAGTGGTTCTATAAATTCCAGACTTTATCTTTGATTTAGGAAACATACCTGTTTAGATGAAACTTCGTACTCGTCTTCCCAACCATTACGAGCCTTCTCCAGTGATGAGAGTTTTCGGTATTTGGTTTTCAACTCTGAAAGAGACATCTCCCTGGGTTAAAAATAAACCAAGAGTTAAGACCATTTTTTAGTCAGATATATGAAATGTAAAAGGTTCTGGCAATGGTGTAGATACCTGATCGACTCTCCTACCGCAGGACGGACAATCTTAAACAACCCCGAGGCCGCACTGGACATCCATGAAAAATCCAGCAATGAGATTAATTAATTTATTGGTATTTTAATGTTTGTTAAGTTAACACATCATCAGGACGCAATAATATATATAAATATGAGAGGTGATAATGATTTACCTCTCAAATGCTAATATGAAGTGCCGTTTTCCTAACCATTCCCTTTTAGATTCATAGAAGCCATCACTAGCCGAGCCAAGCCCATCCCTTCTCTTCCCCTCAAGCATTGAACTTGCAGACTGTGACACAGATCAACTCAAGCTTTTGATTTCTTGTAGTGAAATACAACTAATCTACCCAGAGTGAAAGATGTAGAAGTACCTCCCACGTAACACCACGATCTAGAGTGAAAGTAAAGAGCATAGTTGAGGCACCAGACATGTGATCGACATGGACGGTCTGAAAAAATTCAAACATTAGTAGCACAAATACAGCAAGAACAAAAAAAAATCAAGCAAGAGATATCAACCTTTGGAGTGGTCAGCAGCTCAACACTATTAGCTTTCATATCCACGATTCCTGAATCAAAACTTCCTTCGATCCGAGCATTATGTACAAGAACATCTAATATACTAGTAAACAATTCAAACAGCCTGCACAGCACAGGAGTCTAAAGCATTAAAACAAATGGAAACAACTTCTAAAACAGAAGGTAAGTTAAGTATCGCAGAGCGTAAATTTCCACTCTACGCATAATACCTATTCTGAATATCAGGTGGCAATCCCAATAGACGATTCAAAAATCTTCCAACATCATGCATGTCAGAATCAATAATACGTCCTGATAACTTTCCAACATCTTTCCCATTAGCTGTATCATCACAAATGAAAGTCAAGTTCAAAGAAGATTACTACAAATAGAATCCAAATTCAGTACCAAAAAAATGAAATAACAAGCAAAGCTTACCCAGAACACTGTCCCTAACAATTCCAACCGCAATAAGAGCAGCCCTTGCCTTGGTCAAAAACTCTTTAATTGTTTCTGGTTCATCAGTCGAGCACCCAGGAGGAACAACGGGTAGTTTCTCCTGAAAAGTAAGCAATACTATATTTCACACTTCATCCATTATCATCATTCTTAAAAATTGAAGAAGCAAAACTAGAGTTTAAAGAGACCACAGGGTTTTATGAGGAAAACCTGTTCCATTATTCCTCTATACATCACCATCAAGGATTTTTTACCAAAGTTGCTATCATAATTATAGGCACTCAACGAGGGCCCGGCCCTGCAATACACCACACCATATTTTGAGACAAAATACATGGCAAGGTTTTAAGTAATAACAAGCCAAAGGACAAAACAACTGAGAAATGGTTTAGAGAGACGCATGACTTTCCTGCGATCTCCCTGTGTTAAAGCACCAAGAGTTTCTAGTCTCTTTGCAACAATAGAGGCAAACCGGCGTTCCCCACCGAGATTTGTGAAAAGTAGCCTGGCAGGGCCAAAAACAAAGAACTTATCAACTTCAGCAACTGAGTATCAGACCTTTTAAATTGATTAGTAGCAATACTTTTGCAATTGGACGGATACTAAATCAAACACAAATGTTTTCATGTCAACCTATATTCAGGTGCAGATGTCTGATTCGACCGGTGAGTTCTGCCAAATTGCTGAATTGCACGATCAGCACTCCAGGGAAGCTCTAGAGTCAAGTGAACCCTTCTCCTCTGCAGACAAAAAAATCCAAATTAACTAATACCCCAAAAGTCGACACGTGAAGGTTTTGGGGCCATCTTTCACAATGTGTTATATTTACTATTAGGTCTTCAGAACAATAAGAATATGTAAAAAGACAATTTTATTTAGTAGGGGAACCTATAACTCGACACACCTGATTTGCTGCCCTTCTATCTGCTTGCAACGAAACACCAGCTGAACCAGCTTCAGAAATAATGGCAACAAACTTTTTACCATCCATAAATAGTTGTTTCTCGTGCATGTTGACCATTTCCATTGTGATATCCTTTCTAGAAACAAGAAGTACAAGGATGAAAAGTAAATTACTAGTGCTGAATAAATAAGTACTAAGGATGAATGATTTTGAGGCATAAAAGAGGAAGAAATAGAGAAAGAGAAAAAGAGAGAGACAGAGGATTACGTGTTTCTTGCTTGATATGTAACACCTTTCCCATTAGACGCTCTTACAAGCATACCTCGCCTGCCTGTTATTTCTGCAACTTTGTCAGGGCCTCCAAGCTGCATTTATACATAAACAGCAGCAACAATTTAGTGCTGCAATAGTTTCCAAGGGATAATTTAACCACACAATTAAGCCTTAGGACACTACAACCAACGAACCCCTAGATTTCATAATTTGAATAAAGGATTCATAGATACCACTCAACACTATCCACATAAAGCGGTATACCTTAAAAAGAAAGGAGACTCATGTATAACCATGACCTGCTGCATGCCTAAGAAAAAACAGAAACGTATAGATGATGGTTACCTGATCGACAATATCATCCAAAGGATTGTTTGGAAGATTCAGAGAACGGATAATCTCTATAATCTTTGATTTTCGTTCCAAGGCTGCTTCATACCTAAGAAGAAACAAAATGGATAACCACTGTTAAAAAGAAACTAATACTTTGCTTCTATATTATAAGCAGGAAGAAATCAAAACACATGTTGCTATTCCAGTGTATTGACCTTTTCTGCAAATCTGCAATGTAGAGACGTCTTGCTTGAATGTACTCCTCTGTCTTTTCCTTGCAAGAATAGCATGTCCACGCTTCAGATGGTAAGTCTGTAACTGGAGGAATCACACAGTCCGGATGAAAAAGCTTGTCACATTCAGAACAATGGAGCAACTTCTTCCTTTCCTAGTTTCATCACAAGACAAGTTATTAAAATCTCGTAACCTCAAAGGATATCAAGCTATCCAAGTTAAAGCTAAGTACATCTTCCCCACTGCATATCTGACATATCTGGAACTCATCATCAGAATCATTAGAATCGTCAGAAGCTGCATTGAAAACACAACTGATGAGGAGAATGTACAAATCTTGGGAATTTATGATTCAATTAACTGAAGAAACAGACCAAGACGATAAAATACATAGAAGATCTGAGAATGATAATTTTACTATAGCAAAATAAAGTCATCACTTTAGCAATTTTCAATATCAGAGTTAATAAGCTTATTAGCTGCTAGGTAGATTTCCTGTTTAATATTCAAAACTTCCCATCTGATACTTTTGTCCCTACAGCCTAAGCATCAAGATTGTCCCAGGTCAACAGGAAACCCACCTTCAGACTCCAAATCACTTTCATCATCACTCTCTGGTTTCCACTTTGCCATCTTTCTTACTCTCCCTCTAATTGAAACACCAGGTGAAGCTGAATGCCTCTTCCTATTAAGTTCTTTAACATTATCATCCTCTGTAAAAGTCCAAAAGAGGCATACTATGAACAGGATATAGAAGCCACAAGGGATTCAAAAGCAAAACTCTTACAAGAGAATTAAGTTACCAGAGAGAGGTTCAGGCTGCTCGGGCAAGGGATAATTCTCTTCCACGAATTTTAACAACAGCTCTCGAGGACCCGAGACAAAATCATCTAGCTCAAGACCCTATGACAAGAAAAAGGGGGGATAGGATCATCAATGACGTTGAGACTAGTTAGCTAGAATCATAGAAGGATAATATTTTTTCCAAAAGAACGTGAGGAGAAACGCACATATTTAGTTACAGCCTCTTCAGTGCGAGCCTCTCCGGTACTCTGAAGGCCGATAACCACACACTTGTTTGTTGACAAGGCTTTCTTAGCTAACCTCACAGTTACAGGAACTTTAGCTGACATACACAAGTGTCTAAAGAAACGCTGCAGCAATTTACAGGAAACATATCGATCAACCTCTAGGACTAAGCTGACAATCATCAACAACAACAGTAATAACACTGTCAAACTATTGCTTCTGAAATGGTAATACCTGGTGGCTTGACCAGTATAATCTCCACAACTGACTAGAATTTGGTTTTTCGTTAGGTAGAAAAGCACTTGCTGACAACAACTCTATCCGTAGTTCTGCCCAAAATTCTGCAGACTTATTGTACATTGCCTACAGAAGAAAGCAAGTAATAGAACACAAAAGCCCTGCTTTTAATATTTTTTTACTAGAAACTAGAAACAGGGGAACACTAGAAATAATGAACTTTTTTTTTATAAAAGAAATAATGAACTTGCTGGCCAAAAACCATTCAGATTTTTCAATTTAAGAAAACGGTATAGAAAATTTCATAAGCACAATAAAGCCTGCTTATACTTTTGTATGAGCTTGGTTGAAGCTTAGTGGGAGACCCCCACTCTCCAGGTATACCACTTTGTTGAGCTTACACAGCATTTACTTGATAATAGAGCTAGATAGTCAATTAAGATATGAGCAGCTTTCAAGCAAAGAATAGTAAAAAAGGAAGACGATTTACCTCCATTCCTGCTTCTAAACGAGCTTCAACAATCTCAAACTCAGCCCCTTTGTAGCTCAGGGTACGGCAAACATACATCCCCCTGTTACATAAAAGGGATGTTAGAATGAACTATGAGAAATGTATATGGCTAAGAAGTATGACACAGGCTTGTAAAACCTCGCTTTCATGTCCATGGCAACCAATTCCAACGCTCCTACCCCACCTTTATCAAGCGCGCCTGCACAAGGGTTCTGTTAAAGTTCCATTCCGAGTTATGCAATGCATAAAGAAGACTAAGAGAAGCGAAATAATGATTAGAATTAAGTGAATGCGGCTAAATTTATTAAACTCATTTTCTAGAATATATTGTATATTTTGCGAATAACTTTAAGCTAAGCTTTTTCCTCTAAAAGGCAAACAAGATAGAGAGTACTCTACCAAAATATATTCAACAGGAGATAGAAAGGAAAACCAACCTAGAAATTTGTTAAAATCAGTGAAACTTGTTCCAGCTCCCCAAAGACCAAGCCTGACCATATAACCCATGTTTCGTGGTTCAGATGCACCAGTAGCAGAGCAATAAAGAACACGTGCTTGGGGGATCTTATCCTGCTTTTCCAAAATTTATTATTTAGAGTCAACTAGAAGACAATAACCACCATTGAGCGTTCCAAACCAGAATATAAACTATATTATCTGCGTTCCAATCAAAGTAACTAATCGCACTCTTCAGAGCCAAAAAGCAATATTAAAAGGAACAGTGTAGTCAGGCATTCAATTTTCAAGTAGCCGACCTGAATGTCAACAACTGCCTGCCCAATGCGTGTCGGCTGACTCCCAGCTTCAGGTACCAAATTTTTAGCTTTATGGCACTACATAAAAAGAAACCAGCTTAATGATGAGCTCGGCTCAAAGTTGATAACACCAGTGATCAAGCAATTCACCACGACAAGAGCATTTTTAACGCAAAAGAATTTAATATACATTATTACTGGATTTGCTACCTACCTCATCAAAGATCAAGAGGCCATCGAATTCTGGTCCACACCATTGAACAAGCTGCTGTAAACGAGAACGACCCTTCTCAGAAGAAGCAATGAGGCTATTGTATGTCAAGAATACTACTCCGTCTTTAACACCGACATTCTTTGAGTCAAGCTTAGAATAGGGTAGCTTGTTCAAAGGATTCACTGCAAGTAAAACATATCAATATTTAGTTGCAGAGAAAACACAGAAATGATAATAAGATTGGAACTCAAATGTTCACTTGACGATCTAAAGTTATCATGAACTGCACAAACATCAGCTATCCATAACAATCTCTAGGCATGACGACAGCATAACCAGAGTTCAGAAACCCATTATTACCTTTATCAGTAAAGAGAATAAGTTCTTTATAATATCCCTAACTAATAAATATATCTCATTTTGATCCAGTCTACTCTATAGCATCCACTGTCAAAAGCTTCTATCCAACCATGAGCAAGAAAAAGTATCTAGAATAAGCTTTATGTATAACATATGGAGCATTTTGGAATCAAGAAAATAAGTGAATTACAAACTCAATTAACACCAAAATTCAAGATAGTACCTCCAACGCTTGTGGCACCCACATCATCCAAGTCCCTTCTTGCATCATACTTCAAGTCTGAGCCAATAGAAATCCACCTATGTAAATTATAGAGGGAAAGGAGCAAAAATAATTAGAACTCATCTCATCCTAGCTTCAGTTATCTAAGAGACCAAACAAAGGGACATTGTAGGCACAATTATGCATATATAGTACAATCATAAGCCAGATTGAGTTGAGTCATAAATATCTTATCAATGATGTAACTGGTGCAGCAGTATCCTCCTACAAGACTTACAAAGCTTTCCTCCTTCCATGTTTCCAGTTTTCCCAAATCAACCCAGCAATTGTTCTCCCTTTCCCAACACCAGCACCATCTCCGACAAAAAAGCCCGCTCTGGTACCATCAGCAAGGTGCTGGAGATGCCTCTATAAAAAAAAAACCAACAATGTCATATAGGTACAAGACACGTTTAAGGCCATTAACCAAACTTTATGCCACTTAAAAGCAACCTGACAAGCGTAAACTAATGTCTCAATTTGCAAGCACGATAATGCATTTGTCCTTTCGAGCTCTTCCTTGATTCTGAGATCATAAGTGGGTTCTGGGGGCTGCACTGCAGACAGTGACGATGTTTCCACAATTGGATCAGGATGAGGAGGTCCGATTGAAAGTTTTGGGGGACGCTACACAAATAAACAGATTCATATCATCAGAATCATCAAGCTGAAGAAAAGATAAACTAAACCACTCTCAAGATAAGGCCTTTACATAATCCATGAACGTTTCTCCAGCCGTTCCACCTTCGTCTTCTTCCCTCTCAACTTCAATAGCTTCCTAGTTTTGGGCCAATGATACAGCGAGACTAGTTAAGAAACATGTCTAACATAAAAATACCCATACACCATTTCCAGAGAGTTTCAGATCCACAATTCTGTCCTAAAACTAGTATTGAAACACCAACGATTAACCCAAACGTAAAACAACTAACAACACAGGGAGAGAACACCATAATTCAAAGGTTTTGCCGATATGAAATTCTTGATCAATCGAGGAAAAGAATGGGCATAAACCTCGTTGACTTCTTCGGGAGGAGGCGGAGAAGGAACCGGAGGCGCAGCAGCAGGAGTAGATTGAGGAGTAGATTGAGGAGCAGTTAAAGACCGATTGAGCTTAGAAACATCGACGGCGAGCTCGACATGGCACTGAGGACAAGAGAACCTTGTGAGTCCGTGAGGCACATTGAGAATCGCCTGACAGTTAGCGCAAGGCAATTGCATCTTCGTCGGATCGATTCCATGTGCCGGAACCGGAGGTCTAGGCAAATTAATAGGTTTCAGCTGCTGAAGCGGCGGAAGCGGTTGCGGTTGATGCGGTGGTTGTTGTTGAGACTGCGTGAACTGCGGCCGTGCCCTAGATAAAAGCTCCGGTGGCAACATTTGGGGAAGTTGACAAGTCGGACACGAGAACTCAACAACGCCGGTTTTCACCCTCAGAATCACGCGACAACCGGCGCAACGAACCTGTACATCGCCTCTTAAGACACCACCACCGCCGGAATGCGGCGGATGCGGCGGAGGCGGTTGAACCGGCGACTGCGTCATGAGCCACGGCGGATTTGATTTGATCTTCGTGAGATCTGTGAAGGATCTTGTGGTGAAAATCGCGTTTGAGGAGAAGGAGAGATTGTGAGAGAGGAAGATTTGAGTATATCAGTGTAAGTAATGAATTTCGTCAGAGCGCGAAAGGTTCTTCGAGTCCTTAATTTTGCCTTTCGTTCTCGTTTCTTTTTTTTTTGGTTACAGATTTTTTCCCTTTTTCTAAGTAAATTTTTGGTTCATCTAAATTATCCACCCAAACTCAAGAGTTCGAACCACCTCCGTACCGGTTGGGTAATGGGAAAGTGGGTCGTCGATTGAGCACGTGTTATCACGTGACCTGCCAGCTCATCGTTGGTGTTAGTTAGTTGGTTTGGGCTTGTAAATCATTAATATGCATGCCATGGGCTTTGAGCTTGAAAATCATACAGTCATTTTCTCAGGCCTTAAGTTTTAGGGTCCTTACATTTATCAAATCAAATATTCTAGTGCCAATTCGCATTTTTCTATGTTATAATATACATATTGTTGTTGACAAAAAAAAATATATATATATATATACATATCGTTTTTTTTTCTTTTTCTTGTAGAGCATTTCGAACAAAGAATAGTGGTTTGTTTCTTGTCAGTTCAGTTATCACGCTTGGTACCAATTTTTATTCCATCGAAATCCCATCAAAATAGGTGAGAATTGGTTCTTCATAATTTTTATTACAATTCTATTAAATTCCTTTTCAATGACAATGCCATGAATACTTCAATAAAATTGAATAACACTAGTTTTTAATAGAATTAAGATTCTAATACATTGAATAACACAATTATTTAAAGGAATTCATAAAATAGACAATTGAATAACAATGGAATTTGATAGAATGTTCAATTCTTTCAAAATCAATTAAATTCTTGAATTGAATAGCACACCCTAATTCTCTTTATTTTCAACTTTGATGACAATTATCCGAACTACTTAACATAATAGCTAGGATTCTTGTATGAACAAATCTTCATAGTTTATGTATTATTGATTTATTTTTATTGGATATAATACTTGTATATATCCAATAATTTTCTTTCACTTGTAGACAATTACCTTAACATATAACATTGACGTATAGAATGGTTCGAAAATTCGCAGGCGCTAATCGAGGTGGACCTAGCGCCAAACCAATTATTCGAAAATTTATCGGAAATTAATCGGGAATTAGTTTTCTGTATTATTTTATTTAAAATAATTAAGTATTTGATGTATTATATAGAAAATTATGTATCCTAGAAACTTTAATTAAAATTATGAATATTTAATTTTTGTAAAACTTACCATGAACCAAATATAATGTACGTATATAACTATATAAGTATATATCGAATAAATGTTTATGCATGTGACAACAATTTTGTAGACCCACTAAATTTATTATAGACCCACGTGATATTTTGTAGAACTGGGATATTCAAAGTGAAAAGCCAAAGATCCCACATCGATTATAGAAGGAAATTTTCGTGAGAGCATATGTTATAAATAATAGTTATCTTGGACCTAAACATCATAATCGAGCAATTTGGCCGTTGGTTCCTCAGGCTCATTACCTTTCGAATTATGGCCTGAAAGTAGTATAAAATTTTAAAATAAATCCAGGGGAATTGGCGATAATCTGGTTAAAAATTGGATATTCGGTTAAGAAATCGGATAACGATTATTAGTCCGAATTGGTCAACTTCGCTCCGGATCTGGATATCCAGATTTTATAATTTTGTTATCCGGATTCAGATCTCTTTTTTACGGATTCTATATTTTACTATCTTTATCCGGATCCGGAATCCTTAGATACTCTAATTTTCGGAGCAATTCCGAATGGATAACGGATCGGTTCTCGGATCCCGGATAATAATTCCACCCCTATTAATTTTTATCAAGTTAGTTTGACAATGAATGCAAAATTTGTGGCGAAAACCTAAAATCAATAAACCATTTAAGGACAAATATGAACTTACTAAAAGCAATGAACGGCTTTAATTTTCTAGATTCACTTAAATTAGATACTATTCATTACTTTTGTTACCGATGTACATTTTCCTACCGATTCATTAGACCTAGAAACATAGTAGCATCTATCTTCTCTTCTCTCGCCTATTGTTTCATCCTAAGTTTCAAAAAACAAAAACCTATTGTTTCATCCTTATCAGCTTTATTTTTCTTTCTTCCTATAGAGTGAGAACGAAAACAAAAATTCTCGTAGAGAATAAAGTAAAAGAAACAAAGCCGAAAACCACACACCAAAAATGAGGTCGTTGACGTTTAAATAAGTAAATCATGGTTTATTTTTGTTTAGTGACAAATGCAACTTGTAGTAAATTTATTTTGATAATTTTTATTATGCCATATATATAATGTAAGCAAAACATAGGTTGATGATGATAAATCATATAAGCAAATCATAGTTTATTTTTGTTTAGTGACAAATCATATAGATAATGTATTTTTTCTACTTACATTTTAGCAGTTTTTTCTAATTGAAATAAAATTGGAATAATTTGTTTTTCATATGCAAAACATTAGCAAAACACAAAATAAATTTAAGCGAACAAAAATGCAAAGGTTTAATGTTTTGATCGTTTTTATAAAGCTAGCTTTAAAAAAATATAAAGCTTAATTAATATATAATGAGATATTTACACTTAAAGATATTGAAATAAGTAACATTTGTATATGTTTTGATCATTTTTACATAGAAAAATATCAAAACTAATGGCATTAACATATGCTTGATAATAACTATTTAATTTTTTATATTTATGTATAATACATATCCTTTTTGTACGTTTGTTGATATTGAAAATCATATGATTTGTCATACACATTTAAATATTAAAAAATATATGTTAAAACCAATTAGTCAACCTAATTATTTATTCGGCGTTTGGCCGCGAATCAAAATCTAGTTAATTTAATAATAAACATTTATTTCACACCACCGCCGCTTTTCACGTCACGATTGTAACCGTCAAATGCATCCTCGTCGCTCTACTACAGATTACCCAGCCCGAAGAAAAGACCCGTCACACAACGTTTCTCTGTTTCTTACCGGGCTCCTTCATCTACTTGACTAGTTACCTGAAAGCAAAAACGATGGAAGGGGGTTATATATATATATATATAATGTTGTAGCTATTCTCAACATAGCTATAGTGAGTTTTATCCACGGCCGTGCCTATGGGGAGGAATTAGAGGCCTTCGCCTACGGCTCTTTTTTTAAAGAAAATTCAATCGATCTTTTTTCCAAAAAAATCAAGGCTTTCATTTTTTTTTTCTTAATAAATTAACACTAGAGTAGGTCATGTCACTACAAAAAATAAGGTGGATAGTATCGTTTATTTATTACTTTACATCATTTTTCGATTGATATAATTGAAATTATATCATTTCTATGAGTGATTCAGAAAATGATGACTCTAATTTTTCGTTTCAGTTCAAAAGACCGATGCAAATATTTTCATCACTTATTATAATTGATGTTAATATGTGTCGCTTATAAAAATAAAGCTAACATTACATCAGTTAGTATACATGATGTTAAATATTTGTTTCAGTTATGATAATTGATGTTGAATATTTATATCATTCATTTAATTGATTCTATAGTTACATCAATTATAAATAAGTGATGCTAAAATTCATTTCAGTTTTCATAAATGATTGTAAAAGTTGTATCACGTATCAATTGTAAATAAAATTACAAATTTTTGTTTTAATTTATTTAAATTAGAAATATAATTAAATTTTTAAATTTAAATAGCTAATACAACTTTCTTTGTTTTCATTTTTCAATCTACACGTCCATTTTTTTACTTTTGTTTCTTTGTTCATCTTTTTATTATATAATAACTTTTTTTTAGCCAACAAAAATTTTATATACGATGTTTCTTTTGATACGTACAAAGAAAAAATTAATTAAAAGAAAACATATTAATAAATGGATCTTCTCCTCTTGTTGAAGTATTGAGATGGAATTTGCAAATAGCTTCTTTCATTCATCTTATTCCTTCCTTTAATCATCTTCGTTAGTCTTACTTTCTCCGTTTCAGAATTGATTCTTCTGTAGAAATTGATTTCACCATCGGTAAAATATCGTATACATAAAAATGAACACCAAGTGACAGATTATATAATGTATACAAATCAAAAATCTCTTTCATTTTTATCCAATATAAAAATCATGTTTAGATTAGCATTAACTTACCTTTATACTTCTGATTGTTAACATAGAAAATGATAGCTTCACACAAATGGATGTTGTGACCAACGATCCGAGGTTTTGTACACATATTTTTACACACCAAACTTTTTTTAAGTGTGAGATCTAACTTAGCAGCAAACAAGAGAGGATGAGAGAAGCTAGAGAACCTTTTTTCTTAGAAGAAATGGAAAAGGTTTAATATATATTGAAAAGAATCGTGTGTATCTTTGTAGATTTAGTGAGATAACTGCTTTAAAACAACCTGTCACATAACTTATTTACAATTTTCGAAAAATTACATTAAAAAAAAACGAAAAATGGCACAAAACCTTTATTTGTTTCCATTTAATTGACAAAATATATATTTGGGGATCCCACGTTGATTTAGTTCAAAGATTTAGTTTCGGAATCTAATTTAATCCAAAGATATAGGTAATATATAATAGGAAACATACATTTATTTACGCTAAATTTTAGAGATTTAGATATTTGTTATTGAATTTATTCCTTTTTCAAAAACATTATAGGAAAGATTTAAGGTAATTTTTCTTAAATATATAGTATATTTCTAAATTGTGTTTCCTAATTTTTTTGCTTTCTATTGTATCAAATATTTAGGTTAAAATTTCCTTGTTTGTTGAGATAATGAAATTGCATGTATATTATATATACAGTATATATAAGAAGAAGAATAATGGTCGAGTGATACTTACAATAAAAATCAAAGATTATATATACAGTAAGACTATTTATTAAGCCAACTTACAATTTTTTTACGATTCTTTATGAGTAGAAACTGTAGTGATCTTATATACTTAGTGCTAAAATCATTTATTGGAGTATTCAACGGAAATACAATTTTATCTCATCCATTATTACATCATCCTCTAGATATTAATTAAAGACACACTCACAAAAAATTATAAGTGTCAAATAAAGAGGAAATTAAGGACACGTCAATTAAATTTAACCAATCAAAATACTCCGATTAATTTTATATGCCATGTTAGAAATCTCTATATATTTACATTAATTTTTAATATGAACACAAAAATACATGTGCTACCAATTTAAATTTAACTAAAATATAATATATTAATTTTTAAAAATGTTATACAACATAATTTTTTAACAAGGAATCATTTACCGTTGTCAATTATTTTATAAAAGTTGTATTTATGTCCATTTGGATGTCATATATGATTAATCATACAATTTATTTTATTTTATATCATTTAATTGTATCTATATTACTTTAATTAAAATTGTGTTGTTATAAACGTACAACATTACAATCTAAACAAACGTTTGAATTTCAAAAATCATCATTTTCACTTTTTATTATTATTTCTTTGATTTTTGGTCTAATTTTTTTTAACATTTTAACGCGATATTGGTTTGGGTTTGATGAGTTTAAATAAATTTGAGAGAACTCATAATCTCAAATGTATTCGATTTACATAAAAAACGCTTACATTCAATATAAATATCATGCAAATTAGTTTTTGTAAAATAAAATATATTTATCTATGTGAAAAATCTATCATCTGATCTTTGTTGTTTATAATTTCTTTTGTATATTATAACAAAATATAATCTTTTATTTTTGAATATTCTAATCCCAATTTGACCGGATCAAAAATCTAGTATTTTAATAATTGAAGCTAAATCTCATAATTAACATCGTTTATTATTGATGTAAGTTTTATATCATTTTTTAAAATGATATTACGAAAAATTAATAAATACATCAATTATTTAACTGAGGTAAATTTATATTTTGTGTCAATTTTTTTAAAGTGATGTAAACTAACATAAATTTGTATCATTTCTATTGAATCGGTGTAAACTCAGTCAATAACAACATCAATTACAATAACTGATGTTAAATAATATATTTTGCATCGTTTATTAATAAATAATTTAAATCAATGTCATTTAGTTTTGTGATGTTATATATCTGATGCAACAAACACTATTTTTTGTAACATGTTATCTTTCAAAAAAAATTTGAAGACAAGTTATTAATTAAAACTGGAAACTAAAACAAAATAGTGGTGTGACCACCTTTATCTGTTTTTTTAATTAAAAAATGTTTAAAAGTCATTTTAACGGAATATGAACAGTTTCGTTAAATTTTATGACCGTGCGTACTCGGAAGCCACTTTGGTGATTTATTGTGTTAATAATATCAAGTTGAAGGTTTAAAGTGTTAGTCAAAAAATTTCAAGATTTAAAATGTTTGCGCGTGTGTTGTAAGTTTTTTTATGCGATTTTCCTTAAAATAAAATAAAACATTGTCTTCACTATGATTTTGTCAAGGCATAAATTTAAAGATCTTGTTAGATTGACCTCATTTATTACAGTTAAACCCATGAAAGCATACGAACCAAACAAGTGTACAACATTGTATAGATCGTTGTACAAACAGCCAACTACTACCAATAAATCCCATTAATAATATTTATCTAATTAGGATTGGATTATACATAAAAGATACCCAACCCAAGTGACAAGTATTAAACCTACATTAACTCACATGCATTCAACAATCCATATCGCATCACGCAATCACATCATTGACGATAAGGTTGTTACTCTGCCGATCTTTGCACTCTTCCTCGTCCATAGTGTCGCATAGATCACTCCCTCTAGTCTCCGGTAACCCGACCACGCACAATCCCAACAATCCTATAGCAAGACCGAACAACCCAAATGACCAAAATCCGTTTTTTCGACCAGCCGCTACCATAATAGGGCTGAAAACCCCACCAAGAACCAAGGCTTGCCTAGCCATTGCGATCGCCGAGTTCCTAACGCATGTCGGAAACAACTCGATTGTGTATATCATCTCCATGTTAAAAGCCGAACACGCGCTAAAGTAAGAAATTAGCTCTAATGCCAACTGTAACGCCCCATGGATTCCAATTCTCATATTCTGTAACGCGAATATGAGAACGCTGGAAACACCGCCTAATGCCGTAAACCCGATAAGCGCGTTTCTCCTGCTGAGTTTATCAACTAGGAAAAGCGTGATGAGGTTCGCCGGCAAATCCATCAACGCATTAAACGCTGCACTCAAGTAGATGTTGAAATCGAGATCCGATAAAGCTAATGGCATACCGTAATAGACCAAACCGATTCCAAACGCAACCGCCATTACCGCGGATAATCTCTTAAGTGCCCATCTCTTTCCCACCAACACCTTCATTGACTCATAGATGTTAACACTAGGCTTCTCATAATCCTCTTCCTCCTTCTCAAATGGTAAACTCGAAAAGCTCATGAAGATTGCACCATCATAGTTAACATCACTCGTCTTAGGAATCGAAGCAACCTTTTTGAGAATCGAAATAGCTTCTTCTCTACGACCTCTAACGAAAAGCCACCTCGGAGACTCGCATACGAAAAACCGAACAAGAACACAATAGAGCATAGTCGGAATCGAAGTCCAAATATAAAGAACCCTCCACGAGTTTCCTCTGTTTATATAAGCCATGAAAGGCAGTGACAAGAATCCAAGCATGAAACCGAAAAAACTCATGATTCCGACACGTCCTCTCCATTTCTTCCCGACCAACTCCGTCGAAAGAACAAGCGCACATGTCCCGATCGTAGCTCGACCAAACCCATTAACGAATCGAAGAAAAGCATAAACCCATATATTAGGTGAGAAAACCGTAAGCATCGTTGATAACGACATAACAAGACAAGAGAGAAACAACATGTTTTTCCGACCAAGAGAAGAATCAGCTAGTGTTGAGAGAATCAAACCGCCGATTAAACATCCGACGAAGAATGAACTCTCCGGTAAGCCTTTGACGAACGAGCCGGCACATTGGAGATTCCATTCTGATATAACAGAGACGTGAGGTAAGAAATCCCAAGACCAGGCAGTTTTAGGGAGAATACAAATGTTCGAGACGGATTCGTGACAGATCGAACCGGGCTCGGACCGGCCGGTGCAGTGCCATGTGGGTTCGAAGTCTGTGAAGACAGAGATGAAAGTTTGTTGAGCATCGAAAACACCGGAGAATGAAACTAAAGCGGCTTGAAGAAACTGAGCCCATCCAAAACTTCCAATGTAAGTCTCGATCGTGTCGTCGAGAGATCTCGGTGGTGGCGAGTTCGAATCGGTCAGAAGCGGCCTAGTTGATTCAGCCATTGTTACACGAGTTTCTTCTCTGTTTTTGTCCTTTTTTTTTTTTACAGTAGTTTTTTTTTTTGTTTTTGCTTCGTTGGTTCTTGTGGAAGCATTTGAAGCGGCGAGTCTTTCGTTATAAAAAGGTCGAATTGGTTTTGACTTTTCTAAATGGTAATAAAATTAATTTTTTTACCTTTTGTTTTTACCATTTTTAAGTTGCAAAACCATATTACAATTTCATTTTGGAATAAGTATGTTTTATTTACGTAATTATACATTCTAGCGGAATTTTTTGGCAGTGATTCTTCAGTTAATAATGATAAACATGGCGTTACTATAGTCTATGATATTGTTTATGGTAAACAAATCGAGAAAACAACCTAATCCAATATCATTTTCTATATAAAAATCAATGATGGGATCTAGAAAATCCACCAAAATAAGGAAATATCTTCACCTAGAATGGGATTTGAAAACAATTAAATTCGAGTGTCTAGTAATTGTTTGGCTAAATTTTCTAGAACATACAACTTTGAATATTGACTATTACTGATATTCGTCTTTTTCTAGAAATATCTTCATCGGAATTTTTTTTTTTTGTTTTTACTGATATTCGTCTAGTATCATCTTCTACTATATATATATAGAGATACATAGATGTTTTGACTTTTGACTATGCTTCTTCGACATTTACCTTTTGTTATTTTAAAAATAAAATTATAATCCTACTTTGATTAATAACCAGATATTTTGATAATGTGAAAGAAAAACCAGATATTTTGATAATGTGAATGATGTGAACCAGAGTCTCGTGGCCACTATGGTAATGTATATTCACTTTCTTTTGCGGTTTGCTTTACTGAAAAAGTAAAATCTATTTCATCTGATTATAAAATATAATCATTAAACACAATCGTATCGTGTGGCCAGAAAATCGTATTAATAGTATTCACTTTGATCGAGGCGGAGACTCAACCAGTCGACATGCAACCATTATTTTAGAATTGGGAAAAGGGTGATTTGCAACAATAAAAATAAAAAGATTATATTTACAATTTAAATGTGGGGAGAAATGGAACCATTAGATTATGATTATTTGGTTAGTTAATGAAATATAATTTTTTTGGTTATTTTAGCCAATTTTTCTTGGGAAATGGTGATTTGCAACAATAACAAAAAAATATATATATTTGCAATCTAATAAAAATAGTATGATGTGGAGAAATGAGAACCATTAGATTATAACTATTTGGTTAGTTAGTGAATTATAATTTTTTTTTGGTTATTTTAGCCAATTTCCCTTAGAAAATGGTGAAAATAATATATATTAACTCAAGATTCTGATATATACTTTTTGTTATTGCAATAGAATAAATGTTAACATCATAATATACTATCCATATAAAAATAATACAAATTATTAAGTACAAACTTTAGAACAAAATGATTATTCACAAGTTTATGATACATATTATGATATATTTAGAAAAAGTTATGTGTACATAATAAATTGTCGCGTCTATAATTTTTCACAAGTTTTGGATACCGAGAAAACAATCATAAAAGTTTTTTTGATGTAATAAGTAGAAGAAAAAAATCACTAAAGCCAAAAAGTTATATATATATATATATAATTATACATGATTATTAATTTATACTATTATTGGGACCATATTTTACATAGGAGTTTCAAAAAAATTATTATCTTACCATTTTATCGAATTTTGTTAATTTTTATATTGGTTCGAATCATAACTGAAAAAATTTATTAATTCATAGTGATTATTAATTTATAACGTATTAATTTGTGGAGGTTTTACTGTAAATATTGAGAAACTAGATGAAGGGAGACTAAACTTACAACTTGATCAAACTTGTTTCCACCATTGATGATTGAGGGCAGGAGAGAGAAGAAGGAAAAAGGAAACGATAAAGGTTAATAAGGGAGAATTGCAAAACTGCCATTTTTAATGTTATATTTACAAACGTGCTACATCCACATGACTCTTTACAAATCTGTCACTTTTTTGTAAGAAAGAGAAAACAATATCTCTTTTTCTTTTTCTTTTTCTCTTTTTTTTTCTCTTTCTCTTTATTTTCTTTTTTCCCCAAAACAAAAATCAGATACGAGAAATCTCTCTTTTCTCTTTCAAGCTCTTGTTGTGATGAAGGTGATGATGAAGGAGAAAATTGTGATAAAATTGTTGATGAAAAAAAACTCATATCTAGATCTAGATCCGAATATCTCTTTCTCTCTTTTTTTCATATAGATTCATTCAGATCTAGATCCGAATTTCATCATTTTTTTTGTTGAAAATTTGGTCTTATTTGATTTGTGTTGAAAATCCAAGTTCTTGATTCGATTTTGGTTATAAATCTAAGGTTTTTTGTTCAATTTGGCTTATAGATATGAGATTTTGATTATTTCTGGATTAGTTTTTTATGTTTTTTTTTACTAATTTAGGGTTTTGACATTTTTTGTAAAGTTTTTAAAGGTTTATAAAATTAATAAGGTTTATAAAGTTTTTTTTATAGTTTTTAAAAAGTTTTTAAAGTTTTTAAAATATTTTTAAACACACTTAAAAAAAAAGTTAAACAATCTAGAATAATTTTGTTCTTGATATTTTTCTAAATGATGTAAAGTTTTGACGTTTTTTATGAATTTTTTAAATAATTTATAAATTTTTTAAACAATTTATAAGAATTATTTATATGTCTTTAAAATTGAACTGATGAAATAATAATTTATAAGGTTTTTAAAAGGTTTATAATGTTTTTAAAGTGTTTATAAAAGTTTTTAAAAAATTTATATGAGTTTTTAAAAGGTTTATTACAAGGTTTATATGGTTTTTTACAAGGTTTATATAACTGCTAAAAAACCTTATAAACTGTTTTTAGATGGTTTATAAGAGTTTTTTACACGATTTATAAACTGTTAAAAAACCTTATAAACAGTTGAAATAATAATTTTAAGATTTTTAAAAGGTTTATAAATTATTTAAAAAACTTATAAACTGCTTTTACAGGGTTTATAAATATTTTTTACGGGATTTATAAGCGTTTTAAAAGGTTTATAAAGTTTTTAACGAGGTTTATAAGGATTTTTTATAACGTTTATAAGAGTTTTTTTTTTTGTCAAACGTTTATAAGAGTTTTTAAAAAGTTTTTATAAGGGTTTTTTATAAAGTTTATACGGATTTTTTACAAAGTTTATAAAGATTTTTTACAAAGTTTACAAAAGGTTTTATAAAATTTTTTTTTCTCAATCCAAAATTCAATCTTATCTTAATAAGTTTGTTTTCCGTAAAATTCAAATTCATGTTTTTAATCTAGTTTTGAAAGAAAAACATGAGATTTAGTTTAAAAAAACGAAAAATGAGATTTGAAAAAAATCTGAAAAACGAGATATGAGAAAGAAATTTGAGATCTGAGAAAAGAGAAAAAATAAAAACGAGATATAAGAAAAAAATATTGAGATCTGAAAAAAATTGAGATTTAAAAAAAATAATTGATTAAAAAGCTGAAATTTAAAAAAAACGGACAGAAAAAAATGAAAAAATCAAATTATATGAGTTAAAGGACAAGAACAATATAAGAATACTAAAATAAAAAGTGATATTTTGGCAAAATTTTTTAAAAAATAATATTTTTTTAAAAAATAAAAAGTGATATAGGAATACTAAAAATAAAAAGTGACTTTTTTAAAAGTTTTTTCATATAAATATATCTCTTTAATTGGTTTCTTTTTTTGTTCGACCTCTTTAATTGGTTTTATCTAGACCACATGATCTTTCTTATTTTTTTCTTAACCAATGGCCCAGATCAATTTTACTTTTTCCTAACTAATTATACATTCTGGTTCTGGGTAAAATGGTATAGAAAAAATTGCACAGTAATAAGTACCTCTCACGTGACAAATGTCTAATTTGTAAGAGAAAGTTGAAAAGGTGTCTTCTAGTGTTAATAACCCTTATTTTATTTGTTTAAACACGATATTGCACGAGTTTATCCGCCAAGTGGTTAGTTTGCAATGTTGTTGTACTGATCTCAATAAGAGTTTGACTAAAATATAAAAATAGTTGTATTAAAGAAAAATAGTAGGGTCAATTTGTTGAATAGCAAAAAAAAAGATTATATATAAAAAAATAACAAAAATTCCTAAATCAAATGGTCAAAAAGATTTTCGTTACTTTGTTAAATATTAATTTTTTTTATTGTTATTCTACAAATTATCCCAAAATAGTATTTATGGAACAAAATTTAGGATAAAACAAGTGTTAAACCAAAACAATTAGATAAAAAAGTGTTAAACCTTTGTTTTAATATTTTGTTATCATAAAAAGTTTATATATATACTGTTTTATAAGAAAAACCATTTTATTGTATTATTAACGGACAAATTTACCGCCTTAATCCATGCCAAATGATTCTATTTTGTCTCACGCTGAAGATCTCCTGCAAACATGTTTCCATTAATCTGCATATATAGTAATAAATCGCAACTTCTGGGATTCGAACCCTAGACCTCATGGTATAGAAATATAATGAACCATGGATAGACCACTAGACCAAGAGAATTTCCACGATACCATTTTAGTTTTTTAACACTTCCCACATAAAATAAAAAGCTATGTTACATTTTTATAAAAACATGTTGGCTTTTGATATATATCCTTATATATAATCCTTAATTTTGAGTTGAGAGTAAATATGAAATAACAAGTACAATTCCATTGTCAAAATTATGTCAAATGAGTTTTTTATAAAAAAATCTTACTATTTTACAGTGACCCAACGCCTAGTGCCTAGAACGTCTTATCAGAGCTTAGACGATTCAATAGACGATCTAAAATTTTTACAAAAATACATAATATATTAAATATATATCGTAAAATAGATATAAAAACATAACTTATGAATCAAAAAATTTATATTGTATATATATTCATCATTTTATACCAAAATATATATAGTAAAACCTCTATAAATTAATACTCTTTAAATTAATAATCACGGTCCCGAATCGGGCCAATGTAAAAATTCATAAAATTCGATAAAATGATAAGATAATATTTTTTTTTTAAAAATCCTATGTAAAATATGGTTCCAATAATAGTATAAGTTAATAATCATATATAATTATGCATATATAACTATGATAGTGTACTAAACATGGTTTTAATAATTTTTGTTTTGCTTTAAAGTTGAAATCTTGTTAGAGCTTATCTTTAGTTTTACTTATTGCATTAATAACTTTTAGGATTGTCTTCTAGGTATGTATCCAAAACTTGTAAAAAATTATGGACCAAATAATTGATTTTTTACACATAATTATTTCTAAATGTGTCCATCAATATTAAAGATAATAACCATATTTTTTCTAAAATTTATACATAAAAACATGTATCATTTTAATTGAATAGTCTATTATCATATTAACATTCACTATATTGCGATAACCCAATATTTTAATCATAATTTCAAGTTAATGTATGTTATTTTTGCAAATAGTTTCAACAAAATTCTTTAGTATGACATCATTCGAAGAATTTTTTTAAGAAAATTATTTCATAAAACGAATTCTCTATATAAATTAATAATTCTTAATTTATTGATTAATTAATATCTTTTTAAATTAATAAAATTTTCAAAGTCTCAACATTATTAATTTATAGAGGTTTCACTGTAGAATATTATGATTTATATATAAGAAAATTTATATTATTCTATGATCATAATACCATAATATTTTAACCGGTCTATAGGGGCCTAGCGCCTAGGCGACTTGAAGCAAGATGAGGTATTGAGGGAATTTATAGACATAAACAAATATGTAACAAGTTTAAAAAAAAAAATGAATCACTCTACACTCTTCAAATATTTCCATAAATTGGCATATATCTTTTTTTTTTATACAGTAGGGTCTTCCATGTAACAGTTTTATCTAGCTATATTTTACATATGTTTTGATCAGTTTTACACTTAAAAGTATTAAAACTAATAACATCGATATATGTTTGATTAAAATTTAATTTTATTATATTTATGCATAATACGCTTGTGATGCTCATCCCCTGTCTTTCCTAGTACGCTTGTGCTATGACTTTATTTCAAAAGATTGGATTGTCCGTATTTCGCATGTGTATAAGGAGGCTAATCGTCTTACTGATGGATTGACTAACTATGCGTTTTCACTACCGCTGGTGATTCACTTATTGGAGTCTAATCCTGTGTGTGGGGTCGATTATGTTGGAGGATGCGGCTGGGTCGGCACGGCCACAGAATGTTCAGAGTTTAGTTTAATTAATTGGGGGATTCTATCTCCTTTTGCTCTACTAGAATTTTTTTTTTTAATTTTATTACATTTATACACAATACATATCATTTTATACGTTTATAGATTTTAGAAATCATATAGTTCGTTATACACGTTTAAATATTTGTATATGTTAAAATCGATTAGTCTACCTTTTTAGTTATTAAATATTTGTATATGCTAAAATCGATTAGTCTACCTTTTTAATTATTTAATCTCGCGCTTGGACGCGGATCAAAATCTAATATTTAATTAAATGGAAATCTAAAAAATATAAGTAACTAAACATTTGGAGACAGTTATATGGATGAGATTAACATGATTATCATTATTATAATCATAATCCCAGGAAACATTTAGATTTTACATAATCATAGGAAATTTTTTATTTAATATATATATGGATGTAAACTAATAACACAATAATTCATTTTATTTTCTTTTGGATTAAGATTTTTTTTTTTGGGAGAATTACAAAAATGTCATAAATGTGGTCACTTTTTACAAGCGTGCCACGTCTGGGAAGCTTTTTACAATTATGCCACATATTTTGTCTGTTTGGACAATTTTGTCCCTTTCACAATAACGCGATCCCTTTCGTTTCCTCTCTCCAACAGAATCTTTTTAGAGACGAAGATCAAGTTTTTTTTAGAGATGACGACGATCGAAACTTTTTAAGTGACGAAGATCAAAGATAAAGGTAATTTGATTAGCGATTCACGATATCTCGATTTATAGATCTAGATATGTTGATTTGGATTTGCGATTTCTAGATCTAGATCTCGATTTCATCGTTTTGAGTCTGTACGATGAGATTTTGTAGTCGTACGATAGTTTATCTGCCTTTTGCAATGGTTTTTGATTAGCGATTGCTGGATTTATCGATTTGGGTAATTTTTAGCTATGCATCTCTCAAACATATGAAATATTTTTTTAGAAGATTTTTTTAAAGTTTTGTACATCTAGATTTTGTAGTCGTTCGATAGTTTATTTGCATTTTTCAATGGTTTTTGATTAGCGATTGTTGGATTTGTCGATTTGGATAATTTTTAGCGATATGCATCTCGCAAACATAGGAAATAATTTTTTTATAAGGTTTTTTTAAAGTCTTTGTAAGGATTTTATAAAGACTTTGTTTATGGACAAAAATTTTAAGACAGTTTTTGTTCTTCATAATAGTTTTTAAAGAGTTATTATTATATATAATTGACATGTGTTTTCAACAATTTTTCAGATGTATCAGAGTCAGACAGACTATGAAATCATGAAAATGCGAGAACAGGTTTACAAACCAGGTTTTGAACTTGACGATAATAAAACGGCGCAGCAACATGTCAACCTGAAATTGGTTGATACTGTCCGAGCAATACTAGGACCTGAGTTGTTTAGTAGGATTGAAAACAGTTTTCTCGGTCCTATTGTATAACTTGCACAGAGGAATATCACATTTTCTGGTAAGATATTCTACTTTCTGATGCAGAGGAGGATCAAGATGAAAGGACAAGACTTGTGGTTCATGGTTGATTTCCAGCAAACAAGATTCTCAGAAAGAGAGTTCTTCCTTACCACATGTAATTTTGAAAGAATTTTATAAAGATTTTTAAAAGAATTTTTAAGAATTTTTAAAGGTTTTTATAAGGATTTTTTAAGGATTTTAAATTGATGTTGTTCAGTTTTATACGTTTATTACTGGTGCTGAGATGAAGCTGGATGCTCAAGGAACGTAAGAACCCGCCAAAGGGATGAAGCTGGAAGCTCAAGGAATGTAAGACCTCGTCGGTCTGGTCGGTTTACCTAATTTTTCATTTATCTCAAACTTATGATGCACGATAAAAATTATTTTCTTTAAAAAAGTCTGTAAAAAAATCTTTTTGCTTTTTTTGTTGATACAATCAAGATGCCAAAACTGCATAAATATATGATGCACGATAAATGTTTTTGTTTATAGAAATTCCTAATTTCGGCAAAAAATCTGTAGCAAATCCTTATCAAATCCATATAAAATACTTATCAAATACTTTTAAAAATTGTACATAATGCTTATAAGAGTTTGTTTGCATATATTTTATCCAAAAATGTTTGTAAAAAAGACTTATAAAATCTTTATAGAAATTCATAATTTCAGCAAAAAGTTTGTAAAAAAATCCTTATCAAATCCATATAAAATCTTTATCAAATCCTTATCAAATATTTATAAAAGTTGCACATAATGCTTATAAAAGTTTGTTTGCCAATATTTTATCCAAAAAAATCTGTAAAAAAAACTTATAAAATCTTTAAAAAAGTTGTACAAAATGCTTATAAAATGGAGATATTTTAACGGTTTATATATTGAACAACACATAAAATGTTATATAAAATACTTTAATCATAAAAGCTCTATAAAAAGCTATGTTTTTAATACAATAAATGCAAATAAAAAATAAATGTTAATAAAAATTTTGAATCTTAGAGGGAGTTTGTAACTAAAAATATTCAGCTGATTGGATTCACACGACCTCCACTCTCTACAAACTTCTTCATGAATGCTTGCAATTGCCTGTCATTCCTAATATACATTGCGGAAGATGTGTTCTATATGGTAACATGTAACTAAGTTTGACAGAACTTCCGCGCATATCAATCTCAAAATCTTCTGACACAACTTGCAATAACCCAGTAAAACTAATATCTTCATCGACCAAGCTAAGAGATGCTCCCCTTTCAACATCAAACATAAACTTCCACTGACTGTAATCCGTAATCTTCCAGATTTCACACAAACAATACAACTCAAACATTATGCCCTGTTATAGAAAATAAAGACGATTTATAAAACATTAAAGGCAATTTATAAGATTTTTTTAAGATTTATAAACATGATTATAACATGATTATAAACAATTTATAGGATTTTTTTAAGGTTTATAAACATGATTGTCAATCAAAGAGAAATGATTTATAACTTAATTGTTAATCAATTAAGCTTGATAAACGTCATGTAATGTTAATCTCATATGTTTATAAACATTTTTTAAGATTTTTTTTAAGGTTTATAAAACATGATTATAAATTAAAGAGAAACGAGAAACAAGTTATTACCTTAATTGTAACTCAGCGAGATCAGATCACAAAGAATCCCGACTCGGCAACGGAGGCGAATTTCGAATCAGCGACAGCGAATTCTGACTTCAACAGTAATTTTCCCAAAAAATTAGAGATTCAAATACGAATCTCGAGAGAGAGAAATCGAGATCTCTGTGTGAGAGAGAGAGAGATCGCAGAGATAGAAAGAGAGAGTGAGAACGCGAGAGAGATTGAGAGAGAGAGAAAGATCGAGATCGCAGAGACCTCTCTGTGTGAGAGAGAGATCGAGATCGCATAGAGAGAGAGAGATCTGAGACAGTTTTTAAAAGAGGGTATTTTTGGAATATGAAAAAAAGGAAATGACATTTTTGCAAAACTTGCAAAAAGATGACATTTTTGCAAAGTGGCATGAGACATGTGGCACATCTCAAATTTTTTTGTTTTGTTTTTTGAATAGAATTATATACCCATTCAACCAATAACACCAGAATTCATAATAAAATACAAATCCAAAAAATAATAGCAATGTATTCTACCCTTTTTGAAAGTCTTTACAAATCAATCAACCAATACCCCTCTAATACAGTCAAATGTTTAACATGTTTTTTTAGATATACATAATTCTTTAAATATTATATTAAATCTCCAAAGAATATTTAAGTACTCAATCAACTCTATTTAATTAAATAAAAAACTCAAAAATGTGAGTAACTAAACATTTGTAATCAATTATATTGATGAGATTTAAATCATTATCTTAATCACAATCATCAAAGAAAATATTTAGATTCTACATAATCATAGGGAATTTTTACTATATATGGATGTAAACTAATAACACAAGAATTCATATATAATTTTTGGATATAATTATATCATCAACCAATAGCAAAAGAATTCATATATAAGATTAAAAAAATCCACAAAATAATAAGAGTGAAATGTACCTTTTCAGAAGATCTTTACAAATCTTTAAATATATAAATATTTAAAATACCCCTCTAACACATAAATAAATATTTAACAAGTTTTTTAAAATATACATAACTATTTAAATATTATAGTAAATCTTTCAATTCTTTAATTCACTCAACTCTATTGAACTAAATGGAAATATCAAAATTAGGAGTAATTAAACATTTGGAGACAATTGCATGGATGAGATTCACTTCATTTCTTAATCATAAACAATTATCTTAAAAATTTTTAAAAATTTAGATTTTACAAAATCACTTTGAGGGTTGATTGCAAATCATAACCACTTAGAAGATTTATTTGCAGAAAACTCTTGTATTTAATATAGACGGATGTTCTTAATCATTACCAAACATGCAATATTGTGTATATATATATATATGTATGTATTTTGTTTGATAAGAGATAAATTACTACACAATTGTCACTGAGATTTGGGAGCAGACGTCATGCAATATTACCCGACTAGTGTTTTTACCTCAGTTGTTATCACATTTTCTATCACTCTGAATATTTTGTTTCTCTTAAAAAGCTTTTTAGACCGTTTTCGTAGTGGCGGTGGTCGTAACCAGCTGCCTCCATGCCCGCCGGGATTCCCGATCATCGGGAACTTAGTCGGAATGCTAATGAACCGACCAACTTCCAAGTGGATAGTTCGTGTTATGAAAGAAATGAAGACGGATATAGCTTGCTTCCGGTTCGGTCGTGTTCACGTCATTGTCATAACCTCCGATGAGATTGCCCGAGAAGTCGTTAAAGAGAAAGACTCCGTCTTTGCGGACAGGCCCGACTCTTACTCCGCCGAGTACATTAGTGGCGGGTAATTTTTGAATCTTATTTTAATATATATTTCTATTAAATAAACTTTATTAGCTCAATAAACTCAAATTAGAACATCATCAAATTTAAATGTAGAAATGATTAGAATTTTTTTTTTTTTTTAAGAAAAAATGATTAGAATTAAAGAGAGGAATTGGGATTAAGTCACGTATATATAATAAAAAAAACTTGTCAGGTAATTAGGTTTAAGTTTGTACATAAAAAATTATAAAACATGTGTAGTTTAGTTAAGTTGACAAACACTATCATTTTCGTATAATCTCCCCAAACAAAAACAAATTCTTGTCAATTTAGGGTTCAAATTATCTGGCGATGAAAACAATAACTAAATCCTAGGTTTAGTTAATGACTTTTTCTCTTTTAAATTACGGAAAGTGATTAAAACTTTCAAATAGTTTCTCATAATAACTTGGATCCACTCATGCATTTATAAAACATCTTAGGTACAATGGAGTGGTGTTCGACGAGTACGGAGAGAGGCAAAAGAAGATGAAGAAAGTGATGACATCGGAGTTGATGTCTACAAAAGCTTTAAACTTATTACTCGACGTTAGAAACTTAGAATCAGACAACCTCCTCGCTTATGTCCTTAACCTATACAACAAAGGTGAGTCCAAGAAGAGCGTCGTAGTGAACGTGAGGGATATCGTGTGCACTCACACTCACAATGTGAAGATGAGACTCTTGTTCGGACGGAAACATTTCAAGGAAACAACAATGGACGGGAGTCTTGGACCTATGGAGAAAGAACATTTTGACGCCATTTTCAAGGCTCTTGATTGTTTCTTTAGCTTTTACATAGCCGATTATTACCCTTTCTTTAGAGGATGGAATCTTCAAGGAGAGGAGGCTGAGTTAAGAGAAGCCGTTGATGTTATCGCTAAGTACAACAAGATGATTATCGATGAGAAGATAGAGTTGTGGAGGGAGAAGAATAAAGACTACGATGCAATGAAGAAGAATGATGTTTCCGAGATCAAAGATTGGCTCGACATTCTCTTCACTCTTAAAGATGACAATGGGAAGCCATTACTATCACCGCAAGAGATCACACATCTATCTGTGGTTCGTGTTAGGAATCTCACACAAAAGAAATATAATTTAAAATCTATGTGACGTTATTCTACCCATTATCAATTTAGGTGTACATATACATTTATATATATTCCTTGATATGATTTGTGACGTTCTTTTTTTGGCAGGATCTTGATGTAGTAGGGATTGATAATGCAGTGAATGTAATAGAGTGGACACTTGCGGAGATGTTAAACCAAAGAGAGATTCTTGAAAAAGCAGTGGAAGAAATCGATATGGTTGTCGGAAAAAACAGACTTGTTCAAGAATCAGACGTACCAAATCTAAACTACATCAAAGCTTGTTGCAGAGAAACTCTCAGACTTCACCCTACCAATCCTTTCCTCGTCCCTCACATGGCTCGTCAAGACACAACTCTCGCTGGTTATTTCGTCCCCAAAGGTATATTTCCCTTTTTTTTTGTAGTATCTATTTTCTGTCTCACCATCAAATAATGCTGTTAAATTTCATGGGTTTCTAACTCAAAACCAATTGGCAATGAGGAGATTGGCCAAAACCTTTTATATATTAGTTAATTAATTCTCCAACTTTCGATGTGGATTTTATTTCATTTACAATCCTCCTCACGCTCAAGGTATGAACATCTTGTAGCGTGGGCAATTGTGAGAATAACATCTACGGGGTGGTCAAACGATCGGATGCCTCTGATACCATGTTAAGTTTCATGGGCTTTCAACTCAAAACCAATTGGCAATAAGGGGATTAGTCCTAACCCTTTATATATTAGTTAATTAATTCTCCAATTTTTTATGTGAGATTTTCTATCATTAACAAATGCAACATTTGTCAGAGGCATTTATTCATAAACTCCCTATATTTATTCAAATTTAGGACTTCTAAAAACCTAGGTTCTGAATGGTTTTGGAATGAAACGGACTTTTGTATTAACTGGTAATAAAAATTTAATTGATGTATTTTTATGTAAATACATAATGACATGTGAATTTTCTTATTAGTAAATTTTCTACCTTTTCTTTATTGATACTATTTGTACTTTTTAATCATTTGAACATATTAAAGATGATTGTGTGATGTCACAGGCAGTCATATTCTAGTGAGTCGTCCTGGTGTTGGTCGAAACCCTAAGATATGGGACGAACCACTTATGTACAAGCCCGAACGCCACCTAACCGGCAATAAAGTGGTGTTAACCGAGCCAGACTTACGACTTGTTTCATTTGGAACCGGTAGGCGAGGCTGCGTTGGAGCTCAGCTTGGGACCTTTATGATTGTTACGTTGTTGAGTAGGCTTCTTCAAGGGTTCGACTGGACCATTCCTCCAGATACGTTGGACAAAGTCGAGCTAGTCGAGTCCAAAGAAAACATGTTCATGGCTAAGCCTCTATTGGCTTGTGTGGAGCCAAGATTAGATTCTAACATGTACCCGAAACTCAAGACCACACAAGTCTTTTAAACCTCGATCGGTTGCATATAATTGTTTGATCTAATTAACCACTATATGCAACCGATTTTTTAAAATTCGGTGGTGATTTATGGGGCAATATACAAAACCATTAACAAAAAAAAAGGACTATTTTGATCTAGTTATATATGTAAACCTTATTCTATTATTGTCTCGTATGAATCAGATTTAAACTTACGTTATTGTGATAACTAAACGTTCATGAAAATTTGAGTAAACTTGAGATGACGTAAATATCAGTCCGGAAGGACAATATTGAATTGGGCCTTTTATGTACGTTATGGCCTTATGGGCTATTAGTTTTTTTTTTTTTTTAATTAGGGTAAAAAGTAAGCTTTAAGAAACAGGTGGAGTCCACAAATAAAGAAAGATTAAACTTATCAATTGAGATAAGCACAAAGAGCATCTAATTCCATCTTGACCACAAAGTCATTCTTTCTTTTTTCTTTTTTTTCTTTTCAAATTCCATCTTGAAAACAAAGTCATTCTCTTTTTTCGATAGTATATTTATAGGCCCATCTCATAAAATCTTCAGTGTGTATAGTAATATATATCGTTTTAATTTCTAGGTTTCTGTAAATCATGTAGGTTGTATTAAACATGAAAGCCTATCTGGCCGCGTATAAAAAGGAAGGTACAGTAGTTGACAAAAAACAAAAGATAATAATTATTGCCGCGTAAAACAAAAATAAATAAATTAGAAAAACAGTTTGTTTATATTATATTATTGAGTGTCTTAATGAGTAGCCAACAACATCAAATATTGGACCAAAGGAGTAGAAGCAGAAGAAAAAAATCTATCTCTATCAAATTTCCTGGAAAATTCCTAATTTCCATCTCGAAGAAGATGAATTTACTAAAGAGGTTTGGAAGCAAAAAGAGTTTTAAAAGCAAATCGCCGTCGTCTTCTACTGGACCATCATCGTCGGATCCTGTAATCTCCGTTGCCGACAAGATCAACGCCGCTAAAAAGAAGTACGAACTCATACCTGATCGCTTCTCTTCTCTGGACCAGGTTCGTGTTTTTTTTTTTCTTTTTTTTTTGTTATGTCTCAATTTCTTAAGTTTCAAAAAAAAAAAAATGTCTCAATTTCTTGTGTTGACTTCACTTTTGGATCACCATGGTTTCTGCTCGTTCCATGTTCTTTTGATTTATTCAAATTTTAATAATTTAAAGCATATAATTATTATTATTTGAAAATATTTCCTCCTCCATTTCGTTGACATTGGTAAACTTTCTAATTATAAAAAAAAAAAAAAAAAAAATTATGTGAAATGTTCTTGAATTGTTCTTGAGTTAATGAATGGTGTTTTAAAATAGGTGTCAAAAGCTTTAAGAGAAGCTGGTCTTGAATCATCTAACCTGATTCTTGGAATTGATTTCACAAAGAGCAATGAATGGACTGGTAAGTAGTGTATAAAATACAACTTATTGGAACTATATGTGAATGTGACAAGAGTGATTGATGATTATGGTTCTGTTTTAGGGAAAACTTCATTCGATGGAAAATGTTTACACGCATTTGATGATGAAATTCCGAATCCATACGAAAAGGCGATTTTCGTAATCGGCCAAACATTGGCTCCTTTCGACGAAGACAATCTCATTCCTTGTTTCGGATTTGGCGATTGTGAGTCTTCTTGTTTGTTTTCCCTCATCTTTCATTAATCTTCGTGTCCTAAGACTGTGTTTTCTTGCGTTTTCAAGCAACGACACACGACGAGGAAGTGTTTAGTTTCCATAGCGACCATTCTCCATGTCATGGCTTTGAAGAGGTCTTAGCTTGTTACAGGAGAATTGCACCCAACTTGCGTCTATCAGGTCTTTCCCTTGAAAATGTAATATATACCTTCCATAGCTTTATTACCAAACAAGCTTACGCGTACAGCTTTCTTCTAAAGGGCCAACGTCGTATGCACCGCTCATTGAAACTGCAATCGACATTGTCCAGAAGAGCGGAGGACAATTCCATGTTCTGGTGATCGTCGCTGATGGACAGGTGAAGTTAAACGCGTTTAAAACTAAACAAGTATGAACACCAAAAACTTATAAAGGCAACATTCTGAATGTAAAGGTAACTAGAGGTCTAGATATGCCTGAGGGAGAACTCAGTCAACAAGAGAAAACAACCATCAATGCGATTGTAAACGCAAGGTGAAAATACGCAGATTCAGTTTCTTCATTTCTGCAACTCGGTTTCCAGAATCTAAAATAGGCTTTTTCGGAGTTTCTTTTTACCTTACAGCTCGTATGCTTTGTCAATTGTTTTAATCGGTGTCGGAGACGGCCCATGGGATGACATGAGGAAGTTTGATGACAAGTTACCTAAGCGAGAATTCGACAACTTTCAGGTATCACCTCAGTTCCAAATTCTTTCTCCATCTATATTCCCTTTCTTGGAGCTTTTTTCCTGAGCTTGATCTTCTCTCTTGCAAAGTTTGTGAATTTTACAGAGATCATGTCGAGGGATTTATCAGCGTCTGCCAAAGAAACTGCCTTTGCTCTTGCTGCTCTAATGGAGATTCCCTATCAGTATCAAGCACTAAACGAACTCAGCTCACTCAGGTACTTCCATAAGTATCTCTTTCAAGTGACAACAGAATTATTATCTCTCTCTTTTTCGGTCTAACTGTTGTACGCTGCTCCTTTCTTTAAAGGAAACCGGCGGTAGAAGCTAGAAAAGTAGTTCCAAGGCCACCACCAATTCTGTACACGCCTCCAGTTAATGCTGAACTACCAGCACCTGTATCAGAAGAACAAACACAGGTCACATAAGTTGCTTACTTTACTCTGTAATGACCTTTGTCGACTCAAATCCAATCTCATATGGTTTCCCGTTCAAACAGAATTGCCCGATTTGTCTGACTAACCGAAAAGACGTGGCTTTCAACTGTGGCCACATGGTAAGTTTCACCCAGGAGTCCTAACTGTGGGCTTTCACTTATTTTCTTTTACTCAAACTCATTCATGAATTAACCAGTTTAACTTACCTTTGCAATGTTTCGCAGACTTGTGGAGATTGCGGAGCCAGGATATCAAACTGCCCCATCTGCAGAGTACTGATCACAAACCGGCTGCGGCTTTACATGTGATCAATGCCGACAAACGTTTGTCTGCGAATGACAAAACACTTGCACATACTGTCTTTCTCCATTGTAGAATCTACAATTTGGTTGTACCAAGTCTCTGACAATGTTCAAGAATCAGCTTGTACCATTAATTTCCTATGTTCTATAAAATGTTAACTTGCAAACAAGAATGAAGAAGCAATGTACAAAACATGGGTTTTACATTTTTATTCATTGTAACAAAGTGTTTGAAGTGATTGAATGTTGTTTGCACCAGTTTGAAAACCACAAAGTATGCCAGATATAAAAAGAAAAAACATTACAGCCAAGGAACATGCCTTCTTTACATCGACGAAAGATTCAAGAGTGAGAAGCATCCATTACAATGGCTCTTCAAAGAATTCATCATTACTGAGCTTTGGTTGTCACCGTGTCATTTGGCTTTGGCACTGGTTGGATTCTTTGGTAAGGCTTCCTGGTAAGAGTCTCTCCCCTTAGAGCAGCCACGTATCTGTCGTTTGTATCCTGTTTCTGTTTCAACTCACCGAGATATTCAGCTAGTCTCTCCTGGTTTACTTTACCCATCATCTGACCATAAATTGCAGGAAGGTGTTGTTTCATCAGCAGAAAATAACACAAAATTTCGACGATTACAAAAACCCAAAATTGCAAAATGACAAGCTATAGTATCAGCCTTAGATTATTAACATACGGCTATGATCAAGAAACTTCAATCGAGTCGACATTGTTAAGCAGACCAAGAACTCAGATACATAAAATTCCTAGTTAAGACAGAACAATGTGTTGGTGTTACTAGCAACAGAACCTAGAAAGGCCGAACTCTACAATCTTCCCCAACAAATTTAGGCCTCAACAACTCTAAAGGAACTCAATGCCATGGCACTTTGCAAAGTACCAGGAAAGAAATGATTTCAAATTCTCAACCAACATAAGCACGAGAGACAACAATCATCACATGTTCTACTCATCTTTTACGAGCAGTTTCCACACAATCAAGGCTTCTCCAGAGACTATGTATGAACAAATTGTAATCATCAAGCTCAATGATCTAGCTTTACCAATTAGCATCAATAAAAGACCAATTACATGTTTCAGTCACCGAACAGCCATCATGATAATCAGGGAAAGAAACCCTAAATGAAGAACTTGCATCGACAACTAGCAAAATCGAGATATTCTAATCATCCTTCAAGAGAAGTTCCCACGCAATCAAGGCTTTCTCTAGAGACTATGTATGAACAAATTGTAACCATCAAGCTCAATGATCTACCTTTCCGATTAGCATCAATGTAAGGATAATTACTTGCATCAGACTAAATGAAGACTAATGTTTGGTCTTCGAGCAAAAACATATTTGAGATCCGATGATTCACGGATACATTTAACATCTCAGAATCTTCAGGAATCCGATCAACGACCAATGAAAATGCTTAGAGGAAAGAGCAAAATCACCGGAACAGTCACATTACAGAGCTACAGAGAAGAGATAGGGGCGGTACATACGAGGGTATCGGGTCGGGCGGATTGTCGGAGCCGGGCTTCGAGCTCCGGGTTAGTGGAATTGGTGACTTGCATAACACAATAGCCAATTAAGCCAGGAATCACACCACAAACAGTAGCGAATGTGAAGAAGAAAGGTTTAGAATCTCTCGTCTGCCTCACTAGCCATCTCCATGTATGGCTCTTCTCATACAAGAACGACATCTCTCTCCCCCTCTGAGTCACCGTTTTTCTCACCGGCGTTTGTTTCTAGGGTTGATTTTGTGGTTTTAGGTTCCAACTTTACTATAACTGCAAAAAACTCCAGTATTTCTATATAATTTATCTTTTCCCCCAAAGTTTAGTAAGTGTCAGTTTTTACTACTAATAGTTTATAAATGATACATTTCACCACCTCTAGTTTGTTTTGGATCAGGAATATCCTTTAGTTTTAGTTTACGAAAACATTAAAGAATCTCTCACTTTTATGAGAGATGTCATTTTTACTAGCATCTCTTATATGTTTACAAAAATATTCCCGTTTTACCACAAATATTATCTTCTCAATTTTACAAAAAAATAATAATAATACGGGAAGAAAAATATTAAAAGAGAAAAAGGAAAGAAAAATCAAGAATTATGTTATGTAACGTAATGGTGCTCATAATCTGTTAATTGACCGGATAATAACCAATTCATTTGTAAGTTTGTAGTATGTAATTTTTCCGATTTTAGTCTACTTAATGCGATATTTAAGGAAAAAATAGAGGCATCGAGTAATTGAAGGACGGTCAAAGTAATTGTAGACCTCTATCAACTCCAACCAAAACAAAATTATTAGTTTTATCTCTGAAAACTATATAGTCTTGATTTAGACAACATTTTCAATTTATTTTCCCAACAAAACGTTTCTTTCTTTCTTTCTATTTTCTCTTTTTACATCATAAGGCTTGAAGCATGCTCATGATCATCGAATCAAGAAGAAGAAAATGGATCCGAAGTTGTTGTTTTGTTTACCTCAAGGAGATGAATTATTTAATCCCCTTAATACCATGTTTATACAAATGGCTTGTATTCTCGTCTTCTCACAATTGTTCTATCTCCTTCTTAAACCTTGTGGTCAAGCTGGTCCCGTAGCACAAATCCTTGTAAGCAAAATTTCTTCCTTGCGTTACACGAAACATCGGTTTCTAGGGTTCTCGAGATAATCAACTCATTTGTTTTTTTTTGTTTCCTTTTCAGGCTGGGATTGTGTTGAGTCCTGTTTTACTCTCAAGAATCCCTACAGTTAAAGAATTCTTCCTTCAGAAAAATGCAGCAGATTATTACTCTTTCTTCTCATTTGCTTTACGAACATCTTTCATGTTCTTGATCGGTCTTGAAGTCGATCTACACTTTATGAGAAGAAGTTTCAAGAAAGCCGCCACGATAGCGATTAGCTCATTTTTGGCTTGTGTTCTACTTAGCCTTGCCTTCTTATGGTTACTCATCCCTTTGTTTCAGGTCAAAGACGACCACTTGACGTTTTTCTTGGTTCTTCTCGTTACCTTGTCTAACACGGCATCTCCTGTTGTAGTCCGATCAATCGCGGATTGGAAACTCAACACCTCTGAGATCGGACGTTTGACAATCTCATGTGCATTTCTCATCGAATTAACAAACGTTGTTCTCTACACCGTAGTCATCGCGTTCGTCTCTGGATCGATGATAGGTGATCTCTTCCTATTTATTTTCGGGACCGGAGTCTTAATCTTGCTCAATAGGTTTCTAGCTCCATGGCTACCAAAGAGGAACCCTAAAGAGAAATACCTCTCCAAGGCTGAAACTTTAGTGTTCTTCATCCTCCTTCTCATCCTCGCTATAACAATCGAATCCTACGATGTTAATTCCTCGGTTTCGGTTTTCACCATTGGCATAATGTTTCCACGACAAGGGAAAACTCACAGAACGTTGATTCAGCGGCTTAGTTACCCGATCCACGAGTTTGTTCTTCCGGTTTACTTTGGTTACATCGGATTTAGATTCAGCATCATCGCGTTAACCAAACGCTTCTACCTCGGTCTCATTATTGTAGTGATTTTAACGATGTTAGGGAAATTTCTTGGTGTAATAAGCGCTTGTTTATACCTAAAGATCCCCAAGAAATATTGGCTTTTCTTACCAACCATTCTCTCTGTTAAAGGCCATGTTGGTCTTCTTCTTCTCGACGCAAACTTCTCTGAAAAGGTATACTCTTCATTTTACATAATCTTGATCTGATAAGCGAGCGAGTTTCCACCAAATGGAGACCCTAAGATTATTTCTTTGTCTGAATCTATATGTAGAAATGGTGGACAACAACTATTCATGATATGATGGTGGCAGCTTTGGTGATTACAACGCTAGTAAGTGGTATTCTTGCGTCTTTCATTCTTAAAGCAAGAGAGAAAGACTTTGCTCACGATAAAACTTCGCTTGAATCTCACGACACGAACGATGAATTACGCATTTTATCCTGCGTTTACGGAGTCCGCCACGCTCGTGGTGCGATCTCTCTTGTCTCGGCCTTGAGCGGTTCTCGTGGAGCCTCTAAACCGTTCACGCCTCTGCTTATGCACCTCGTACCGCTCCCGAAGAAACGAAAATCGGAATTGTTGTATCACGAGCACGACGAAGATGGAGGAAATGTTCATGGAGATGACGAATTCGGGACCAATGAAGGTTTAGAAATCAATGATTCTATTGATTCGTTTGCTAAAGACAGTAAAATCTTGATCCATCAAGTGAAACTCGTGACGCAAATGCTTAATATGCACGAAGAAATCTGTAACGCAACCGAAGATCTTCGCGTTTCGATTGTATTTCTTCCGTTCCATAAACATCAAAGGATCGATGGTAAGACTACAAACGATGGGGAAACTTTCCGACAGATGAACCGGAATGTTTTAAGGCACGCTCCTTGTTCGATTGGTATCTTCGTGGACCGAAACATAACCGGATTTCAACAGCCGCACGGGTTTGAATCGGTACAACACGTCGCGGCATTGTTCTTCGGTGGTCCTGATGACCGTGAGGCTCTCGCTCTGTGCAAATGGCTCGCGAACAACACTTTGATTCATCTCACCATCATACAATTCATCTCCGAGGATTCAAAGGCAGAGACTCCTGTTAGGAACGCGATGACTCGAGAGAATAACGAGGTCTTTTTGGAAGTTCTTGGAAGAGATCAAACTGAACAAGAAACTGATCGAAGCTTCTTAGAAGAATTTTATAACAGGTACCTTACTAATACTCTGTTTCTAAAGACACTCTGTTTTCTCAATACTCTGTTTTGCGGATGGTCGGTTTCCTGTAGCTACTCTGTTTTATTTCTGTCTCTGATCTTGGCTACAGCGAAACTCTAATTCAGGATTTCAGTTTCCAATGAAACTAGTTATGATGTTATAGTTTTTTCTGCAACAGATTTGTGACGACGGGACAAGTAGGGTTCATAGAGAAGCGTGTGAGCAACGGACCACATACGTTGACGATTCTAAGAGAGATTGGAGAGATGTATTCACTGTTTGTGGTCGGAAAGAGCAGAGGAGATTGTCCTATGACGGTGAGAATGAAAGATTGGGAAGAATGTCCGGAGCTTGGAACTGTCGGTGATTTCTTGGCTTCGTCTTTAGATGTAAATGCGTCTGTATTAGTAGTTCAAAGACAGAGACATTCACATGATAGCTTTGTAGATGATTAGCAACATTTCTTAGTTTCAGTAAAATCTCTTTCGTATTCATGGAGATTCTATTTAGAAAACCGGAAAATGGAATGGTTTGGTTGATCAAGAATTCAAGAAATGACATTGTAGGGTTTCTTTCACATAAGAATCGGAACCAAAATGTTCGATTCAGTGACAAATTTATGTAGAGATACATAGAAGAAGAGAGTTTTATAAATCTAATTTTTCAGCAAGAATGGTTAGGCTTCAAGGTTTGGTCTCTCTGCTCTTGTTCTTCCATTGTATCACAAAGACTTGTCCCTTTGGTCTCAGGAAGAAGCAAAGCGAATAACCCGAGACCCGACACCGTAAACCCGAAAACCGCGAAAGAGAGCGACGGAACATTTGTTCCAAGCGAAGCAATGATGGGACAACAAGCTCCTCCAATTACAAGCGCTTGTCTAAGCATTGTCGTCGCGAAATTCCTCACGCTTGTTGGGAACATCTCAATCATATAAACTGCCATCAAGTTAAATCCGATCCTAGCGCAGAAGAAAGAACCGAGTTCGAGGGCAAACGCGATGGTTGGTCGCCCGAAAAGGGTCAGGACGAAACAGAGCATTCCTGCTGCTCCTCCTATTAAGCAATTCACAAGCACAGAGCTTCTTCTGTTGAATTTCTCTAGCAAGATTGGTGTGACAACAAACGTCGGTAACTCCACCAATGCGTTTAGTGATTCACTCAAATAGATGTTCACTTTGATGTCTCTAACCGCTAATGGAACTCCGTAATACATCATTCCCAACCCAAACATTATGATCATAACAACTACGATTCTTCGAAAAGCCCATTTCCCAACGAACAAGTCCTTGATCGAGGACCTTGGAGATTTTTCTAGGGTTTCTTTTGGAGGTAACCTAGAAGCTACTGATTCCAAGTAACCTTTCTTTCCAGGTGCAATCCTTTTGAGCACTTCAATGGCTTCTTCGTTCTTCCCTTGCACATGGAGCCAACGAGGAGACTCTAAGGCGAAGAAATAGAGGAAAATACTGTAGACGGCTGCTGGAACGGATGTGCAGAGATAAAGAACTCTCCAGGAAGCGTGTCGAACAAGGTAAGCGATTCCAGAGAGCGACATGAACCCTAAGACAAACAGAGTAAAAGGAATCATAGTAGCTCTTGGTCTCCATTTCGTTGAAACTCGCTCGCTTATCAGATTAAATGCGTAAGTCCCGGTCTGGGAACGCGCGAATCCGATAACGAACTTTAAGAAAGCGTAGATCCATATGTTGGGAGAGAAGAAAATCGAGATTCCAGTGAGTGACATTGCTAAAGTACAGAAGAAAACAAGTTGCTTCCGTCCCAAGAAACTATCTGGGATTATAGCCATGAAAAACCCTCCAATGATAGATCCGACATAAAAAGTTGAAGTAGGGAGACCTCTAAGGAAGGAGCTCGAGCACTCGAGATTGAACTCGGAAATGACGGATTTACCCTTGAAACCACCTTCCCATTCCCAGGCTGACCGTGGAATCTCACAGATGTTTGAGGTTGCCGGATTACAGATCGTGTGGTCGAGACAGTGCCACGTGGGATATGCATCAGTGAAGACTGTGATGAATATCTGATGCGAATCGAAGGATAAGGCAAGCCCGACAATGATTATCTGTAAAAACTGTGGGAATCTGAAATCAGACAAGCTCTGTTCGAAGATCTTGTCGAAAGTCACAGGTGAAGAAGTATCTTCTTCATCTTCGTCGATATGGGTCAACAATGGTGTTGCAGATGAATCCGCCATTTTTGCTCACTTTAGTAGACTTTTTTTTGCGAGGATTTGAGAATTATTACATCAAAAATAAACAACCACTCTCTAGAGAGATAGATAACCTTGGCATTTACTGATGTGTGGGTCAAACAAAAGATCGATCTTGACCTGCCCAATAATTGAAGTGTGCGTAAATTACAAGACACATTTGCTTATGTAAGTCATATTCTGCTTCCATGTGTTGCAAATTTCGCCAAGAATACGAATTGTCAAAAGGGAGCTATCAAATTGAATAGTGAAATCAATAATTATAATCTTGGCTTATAAGATTATTATCCATATCTACATCTACTGTCACCATTCTCACTAGTTACTTGCCCACCTTGTGTTGTTGAATGCATATTCGAACACATGAATCGTGCTTACTATGTAGAAGTAAATGCGTCTGTATAAGTTTTCCAAAGACATTCTTATGATAGAGCTTTGTAGCTGATTTCAATTTCTTTAGCATTTATGGACATTTTAATCCAAAAACAAAACCGGAAACAATATGGTAGTTTAACAAGAACTCAAAAACTAAATGGTTTCACTTGTGAAATACAAAGAAAATCAAAGATGGTTTGATTAACCGGAAATAGACGGTGAACCAGAACTAAATGGTTCGGTGTAGTGACAATTTATATGGAAATACAGTTTATGAACAAAGTTTTAGCAAGAATGGTTAGTCTTCAAGGCTTGGTCTCTTTGCTCTTGTGCTTCCATTGTATCACAAAGACTTGACCCTTTAGTCTCAGGAAGAAGCAAAGTGAATAACCTGAGACCGGACATTGCAAGCCCGAAAACCGCGAAAGAGAGCGAAGGAACATTTGTTCCAATCGAAGCAATGAGTGGACAACAAGCTCCTCCAAGTACAAGCCCTTGTCTGAGCATCGTTGTGGCAAAAATTCCTCATGGCTGTTGGGAACAACTCAATAATATAAACCGCCATCAAATTGAATCCAATCCTCGCGCAGAAGAAAGAAGCGATGTTTGTTCTCCCGAAAAGGCTTAGGACGAAACAGAACACTCCTGTTGCTCCTCCAATTAAACCATTCACAAGTACAGAGCTTCTTCTGCTATATTTCTCAAGCAAGATCGGTGTGATAACAAATGTAGGTAACTCTACCATTGCGTTTAAGCCTTCGCTCAAATAGATGTTCACTTTCATGTCCCTAGCCGCTAATGGAACTCCGTAATACGACATTCCCAATCCAAACATTATGATCATAACAAGAAAAGCCCACTTTCGGATAAATAACTCCTTGATCGAGGAGCTTGACTCTTGAGCCAAAAGCAAACCTACTAACATTTGTTAAAACAGAAGAAATGATTAATACTATTTAATACCATAGAGCCTTTAAGAATTTTGGTCTTTTTGGTGTTTTTCATCTCTAGCAATTTTCGTCAATCATATTTGTAAGAAAAAACTAACTTGTAGATGTAGCCAAAGAGAATCTGCTAAGTTGTCTGATCGACAAGCCTTTTTCAGACACAACCATGTATCAATCCATGTATTGAGTCTTGAGTGTGACCACTTTTGTTATAACAATTATTTGCTAATGAGTAATGAGTGTTTAGTCATATTTAAGATTTGGATTTTGTCTCTTTATCAATTAGCTTCCAAAATCTTTATTTATGATTTTATGGATAGAGGGGTTCAAAGTTTAAAACCGATAGTAAAATTAAACCGATCGATTCAATTTTAGAAACAAACCAAAAAAATTGGATTAAACCGATCGATTCAACCAACTGAACCACTATTGTATTCGATCCAAATTTACCAAACTCAAAAGTTTTGACTTATTAATTTTAACAAACCATACTAAAACAATTTGACTTAATAATTCAAATAAAATCAATCTAATCAATCTAGAGAAATTTTAAGAAATGACATTTTTCAAGTGCCACTTTTCAAAAATGTCACATTTTCAAAATCTGTGCAAAAATGCCACTTTTTCAAAATTATTTTTTCGTTATATCATTTATGTTTGGGTTAACTATGTTGTATTAAAGTTTAGTTTTGAAGGTTTATGGGGTTTTAGGGGTCAAAACATTTTTAAGCTTTAATAATTTAAGATTTAAGCTTTAAAAATCTATAATTAGTTGCATTTTTGCAAATGAATAATCCCTACTAGCATTTTTGCAAATGGACAACAAAAAAATATCATTTTTGCAATTGTCCCAATAATCTATATATATATAAAGAAGCTTTTTCTATGTTCTCTCTTCTCAGGAAGACACATTATCTTCCACCTCATTGCCACATCATTTTGTATTTACAATTTCTTATTTTCAATTCAAAACTTTTATATACACATTAATTATACATTTGTTTAACATATTGAATTATATAAGGAATTTGAAAGGTCATTTCTCATATTTAAACCTGAAATTTTATATTAATATAGTTATTACAATTGTAATATGTTTACTTGAAGGGAAGATAATAAAAGTTATGTCGTATTATGTAAATAATGTGAAAAGATATGGCGTAATTAATATTTAACCTTAAGTTATATTATATTTATTGTTATTTAAACTTATATTTCGTATTCTCTATCCATCCAGGAGATCATCAACCGAATCCCACGTGACAGGCTTGATCACACAGGTAATTTGTACAACATTGCAGACGCTATACCGATTTTCGAGGGAATTGGTACCGTTTTGGCAACATTTGTTCCTCTCACGTTCCGCATCAGTTTGTATGCCTCTGGTCCTCCTGAAGTAATAAATGAGTTCTTCTTTGTATTGGCTCACTTTTTTACTGAAATCATTTTTTTTACAGAGACCGAGAAAAACTTGAACTCTATAAAGTCTTAACATCTTGCAAAGATTTTTTATTTTTTTTTAAATAACGAATTGAGAAAAGGATTTTACCAAAAAAAAAATAGAGAAAGGAGCTATCAAATTGAATGGTGAAATAAATAATTGTAATCTTGGCTTATAAGATTATTATCCATCTACATCTACGGTCACCATTCTCACTAGTAACTTGGCCACCTTGTGTTGAATCATGAATGCACATTCAAACACATGAATCATGCTTAGTATTTAGAAGTAAATGTGTCTGTATTAGTTGTTCAAAGACAGTCACATGATAGCTTTTGTAGCTGATTTAAATTTCTTTCGCATTTATGGATACAGTATGGTAGTTTAATCAAAATTCAAGATATATAAACTTGTACGTTTCACATGTGAAATACACGGAAAATCAAAGATGGTTTGATTAACCGGAACTAGACGGTAAACCATAACTAAATTGTTCGGGTCAGCGACATATTTTATATCAAGAACAGAGTTTTAGCAACTATGGCTAGTCTTCAAGGCTTGGTCTCTTTGCTCTTGTGCTTCCATTGTATCACAAAGACTTGAACCTTTAGTCACAGGAAGAAGTAAAGCGAATAATCCGAGACATGACATTGCAAGCCCGAAAACCGCGAAAGTGAGCGACGGAACATTTGTTCCAATCGAAGCAACGTTTGGACAACAAGCTCCTCCAAGTACAAGCGCTTGTCTGAGCATCGTTGTGGCAAAATTCCTCACGCATGTTGGGAACAACTCAACCATATAAACCGCCATCAAATTGAATCCAATCCTCGCGCAGAAGAAAGAAGCAAGTTCGAGAGCAAAAGCAATGTTTGTTCTTCCGAAAAGGCTTAGGACGAAACAGAACACTCCTGCTGCTCCTCCGATTAAACAATTCACAAGAACAGTGCTTCTTCTGCTAAATTTCTCAAGCAAGATCGGTGTGATAACAAATGTAGGTAGCTCTACCATTGCGTTTAAGGCTTCGCTCAAATAGATGTTCACTTTGATGTCCCTAACCGCTAATGGAACTCCGTAATACGACATTCCAAACCCAAACATTATGATCATAACAACCTTCGAAAAGCCCATTTTCGGATAAAACAACTCCTTGATCGAGGAGCTTGGATCTTGTTCTAGGTTTTCTTTTGGAGGTAACCTAGAAAACACTGATTTCAAGTCAGCACTCTTTGCGGGTGAAATCTTTTTAAGCACTTCAATGGCTTCTTCGTTCTTTCCTTCCAAATGAAGCCAACGAGGAGACTCTAAGGCGAAGAAGTAGATGAAAATACTATGAACAGCCGCAGGAACGGATGTGCAGAGATAGAGAACTCTCACGGAATCATGATAGCCCTAGGTCTCCATTTCGTGGAAATCTGCTCACTGATCAGAACTAACGGATACGTCTCGCTCTGAGAACGCGCGAATCCGATAACGAACTTTAAGAAAGCGTAGATCCATATGTTGGAAGAGAAGAAAATCGAGATTCCAGCGAGTGACATTGCTAAAGTAGTGAAGAAAAGAAGTTGCTTCCGTCCCAAGAAACCATCTGGAATCATAGCCAAGAAAACACCTCCAACGATAGAACCAATATAAAACGTTGAAGTAGGGAGACCTCTAAGATAATGAGCTCGAGCACTCCAGCTCGAACTCTGAAATGACAGATTTACCCTTAAAACCACTTTCCCAATCCCAAGCTGCCCGTGGAATCTTACAGATATCGGTGGTTGTCGGATTACAAATCGTGTGGTCGATACAGTGCCACGTGGGATATGCATCTGTGAAGACGGTGATGAATATTTGTTGCGAATCGAACGTTAAAGCAAGACCAACAAGAAGTATCTGTAAAAACTGTGAGAATCCGAAATCAGACAAGCTCTGTTCGATGATCTTGTCGAACGTCAAAGGTGAAGAAGATGTATCTTATTCATCTTCAAGGTGGGTCAACAATGGAGCTGAATAATCCACCATTGTTGCTTACTTCAATCGATATTTTTTTGAGAATGTGAGATTTATTACTTCAAAGATCAAAGATTCCACTAGCACTACTTGGAAACTGGAAAGTTATATAACCTGGAATCTGAATTGGTGTACGAAGAATAATCAAATCTCGCATTTAATGTGTGGTAAGATGGTGATCTTTAATGATTACATATTTGTATGTATAGAAACATGATTGAATCAGTGTCTAAAACTTCTATAAATTAATAATGTTAGGACTTTAAAAATTTATTAATTTAACGAAATGTTAATTAATCGATAAATATTAATTTATAAAAATAATCTTTTTTTAGGAAGTAATTCTTTCAAAAAAAATCTTCGAAGGATGTTACATTAAAGAATTTAGTTAAATTTATTTACAAAAATGACATGCATTAATTTGATATTATCATTAAATATTTATTAATCGCAATAGAATGGATGTTAATATCATAATAGACTATTCAATTAAAATGATATATGTTTTTTATGTATAAAATTTATAAAATCATGGTTATTATCTTAGTGTTGATGGATACATTTGGAAAGAATTATGTGCAAAGAATCAATTATTTTATCTATAATTTTCACAAATTTTGGACACATACCTACAAACAATCCTAAAAGTTGTTAATTCAATAAGTAAAGTTGAAGATAAACTCTAACAATATTTAAACTTTAAATCAAACAAAATCATGAAAGCCATGTTTTAGTACATTATCATAGTTATATATGTCTAATTATATATGATTATTAATTTATACTATTATTGGAACCATATTTTACATAGGAGTTTCAAAAAAATTATTATCTTATCATCTTATCAAAATTTGTAAATTTTTACATTGGCCCGACTTGGGACCGGATAATTTTATTACTTTATAGAGATTATTAATTTAAAGAGTATTAATTTATAGAAGTTCTACTGTATGTATAGAAACATGATTGAATCTGCATAAATACATATATTTGCTTATGTAAGGCCATACGACATATATAATATTAGAATATGACCCGCATTAAAACGGAGATAAACACATTAAAAAAATTTAATGTTAAAATTTAAGTTTTAGTCAGTAACCCATTTAATTACAAAATATTTTGAAAGATTTAAACTTATATCTCAAACCATTAAAGTTTAATTTATATTTTAATTCTTATGTCTTAATTCATATTATGCATGCCAAAAATATATATACATAAATGAAATTCAATCATATTCTTAATAACAAAAACACATATTCTTACACATTATGAATTTATATTAACTATATGATAAAATCTTGTAACAATTAAAATATTATAGAATTAAATTATCAAACAATAAATTTATGTGAATAATTTCATAAAAACCTATTAAAATATTCTATAATATTTTTATTGCGTAGACTTATTTTGTAGTAGACTTATTTTGTATTTGGTAGTCTGGTAGACTAATTTTGTATGTAGTAGATTTATTTTGTATATATGTAGTAGTTTTATTTTGTATGTAGATTTGTTTTGTATGTAGTAAACTTATTTTGTATGCGGTAGACTTATTTTGGAATGTAGTAGATTTATTTTGTATGTCGTAGACTTATTTTGTATTTGGTATGTAGTAGACTTATTTTGTATGTGGTAGACTTATTTTGCATGTGGTATGTAGTAGACTTGTTTTGTATGTAGTAGACTTATTTTGCATGTGGTATGTAGTAGACTTGTTTTGTATGTAGTAGACTTATTTTGTATGTGGTATTTAGTAGGCTTATTTTGTATGTACTAGATTTATTGTGTATGTAGTAGACTTATTTTGTATGTAGTAGACTTATTTAGACTTATTTTGTATGTGGTAGACTTATTTTGTATGTAGTAGAGTTATTGTGTATTTAGTAGACTTATTTTGTATGTGATATGTAGTATACTTATTTTGTATGTAGTAGATTTATTGTGTATGTAGTAGACTTATTTTGTATGTGGTATGTAGTAGACTTATTTTGTATCTGGTATGTAGTAAACTTATTTTTTAATATGTTGTTTTTCAATTTATAAAAATTCTTTTGTTTTATCATTCATATTTGTTTCTTAATTTAAATTTATGCTTCCTCTCTATTTTTGTTTTATTATTTATACTCTCTCTATTTTCTTTTTTAATTTTCTTTTTATAATTTTTTATACTCTTTTAGTTATTTTTTATAGCTAATTGGGATTATTTGTTTTTTTTTTTACTATTTGATTAGTTGTTTTGACAATTATTTTGTTCGTTTTCTATTTTTAGTTTTATGTTTTCTTAACTAATTTTAAGTTTTAACACATGTCTTCATCTAATCAATATTGGACTTATGTTATGATCTGGTGAATTATAATTTTTCTTAAATGTCAAACTCTCGTCGATAATATTTTCTTACTTGATTTTTTTTTCTCTCTATTATTTTTAAGGTTTACACTGTCTCTATTTTCTTTATTAATTGAATTTGATAATTAGTTTCAACTATTATATTTTTTTAATCTAGCTAGTATGAACTATTAGAAATTTTCCTTTTTTATTCATTAGTTTGAACAATAAATTTTTTTTTTTAACTATTTGATTAGTTATTTTATAATTATTTTGTTCGTTTTCTAATTTTAGTTTTACTTTTCTTAATTAAATCTATTTTTAACACATGTTATTATCCGATCAATATTAAATATGTGTCGCAGGTAAATTATAATTTACATATGTGTCACTAAGATTCATCAATACGTATGTCTTCTTTGTATAAATTCAAATTGGGCCATTACGTAAAGCCCATTATTAGAAAAGCCTATTCATTTCACCTATCACGCGAGGGGAGAGGAGGAGGAGGAGGGGGGTGGTTCATGACTCATGACATGTTATGCTCCCACATGTTGCAGAAAATGGGTGAAACTTTAACTCTCAAGTCTTAACATCTTTTTTCTCTTTTTTTTATAGCTATAACATCTCGCCAAGAAACTAGATAAATATATAAAATGAATAAATAATAAAGAAAAGGGACTATAAAATTGAGTATTGAAATCAATTATTGTAATTTATAAGCTTGGCTTATAAGATTATCTACCTACATCTACCGCCACCATTCTCACTAGTGACTTGCCACCTTGTGTTGAAAATGCATATTTTGACACAAGAAGTATTTATTTTTATTTATGTGTAGTGGGGAGTTCTAAAGGTAAGAATTTTGATGTGTGTTGAATCTACATTTTCAGATAATCTCAAACAAATGCATATGCATGAATATTATGGGGAATTATTGTGGTCACGAATTTTAGTGAGTTCGAATCCCAAGACATCCGGAGAATAAAAGGAAATTCAAAAGATAAAAATTGTATGCAATTATCTTTTGTATGGGACCTTTATCAAAAGACACAACATCTTATTTGATAAAAATAGTAGAATGTCATTAATCAATAGTAATAGCCCTGGTTGTGGTGTCATTTTCCAAGAAAGATTATACCTAGAGATCGTAATTATAATTAAATTAAATGATTAGCACATTGATATCTTCGAAAGAACAAGATAAAGATCATATGCTAATCGGGTTTAAATGATATAAAATTCAAATTTAAAGGACCAAAAAAGTGTGTGATCGAAGACTCAAAAGGAGAGCCCATAGTGTACAAAAAGAAGCTGCACGGATCGGATCTATTCACATGACTCGGATTTTATTCCATGTTATTAGTCGTTGTTCCACATTTCCTTTCCACGTATGACTAATCATAGATACATTATCTCTTCAAGAACAGAAAAAAATGTTTCCCGAAAAAAAGAGATAGAAAAACTATATTTTGTAGCATAACTCTGATTTGTTCAAACTACAAAATGACACAATCATACAAATTAAAACTTAGAGTCATTAGACTACAATTAATGGCAACACAAGATCATACTAAAAAGTCATTCTTGTCGCAGATCTATCTCGATAAATGATTACGCATAGTCGTAGAATTATCAAGCAGTTTACGAATCAAATCAAAACATTAAATAGAATAACTATATAAATTATTAAATCAACCTTAAAAATATCCGAACTGTTTAATTTATTATCTACATATATACGAACTAACTATAAGCTTGTTTCGATGAATATAAAATATATAATGTCAAATTTATGGGACCGCTCTAGACTGATAAAATGTCCCTTTTGTCTCTCTCTACAGACACACATATATGCAACATTTCTCTATATATATAAATATGCCAATAATCTCTTTCCATTTACAAAACCATTCCATTAGATATTCAAACCCAAAACCCAGAAACATCACACTCATCATTCACTGTTTCATATCATCATTAGACCATAATGAGCAACTCAAAATCATATTGGAGGAAACAAAGATGGGGAACACCACCACAAACCCTAACTCCATTAATGGAAGGTCCAGATCCAGACATGCAAGACGAAAGATCCAAAAAGGAGAGCTCATGGGAAGCGATTAGAGAATGGTTTAAGGTTCACAAGGGTATTTCTGGAAATATGTCATCTCCTTCAGACCAACCACTTTGCAACAGCTATGACGTGGCGGCTAAGGGACAAGACTTGAGGCTCTTGCTCGGCGTTTTAGGTTGTCCTCTTGCTCCGATCTCCGTCGTCGTCTCCGATCTGTTACCCGATGACCCTCTTCTTGGTTCTTTCCAAATCAAGAATGTCCCATTTGTGAGTATTACTACTTAACCCCTCTCTTTAAGCCAACAACTAATCTTTAATTTTTACTTTTTGGGTTGGTTTACACTGATTTTTACTTTTGTTTCTAAATTCTTTTTTTTTTCTTCTTAAAAATATAACACAGTCTAAAAAAAATTAAGGATTATATAATACATAGTATTTTAATAGTGTGTTATAGTTGTATCAATTTTTCAAACGGTTGGTTGATAATTTAATTTTTAAACTAGGAAAAAAGTCGTTTGAATAGTTACGTTTGAGATAAGATTTGTTGAATTTTTTCCAAAGTTCTAATAGTTTATTTCTTTACGGGACTAAAATCCAAAATAATATCCCAAAACATATGAAAGAACCATGTATTCTTGTCATTTAAATTATCCACGGTGGTTGTCCTATGATTACGCAGATTAATTACCATAATGTTAGGTACATATATGGATTGTTAAAAAAATGATTATGGATTGTTAATTTATTATACATATATACATTCTCTATAGGAGAATTCAACGGCGAATTATATAATACAACAATACTTAGCGGCAACGGGATGTTTAAAGCGAGCTAAAGCGGCGAAGAACATGTACGCGACGGGGATAATGAAAATGAGTTGTTGTGAGACAGAAATCGCCGCCGGAAAAAGCGTTAAGACACTCGGCGGAGGCGGAAATGGTCGGAGCGGAGATAGTGGTTGCTTTGTCTTGTGGCAAATGCAACCTGGAATGTGGTCACTCGAGCTTGTTCTTGGTGGTACTAAACTAATATCTGGCTCTGATGGTAAAACTGTTTGGCGACATACACCATGGCTCGGTACTCATGCAGCTAAAGGGCCTCAACGACCACTTCGTCGTCTAATTCAGGTAATTTAAATTTTGATAAATACTCTTAAGTTAAATATCATGAAACCTAACTATAGTTTTAAGAAAATTGTTTGATTTTTGAAAAGTAACTAACAATAGCATAAATTGTAGGATTACAAGGAGTTCATCATAAAGTTTTTTTTTTAAATTAAACATCCCTTAATTTTTTTAAAAACAAATTTAAACTTCCCAAAACGTTTGTACTAATACTGTGTTACTTGTTTAGGATGTTTAAAATTTGATTAATACGTACATCATGTATGTCCTTGAAGATTTTTTTTTATAACAATTAATTTAACCACGTTATGATGGTGTAGTATTTGAAGATTCATTCATATAACAGAAGACAAGAGTTCGACTTTTTCTATACTGTGATTTAATTAGGATTAGTTATTTGTAGATGCGTTAAGTAGTGAAAACATCCGGATTTTGACAGATTTAAGAGATTAGTATGGATTTCTGCTTAAGATTTTCCTATGAAAACAAAAAATTAGATTAGTTTACGTTAGAGAAAAATAATTGCATATGCTTTTGCTATTGTATGGCAAAAGAAGGAAGAAGAGATGACGTCATAAGATTGTTCAAGAGATAATGACAATGGTAGGAAAAAGAGTGGTCATTGTCCAATTAGAAACGAAAGCAGAATATAAAATATTATATAACCTGACAAGTGATGGAGAAGCTGTCTCCTTCTTTTCTCGGCTTTTCTTTTGAAACTTCAAAATCAAACAAAACCCATTTACTCCTCTCTCTCTCTCACAATTGCACGTGGTTTCTCCTTTTTCTGTCACGTGACGTCATCTCTTAAATTTGTTTTTCGTTCAAAACTTAAGGGCATAGTTACTAATTCTAATTCCCATTTTGGTAATGTATGAGGTTTTTTGTTTTACTAAATTATTCTTGGGGTTATGTATATACATTTTTTTCTATTATTTTTATTAGAAACTAAAAAAGCTGAAATAAAATGTCAGGTACTGTGTACAATTATTTGTTTAAAATACATCATTTATGCATGAATAGTGTGTATCGTTATTTTCATGAATACGATCTTACATAATTTATTCAATTTAAAAGTAGAGAACTTCTTGGGATTATCAAAGTTTGTCTTTCGACTTTATCTTTTTTTTTTTCTTTTGAAATCTTTTGCTTTATTGTTCTTTGTCGTTCTAACCCCAACGAATATTTGTCGGACACATTTTTCTTTTTCTTTGTAGTAAAATTTTATTACAATTAATAAAATGAAAGCCCGTTTGTTTTATTATTGGGCTTATACAGGGCTTGGATCCAAAAACTACTGCAGGCTTATTCGCAAAGGCCCAATGTTTAGGCGAGCGAAGAATCGGAGACGATGACTGTTTCGTCCTCAAAGTCTCCGCCGATCGTGACTCGTTGATCGAACGGAACGACGCCGGAGCTCCGGCGGAGGTTATACGTCACGCGTTGTACGGATATTTCTGTCAGAAAAGCGGTCTCTTAGTCTATTTAGAGGATTCGCATCTCACTAGAGTTACGACGATCTCGCCGGAGGACGAAGCGGTTTACTGGGAGACGACGATCGGAAGTAGCATCGGAGATTATCGCGACGTTGATGGAGTCGCCGTCGCGCATTGTGGCCGAGCCGTCGCGACGGTTTTCCGATTTGGTGAGACGTCGTTGCAGTATAGTAGAACGAGAATGGAGGAGATTTGGAGGATAGACGACGTCGTTTTCGATGTTCCTGGGCTCTCACTGGATTCATTTATTCCTCCTGCTGATATATTTGAAGATGATAATAATAACAGTAATGTAAATTCGCGATCAAATGTGGACTAATTTAATAATGAAAAACTGTTTATTGGTGGGTTAGTTTTGGATGGTGTATGTACATTTTTGTTTTTCTAAAATCGTTATAAAAATCTCTGTTATTTTATTTTGTGTTGAAGTATGGTGACAAATTCTAATGTTGGATTGGGGTTGGTGGAGAGATCAGAAATGTTACGTTTAGATTTTGAGTTTTTTGGTTACAGGAAAAAAAAAAAATGTTACGTGGAGTGACACTCTTGAAGGCCCATCGAAGGAAAATGCATATACCATTCTCAATGGACTTTTATTCAGATGGGCATTTTATGAAGCCCAATAAGATACTGTCATTCTTTAGCATAAACAAAAAAAAAAATATATAGAAATGGGTTTTTCTCCTTTTTGGTTTCTGTTTTTTTTTGTTTGGTGCTCCTTCATAAGAAAAAAGGAAAAATACTTACTTATTTAGAATTTATTGAGAAATCATATAAGAGAAGGGACAAAAAAAGAAGCTTAGGGAATGTACTTTGTTAAGAGAATAAGAAAATATTCACGAGAAAAAAAAAAAAAAAACATTCAACATCAAACGTATACCAAAAATAAAGTATAATTTTGAAAAAAAAAATAAAGATCAAAAAGATATTTAATATCCTTTTTTTTGTTTGAAAAAATTGGAGAAGTAAGGGAGGATAAAATGGAATCCAAGGTCGAGATTGTAATGAGGTGCCTATAGATGATTGTATTTAACTTGCATGGAAGAATGTGCATATAGACCATCATCCATGAGACCGTTACCTTTATAACTTTTATATATTTATTATAAGTACTTTAGTTTGCTTAACAACCATAATAATTACCATATGATATGCGTACAAACATTCACTTTTATTATTATCACTATTTAAAATTATGTTAGAGAAGTAAAGCTACGATCACATGCACGTTTATGCATGTGAAATGCGGAAAAAGTAACAGAGTGAGATGGATAAACTATATTAAAAGCACTAATATAATTAACTTATGGTTGGTGTGATTTTATTGTGACTGAATAAGTGAATATTCATTATGCATCATTGTTATTTCAGATCCAATACGTATATAATGCATCTTCACAATGACATTGATTATTGAACCATTTACCAATCCAAAATAAAATATAAACTATATGATATTTTCAAATATATCCCCCGGCCCCTACAGTAACGTTTTTTAATGATAATAAATTATTCAAACAAAATCTATTTCATATTTTAGTTTTATTGACTGAAGTTGATGGCTAGTGGTACTAAATTTTCCATGTCATTCACAACTTAGCTGCATTTGAATCATTTGACTAGAAGGTTAAAAAGATCTAAATATTTCTCATATAATCCTTTAAAGCATTTATCAACGAGAGATGCATGGATATTGATGGGTCGTAGTACATTGGATTTTACTGAATCTAATTAACTTATAAGAAGAAAAAACATAGGAAATTAGAGGGAAGTGTGGGGCTTAGATAAAAGGAGAAGAGAAGCTTCCTCGAGAAGTGCACACATGGGAGTGCGTTTATATCTCTAACTATGCTTCTCCTTCTTCTTCAATTCTCTTTTTGCCTTTTGTTTTTCTCAGCTTTTAGAGTGAGAGAAGATTGAGAGAGACTGAGAGAGCTTTCTCTTTTACATGCCAACTTGCAGTGATGACCAGATCTTTAATTTTTCTCTCTCGAACCAACAAAGTTGATCAGTAAATATATATATACTAATATATGAGCCGTAATTTGATTTTTGATTTTTTTGGTGACTAAATCTAAATGGATATGATGCCCTTGATTTACAACAAAATATCTAATTAGAAAATTTAATATTAAGCTCCAGAAACTTCAATTAAGAATGAACGTAGGCACTAATTCTTTAATTTTGTATAAATTATCTGTACTAATTAGTGGTCATATGAAGCAGAAAAGAAAGAAAAGAATAAAGAACAAAGATATACACGGAAGGAAAGATAGATACTCAGTGTCGGTTAATTTCTCTTATGACAACTTCTTTTATTTCTTTTGAAAAGGATCTTGTAGCTATCAATCTCTACATATATACACACACATTTATATACATACAGATTATACTTACAAAAATCAAGTGAGTATATACATTTGAATCAAAGTTTACAGCTTTTTTTGCTGTTTGCATGTGGTTTTCCCAAAACCCTAAAAACCTTTTGCTGTGATGGGGATCATCATCATTATAACTTGCTCTGTCCTTCCTTTCTTTTTTACTCATGAATTTTTACCATAAACTTTGATTTTAAGTTTGATTTGAAATTTTAGTTTCCCGATGCAGATATCCCATTTTAGCGTAATCATATATAAGACATCAAGTACAAACTAACTTGAGATAGAAATAACTAACTCATGAAAAAGCAAAGGGCCCTTCAAAAGCTTTAATGTATCGTACATGCCTTGAAATATGAGCGTCTCCACCCAAAAATGTTCATTATTTGTCCTATAAAATGTTACTATTTGTCCTATAAAATGTTACGTTCATGCATGGATATATATATACCCGTTAAGGCATTTTACATGTAAATACATGTACTAGGTTAAATATATACCACTCTGTTAGATGTTTATTTTTGTATGCCTTTAATTGGTAAGAGTACTGTGAAACATGAAAATCGTACAAAATAATAAAATAAAATTACGGTTTATAAGAAAAAACAATAAAAGTTATTTGAAACAACTATATATATAGCAATTTTGTTTCATAAAATCATTCGGCCATTCTACGTACTGACTAACAATGTAATTAAAGATCAATTATCAAACAGCTGACTGGCAGTAACGAAGAAGTACAAAATAGATCCTAAATCTTATAACAACAACAATAATATATATAGTTCCGGTACAAACTAAAACACGAGCAAAACTAATTCCGATAAACATAACAAAGTCTGTATTTGTTTTTTTTGTTGGTCTCATCTCTAAACCCTAAGTCACACTCATGCTGAACAAAATATACCTTGTTCCCACGTTCTCATGCATCACAAATATTAAAATTAAATATTTTTATCACCCAAATGGTGAGTTCCTTCCTTGTATTAATCCACCGTTAGGGTTCATCATAGGACTCAATGGCGATCTCCGAGGTGATGGTCTTTCCAATAATTTCCCACCATTATTTCCTTCATCACCTGATAAACCCGATTTCCTTTCGTAAATTTCCGACAAAGAATCCAAATCCGTGGAGACATGTGTAGCCATCTGTATCTGAATCCGATGTTCATCATCAATCGGTTGGTTTCCGGCAAGATCATGATCTTGATCAGACCACATCAGAAGTCCTTTCCTGACATCATTACCAAAACTAGGGTTTGGTCGCTTTTTTCCTAAGTAAATGTTGGTGTCTGCAGCATTGTTGGCCGTGAAATGGTTCTCTATGTTCTGATGATGGAAGTTGTGATGGTCGAGGACTTGATCGGTTGTGTTTCCATAGATGTTTAGGTCTTGAAATGGCGGGAAGCTAAGAGGATGAGGAGGTGGCCCCACCGCTGCGGAAAGACTTGAACTTCCCAAATTACCCTTGTAGCCTCCTCCGGCAGCGGCGGCTGCGGTTGCGGCGGCCATGTTCTCGCCGGCTAGGGTTTGGCAAGCTCTCTCCAATATGGATTGCATGTATTTTCCTTGTGCTTCAATCCTCAGTTGCAAATGTCTTTGGACCTAAATATATTAAAATGCAATATATGTTATGGATATATGTAATTTTGTAAGAGTTAATGTATCATAGAAGATTTATAGGTTGATTAATTACCTCTAGCTGTTCGTGCAACCTTCTCTGCACTTCCATTTGCATCCTGATCAAATCAACCAAGTGTAAGCTGCTGCTAATATATACATATATGAAGAAAATTAAAGTAGAGTAAATATATCAGCGAAATGATGAGAAATTACTCATTCATGTTGCGACTCATCATGCCAGAAGAAGAAGCTACGTTGCGCTGCATATCCATGGCAGCTACACAGTAAAATAAATAGATTTTATAAAAAACTGCTTAAAAATTAATATGTATACGTATATACATATTATATATGTGTAATTTTATTATATATGTGTAATTTCTAAAACCCTAATTTGATATAGAAAGAAAGAGTGGTCACCTCTTGAACCTTCCTTTGTGGAGTGATCTCCGTACTCCTTGTGCGGCTGCTTTCCAAGCCTGAATTTCTGCACCCATAGGTCCAAATACAATTTTATATAATGTAATAATAGTTATATTACTAACCGAAAAAAATAAAAAAGATAAAGAGAAGAGACAACTAAAAGCAAGGAAAGAAAGAAAAAACCCTAATTTGTATTTGTGTACATACCTGAAGATGGCTCTTTAGGTGGTAAAGAGTAAGTCCCTTCACACCCATAACTCTCATAATCGTCTTTGGAGTCGCTTCTGCAAATTAAAAAGCAATCAAAAACTTATTATTATCTTTCTTGTTTGGTTAAATCGACCAAAATTATTGTATGTGTATGTGTGTGTGCATACTGTCTGGGCCGCCAAGTTGAGCGACCGCATCCACGAAACGCTCGTGAAGTTCGACTGTCCAACGCAAACGCGGTTTAGGGTCGGTGGTGAGGACGAGGCCTGAATCGCCTTGAACGCACATAGCTCTGTTCTCATAAGAACCATTCATACTTGAAGGTTTCTTAGCATGGAACATTCTCTCTCTCTTTCTCTCTCTCTCAATACTCTCTTTCTCTCTCTAAAAGAGGGATTCAAGGAAACGAATGTGATGCAAAAATGTGAGAGAATACGATGCGTTTTTGAAGAGATCAGAATGACGGCTTTTTTCTCTTTCTATCTCTCTCTCTCGTCTTCTTTTTTATTTTTATTTTGTTTGTGAATTAAATAAAATTAAAATGTTGTTATTAAACTAATAAAAATTGTTTTATCGTTAGTAAGTAAGGAAGAGAATTAAAGTTTGAGACTAGTAGTACGCAGACGTTCCTTTGTGAAAAGATACTGTCGCTATCTTTTTCAATTGTTTTTTTTTTTTTAATCCTCTTAGCTTGAATACCTTTGAATTATAAAATATTTGTTAAGGGCTCTATACGTATACATGAAGTAATTCATGCCTGTCTCAAATCATATAAAAAAATACTAAGCAAACTTTAAACAAAAAAAATTAATATAATAAGAAACTATGAACCGAGTTCATATATATGATTTCTTTTGTGAAAAAGGCAATTCTTTAAATCGGAGATCTTATACGAATTAACTAAATACACATATAAGAAAAGAGGTTGTGGAAGGTATATGTATTATATATGCATTAATTCTTACAAAAATAGTAGGAGAGAAAACAAAATATTAGGAGTTTTTTTTTGTTTTTTTTTTCACTTTCTGATGTAAACGTTAAAATGTTTTGAAATATCCTAAAATTCTCGTGATTCAGAGGTATTAAATATCTACTGTTTTTTTGGTTATATACTTTGATTTGGATATATATAGTCATTTAAGATTTTTAAATATTTTCTTTATAGGCAAATAAAACTAAAAATAAATTCGACAAGAATGATATAAATATGCGAATATAAACTTTCAAAGGTGAATATATAAAAGTTCTATATATTCTATTCAATTAAGACCGCACGAGGATAGTCGTATACTAGACTTATAGTATGTCTACATCGTTATATATTGTAATCTGGACAGATACATACAAATACCTAACCAAAACAAAAAATTCCACAAGGGGTTTTATCATTTATGGTAGGGTAAACCTTTTTGGCTAATTATCAGCTGAATATACACAATTCTAAGCAATGATGAGTTTCGTTATAAATTAATTGACCGTATATTTGAAACAAAATTATAATAACTCATGTAATCCAAAACCGTCAGGTGGATTTTACAAAGAAAAAATATTACATACTAAAAATCGAGTTCTAATTACGTTGGGTTCAATTTGCTAGTTGCTTCTCCTTCTTGAGTTCTTTCGTATAATAAATTTCTATTCTTACAAAAATGATGATCTTTTGGGTTTATTTAACAAAGAATACCCGATATAGATATACAAAACCGAGTTATAATTCCGTGGAGTTGAGCAATAACTACTAAACTACACTTATAAAATCACGATGAACGTTTTCTAAATACATATAAACCAATAAAGATATATATACGCAGCTATTTTGATTAAATTTAGCTGCATTAACCATATAACTAGCTAACTAAACATAGTTTATAATATTTTGGTTATATCGAATGAATGTATGTAAAATGGTCAGCCTAGCTAATATATATGAGTGGAAGGTCCCATGGCATATTTACATAGAACAAGAATAAGTCAAGGAATATGGCTGAGATTGATATGCACAAAAAAGAGAGAATATTATAAGAATCAAATTTGAATTAAATCAGAAAATTTAAATCTGTTATAGGTTTTATATTAAGTATGAAGGAAAAACCGGGAAATGTTCAAGGTAGCCCAAAATTTAATGAAGGAATATGGAATCAAAGCCAAAAAATAAAATACGAATATGGAACCAAAACTTTAAGATATACATATATATACATGGTTTAGTGATATGTGGAGAATTATGCATCAATGTGTAAAGATAGTGTTATTGTTGGGGACCTCTTCTTCTACTTATTAAAGCTCTTTTATTCTTTATTTTAGTTTTTACCATATGTTTTTCTTCTTTTCTCCATTTTTTAAATTTCGTTTATTGGTTAAAGCTTGTTGGGGCTGTAACCCTTTTTGGCTTTTGTAGGACTGACGATTGTGCAGCTATACATGGTAATACATTTTTCAGATATTATTTACTTGAGTTATATCAGAAACAATGTTTTTCCTTCTCAGAAATATTAAATATTGGCTATGAAGCGAATTGTTAGTACACAAAAAATAATAATAATAATATATCGCACACAATCCTGGGGGGAGGATAAAATATAAAAATTGTGCTAACTTTCTAAAATTAAATAATAAATCAAAGTTCAAATTGCATGAGAATTGCTGAATGGGAATCAATTCTTCGCCTCTTTGGTGAATAAAGATAGATTCTTATTGCGCCAACAATATTAAAAATGAAAATAGAACTCCCGCGATAGATGCCAACCGTATAAACTTGGCCAGCCACATTTACATGCAAAATATGTTTACTAGACTTTTGAAAAGAGTTGAAAACCTTTAAATACACAAATATTCATTATTCATTATTCTTTGGCAGTCATTATCACGATTATTTTCAAAATTTTGTAGCATTAGCAAATCATACAGCCTTTAGATCAGTTAAGTTCTTATCTTTCTTAATTAATGTTTTTTTAATACTAATGATTTTAAGCGAAGTTTTATTTTGCTTTGAATAAAAACAAAGCAAAGTTTTTGTTTTCATTTAAACCAAGTAAAGCTAATGTTTAACTTTTAGCTAATTGTTGTTGAAGCAAACTAAAACATAAACAAAAGAAAAAAAATTGATGACAATAAAGTAAGTCGGTTTAAAAAAAATGAGGCCGTGGTTGCTTGAACTTCAAGCATCTTTTTTTATGGTGCTTTGGAATTTCTTCTTCGAAATGAATATATTCCTTCCAACCTTCTTCTCTTTTCCCCAATTAAAAAAAAACAATAATAATAAAAGAAATCCCAAGTTTGGCATAGAACCATGAAATCTAACGCTATTTTATTTTGAACAGGCTCGGCCCAATCTCAAAACAAATATAGTGCAAAAATTGCCAAAAACACCCTAAACTTTAATAATTGTTTTCTAAAACCCCTATATTTTAAAAATATGCAATAAAACCCTGTAAAAATTCGAAAAAATCAGTTGAACATGGTGCATCTTAGAACCGGCCCTGATTTTGCAACACATACAACTGATCGCAATTGTTTAAAAATATAATATCTCAACTTTGATAAAATGATAGAATGCTTTTCGAAACACACTAATTGATTGAATGCTATAACTCTCCTAAATCAGTGGCACATGAGACATATAATAAGATACTAAAATGAAAAAACACATACATCGACCTTTAGGAATTTGCTAATAATAAGCAAAGAACAACACCGCTCTCTTTTAGACTAGTATATACAAAGCAAAAATTGTTCGAATGTTACATAAAAATTCATGTAAAATCAAAGAGCAATGAACTAAATAAACCCCAAAATATTATCTAAAAACATTGGTCGTAGACCAAATCTTTATTTCTTAACAAGTAACCTCCAAATCCTTATTGTGTTTCAATGTAACAAAGAAATAACCCCAAAAGCTGAGCTTTTATTGGAAGGATACAAGTGGAGGAGGAACTTACAGTTTGCAACTGTTTAACAGACTATAATCACTGTCTGTTCATATCTCCCAAGCATATGTATTTGATCTGCATCGAAACCAAGAACCAAGACTCAATAACGAAAAGTAATTTACAAATCTTTACGCTTCATATAAAGAATTTATAAGCTCTAAATGAGTTGATTCAATCAATATTGAAGCGTAGGTTGGAAATACCTCAAGGTATTCGTCCATACCATACTTGGATCCTTCCCTTCCAAGACCAGACTGTTTCACTCCACCGAATGGAGCCACCTGCAACTAAAAAATGTAAGCAGAATGTATGGTAATAATTTAGAGAATGTGGTTTTTTCGATTCATGGTCTTGCCTCGGTTGATATGATTCCTTCATTAACCCCTACAAGTCCGTATTCAAGTGCTTCAGAGACACGCCATGATCGTTGGACACTGTTTGTGAATACGTAAGCAGCAAGTCCTGCACACACACACACACACACACAAAACACATTTCCTTGATCATGTTAGACTCTTAAGACTTGGCATAGAGAGAAAAAGGTTACTAAGATCAGATGAGGACAAACCTGCAATTGTGTCGTTAGCGATTCTGATAGCATCCTCCTCGGTTTTGAATCGAATAAGGGGAGCTACAGGTCCGAAAATCTCTTCCCTAAGAAAAGCAATTAAGTTCTTCTCATCACAAAAATGCGAGGAACACTAGATGTTTCAAGCTCATTCTTTAGAGAAACAAAAAGCTATAACACTGGAATCATGTGAATCTTTCAGTACTTACTTGGACATGATCATGTTACTCGTAACATCGCGGATAATAGTAGGCTCATAGAAAGTCATTCCTAGACTGTGCCTTTTGCCGCCGAGAATGATTTTTGCTCCCTTTAAGAAAAAGACAACAATACAAAAGATATTCCTCTTGTTAGTGGAAGTACAAGAATTGTTTCTCGCTAAAATATAATATATGAACTGCCTCGCTTAGAAACCAAGCATAGCAAGGATGCATAACGGAAAATACAAACCTTGGAAACAGCATCTTGTATGAATGACTCTACCTGCAAATATTTAACATGAAGAGCAAAACTATTAACACTAATACCATCAATCTTATTGATGTGTCTGGAAAAAAAAAAGAAACTGGAGAGTATTATTAATGTACCTTTTGCACTGCTGCATCGTTTATAAGTGGACCCTATAAGAATGATGAGGCGACGAATAAATTTACAGAGCACACAAGAGACTCAGTTAACCGTATATGAAGTCGATTGGGATGCTAGTTGACAGAACGTCGAAACTAGGTACCAATAGTATGATCTGCTTAGCCTAGATTATCATATTTTTTCAACCCCCAGTCATCAAGGAATAACATCACAAAGCAGAAGCATAAGATCGAAAAGAAGACATACCTGGGTTATCCCATCCTTAAAGCCATCTCCTACTTCTAGTTTTTGAACCGCTTCAGAAAAGGCCTCAGCAAATTTATCATAGATACCTGTGGAAAAAAATATTAAGTTAATACTAGATGCAAGAGCCAGAAGGGTTGTGTCGAGTATCCTAATTCTTACCATCTTGCACAAGTACTCTATTCGCACAAACACATGTCTGACCACTATTCCGAAATTTTGCTGCAAGCTGCAATCACAGATCAAATGGGTAATACAACATTGGAAGGGTATTGACGATCCCCTCAGATAGGTAGAGCGTGGAAGTAAGTAACTAGATAAGCAGGAAAAGAATATACACATCTTGTACTAAAAGAAACGGGATATTGTCACTTCAGAGTAATTTCAGATATGGATCAACGTTTTCGCATCTTTTGGAAAAAGCAATGCCTCAAAACTCATGACTATCACTTACTGTGCCTTTCACTGCTACATCCAGGTCTGCATCATCAAATACTATGGAGGGTGCATTGCCGCCAAGTTCTAGAGAAACCTACACCAAGAGAAAAAGAAGAGGTACCGATGATGTTCAATCTGGAGAATATTTTCCAAACAACACCAAATTGTCGCGTAAGCATACCTTCTTGACAGTAGGTGCAGCAGCTGCCATCAACTTCTTCCCAACTGCTGTTGATCCTGTAAATGTGATTTTCCTTACCTGAGTAGCACGAGGAACAAAACAGTCAATTGATAAGGTTACTTATCATCAGTAGCGCTCATCATTAATCACAACTAAAGGCAGAGATACAAAAATAACATAAAATACACAAAGATGATTAGAGAAACCTGTGTACTCGCAAGCAGAGCATCCCCAATTTCAGGAGCATTCCCCATGATCACATTAAGTGCACCCTATTGAAAAAACATGCAAAGAATCACGAAATGTAAAAAAAAATAAAAAGATAAAGGACACACCCAAAGCAGCTTCAAAGACATGGTCTGCTCAGAAAGTTCATGAGCACATAAAAAACATTGTTAAAAACTAGCCTTCAAGCCACAATAGCCATACATCAATGGGTCAGCCATCAAATTAGTAACCACAGACGACAATACAAGCGCTTGGAGATGGGCAGATTAAATCAGATCACATGTTATAACGGAAAGACTACTTGAGAATATCAAACCTTGATCAGACCAGAGACGCTGGTGGATTATATAGTTCAAGCCTAAATCATAAATTACCGGAGGAACTCCAGCTTGAAGTGCAAGTTCAGCCGCAGCAAGTGCTGTTAGGGGTGTAAGTTCAGATGGTTTAACAACAACCGTGCATCCAGAGGCAAGAGCAGGGCCAACCTGCAATACCGTCAACCATCCACATCAAAATTATGAAAGAAGTGCTTCATGATCTACTGGGATAGTAAACTAGATAGGCTATTTACAGTAAAAAGAAGGCAAATTGAAATGGTAAATTAAGCAAGACCTTCCGAGTAATCATGGCTAAGGGAAAGTTCCAAGGGGTAACTGCGCCGACAACACCAATTGGCTGCATAGAAAATCAAGAGAGTCAAGCAATGCAGGGGTAAAGTAAACACTATAAACACAGCCACATGACGTGAAAAAGGTACACGAGGAATCTCCACATATAAAAGGGGCTTCACAAAGCAAGATTAAGGTTTTCCAAGTTCTCATATAGCATTGCAAAAGACTTAGAAATTTTCAAGCCCAGATAGCCTGGTAATTTATTTAACCATTATCTTTCCAATGACACACCTCCGAGTTAAGCTAAAGGAACAGAATTATGTCACTCAAAATTAAAAGCTTCATATATAGAATTTAGAAACACGAATCAGGATACTGGGCAAACCTGTTTTAAAACAAATAATCGGCGATCAGACAAATTGGGAGGAATAATATCGCCGTATATACGTTTTGCCTCCTCCGCATAGTACTCAATAAAACTTGCCCCATATGCAACCTGTAAACTAAATTACAGAATCATAAATTGCATTTAAGAAACGATTGCAACACTTGAGACAAGCCCAAACAGCACATTTTAATGTTCTCAAATACAAAACTGTATCATCTACCTCTCCTATTGCCTCTTTTAGTGGTTTTCCTTGCTCCAAAGTTATAAGTTGTCCAAGTTCTTCCTTGTGTGCAACCAGGAGATCATACCTGTGTTTGGAAAAACGAAGTGGATCAGGACCCTTGGTTCCAGCAAAGTGCAATAGCTTCAAACAAGATACCAGAAAATCTCCTATCTCTGCCCATATCTCTAACCTCAACATTAATAAGGGAGCAGTCATTTTGTTTCCAAAAGCCTTGATACAATATTTTAATTTCATAGGCATTTCACATCCATGGAAAACATTCCTCCCCATCGGGATCTTAGACTGACCTTATAATCCTAAAACATACTCATGCACACTGCAAAAGTAAAAGAGTACACATTGCTACAGGATAAAAGTTTGTACCATCTCCGTAAGACTTTACTCCTCTCTCCAGCAGTCAATCTGCTCCAAGCTGAATGTGATAAAATGTAAGAGCATTACAGGAAATAAGTTTTTATCCTTCCCCAGCACATTGTTCAGTGTGAATAGAAGTGACCATCAAACATTGAGCAGAACAGTTTAGAAGTATTATAATTGAGAATTGCTCCAAGGAAAAAAAGCTCAAGTAACTAATAAGAAGAGAAGCCTTAGGTCACATACATGGAAATGCTTCATAAGAAGATGCAATAGCATCATTTGTCTCTCTCACTCCCATACATGCAACATCAGCTACAATTTCACCTGTTGCTGGATTGTTAACCTGCCAAGAAGAATGTATGATTTTCAGCAGGAAGTATTACAAATAACATCCCAAAAAGGCTAAGAAGCAGAGATGTATGACCTTGATTGTCTTCTTGTCATACGAATCAATCCACTTTCCTCCTATAAGCCCTTGTGTTCGTAATAGACCTGAATTCCTAAGCTTTTCTGAAACACTTTGTGCGTCCATGCTCATCTGATCATCAATTCAACTAAAGAATAAGATAACAGTATTCACAAGTGACAAAAACACCTCATATTCTCGTCTTTTTGATAAAACAATACCCAAATCACCATTTCTGGTAAAACAACACTTAATCTACAAATTCCCAGTCATGTCCGTAAAAGAACAATAAAATAATAAAACCCATCACCAAAAACTACGAAAACACGCTCAGAGTCAGAGAAGATCATCAACGGCCACTACTGATTCGAAACAACGAGAGAGCCCACGAGATCGTAGAAAGATGAATCCAGATGTATATAGCCACTGTTCTGATTTTGGAGCTTCTATAATAACCAATCGGAAGAAATCACTCGATCTTTCTCAGTGAAAAAGACTGTATGTATACGAATCTACGAGTAATAATCTCTAAAAAAAATGAAATGATTGAGAAAATTTACTTGTCGACACTGAGAAGAGACGATGAAGGAAGCACGTGACGAGACAAGTTTCCGGCAACCGCCGATTGCTACACGCGCCGCTGCTCCGATTACCATCTCCGATTTCGAAACTCCCAAAAACTTTCGATTGATTCCAATCGAAGAAGACGACGAAGAAGAGAGATAGAGAGATCAGAAACTGTGAAGCTAAAAGCAACGAAATTCAATTGAAGATATGAGTATAATAATATCTTCTTCGCTATCACAGAAGAAGAGTTGTTGAAACCAAAATAATTAAAAATTGGAAGGCCAAAAATGCAAAATAGTATCTTTTAATCCACGTGGCTTTTACACAGTATTTGCCGCGTTTGTTCGTGGACTTAGTTTATTTTCCACGTGGCACTTAAATCGATTTTTATTTTATTTTAATAAAAAATCTTTCTTTCCCTCCCAAGTTAACAACATATGTCAGCTTTCCTTTAACACTCTCTCTCTTCCACTTAAAGATCAATCTTCTTCGCGAAGAGATTTCGTAACCCTAAACCTAACATTCTTCGCCGCGATCGGGTCGGGTCGGATCGGATTTCTCCGGCGTTTCTTTTCAGAATCGCCAGACAAATTTTGGTGTAGAGGAGATTTTACTCTGATTTCGTTCGGGTAATGAGTTCCACCGCCGCATCTTTGACCGTCGGAGGAGGCGGATCGTCTGAGTCTTCCGGTGTAAAGAAAACCTCGAAGCGACCTAAATGTGATCTATCTATTGTTTTATTTTGTGTAGCTAAGGATCGTGCTTAGAATTTCTCTTCTCTTGTTCCTCTTGGAGTAAAGATTGAATTTTTACGAGGAACCCAGAATTTTTCTGCCATTAACTGATGCATTTCTTGTGTTTTCTCCTAAGAACGATTATGAGCGTAGAGATAGAAAGTCAAAAGGCCGATTCTTTGTTTATGGTGTTGCTATATATCGATCACCATCTTTATGCATGTTTCTTGTAATGGGAAAATCTAGCTTTACATATATAGAATATACACGCTATGAGTTCTTGTATATTCTATGTTTGATGCAGATTCTTGTGTAGACTAGATACATTCATCAACTTGGTGTCTTGAGTTATCCGTCCTCGACAAAAATTTCATGTTATTTGAGAAGATGTAGTAGTTGTTGGATTATTGTGGTTGTTGGGTTTTTGGTACGAAGTATGTTGATATCTTTTGTTCGAAAGACTTACCATTGTACTCCCATATAACAAATTGTGCAGTGGCTTTGGTTTCTCTGTCCTTAAGAAATGTTGTTCAAATTTTATTTGATCAGATTCAAAATTTACTCAGCAGGAGCTTCCAGCATGCAAGCCAATTCTTACTCCAACATGGGTAAGTTCCATCACGATTATGTCACATACAAAACTACGATGTTATTACTGTTTGAAAACAATGATGCTTACTCTTTCTCTGTTTTATTGCTATTTGCAGGTGATCTTGACATTTCTTGTCGTTGGCGTTGTCTTCATTCCCCTTGGAGTGATCTGCCTACATGCTTCTAAGCGAGTATGTGCATTAGGCGAATGTCGTCTGTCTTTCTCTCACGTTTGTTTTCTATCTTCGACTTTGTGGTTTATTGAGGATATGTTTCATTAATTCATACATGAAGGTCGTCGAGATTGTTGATCGATATGACATAGACTGCGTTCCAGCATCTTCTAGGAACGAAAAGGTCGCTTACATAAAAGGAGTAGAAGATAAGATATGCAACAGAACAATATTGGTAGATATCTTCTTATATGGAAATTTATTTCCTTCTATGGTTGTATATGTTAGCTGTTCCCTTAGGTATGGTTCCTGTATAAACTTGTCTCTGTTTTTTCAGATCAAGAGAAATATGACGCATCCTGTCTATGTATACTACCAACTTGGGAATTTCTACCAAAACCATAGACGGTATCTTTCCTTAGTTACTCAGTAATAGTACTCGCTTGTTTGTTACTTCCCTGGAATCTAATAAGATCCCTGTACTTTATCTGGGATGTGAAAATGTTTTCCACAGTTCACTGCCATTATAATAGTATGTGAGTGGTTGATTACATGTGTAGGTATGTGAAAAGTCGAAACGATGCACAACTAAGAAGTCCGAGCGATGAGCGTGATGTGAAGACTTGTGCACCTGAGGATAATGTGGGTGGAGAACCAATTGTTCCATGTGGTCTTGTTGCTTGGAGTTTGTTCAACGATACTTATCGTTTTTCAAGAAATAGCCAGCAACTTCCTGTGAATAAGAAAGGCATCTCATGGAAGAGTGACAGAGAAAAAAAGTTTGGACAAAATGTCTTCCCGAAAAATTTCCAGACAGGAGATATAGGTGGTGGAACTCTTGACCCCAAGAAACCGGTAAAAAAAATCCTTCGGTATCAATTTGGATTCCTTTTCTGAAATTGAATGTTAACAAATTGTAAGAGTTCTTTTGTTGGATAGTTGAGTGAGCAAGAAGACCTCATAGTCTGGATGCGTACCGCAGCTTTGCCAACATTTAGGAAGCTGTATGGGAAGATTGAAACGGACCTGCACGAGGGTGAAACCATAACGGTCTTGTTACAGAACAACTACAACACTTACAGCTTTAACGGGGAGAAGAAGCTAGTGCTATCAACAACTAGCTTGCTCGGTGGAAAGAACGATTTCCTCGGGATTGCGTATCTGACTGTAGGCAGCATTTGCTTGTTCTTGGCTGTTACATTCTCCGTATTGTATCTAGTTAAACCAAGGTACGTTCTTATATGAACATCTTCAACTTTTGCTTGTCCTTGTCTTCTACATTTTGTTAGGACATTAAAGCTGAACTACATTGAAATGATATTGTTGTCTTGTCTTATGGGTTTTTCAGGCAACTCGGAGATCCTTCTTACCTTTCGTGGAACAGAAGTGCTGGAGGTTGACGATAATAGAGTTCTTCAGGCAATCAGGCTTGTTCCTCTTAACATTTAGACGAAAAAAAAAATCAGGATTGTTCCTTCCACCGTCAAAACGATGTAGTTTCGGATGAGCTAAGAAAAGAAAAGAAAATAATTATATATATTAGCCATTTATAATTCGATATTAATGAGAAACGTTTTTTTTCTTGTTTTTAATCATATCGTTGGTAAGATCGTGGCCTATATAAATGGTTCTTAGTAAATAATGTAAATCAATTAGTACAAAATTGCAAATTAATGAGAGAAATTGCCAAATTGTTCGGTCCTTCGGTCTATATAAATTTCTATAATTACTTTTGGCCAAATATTTGTTTCAAAAAGCTATATTTTCTTTATATATATTTTTTGTTTTTTCTGTATTTGGAGTGTAAACAGTAAACATGATTTCACGATATGTACCACATGTCAGGTTGATTGAAATCACACATGACACGTTTATTCATCTTCTTGGTTAATTATCCTTTGTCGTAATATAATTGGCCAAAAAGATTGTTTTGGATATACATAATGACTTCTACTATAATCAAAACTAGATTTTGACCCGCACTTTGTGCGGGAACATACGTTTTTTATGTTGTAAGCTAAAATTTCGGATTGTTCTTTCAGAAATTTCGGAAATGTTTAGATTTTAAAAATTAAAACCAGATTTGTTTTTGGTTGGTTATTATTTATTTAATTAGTCTAAAATTAATATCCATGTCATTTTTTTTCTAAAACTATGTCAGAGTTTACAGCCAACAAAATTAAAACACATAATTAAACTATTAAAAACATTTCCTTTTAATCAGATTATCAACCAAATTATCAACCAAAATTATTTTATTACTTTGAATTCAACTTTTCTAAGAAATCTTTGAGTAAACCAAATTATAGATTCTAAATGAATAATAAAAATCATGGACCGAAACGTGAGGGCATATCTTGTAGGTGTAATTGAGATTGGGATTGGAATTGTTGTTTCTGTTGCAATTGTTGTTTCTTTTCTTTCACTTTCTCAAACAATTTAGAAGATAAATATAACCTTTGTCGGAAAAGGATACATGTCAAATTACATTTAATTTGCCTGATTTAATTAAAAAAAGCACAAGTTATTTGAACGGGAGTATAACTACATAAACGAAATTCGACATAGATATACATCAAAACAAATAGATTAAAAACCATGAAAAACAATGAAAAAAAAATAAATTACGTCAATTTAGAAACTCTAAAGAAAAGAACATTCTTTTAATGAAATATATTATTAACAAAAATCAAAATTAACTCCGCATCATTAACCAATTGATTTTCATGGCAGCAATTATTTTTAAAAATTGAAAGAATTTGTGATGATAAAAATATACCTACAATATATGATATATATCCTTTAAAACTAAGAATATACCAAAATTAACTAAAATTTTTTGGAATATATAATATTGTTACAGAACATTTAGTCTCGGAAATTATATTTATGGGATATAAAATTTATAGAAATATCTTTGCCATTTTTAATTGGTATTATGTTAAGTGTCTATAATTAATGATAGTGCAATAATTTTTATAATATATAAGGAAATTATGATTAATATAATGACAGATCATTTTTAAAATCAAAAGCAATTGAACGTCAAGATCGTGTGTTATAAGAATATTATGAAACATTGTCATTAATTACTTTCCAAATCTTTTTAATTTTTCTAAAAATATTAAATAATTTCCAAAAATTAATATTATCAAAAATTGTCATTTAACTACCTTCCAAACATTGGGTTTTGTTACCTTTTTGGCTAACTATATATATGAAACATTAAAATGTCAAATTGATTAAATTTTGAAACAATTTGGAAAGTACGTAATATGAGGAAATTTTTCAAATTTAAAAATTTAAGATATATGTAATATGAGAATTTAAAATATACCAAACAATTTTCTATGAATGTACTATAATAAAAATTTGAAATTTGGAATTAATCAACAAAAACGTTTTCTAATAAAGAGTCGAATATCTTATTATAGTTTAATCGTCTAACTATATATCATCACATGTATAATTATAACTTAACGACATTTTAAATTGGTGTAAAAGAGCCGAATATGAAAACCAAATATGGTGATGATGAGTGAAGAAAAGTTGATGGTGATTTTGCTCAACAATCTTCATCCTCCCTTAAAACTGAAAAAACCAAATAAAGATTTTAACAATATTCCATGATTCTGACAAACAAAAACAAAATGGATTCGTTAAACAAATTATATTATTTATATATTTAAGAGGATGCTTGAACATAGGAACTCTAAAGAAACGGATAATCTATACAAATATATTACACGAAAATAAAATAAAATTAAATCTGCATTGTTAACTAATTTATTTTTTTGGTATAAATTACTTTTGAAAATTGAAAAAACTTTGTCATGAATCATATAAAAACTATAATCTCTTTGGCAACTATGGTTTATTACACTTTTTGTTAAAACCACAAAAATATTAAAAAGAGGGAAGAACAATTAAGATGGGGAAAAAATTAAAAATTTACCACATTGAAATGAGAGAGACATTTACATGATTTGGTATTTACTATCTTCAGAGGATTTGTTATCATGTCTTGAAGAGGCAGATGTTGTAGTTGATGACGGCGTGACAAACAAAAATATTTGCTAGACAAAAAAATAGAGGAAACATAGGAAAGGGAATACGTTGATTAGCAAATATACCTTGTTCAATAACCAAACAGCACGTATCACGTAAACCAAAAACCTGGTTTGAAAAAATCTACAAAAACAAAATTCAAAAATCAGAATTGATCATCAATGAAGTATTATGCATACAGAAAAAAAAAAAGCAAAGAACATAATGAATAAAAAACCAGAAAAACGGTAAATAAAACAACCAAAGGAATAAAACACTATATATAGTTCTCATAGATTTAGGGCTTCACTACAAATAAAAAATTTGAGCCGATTTTTTAATTCATTAATTAGAAAATAATTTTATCATCTATTAAAATTGATTAAGTTAGTTTATAAAGATTTTTGTAAATCTCGGTGATTATAAATATATACCAACAATAAAGAGTATATCCCTAACAACTAAGAATATATCAAATTTAACCTAAAATCCAAAATATCTGATATTTTTATAATCCCTAAGATTCAAAAATTATATTTATGAGATTTTAAAGTTAATAGAAAATTGTGATTGCCATTTTTAGTTGATATTTGTGTTAAATGTCTATGATCGTATGATTAAGCAATAATAAATTTGATTATATATCTTGCGTAGCATTGTTAGGGAAAGAAATTGATTGTGCATTAATTTTGATAACATATAGGGAAACTATGATTAATTCAATGATGTGTGATGTGTAGGATCAAAAGAAATTATACCTCAAGATCCGTAAGTTTTATTTTGTATTTGAAAAGATTTACTTTGACAAAAACAAAATTTCATAAAATTATGAAAATGCCATTAATGAATCAGTCGGGTTGAACCGGATCACACAGGATCCGCGTGTCTGCAGTCGGATCCAGTTAAAAAAATGTCCAAAATTTATCTGAAAATTACTTAAATTGTCATTACATCTATCCAAAATTACTTTTTTCAATTAAATCAATTTAATTATAATGGAATGGCAATTTCAGTAATATTTGAATCAATTTTGAACATTCTACTATATGTACTTCTCTTTTAATATTATAGAGATTTGTTCCTATAAAAAATCACATTTTAAAATATATTATAGGGTTGTTAAGGAAAGCGATTTTTTATATACTTTTGATTGTAATCTTTGATAAACTTGTAGAGAAAGATTTCAATATTTTAAAAAGATTAAATAATTAAATACCTTCCGAATTTAACATTACCAAAGATTTGCATTAACTACTTTGCAAATTTTGGGGGGTTGTTACTTGTTTTGGAGTAACTATATATATAAAAAACAATTAAAATGTGAGATTGATTAAAATTTGATGAATTACGAAAATGCCATTAATGAATCTGTCGGATCGCGAACCAGATCAAGAGGATCCGCGTGTCTGTAGTCGGATCCAGTTAAAAAAAAGTCCAAAATTGATCTGAAAATTACTGAAATTACCATTACATCTATCCAAAATTACCATTTTCAATTAAATCAATTTAGTTATAAGGCAATGACAATTTCAATAATATTTGAATCAAATTGGGGTTTTACAAACTTTGTTTTTTTTCATATGTTAAATAGTTTATGTTTTAGAATTAAATTGGGGTTCTAGGCATCTTTTCAACAAATAATAATAAATCGGATCCTAAAGATTTTATGAGATTATCTTTACTTTGAATATTCATTTATTGTTTAGATTTATTATTAAGATTAATTTAGGAAATTCCTATTGAATTAAATAAAATAAAAATACAAAGAAGGAAAAAAATGAATTACTTTTTAATCAAATTAAATTTTTGATAAAATTATTTATATTATTCGATTTAATTATGCAGTTAAACTTAATAATCAAATTAAAACGAATCAAATATTTTGTTTTGAATGCCTATTAGATTAGGCTTCCGGCTCTTACCGTTGTTCATCATTTTGTTTCTTTCTATACTATGTCTTTGGATTCAAATTCATTTTCGTATCCGATGTAGGATTTTGATAAACATTACTCTTTTCATATGTTAAATAGTTTATGGTCTTTTTGAAAAATTTGAATCATAACATATGCAGAAAAAAATATATGTTTTTTTATCATATAAATTATCCGATTATTTAATTTTTATATTAGAAATATCATCAAAAAAAGATGAATGGGAGATAGAATTTTTAAAAATTTATTATATATTTTTTATCATTTTTTTTATGCAGTTATAAAACTTTCCTAAAATAACGAAAATGCTATTAATGTGTCATAAAAAAAAAACGAAAATGCCTTTCAAAATGTCTGAAATTGATCCCAAAATTATTGAAATTGATCCCAAAATTACTGAAATTGCCACTACATATGTACAAAATTACCCTTTTTAATTGAATTTCTTTAATTTAAAACCAATGGCAATTTTAGTAATATTAGATAGGATTTTGGACATTTACTCTAAATGAATTCTCTTTTAATAGTATAGAGATTATTAATTATTAGTATATATTTTTTTTGGTCAAATAATTATTAGTATATTAAATCAGATTTCCCGAGTTTCTTTTTGTGTCATACGATCGTCAACTCAAAGGCTAAATTCTTCGCAAAGTATACTTTCTCTCTTCATTTTCATTTTTACATGTTTTCTTTAGATTTCACAATCGATAATTTGTATCTGTCACTGACTTTCTCACTGTTGATGATGATGGCAACAACATCGCCACGGTGTGGAAACCAGGTTGCTACGACGTCGTTTTCTCCGTTGGTTCTGGTTTCTCCATGTCTATTCCTTCCCGTTGCTCGTCTCCGATCTCAGGTTAGTGTTACTCTTCACTTTCCGGCATTGTTTGATTTCTTCGCTTGCATGTTCTTGGATTTTCTGATTTTGTACTCGACTTTATCATTTCTGGTGCGAATTATTCCGCAATGGAATTTGTTTGATTTGGTATTTTTTGCTTATATGAATGTTTGATTTCTTCGGTTATATTGAAATTTAATCTCTTATAATCTTCCATAGTGATGGATTTGGACTATTACAGTTTCTTAGTTGGGATTGTTACTATTTGCATCAAAGATTTCAAATATTCGACGTGAATCAATTAGAAATGTTTACTCGTTGTGTAGCTACTTTGGAAAAGAGATTGGAAGCAGTAGAACATACAAGAGCTAACAATGTGGTAGTAAACTACAACAATCTTATAGTTGCTTTGGTTCTACAATAATCTTGAATTAAGATGATGATTTTGGTATAGACCAACTGATATTCTTGAATTATCCAGAGCTTTGAGCAGAAGAAAGAAAAGATTAGGAAGATGTTAGATAAAGTAGAGCTTTTTGTTTCGGCTTATGATACGAGTTGGGTAGCGATGGTTCCATCACCGAGTTCCCAAAACGGTCCACTTTTCCCACAATGTGTGAACTGGTTATTGGAAAATCAACACGAGGATGGATCTTGGGGGATTGATAATCATAGGCATCAATCTCATAAGAAGGATATGTTATCATCTACACTGGCGTGTATTCTCGCGTTGAAGAAATGGGGAACTGGTGAAAGACAGATAAGCAAAGGTCAGTTTTTTTTCTTTCTCTCTCTTTTGTTACTATTTTTGACTTTTGGAGAATTCGTGAAATCATGTGTGAAAAACAAAAAAAATTCAGGTCTCCAGTTTATTGAGCTGAATTCTGCATCAGTCACTGATGAAACAATACAGAAACCAGCAGGATTTGATATTATATTTCCTGGGATGATTGAATATGCTAGAGATTTGAATCTGACGGTTCCATTGGGATCGGAAGTGGTGGATGCGATGATACAGAAAAGAGATTTGGATCTTAGAAGGTATTTTCATGCTCTTTCATTAGCATAATCATACAAAACTGAAAGCTTGTATTTTACAGAACTCTTCATTTCTATAATCTTTGTTTTTGATCAGTCACAGTGACAGCTTCTCAAAGGGAAGAGAAGCATATCTGGTCTATGTTTTAGAGGGAACAAGAAAGCTAAAAGATTGGGATTCAGTCGTCAAATACCAAAGGGAAAATGGCTCACTTTTTGATTCTCCAGCTACAACAGCAGCTGCACTTACTCAGTTTGGAAATGATGGATGTCTCCACTATCTCTCTTCTCTCCTTCAGAAATTCGAGGCTGCAGGTCCTAATTATCATAGTGAATATCATTTCCGTTGTATCTTTAAGAGTTTTACTGCTAATATGTTTACTTCTCTTTTTCAGTTCCCACAGTTTATCCGTTTGATCAATATGCACGCCTTAGTATAATTGACACTCTTGAAAGCTTGGGAATCGATAGGGATTTCAAGAATGACATCAGAAACGTATTGGATGCGACTTATAGGTAAATGCCTTCAGCACTATTAAAACTTGTTATGATGGTTTTTCTAGTTTAACCGCATTATATGTTCATGATTCTTGGAAACCATAACAAATAGATGTTGGTTGCGTGGGGATGAAGAGATATGTTTGGACTTGGCCACTTGTGCTTTGGCTTTCCGATTATTGCTTGCTCATGGCTATGATGTGTCTTACGGTAAAGTGACCTCTTTCTTTTACAAAAAAAAGATATTAGATTTGAGTCAACTGTATGTGCGTATTGGAGCTGATACGCTGTGGTTGTTGCAGATCCATTAAAACCATTTGCAGAAGAATCTGGTTTCTCCAATACTCTGGAAGGATATCTAAAGGATACAGTTTCAGTGTTAGAATTATTTAAGGCTGCCCAAAGCTATCCACATGAATCAGCTTTAAAAAGGCAGTGTTCGTGGACTAAAAAGTATTTAGAGATGGAATTGTCCGACTGGCCGATCACTTCTGTTCGAGATAAATACCTCAAGAAAGAGGTAACATCTTTTGCTTAACTATCTTCCTGTGAGAGCCCTATAGTGTAGTCAATATTTGAGAGCCTTATCTTTTTCAGGTTGAAAATGCTCTTGCTTTTCCCTCCTACGCAAGCCTGGAAAGATTAGATCATAGGAGAAAACTACTCAGTGGTACATGTGTGGAAAACACTAGGGTTATGAAAACCTCTTATTGGTAAAATCTGCTGTTTCATTCCTTTGTAGCTTGTGTTATTTGTAGGTCATATGTTTTTGGTACACTCAACTTCCATTAAACAATACTCTAATCAGGACACTCGGTCTCATTCTTTTTTCTTTCTTCCGTGTACTAGTTTGCCTAATATTTGCAGCTCTGATATCCTGAAGTTAGCTGTTGATGACTTCAATTTCTGCCAGTCCATACACCGTAAAGAAATGGAGTGTCTTGATAGGTGCACTTTTCATGTTATTCAGCCTTTTTGTATGAGCTTATGAGTTTTACTAATATAACCAGTTAACCACACACTTGAATGAGTTCTCGTCATGATTTGTTATTTTCATTATCTAATATGTCTGTAATTCTGCTCATCAACTTGCAGGTGGATTGTGGACAATAGATTGCAGGAACTGAAATTTGCCAGACAGAAGCTGGCTTACTGTTACTTCTCTGGGGCTGCAACTCTTTTTTCTCCAGAACTATTTGATGCTCGTATATCGTGGGCTAAAGGTGGAGTACTTACAACGGTCGTGGACGACTTCTTTGATGTTGGAGGCTCCAAAGAAGAACTGGAAAACCTCATACATTTGGTCGAGAAGTATATTGATTTGGCTCTTTCTTCAAAGGTCTTTCTCTGCTTGTTCCCTTGTAAAAAGCATAATCGTTCTTCACTTACAAATGGCAGGTGGGATTTGAATGGTGTTCCTGAATACTGCTCCGAACAAGTTGAGATCATATTCTTAGCTCTAAGGGACACAATTCTTGAAACAGGAGAGAAAGCATTCGCCTATCAGCAACGCACCGTGACACACCACATTGTGAAAATTGTAAATATCAATCATTCCACACAATTATATTCTCTGTTATCATTTCCTAACAACTCAACTGACCATAGTCAATTGGTGTCATATCTTTATGCAGTGGTTGGATTTGCTCAAGTCTATGTTGAGAGAAGCCGAGTGGTCTAGTGACAAGTCAACACCAAGCTTGGAAGATTACATGGAAAATGCGCACGTTTCATTTGCATTAGGACCAATTATCCTCCCAGCTACCTATCTGATAGGACCGCTACTTCCAGAGAAAACTATTGAAAGGCCTGAATATAATCAGCTCTACGAGCTTGTAAGCACTATGGGTCGTCTTCTAAACGACATACAAGGCTTTAAGGTAAGCCTCTTCTTAAAATTCACAGCAAACAGTAATGGTAGATTTGGGTTTGATGTATCCATGTTGTTGGCAGAGAGAAAGTGCGGAAGGGAAGCTGAATGCGGTTTCATTGCACATGATACACGAGCAAGAAAACCGCAGCAAAGACGATATCATAGAATCAATAAAGGTTTTAGCAGAGAGAAAGAGGGAAGAATTGCAGAGGCTAGTATTTGAGGAGAAAGCAAGTGTGGTTCCAAGGGAATGCAAAGAAGCGTTCTTGAAAATGAGCAAAGTGTTGAACTTATTTTACGCGAAGGACGATGGATTCACTAAACATGATTTGATGAGTGTTGTTAAATCTGTGATCTACGAGCCTGTGATCTTACAGGAAGAGTCATTAACTTGATCCAAAGTTAATCTGACATGTAAACTAAATGTGAACTTGTTAGACTTTCGTTTTGTTTTTTCTTTTTGCTTCAGAGAATTTTATATAAATTATTTTATTAAATTAAAGCTAGAATGGAGTAAAATAAAAAGTTAACATATGAAGAACTCAAACAAATCCGTTGCAAAATTTAAAATGATTTCTTTTCGTAAGAAACCAGCCCGTGAACACCTCCTTCGACCTGTGCTGCACCGGTTCGAGCCTGTCACAACATCAAAACAAATAAAAACAAAAATACATTAACACTAAGAGCTCAACAAAATCAGAGAGCTAGATCATTGAAACAATTACCTCGAGCCTAAGGGTGTTAGATCTCAACAGTTCATGAGCAGATTGCAAGGAAGAAGCACCGAGGTCTTGGAAACCTTGCTTCACCGCGTGCATTGTGTAAGGTATCAACTTCAACACTGAGCCTTTATCCGCGACTGCTCCAACCACACCTTGAGCAATCTTGAGTTTCGTTTTGTCTCCTAAGTATCTTTGGTCACTTCCTTTAGTCATTGCTTCTAGCGATCCCATTCCACGGTACTTCTTGATCCTCTTACCGTTCTATCATTACCATAAACGATCAAAACAAGGAGCTTTTCAAGAAAAATGTAATCTAAAACCATAAGAAGATGTGATAATACCATATACTCGTAAGCTCCGGGAGCCTCAGTGCTTCCGGCTAAGAAGCTTCCCATCATAACAGTTGATGCTCCGAGGACTAGAGCTTTTACAAGGTGACCTGAATTTGAAATACCACCATCCGCTATAACTGGAATCCCGCTCTGAGCAGCGATAGAACAAACCTTGTACACAGCAGTAGCCTACGAGGTCCAAATCACACCAAACAAACGAATATGTTAATATAATTCACAAAGTTTACACCTTTTATAAGAATCAAACAGTTAGGACTCATTAAAGCTTTTCATTTACCTGTCCACGACCAACCGCACAAACCTCTTGCGTAGTACATATCGAACCAGATCCCATACCAACTCTCAACCCATCAACTCCAGCTTGGATCAGATTCTGCGCCTGGTACATCGTCACAACATTGCCACCAACCACATCCAATTCAGGGTAAGTCCTCTTCACATACTTAACCATCTCAAGCTGGTAAATAGAGTTTCCTTGCGAACTATCCAACACCACGGCATTGACTCCAGCATCAACCAAATGCTCCAGCCTCTCCTTATCAGATTCTCTAGTCCCAATCGCCGCACCAACCATCCACTCACCGTCTGGACCAACCGTCCCTGGCCCTGACTTGGGATATCCTTTAACCCTCTCTATATCGTCTTTTGTCACAACGTTCACAGACTCACCATCTCTTTCAAGAACCACAAAGCCCTTTTGCTTATCTTCTAAAACAGCTTCGATCTTTTCAAGATCAATGTCCCATGGTACAGTATAGTCGCTACCATCACAGCTCTTCATGTAATCGTATATCTTCATCTCTCTTTGTTCAAAATTCATTTTCGTCCACTGCGATTTCGTAACATAGCCTAACAATTTCGGATTCGTCATTGTTCCTGCTCAAATCAATCAACAAAAACACACACACTTCAAAATCCAATCCAAGTACTGAAAATAAGAATTTCGAATCCTGTCAAATCCTTGGAACAGTGATAGATTCCTGGAAACGAATCTGATTCTCACCTGTTTGCGTGACAAAAACGAATGAAGAAGGACCAAAAGCATCAATCGAACTAATCTCATACTCGGGGAATTTCACACCGGCGTCAGAAGCAATCGGATGTTTAAGCGACTTAGCTTGACGAATAATCGATGCCTGAGCAGCGATATCACAGTTATAGTGAACGATTCCAATCCCACCAAGAGAAGCCATTGAAGCAGCCATGTGACACTCGGACACAGTGTCCATCGGAGAAGAAACGCAAGGTATGGAGAGAGGCACGCGCCGGCTAAAGCGCGTGGATAAAGAAACGGCGTCTGTGGAGAAATCGATGTAGTGAGGAAGGAAGATGACGTCGTCGTAAGTGTAAGAGTATCCCTGAGAGAAGAGCTTTTCCGCCGGGAAACCATCTTCGAAGGTCGGGGACATTGGTAGCTGCGGCATGGAGGCGGAGGTAATTAGGGTTTAAGAGAAGGGTTTTTGGGAGAGTTGTGAAGAAGACAAATTGAAAGTATTGAATTTGGAGGTCGTTGGAGCGTTGTGAGAGAGATGAAGTTAGAGAGTTTATTATATAGTCCCAATCAGATTGAGGTTCTTCCCTTTTTTCTTTTTATTTTTCTATCTTCTAAACAAAAATTACTTTTTTTTTGGGTTAGATTCGTTAAGTTTTGTCTTTGCTTTTTCGTATTGCCAATTTTAATTTACATTTTTTTTCTCAAATTGTGTCTTCTCCCAATTTTGTTTGTTACTAAATCTATACTACTAAAGAAAGAAAGAACAAAATCTAAAGCTTGATGAACATAATCAAAAAAAGAAATAAAATTTCTTCAATACTGTTTTTGACAAAATATTTTTAGACCATTTGCCGGTGGAGACGTTCATCGGAATCGCAGATAGACCATTGGGCACAATGGAATCGTCACCGTGAACACTATGTATCTAATTGTCAAAATCAGAGTTACTTTAAATGAGAAATGGAGGTCCAATGTGGATGAATTAGAAAGCTTGAAAAACTTTGAAATTTGGCTTAAGTGTAAAAATTAGCAAATGTCCCACATTAGAAGTTTGGATGAAAATCCTTAAATAGATAAAGTGGAGAACAAGGTTTAAAATCTTGTGTACACTTGATTTATTGGAAAAAAAAAATATCTGAGCCGAACGTTTGTTTTGAGTTTCGAAATTGGGTAAATGGTCTTTGGGTTTAAAAGATTTATTATTTCGGCTTAATTTCCTTCTGAATGTATGTAAGTGTTGATTAAGTCAACACATATCTCTTCCAATTTGATGAGGTATAACGTCAATTGATGTTAGTGTTTAATTGCAAATTCAATTTGGTTTGATTTTTGTAACATATGAAACATCAATTCACGTTTTAGTCATAATGAGATTGAATTCTCTATTCTCCCTTTCATGCTCCTACGTTAAAAGACGTTGCCATATTCTTCTCATTCGATATACGATTGATAACACAAAATTCCTCACAAATTTTTTCTCTCTTTTATTTCTATTTTTGTTTTTGTGTCTGAGTTTATGAGAATACACATAGATTCTTAGTTAGTAGCTTATATTTTCGAGTGTTGCGGAATAGTCGATTGTGTGGTTATATCATGGAATTCTGATTGCATCAAAACCGGCATATTACAGACAATTAAAAAATTAGAAAAAGTGTCTCGCCTCCACACAAATCGTTCATTCGTTCATCGTAATTTTGGTATGGATCAAAACTATTTTATATTTGTTTTTTTTATTATTAATTTAAATAATATTCAGTTTTGCCGTATCGTAGAAATGGTGTTTTTACAAATACATACATTGATATCCGATTTTGCCGAAAACACTTTTGGTGATCAAATTTTTAGCAAGGAATTTTCCACAAACTCAGCATTGATGAAGCGTTCGGACCAAATCTTTTAAGTGATATAAATGGTTTATGTAAAACATTTGTACATGATAAAATCAAAACGATTTTTGAAAGTTTTTTGTTCCGAAAACATTAGTGTTACAAATTCGAATTAATAGTAGTTCATTTTCAAAAATGTGTTATTTTAGTTAACAAAAAACATGCAGGCGTAACGAATTATGGCATTGGTTATAGTCGAAACCAAACCATATCATGCTAACACATGCGGGTTATTCATTTTAATTTGCATTGTACAATAACTTTTTTATTCTATATAGTGAATTAGGTAGATCAGGTGACATTATTAATTATTTCTACGTAGAATATTGTAATTACATCTTGCCAAAAACTGTTTTGTATTTGCTAATCTCTGTGGTGAATATATAAACAACAAAACTAGTGAACGTAAGAAAAGAGTCAAAAACACAAGTAGCAGTTCAACGTATCTGACACAATGACACACTACCAGAGTAGAGTTTTTTAAAAGAAAAAGATGTCGTAATGAGAATGCGAATAGACTATACTACTTTATTTCAAAGTTGCAATATCATTGTAGGGGAAAAGGAATTTGTGTATAAATAAAAGGAATTATTAGTGATAGTAGTTATAGTAGATGCAACGTACTGAAGTCTAGAAGACCTAATTCCATTAGCAAAAAGCCAATTATACGAATTTAGCATAAGATTTGTAATTGTGTCATTCCCAAGCAAATTGGTATTTATAAAGTTTTTGATGGGTTACAAGTGAGAGAGACCCCACCTAACGTATTATATCAAAATTTATTTGATATTATTCGTATCTAATGAAAGGTGACAAAGACAACAGTGAGAGACGTCTTCGTCTTACTCTTCATGAATCAGAAGAAATCAAAATGGCACCCATTAAAGCCTGTAGTCATTAAAGTAAGAGCCAAAGTTAAGTGAATATCAATATTTTAAGGAATTTCATAACAAAAAATAAATAATATTATTTGAAAAACTTTATGCAAATCTGTACTTGGGTCGACGGTAACAAGCATGCCGGTTCCGCCGAACGTGCACGAGCCACCGGCAGCTTTGGTCCGTTGCCAATAGCTATTGAAAGCGAACGAAGCATGGGCCCACAATGTATTAGGCTTAAAGCAAGGCCCATTAGGCTGAATTGAATGGCAATCAGCTCCTGACCCACATGCAAAGTTCATGGCTTCTTGAATGATTGGGTCAGGTACTGTGGGCTTAGCCACACACCAGTAAGCCGAGGTCGAGGTCACGCCAGATGGCGGTGGCACCATAGGTGGCGGATAGACGATCGGAGGTAAAAACCCCGATGATGGGCTTGGAATTGATCCCGTCGGTGATGGAATATCGCCGGACGGAGTAGGAGTATATGTCGGGGTCGATGGGCCCGGCTCATAATAAGGTGGGCCTGGTGTAGGAACTGTTTCCGGTGGGTTTGGGCTGGATGATTCGGGTGGGTATGGGACGGTAACGGGTGTATTCGGGTTAGATGATGATTCGGGTGGGTTCGGGTTAGATGATGACTCAGGTGGGTTAGGGTTGGTAACGGGTGGGTTTGGGTTAGATGATGACTCGGGTGGGTTAGGGTTGGTAACTGGTGGGTTTGGGTTAGATGATGACTCGGGTGGGTTAGGGACGATAACGGGTGGGTTTGGGTTCGAGTTCGGGTTGGAGGTAGAATCGGGTGGGTTTGGGTTAGAAGATGAATCGGGTGGGTTAGGTAGAGTGATTGGGCCGGGAGGTGGGCTAAGTCCAGGATAAGACGAGGAAGGAGGTGAATCAAGAGGGGTATTTGGGGGATTAACGCAAAAAGGAGGGGCATTTTCGGGAACTGAAAGTGGTGGAAGTGATACGTCCGGAGGTAGAGTGAGAGTTGTGCTAACACCGTAAGGTTGAGTGTTGGAGGATGAAGAGTAATCCAAAGGCTGAGCAAGATTGAGTTGTGTCATCATTTTCTCTAACAATGATGTGTGTTTTATTGCTTTGATGATCATCTTCTTTGGCTTCTGATTCGAGTCTCTCTCAAATCCCACATGTTTTCTTGCATCTACTACTATATAAGAAAATCAAATACCTTTAAAGATACATAGAAATGGAGAGATAAAGAGAGAGTGAGAGAGAGAGAGAGAGGCTTACCACAATGAGTGAAGAAGTTGGTTGAGAGAAAGAGACAAAGTAGAAGACAAATGGTTGTGAAAGATCTGTTTGATTCCATGGTTTTTAAGATAAATACCAATAAGCTACACTTTCAAGAGGAAGAAGACAAAGAAACAAGACCAAGATAGCTTGAATATTGGTCTCTTGTCTCTCTCTTTCTATATATATATCTTGTGTGTGTGTGTGACATATGCATGTGTAGAAAACGAAACACAAAAAACTAAGAATTATGCAAGGCAACCTGTGGAAGGATATAAGGTTCTGTTCTGTTTTCTCATAAAGATTGGCACTTTAACCGTTCACTTTTGTTGTCCCAAAATAGTCACTTTACTACATAAAAATGTGTAAATTGTTATCACATTTAACTATTTTTAACATAATTAATCGAGTTATAACTCTACATAGTACAAGAATATTACAGAGATGTATGCCAATTGGCATATATGCTTGCTTGACATTGCAAAAATAACTAAGCTTTTGCTTGCTTTGTACTCAAACAAAGCTCTTTAGATTTATCTTTTTCTTGACTACATCCATTTGCATAAGCTTCACACATTCTCCTTAGATGCTCTTTCTCTATTGAGTGTACTAAATGCTTGGGAAACAATATAATTACAAAACAACTGAGTTCTTCACTATTTTGCTTTATAATTTTCATAAAAATTCCACTGGAATTAGTAAAGAAAATACATCCAACTTTGGGTTATTTGATATATACACAAACAAAAAGAAAGTAGAAAATCAAAGATAATGTTTAGAGATGCATAAATTTAATAGCTATGATCAAAATATTTTAATCTCTATAATATTAAAGCAGAAGTACATTTAGGAGAATGTCTAAAATTGATTCAAATATTACTCAAATTGCCATTATCTTATAAGTAAATTGATTAAATTGAAAAGGATAATTTTGGACATAAGCAATGGCAGTTTCAGTAATTTTGATATCAATTTCGAACATTTTTAATGGCATTTTCGTTTTTTTTATGGCACATTAATGGCATTTCTGTTATTTTAGGAGAGTTTTGTAAAATCAGCATTAATTCTCAAAAATTTAATGGCTCAAAAATTTAATGGCCAATCAAATTTTTAAAAAAATATTTAATATCCGTTTATATCAACATATAATCAATTTTTAAGAATTCTATCCCTCATTCATCTTTGTTTGATGATATTTTTTATATACAAATTAAATAATCGGATAATTTATATGATAAAAAAAACATAGATTTTTCTGCATATGTTATGATTCGATTTTTTCAAAAAAAACATAAACTACTTAACATATGAAAAAGTAATGTTTGTCCAAGTCCCACATCGGATAAGAAAATAAATTTGAATCCAAAGACATGGTATAAAAAGAAACAAAATGATGAACAACGGTAAGAGCAGAAAGCCTAATCTAATAGGCATCCAAAACAAAATATTTGATTAGTTTTAATTTGGTTATTAAGTTTAACTGCATAATTAAATCGAATAATAGAAATACATTTATCAAAAATTTAATTTGATTAAAAAGTTACTTTTTTTTCCTTTCTTTGTATTTTTATTTTATGTAATTCAATAGGAATTTCCTAAATTAATCTTAATAATAAATCTAAACAATAAATAGCTATTCAAAGTAAAGATAATCTCATAAAATTTTTAGGATCCGATTTATTATTATTCTTTGAAAATGTGCCTAAAACCGAAATTTAATTCTAATACATAAACTATTTAACATATAAAAAAACAAAGTTTGTAAAAGTCCCACATCGGATATGAAAATGAATTTGGATCCAAATAAATCCAATAAAAAAGAACCAAATTGATGAAGAATGGTAAGAGCAGGAAGCCTCTAATATAATAGGCATCCAAAACTAAGCATTTAATTTGTTTTAGTTTGGTTATTAAGTTAAAACGTATAATTAAATCGAATAATAAAAATAAATCTATCAAAACTTTATTTTGATAAAAAGGTATTTTAAACTTTTGATGGAACGAAATAATTCTACTAATTATATAAAAAGTAGTTAATTTTGTTCATATATTTCCTAACATTAATTTTTAAAAAGATTTTAGTTTTTCTTTCTTACTATTTATAATTTATTTAAAATTTCTATAAACTCATATTATAATAATGGGGCAATTGCAAAAACAAATGCCACTTTTGGTGTGTACATTTGCAAAAATGCCACTAATTATGGATTTTTAAAGCATAAATTTTAAAATTATAAACCCTAAAAAATGTTTTGACCCCTAAAACCCTCAAAACTAAGCAATTGCCATTATACGATCAACTATAGACTGATTTGTTCTACTAATCATTCTCTAACAAGTAACAAAATTATCTTTATACGATCAACTATAGAAGTTTAACATAAATACCAAATATAAATGGTAATCTATTTTTTTTATTAAATTTGAAATCCCATAAACATTTACTTTCGAATTTTATGATTCTATAACAATATCATATATTTCAGATTTTTTAAATTTAAATTTGGTATATTCTTAGTTTTTCAAAAATATACCTTATATTGTTGGTATATTGTTATTATCACCAAGATTTACAAAAATCTTCATAAACTAACATAATCTTAATGGATAGTAAAATTATTATTTTTAATTAATGCTTAAAAATCGGCCCAACTTTTTTATTATTGGAAAAACCTAAATCTATGAGAACTATATATATATAGTGCTTTAGTCGTTGGTTGTTTTATTCACAGTTCTTTGCTGGTTGCTATTTCTTTTGTTCGTTGCTTTTTTTTATGCATAATACTTCATATATGATCAATTCTGACTTTTGGATTTTGTTTCCGTAGGTGTTTTCAAAACAAGTTTTTTGGTATACGTGATGGGTGATGGCTTTCTGGTTTACGTGATGGGTGCTGGTGTGGTACTTCAACAAAGTATATTTTGCTAATCGACGTATTTCTTTTCCTATGTTTGTTTGTCTTGGATGTATTTTTCTTTGTCTTGGATGTATTTTTCTTGGAAAAATATTTACTCACAATATCATAACCACCAAGATTTTCATTCCTAACCATACGTGACGACCTTACAAGTGCTTATAAAAAAAACTTGATAAAAGGGAAAAGCATAACACTATTCATATTATTTTTGGTCGATACCTCTTTCTTCTAGATTTATATATTTTATTTAATGTTTTTGGCGTTTTTTGTAAGTTTCCTTTAGCTAATTAGATGTGTTTTATCATGCAGTATGCTCGGATTGTTACAAGTTTTGGGAATTCTACAAATTTAGTGGTACTTTTTCAAAAAAATACTTATCTTAATCTCACAAATTCTTCTTTTAATTATTATTATATATATTTTTTAGATCAATGGCAACTCTCTATAATGATGATGATGTCGAGTGTAATGCATGTCACATTCCGGTGAAGGTAGATAATGATATATGTTTTTTATAGAATTTATTATTTTTCTTTTTCATATGATCTTAACAATCGTTTTCTTTCAGGAACTCCCACTCCAATCATCATTGCATGATAAAGAGTTTGATAAAAATAATTATGCAAATGTAAGATTATACAACAAAAGTTTTGCATTGGCGTCTACCGGGTGAACATGTACGTATTATAATTATACTTTTTGTGTGTGTAATTTTACCATGTGATTCAAATTTATGTTGTGGGTGGATAGAAACCAATTATGTTCTTTTTTTTTAACGATCTAATATTATATAATTGCAGCGATCAAGATTTCAACCATCAGTTAAGCCAAACGAGCATAATGAAACCAATTCTATCAAATACCTCTTCAAATACTTAAATATTAAGGGTAAAATCAAACCGGATAACGACGACTCAAGAATCAAGAATGAAAAGAACAGCTCAAGAGTGTACGATGGAAACGACGGATAAATAATTGTTACAACTCTTTTTTATTACTCTATTAGAATAAGCATGTTTCCGAGTTTATGTTGTCGTATTTTGTAGCAATGTTTTCCAATAATTTTAATCAATAATATTTAGAATTTTACCTTCTTATGAGTATACTTTGTAAACTTTAAATTAGTTATTTAAAAGTAATAACTGTTTTATGTAAATCATGTCTAATATATCTCGATTCAATAATTAATATTGACTTATAAACATTAATTTAATCGTCTTTTCTTCCACAGGCTAACGAAGTGAAGAAAAATGGTGCATCACTATGAGATTGGGTTTCTCTTTGCTTAAATCAAATAATTAATTTTATTAAAAATATTATTTCCCTAATTAATTTCATCTATGTTTTTTAGTATATCATATTTTCTAATTTGTTGATGTTTTTTCTATTTCTTAATTTGTTATTGCTTCTTGCAGATATCATATTCACTATAATCCAGGTATGAATTTCTTTTTCTATGGTCCATGATTTGGTTTGATGACTTTCTATAAATATTAGGCTTAGTGTTTGTTCTATTATATGTTGGTGCTTATTTTACCTAATTTTTGTGTTCCTCATTGTTTCTCAATGGTACATTCTTATATGCTATTTTTCAATAATTAATATTAATATTGACTTATAAATATGCAATGATCACTCAATAGCTCTCATTCTTATAGCTATTCTTCTCTTGACCCATAAATGTAATGATCATGCTCTAGAGTGACAAGAAGAGCTATTCTAGATTCTCAAATGTTGTCATGAAGAAGACAAAAAAGAGTTACTCCTGATTCTCATATATTTTTCTATTGAATTGTCATAAGAATGTTCTCATTGTAATGTTTTTATTTTTTAAATGGATTCATAAATTTTTTGTTAATTTTGGTGTTTGAATGATGTTTTTGTGAAAAAATTGTACCAATAGAAAGCTTTTGGGAAAAGAATATGAAAATTCCAATACGTAATATTTTAAGTTTATTTTTGCTAAGAAAAGTAACATTTTTAATATTGTGGTGAAGAAATCAGTAGTCGTAGACTACGTTATCAAAAACACTTTGCTATAACGATCCCAATGTACTTCATTGCCCTAAAGAAAAAACATAGAGCAACATAGTGATGCAAAAGATTCGAGCATGGATTTATTATTGAGTGTGAATTTTTGAAATGTAAAATTAAGAAAATAGAAATATCATTTATTTTTCTTTAATTATTGTTTAGAAAATTGTGCAAAATATAAATTCATATTTGATCAATTAGTATTAATCAAAAATAAATATTACCAATTTTATAATAGATCTAAATAGTAAATGGTAATGAATTTAAAATTTTTATTTTAAATTGAGTAATTCTTGATGCACAAGAATATTTCGAGATTATCTCTCAATTTCAAATACTTTTTTTACTGGAATATCCATTAAATTATTTGATCCTAAAAACGGGGATCTATTCAAAAACATTTTCTCGAACAAATTAAATTATCTACAATTTGTGATTAACATTACAAAACTTATCTCTAACTAAAAATCTAATAAAAATAAATATGTATAGTTTATTCAAATTTGTCAATTTTCAGTAAAGATTTGATACTTTTTTTTTGGGAATATGATATAGTTAATACATAGCAAATAGGAAAGTATAAATTAAAGAAATTATCAATGGTTTATTGGTTTTATTTCTTTATTGATTTTATTAGTTTTATGATATTATTTTATTTTATTTTCAGATACATACACATTTTAATACAATTAGTTAGTGGAGAGATGATTATAGGAAAACTCATTTACCCAAATCTATTTGAGCCTCTTTTTTAATATTGATGCAAAACCGATATCAAGATTAACTTTGATCCGGATTTATATTATAAAAGACCATAAGAATGAAAAATAGTAAAGATAGGCATCCTAATTTGAAAATTATATTTGATTTAATTTGGTAATTCCGTTGACCAGAATTATTAGACCGGATAATATGGATGGGCAAACAAGAATATAAGACATGATTTCATGGGAACGGAACGAGAACGAGATTTTTGGAACTATAAAATATGTCTCATTTGTGCTCCATTTAAAATTTGAGATTGAAACGGGATATAATGGGAGCGGTATGGAATTCCCATAAAATAATCAGTTTAAATCTACTAAATAAAATAAAATGATATTGCAAATCGCAACTATGTTTTTAACCTACTTCTTTAATTCATTAAAAGCATGCTCAAGATTCATAAAAAACACCAATTGTATTCTATAAATGTTTAAAGTCTAAAATAGAAATTCATATTGAAATAAAAATAAATCAAACATAAAATAAACCACATAAAATATCTCAAATCAAAACATAAAGGAATTTTTGCCAAAAATGCCATTTTTTGAAAAAATGTTTAACAAATTCCTTTTATTCAAAAACTCTCGAAAAATGCCACAAATCACTATTCACGAAATGCAAAAAAACTTTATACTCTTAAATTATGATTACGTTTTTGGCTACCGTCACAATCTATGTTCACAGCCACCATCTCTGTCATCGTGAATCACTGTCTCCATCAACACCGATCGTCTTCATGTTGGTCTATCACTGTATCCGTCTCTATTTTGTCCACAACTGCCTTTTCCGTCATCGGTTTTGCTCACAATCACTTTTATCCTCCATAATTGTCTCTTTTGCATTCCCATCCTGTTTTGTCTCGTTCCCAATTGGGAAATAAATACATGTCTTATATGGGAATACGGAAAATATACGGTACGAAAATTCGGAAACGAACTTCTACTGACAAACTAAAACAAAAACCTTCATTATTTTAAACTAATCGATTCTACTTACAACCTAAAAACATACAATATCTAATGTTAGAACATATCATATATGACATAATACAATTATACGAAAACTAAGTATAGTTTACAACATATACAACGAATGTTTCCGCACATAGTGCAGATGAGAATTTATTTTAACTTTAATTGAAAAGACTAAAAATTTCTGGCCAAATTTTCGAATTTTCGATTACAATAGAAAATAAAATTTAAGAAAAAACATTAATTTGTTTTTAAAAAGTTTCTATGTGAAAGTTGTTATTTGATTAAAAAAAATTGTAATGAAATTGGAGTATTTGTTTTGTTACATGCTACTTGCTAATATTCATTCATTTTGGGAAAACCCCTGCTTCTAAAGTCTCTGGTTTTAGGGTTTTAGCCGAAGAGAAGACGGAAATCTCGCGATCTCTGGAGATCAGGTTAGGATTGATTCCTCAAATTTCAATTCGAATTATATGACCCAATAATTATCGTCTACATCTTCGATGATCCGTGGAGGAACCACGAAAGCAATTCCCAGAAATGTCATTTTCACTCTTAGTAGGAGTACCATTTCTGGGACTCCATTGCTTTATCCCACTCCATTAAACCCTACTAGTTTAGCCGGTGGTTTCTTCTTCAACATCCGATTATTGAGCTATTTCATAGTCGGAAATGGCTTTAGTCCGAATCGTTCTGTATCGAGAAACATTAATTTTGTTGGATTCGATGAACAAAGTCGAAGTATTGTCAGGAGATTTTGTAGTGATAAGAGTGAATCTAGTGGCTGGACCGAGGAAGTAGAGTATTTAGATGAGTCGGGTAGTGTTATACATAGCGGTAAAGGTATAAGATCAGTAGAGCCAGGGCTTGATGATCATGTAATGGTTGGTGGGTTAAAGAAGCCATTCATGAATGCTTCTGCTGTTGCTAAGATTGTTGAGGTGGTTCAGAGGTGGAAATGGGGACCGGAGTTAGAGACCCAATTGGACAAACTCCAGTTTGTGCCGAATATGGTTCATATTACGCAGTCGTTGAAGATTGTGAAAGATGTTGATGCGGCGCTGAGTTTGTTTAGGTGGGCTAAGAAGCAGCCTTGGTATCTACCTTCGGACGAATGTTACGTTGTGTTGTTTGATGGGTTGAACGAGGGAAGAGAGTTTGTAGGGATTCAGACGCTGTTCGAGGAGATGGTTCAAGATTCGAGTAGTCACGGTGATTTGACCCTTAGTGCCTATAACCAAGTGATTCAGTATTTGGCTAAAGCTGAGAAATTGGAGGTTGCTTTCTGTTGTTTCAAAAAGGCTCAAGATTCGGGATGTAAAATCGATACACAGACGTATAATAATCTAATGATGTTGTTTCTGAACAAGGGTCTGCCGTATAAGGCGTTTGAGATTTATGAGAGCATGGAGAAAACCGATTCTTTGTTGGATGGATCAACTTATGAGCTGATAATTCCAAGCTTGGCGAAATCCGGGCGTCTTGATGCAGCTTTCAAGCTTTTTCAACAGATGAAAGAAAGGAAACTCCGACCAAGTTTCACTGTATTTTCTTCACTTGTTGATTCAATGGGAAAGGCCGGTCGGTTGGACACTTCGATGAAGATTTACATGGAGATGCAGGGATTTGGCCATAGGCCATCAGCAACTATGTTTGTTTCCTTGATTGATTCATATGCTAAAGCCGGCAAGCTGGATACCGCTCTTAGGCTTTGGGATGAAATGAAGAAGTCAGGTTTCAGGCCTAACTTTGGATTGTACACAATGATCATTGAATCTCATGCAAAATCAGGAAAGCTTGAAGTAGCAATGTCGCTTTTCAAAGACATGGAGAAAGCGGGGTTTTTACCGACACCATCCACATATTCGTGTCTATTAGAGATGCACGCTGGATCCGGGCAAGTTGATTCTGCAATGAAGATCTATAACTCCATGACTAATGCTGGGTTAAGGCCTGGACTGAGCAGTTATATTTCACTCCTTACACTTCTGGCCAACAAAAGGCTCGTTGATGTTGCTGGGAAGATATTACTCGAGATGAAAGCAATGGGGTATTCTGTAGATGTCTGCGCTAGCGATGTTCTGATGATATATATCAAAGATGCTTCTGTTGATCTTGCTTTGAAATGGCTTAGGTTCATGGGTTCTTCAGGGATCAAAACAAACAATTTCATCATCAGGCAGTTATTCGAATCATGCATGAAAAATGGTCTATACGATTCAGCTAGGCCTTTGCTCGAGACACTTGTGCATTCTGCTGGGAAAGTTGACTTGGTGCTTTACACTTCGATTCTCGCCCATCTTGTCCGTTGCCAAGACGAAGATAAAGAGAGACAATTGATGTCAATCCTCAGCGCTACCAAACACAAAGCTCACGCCTTTATGTGTGGTCTCTTCACAGGTCCAGAACAGAGGAAGCAACCAGTTTTAACCTTTGTCAGAGAGTTTTACCAAGGGATTGATTACGAACTCGAAGAAGGAGCTGCTAGATACTTTGTCAACGTCCTCCTCAACTACCTTGTCTTAATGGGTCAGATAAACCGAGCTCGATGTGTCTGGAAAGTAGCTTACGAGAACAAACTCTTCCCAAAAGCCATCGTCTTTGACCAACACATTGCTTGGTCTCTCGACGTGAGAAACTTATCGGTTGGAGCCGCACTCATAGCCGTGGTTCACACTCTCCACAGGTTCAGAAAACGGATGCTTTACTACGGCGTAGTCCCTAGACGTATAAAGCTAGTCACAGGACCAACACTAAAGATTGTAATCGCTCAGATGCTGAGCTCGGTTGAGTCGCCATTTGAGGTCAGTAAAGTCGTGTTGAGAGCACCGGGTGATCTGGTCATGGAATGGTTCAAGAAACCGATCGTGCAACAGTTTCTTCTGAACGAGATCCCGTCTGGTGCTGATATATTGATGCATAAGCTGAATGTAATGTTCCCAAGCTCTGCTCCTGAGCTTAGATCTATGTCACCTCCCAAACCACTCATGTCATCAAGGGCATTTTAACATAAGAGACCATAGTCATGGGTTTGTGAATGCTTATCTGAAAATATAATGAAAATTATGTTTACGCCTTCGAATCATTGTAACTTTGTGCCATCATAATTCATTTTTGTTCAACTGAAATTGGAAAATTTGCATAGTTTTTGATGGAAAAAGGTGAATTGTAGCAAATTGGGGACTGCAAGAGAAATTAATAATCTCTCCGAGCATGTAAACACATTCTTATCCTGGATAGGGATTACTATGTCCGTGTATCCAAACACGTCCTCTCTTTAGTTAAATATCTCACTTCCCATTCACTCACTCTGCTGCAACGGATTCGAGATCAAGTTTCCTTCGTTGCAGATCCGTGTGGAGAAATCAAGGTTTTCACGATTTCTGGGTTCTGCGATTCGGATTTTCTCGAGAGTTTTAGCTTGACGATAAGAATGGCGGCAACATCACCACTGTACAATCAGCTTAAGGTTTTGAATCTCGCTTTATTTGCTTTCGGAATGTAGAAATGATCGCTTCTTATGGTGAAATTGAGTTTGATTTGATTATGTGTTATTATAGGCTGCTGAACCATTCTTCTTGTTGGCTGGTCCAAATGTGATCGAATCTGAGGAACATATTCTTCGAATGGCAAAGCACATAAAACACATTTCCACAAAGTATGATTCCTTCCAATGAAGCTTTTGTGCGTGTTATTTGCATTATTAGCTCCGGTTTTTGCATGAGAGATCACTGTGATAATCTACCACCTATACAAATTGATCACAGTAGAAAATTTAGTCCTCTTGAGAGATGGATTTCTTCAAATTTTGAACAATGTTGTTCCTTTTTCTCAATTTCTTTATGCAACTTTATTGTGTGTGTGAATGGGTGTAGACTTGGGTTGCCTCTGGTTTTCAAGTCAAGTTTTGATAAAGCTAACAGAACTTCTTCAAAGTCATTTCGAGGTCCTGGCATGGCTGAGGGTCTCAAGGTATCTTTACTTTTGATCACTCATTTTATTTCCTTGTGATGTCCAAATATAGATGAGAAGGATGTTAGGACTCTGCATTTGAAATCCTTCACAGAGTTTCGACATTTAAAGGATCTGTAGAAATGATTTCTTAGTTCTTCTAGGACCTTTGGATATAATTGTTGCCATTAATTTTCACCTATGATGCTGCCATTACTTGAACAATAAGTTGCTTAGTTCTGTTGTGTTTCTGTACAAGACACTGATGGTCACATTTATGGTTCTCCAACGCAGATTCTTGAGAAAGTGAAAGTAGCATATGACCTACCAATAGTAACTGATGTTCATGAATCAAGCCAGGTATAATAAGAAACGTATTCACTTCAGAGAATTTAGTTTTAGCAAGTCTTTGGTACCTTCTGATGCTTTATTTATTTTTCTAGTGTGAAGAAGTTGGCAAGGTTGCAGATATAATTCAGATACCAGCATTCTTATGTCGCCAGGCAAGACTCTAAACTGTATATTCTTCAAGGCACCTGTTTGTAGCTTTCAAGACTTCCATTCTTGGATTTATGTCTATCACCTGGTCCATGATCTAAGATTTTTGTGATTCCAGACAGATCTTCTGGTTGCGGCAGCACAAACCGGAAAAATTATCAATATTAAGAAAGGACAATTTTGTGCTCCTTCTGTGAGTTCTTGCTTTTTATGTGTTTCGATTTGGTTAAAACTTTTGCTGGAATATTTCTGATGACTGTGTACATGATGAACTCTAAGGTTATGGAAAATTCTGCTATGAAGATCAGACTGGCTGGGAATCCAAATGTGATGGTTTGTGAAAGAGGAACCATGTTTGGATACAGTAAGTTATCATCTCCTGTTCAGATATTGAATGCCGGTATTAGGATTTAGGATGTTCTTTGTGCCATGGAATTGTAGTGGAGATTAACAAGTAGAAATCCTCAAATCTCATGCAAATATTTTGGGACTTAATAAAAATGGATTGCTGAAGTATACATCAAAGGGTGCTGAAAACAGTTATTTGGTCTGTCTTTGCAATTGTCTGACTAATACTCTGCTTGGTTTTGATTATCAGATGATTTGATAGTAGATCCACGAAACTTTGAATGGATGAGGGAAGCTAATTGTCCTGTTGTATGTAAATCTTGCTTCATCTTTTCTTTTTCACGTTGTGTATTCTGCTTTATATTGTACGTTTGTCAATCTATAAATTAACATACTCGTTTTAATTATTGGTGACAGGTTGCTGATATAACCCATGCACTACAACAACCTGCAGGCAAAAAGGTATAGTCCTTTTGAAAAGCAGCTATTTCATTTAGAAGACATCCAAATATACTTTGACGTAAAAAATACATTCTTATGCAGTTGGAAGGTGGTGGTGTTGCTAGTGGAGGCCTTCGCGAGTTAATACCCTGCATTGCAAGAACAGCTGTAGCAGTTGGCGTTGATGGAATTTTCATGGAGGTAAGATACCACTTAGGCGACACCACATCCTTTGACCTTTTATCAAGTTCATTAGATTATATTGATCTTATACTCGTGGATTCTTTGATTGAAATTAATTATGATCAGGTTCATGATGATCCTCTAAGTGCTCCAGTTGATGGCCCAACTCAATGGGTGAGTTTTATGTTCTTACTAATGGCATGGATCCGTCTGGTTCTTGAAACGTTATGAATATTTCTTGTGTTTTTTCATTGTCAAAGCCTTTGCGTCATCTAGAAGAACTCCTAGAGGAGCTCATCGCGATCGCTGTAAGCCTTTTATCCATGGATTATTGCTTTCTGGTTTCCCATTGTTGTTTAAAGAAACTGTCTTGTGATACTCTATTACTTTATTAGCATATATTGCAAGATCTCGACTCTTAGATTTTTTCCGCAGAGGGTCACAAAAGGGAAGCAGCGTTTCCAAATCGATCTCACACCTTACCGCGAATAGGATCCAAGGTGTAGTACTCCCGAGGCGAGTGACCGAAATGGGCATATATGATATGACTCTTGTCATCAATTGTAGAATCTTCACACAAAACTGTTTATACTCTTGGAGACTAGTTGCATTATCTGTCTTCTGATTAACTGACAAAGTTGGGTTAGTCTTATATATTTTTCCTGTTATTATTGATTCATTTGTCTGGAAATATTAGGTCGCCTTCTCGGACATTTGGGTCCCCAGCAAATAAATCCTGGATATTAAAGATGTTCAAAGGATATTCTGTGTCAAAGAAAAAAAAAAAGAAGAAGATATTTTCATTGCGGTATCAACTTTTAGCGAAGAGCATTTTTTTTATTTGCCGACCTAGCAAAGAGCATTATTTGCCTTTGACTGCGCCAAATTTTGAAAATATATACAATGTTTTATTAAAAAATGATTCAATTTGAGAGATTCATGAGTTATATAATTCTACAAGAAATATGAGGAACTACATAACATTCAAATACCTCAATCTTTCTGTAATATTTCCTTATCTTATCCGACTCTGATCCGAAATGAACACGTATAAATGTTATTAGACGGTCTAAATCTTTCTACAATGTTTTGTTGTTTTCGTGATTAATGTGTGTGTAATTTCAAATGAACTTAACGAAAAAGTTCAAAGAATGTGAAAGACACTTTTATCTTCTAGAAGTGGGATAATTTTTCAAAAGAATCTACTTTTTTCATCTTCCTAACCAATGGAAAAAATGGAATTGTTTTTTACTTTTTTTTCATTTATATCTTTCACTCGTCTCTTCTTTCGCATCTTCCACATTCCATGAAACAAAATAATTTATATACTCCGTAGAAAGTGGAGAATCCGGCGGTTTCGGATCTCTTATTCAATTTCCAAGGTAAACACTCTGATTTAACAACACCTTTTGTATCTCTTTTTTTTTTTTGTTTTGAGAACCCTTTTGCATCTTATGTCTTGTAATTAGTTCATTGGATCTAACGTTCTTTTGGTTTTAAGATACTTGTTTCGAAGCCATGGAAGAAGGTTTAGGTCTTTACCCACTTCATCGTTGCAAAACCATTCACCTGGTCCGTACCAAAACTAATCCGAGTCCAAAATATGAGTGGTTCATATTCTCCCCCAAGTTTCTGATGCGGTTTTTGTTTGTTTGTTAGGTAAGACATGCTCAAGGTATACATAATGTGGCTGGAGAAAAAGATCACAGTGCTTACTCTTCTGAGGACTATTTTGATGCTCATCTCACTCCTCTTGGTTGGCAACAGGTATATATATATATACATCTCTCTTCTGCTCTGTGTTTACCAATGATCCTTTCATCATTTTGTTGTCTATGGCAGGTGAAGAATTTACGCAACCATGTTTTAGCCATTCAACTCCCAAACAAAATTGAACTTGTCATTGTTTCCCCCTTGCTTAGGTACAACTTTTTCACTATCATACTTTTTAGGTCTCAAATATTTTATTTGCATTTGTTACCTTTTTGCAGACCTTATAAAGTGTTTTGTTATGAAAGGTTTGTTTTGGCTTTAAATACTTTTGGTTTTGTAATCACACTTTTTGCATCTGAAACAATGTTACAAGTATAGGCAACTGAAATTGGTAAGACTCAATTCTTATGATATTTTATTTTTCAAATGTAGAACTTTGCAGACGGCTGTTGGTGCTTTTGGAGGTGAGGAAGATACCAACGGAGTCGATGCAGCGCCGCTAATGGTGGCTAACGCGGGGAACAGCGACCAGCCTGCGATTTCAAACTTAAAGAGTCCACCTTTCCTTGCTGTTGAGCTATGCAGAGAAACTATGGTACATAGAACTTCATTAAGAACTTGATATCAATCATTATAAAGATTGTTCTATGAGAGCTAATATCAATCATTATTAATGATTGTTCTATGAACGCAGAATGATCATCCTTGTGACCGGCGAAGAAGCGTCACTGAGTGCAAAGCTCTGTTTCCCGCAATCGATTTCTCAACTGTAATAACTTCTTATTGGCTCCTGTATTGCTTGATTTGATAGTTACACGGATGATTTGAAAGATTGTTTATAATTTCCTCTATGGTTTTAGATTGAAAGTGACGAGGATGTTTTGTGGAAGCCGAGTCCAAGAGAGACCCCGGAAGAAGTTGCAGCCAGAGGTGTAGAGTTCATCAAATGGTGAGTCTCATTTTTTCATCATGATTACATTTTTTGTTACTAAATTTCCAATGGAGATCCTGAATACACACATTCGTTTTGTGAAGGCTATGGACGAGGAAAGAGAAAGAGATCGCGGTTGTATCTCATAGCGGCTTCTTGCATGGCGCCTTAAGCTCCTTCGGAAAGGATTGTCACGGTGACATAAAGAAAGAGTTGTCTACACAGTAAGAGCTTAAAGCACCAACCTTGTATGAGAAGAAATGCTCAAAAACTGTTTTACTAATCAAAATTTCTAACTTTGTATAGCTTTACCAACTGCGAGCTTCGTTCAGTGGTCATTGTGGATCAAGGGTAAGAAAATGGCAATGAAGATACAAGATTTGAGTGTGTGTTGTGTTATAGAACTTATAATTTCTACTTGTGTTGTTGGGTGTGTAGAAAGCTGGGGACTGATTCTGCAGAGACCACAAACTACACTGGGAAGGTTCTTCAATGACTTCATCTTCTAAGCGGCTAATAAAATATTCAATTACAAAGGAAGTTAAAGAGAGCATGATGCTTCCATTGGACTAAGAATTTATTTGTTCACTCTGCTGCTACATGTATTTTACATATTATGATCTTGAAGACAAATTGTGTTATAACATTGAAGCCATAATGAATAAATTCGGTTTACATCCAATAGGCAAAGTTTGTACAAAGCTCATGGGTACATAAGAGTGTTCTTGGTTTCCTTACCCTTTTACGATTTCTGAAAACCTAAGTCAACCAAATCTACTCATCTGCATATGCCTGCACATACATGCATATATTATCTTCAATGCAACAGTATATGTATATATACACACAGCCTTGAGTTTGTGACCCAATCGCTCTATGAACATATAACGAAATGGTCTTGAACAAGGATTTGCTCTTCTTGCTTGTCTAATGTTCTTCGCACCGCTTTATAGAACTCGATCCAAGAAGACGAATACGAATCCGCATTGCCAAACATGAAAGTTGGATTGGGACTTGCAGGGCAAGCAGTGACCAAATCCAAAACAGAAGCAGTAGCAGGTTTGAGCTGATGAGGGAAGTTGAAAGCCAAGTTATCGACTTTATGCTCGTAGATTTTGCCGTTTCGATCGAGTTTATACCGAGAAGTACCCTGAAACTCTCCTTTTGCCTCCCATGGAACTCTAGGTACACCTTTAAGATTCCACCTAATGAGAATCATGTTCTCTGATGGTTGCCAAACCCTGAAAATCTCAAGTGAGATATCTCTAAACAGAATCTTGCCATGAAATCTAAGTGCCCAAAAGATCAATTTGTAATTCTCAATTCCAGTGAATGTGTTCATTGGATCCACCAATGTTATGTCGTCCCTGAAAAACCAAACAATCTAATCATAAGAAATTGACATTTTATCACTGCAAAATCTGAAATTTGTTATCTTTGACACATTTTAAGAACCTGTAAATGTCGTAATTGAGGTCTTTGGTGAAGAGTAAAGGCAAATCTTCACGAAGAGTTCGGACAGCTAAACCGAGGTTGATGTAGAACTCATCTTTGCTATGTTGTTGCTTATCAGAAGCACTAGGTCTGGTCTTAACCAGCGAACCTCGAACAGGAGGAGCTTGGACCGGAAGAGAAAGTAGAGAGAGAGTACTATCTTCTTCGAATTCGTGGGTTTTAGAAGAAGATGATGATGATGATGATAAAGCTTGGTTCGAAATGGGTTTGTCCTTGAGAGATTTTCCTGTCTGAAGAAGGAAAGAAGGAGAGAGATTGGGAAGAAGAAACGCCATAGCTACTAGATTTTAGAGCTTTCTGCGTTTGTCTTAATAGCGAAGAAGAATCAGAGGAAAGATGATGACTGTAGAAGGAAGAAGAAGAAAGAGAGTGATTTTGATTTTTTGAACAAACTTTGCTTTGTTGGAAGATAAACAGCTGTTCGTTTTTTGAGTGGTAATCAAACCTTCGCTTTGTTTTTTCTTTTCTTTTCTTTTGACTTCTAATTATCTTTTTTATAGGTTATTGGGCAAATTATCTCTTATCTTTTTATTTATTTTGCCATTTAAAAAAAAAATTTAATAAAAGATCTTTCTCTGGATTAAAAAATTCAAACCACCCCAACTAATTTTAACCATCCCTTCTTTCTTGTTCTCGCGACTTTACCCATTCTTTCTTATTTATTATCCTGATTAAATAATTCCAACAATCCAAAATTAAATATAAGATGAAGAACCCCGTATATATGCAGATTTAATATTTTATAAATCTATAGAAAATCATTTAAAAATATTACTGTAAAACCATTGATCGAAAAAAATATTATTTATTTATTAATTTTTTTTTATGTTTTTGTTATGTGATTTACAACTAAATTTGATCATATCTTTTGAAAGTATAAGTTTTTCTTAGTCCTATTTAAATTTGATAAATTTTTTTACATTTAATCTTGTTTTACTATTCAATATCTATTTTTGAAAATATTGATGGATTATTTCTCATATTTATATTTGAACTAATTTTACTATTTTGATTTATTGTTTTGTCTATTTTTATTTAAAATTAAAATATCTAATTGATAAATATAAATAAATAAGTTTTTATTTAAAAAAGTTGTTTAACATGTGGCAAATCTAATTATTATTTTTTAACATGTGTCAAAATCTAATAGATTATCTAACACATGTCACGATCTTGTTAATTATCATGTTTGACGCACCAATCTTTATATAATAAGATTCCCAACAACCAATCAAAATTAAGAAAACAAAAAACAATTTTACTCTCTGATGAACCTCCACGTCCCCTTTTGCCTATTCGTTCTCTCTTTTGTCGAGAAACATAAAAATCACATAGAAGAAAACAGAGCAAATTTATTCTTTGGATCCTTCTTCTTCCTCTCTTCTTCTTCTTTTCGTCTGCTCTTCGTCCGCAATTTGTTCTCGCGTCATGCGTCTTCTTCCTCTCTTCGTCCTTCTTACATGTCGTTGAAAAAAAACAGAGCCAACAAAAGCTTGTTCTCTTCTTCCTCTCACAGTTAAATCTTCAGAATTAAGGTTAGGTATATTCGTTTTTTTGCAATTTCACTGTTTAGTGTTACATTAGGTTTGAAACCTTTTTAAAAAAGGATTCTTTTTGTATTGATTTTTGGATATTGGATTTGTTTTGTAAGTCTTTTAGGGTAATGTGATAGTTTTTGTACTAAATAGCGGTTGAATCGTTCTGAATCATACAAAATATGAGGTAAATCGAAATTGCAGAGGTATGATTCTGAGTCAACAGGGCCAATATGTCAAGGTGGATTTCATATCCTTTCTTTTTATTTATCTTCATTGTTGGATATTTAAGTGTACTAATAGATTTTGTTTGACAGAGAACGACGGATCAGTTTGTTATCTCTTGAAGAGGAAAGGATGGGTGACAAGGTTTGCTGCATCAGTCGGTAGTGACACTTCATTTGTACGTCATGATTCTGATTCTATCTATGGTTCAACATCAGTTGGAGAAGTATTCGTCGTCCAGGCGGATCTCACCAACACTGGTTGGGAAATGGTATTTTAAACTTTGTTCTAGTTCAATATGTATATTTGCCTTTTCTTTTTAATAAAATGTAACAAATTCTTTTGTTTTTTGTTTATGAAGTGGTGACATGTGTATTGCAATATCTCAATTTTCTAAGAGGCCATTATCCTCATGATTCACTCATTGATGAGTATAATACTTCATTACTAATGAAGTATTATCGTTTGGAAAATAAAATTGGTGAACTATGTTTCTTTGCTCAAGGGCTTGCAGGTAATTAATATGTTAATATTTGTTTTTCCAACTTATTATTTTTCGTTTTGTTTACTTCTACAAGTCTTCTTCTAATTCTGATAATTTCTTTCATTTAATATGTTGAAGGCACCAACGAAGCATGCACTTAGTCTGCATTTTGAGTATGTTTTTGGCAAAAAACCTGAAATGGATGGGATTCTGAGACTATTAACGCAACAGAATATGAGAGTAGATTGCTTATCTAAACCATTCACAGAAACAGGTAATTATTTTATTCCAAATTAGTTTTTTTTTTAAACTTATGTTTGAAACAAAAAATCCCGCATTTCAAGCCAATTTGTCTCTCTCTTTGTTAGAGTTTCAACAAGAATCCTATTTTGGTGCCAAATACAAAATTGAGGACATTCCATCTGAGTACATCACGAAATGGCAGAAGAACTCTACTGATATAGATCTGTCTTTTCCGGCCCTCAATGAGTTTATGCCTTCCGAATTCCTCTCTAAGATTGAACTTTTTAATTCAAGTGGACAAAGCTCTCTCAGTTTGAGCTTTGTATGGATGAAGATTCTCAGTTTGAGCTTTGTATGGATGGAGATTTTGGCAAGCTTTTTCATAATGAAAATAGTTATGCTATATGGTCATCCGCGGATTTCAACATTTACACAAATGTCCCTGATATAAAATCCCAGATGAGTAGCAAAATCTTCATTGAGATGATAAAAGAAGATTTAAGTGCGATCTTATACAATGTGAGTCTATTTGAGTTCGTTATTTCTTTATACATGCTTTTACTGAATTTGTTGAATGTACATTTGTATGTTCAGGGTGCAGAGGCGTGTATTGATGCTACTATATCCTTTGTAGATTAGAACATCTTGGAGCTGAGGTTTAATGGCTTTGGTGAAAAGTTGAAAGATTTTATTTCCAAAATCTGGCAGAGCTTTGGACTTTTTACTCCCACAAAAGAATGTTTTAAGGTATGTCACTATGTTTTTCAGATTCTCATAATTTATCAACGTTTTTTGTTTTTGTTTTAATAGTGTATGTGTTCGTATTTCAGATTATGAAGGATAAAATGCAGAGTGAATTCATATCACGAGAGCTCAATGTACAAGCTTTTCAGTTGTTGTCCAATACATTGACAGAGGACATTACCTTGGATGTTAAATTGGACTGGCTGAAAAAGATAACTTTTGAGGATGTCCAACACATCAATTTCTCCTCTAAGGTGAATTACTCTTTTTTATAGCATTGGTTTTTTTCTTTCAATTTGTTTATCATCCATCTATGCAGATTCATTTAAATGTTAAATTTCACTTTGTAGTTCTATCTTGTTGCTGTATGTTCTGGAAATTTATCAAGGGAAGAGTCAAAAGGTATCTTCAATATATTTAAAGCCAGTGGAGTTTTGAATAATCTCAAATGAAGGAAAAACGAAGACAGCAACAAAGACAGTAACACCAGGTATTCCATTAAAAATAATTGTCAAGCCTAAATCTGAGTATGAAACCAATTTTTTGGCAAAGGTAAGATATTTCAATTGTTATTTGTCTTAGTGAACTTAAGATTAAGATTTGTTTATTTCCTCATCAATTCAGGGGTTTTTTCAAATATCTGAAGAGGAAAACTCTGACAAAGCGTTTTTAGTCATTCTAAAATCAATTATAAAGGAGTACTTGTACCTCGAACTAAGGTGTGTGAACCTTTGTTTTGTTTGGAAATTAGATTCTAAATTAGACATTGTTAATTTGCTAGTTTGAAATTAGATTCTAAATTAGACATAGCTTAGAACAATTTGATTTGTTAATTTGGAAATTAGACAGCTCCTAAATTAAACAAAAGTTATAACTTTGTTTGGAAATTAGACACAACTCCTTACCTTGATACGTTTTGTTCACAGATTATCACTTTGGTTTGATTTGCTTTGACTTGGAAATTAGACACAGATTATAACTTTGATTTGTTTTTGTTCCTTGATTATAACTTTTGAATTTTTTTTGTTCTTTGATAGGCTAAAGGAACAACTCGGTTACTTGTGATGTTCATCTCGGTTCAGATTTGAGAGGAGTTTTTGTGTCAGTGATCTCTCCAATTCACAAACCTGAGAGTTTGTTGGAACGAATATACTCCTTCATGGGTAGAGTTCGTGAACACTTGGTAAGTTGAAGAAAAGAGTCATCGACAACTTTGAAAAGTTATTTGATAGGAAATCATGTCTTAGTGTGGAGATTTGTATCTCTGCATAGGGTGAACTTTTTATGTTGTTATCTCTGCATGGGATGATTATGACGCTGCCTTTGATCCAAGTCGTACGAACAAAACCATATACGACTTAAAACTTATATTTTCTGGTTCTGGAGACCAAACAGTGTTTGGTAGTAATCTAACTTGAAATAACTATTTGGGTCTTTAACTTGAATAGAGAGAAAAGCAGAGACTAAAATGATGTCATCTGAACAACCAAGCTCACTTTAGGCTCAAATCATTGGGTCTTACCAAAAAATTGGAAGAGAGAGATGTAATAATGCAGTACTTCAAATCTTACGGAAACAGCCTATCCGATCTCTTCTATTTTCCACCTTTAGTTTCTCGTTGGAAGCAAACATCCAGACAGAATTTCCTCTCAGTTGACTCGCTGAAAAAGCCAAGAACTCAAACCTCTGAGGCCCGATGGTGACCCCTTCTCCAAGGATTGGCAAATGCTGGTCCTCAGGGGCTTCATAAAGTAACCTTTATTAGAGTTCACAGAAAGCGCATTAGTTGGAAGTTTGCTCCAATCTTCTTCCACAAAACAGAGACTAGGGCGACATAATTATGAGACTGAGAAATCACCTCCCTCAAAGAAAAAAAAAGGAGAAATACGTTTAGGATTTCAGTTTTTTTTTTTCTAAAAGAATTTGGGAAGTTTTAAACAGGTTCTGGTTTGACTTGGGATTCGGGTTTGGATGTATGGTTGGATTTGTAATTGTGGAGACTCATTAAGGGGATTTTAGTTTTTGACCGGTTTTTGAAAAAAATTCAAAACGAAATTCTTTTTTATAATTAGGGTTTATCGCATTATAATTCTCAAGGTTGGGGTGTTTGAGGTTACGATCCTCTTTCTCTTAACTTCTAAATATGAACATAATAAAAAACATTCAGGGATGTTTTTCGTCAGTACAAAATTGTTATGTTTTCAGAAAAGTAGGCTATACATTTCAGATAGTAAAATATAAATTTTAATATGTTAACAAAAAAATTAATTATTTGGATGATTATTGCTCTCGTCAACCTTGGTTTAGTTGGTACAGATTAACAGATATATAATTAATTGCCAATTCGCCAACTCGTTAAGCGCCCACCAATTCTGTTTAACCATTCGGTTCAATAGCTAATTCCGCCTACGTTCAGCCGTTCAGGTAACTGTCCTTACAATAAAATTTCTTTAGTCAGCCTAAAGATATGTTAATTTTTATTTTACCAACGGTTTCTTTACTTGAATTGCCGCAAGTGATTATATTTTTATACATAACATTGATATGATCAATAATGGTTTACTGTTCGAATGTCAAATAATATGTGATTAAATTTAGGCACGTCGATCGTATTGGCTAAAATACAATTGAAGCCAATTGAGAGACCTTTGTACCAATAATTATCGGCAACGTACAGCGCTTTATCCACTATTGATAAGTGAATCAGAGACTCTAAATTGTTGCCTTGATGACCAAATCCAAACCAAACAACGAACAATAATCAAAATCAAGTGAGCATTTAAACGAAAATTCATGTAAGGGTTTTTGAATGCACAAGGAACTATGAAAACTAGACCAAGTACCAGAATATCACCCAAACTTCAATCTTGGCAACGTTCAGCGCTTAATACACTACTGATAAGCGTACCAGAGACTCTAATTACTTTGCCTTTCGAGAAACTATTATATTGAACAAAGCAGATAAAGATCTTAAAACAAGAAAAAACTAGGCTCAGATTATAAAAAGAAGTATGCATCAACGAGCTGTGAATCTCTCAAAGTTTGATGGTAATCTTGTTTCATCATCAGTGCCTAAAACTCAACTAAAACATAAAAAAAAAGATGAAATAAAAACAGAGATCCAAAGCCTCAGACAATAGAGCATACGATTCATCAACGAGAAACCTCAGATGGTACGGACAATCTCAAACATCATAGGACCGGATCTAAAGAAAACCTAAACCAGAAAGTTGTAAAAGACTCGAAAAGAGAAGAAATCTGTAACAACGGTGAAGCGTTCTTGGTCAATGTGTGAATCTGTGGTAAAGGCGGCTTATATAGCGAAGAAGATACTAGGTTACACGAAACCCTAAAGAACACGTAGGTCAAACTATCAACATGGGCCGTAATATTGGGCCTATAGTATAATCGTAATACGCATCAATGAGTCATATAACCTTTGGGCCTATAATATTTCCAGGTAAATTTTAATTGGCCGTAGCATTAGACCCATAGCATTTTTCCATTTGTTTTCGAAAGTCACACTCGCTCATGTTTGGTTTTAGAGTTTTTTGTTTCTATTGTCGAATTCGATTTGAAAAAGAAGAACAGAAATGAACACAAAAATCCCATAGAAACCAACACTAGTAGTAGCTTAATTTATCTACTCTGGTCACATTTAATTAGAGCATGTTTTGATATTCAAACCTTGCACTTGTGTTCAGGACGATGAGTGAACTCAAAGTCAATATGGACGAAAGCTCTCTCGACCTCAGAGAGTTGCTCGAGCTTCTCCTGAAGAGTTTCTCCTATGTTGTGAGCTTCGTGTAGCCTCATGTCCTCGGGTAAAACAATGTCGACTTCAACAAAGTAGTGTGACCCAAACGTGTAGGCTCTCACTGTGTCTATGTGTTTGATTTTCTCGTGATGGTTCCATATCAAGAACGTTAGTTTCGCCAAGAAATCAGGTGGCGCAGAGCGTCCAATCAGCGAGTGAACATTCTCTAGAACCGTTCTTGCCCATGTGCTGATTGTGTAGAGAGCAATCTAAAAACCATAAACAAGAAACGTTTTCTCAATCAAACACTTGAATATCATAATTCACAAGAGACATTTCAAGAATGTTGAAGGTTGATGATTTACTTACAAGAATAGCACCAGAGGGATCAATCCACCAGTAGAATTTTACAGCCAATACGGCTGTTGCTAAACCAACTGAATTAGTGACAACGTCGAAGAAGTGATCTTGTGCATAGGCTTTGACGATTTCGTTCTGAAAACTTCTGCAGTAAAGCATGAGCAGAAACTTGACAACTGTAGCAGCAACCATTATTCCAATCATCCATTTTTCCTCGGTGCTGTTCATGTGAGGACCGTGCTATACAAGGAGAAACATTACATCATATAACTGGTGATGCTCACTGTTAAGTTTTTGAGAAACAATCAAATGTTGAAGACCCGAGTTGTACCTTGGAAACAAGTAGCCTGGCTGACTCTAGCAACACCTGTAGCCCAAGAGTTGCCATCACGGATGCAAACACAATGATTCCCTGCCAATTGAAAACACCATGACTTTTTAGTTTCATGAGTTTTAAATGGAAAGCAATTGGAGAATTGCAGAGACTATACCACAGGTTGCATCCGTCGTTTTCCGATTGGATAATGAAACTGGTTTGGTTTCCTCATGGCATTTGCAGTAAACCAAAGAATAAATCCAGATAAGAGATCTAAGAGAGAGTCCAAAGTTGAAGCAATCACAGCCATAGATCTACTCTCTACAGAAGCATAAACCTTTGCTACAAAAAGCACAAGGTTTGCTGCGTTTGAGATGTGAACTGCAAGCCTCTCGCTCTTTGCAAGCTTCTTCAGTTCTTCCTGTTGAAATCAACAAGATGCTATGAAAAATGGACGAAATCACAGTGAGAGAGAATCCAGAATTAGAGTAGTGGAAGCAATAGTCGAACCTCGGTTGGAGCTCCAGATACAAAACCAGTATCGTTAATTGTCTCCATTTCATTGAAACCTTCAAGGAGCTTCTCTTGCTTCTTGTAATACTCAGAGACTTTACGTTCCTTTTCTGATTTTCGACGACAAAGAAGAGTGAAAAAACCCATGTTCAAGATTATGTACCTAATTACTGATGATTCAGAATATGTATGAATGATCTAATCCTTGATGTTTTATCATTTCCCATCAATCTATACAGTGCGTAAAACCTCAGCAGAATATGATTCTTCCGTCCCCCAATAAAGCAAGATTCTGATTCATCACTATTGCTTAAGCAACAAAGGTAAGATTCCCAGATTCACTTAGAATCTGACGTATATAGAAAAGAGAGAACATGATATTCATCGAATTTCCCAGTACAAAAACCTAAGATTTCTAAAACGCTTCATCACTTTGAATCAACAGAATAAAAACAGAGGTTTTTGCATAGAAAATAGCTCTAGCTTTTGTAATTGCGAGAAAGTTCGTGTAGGGTTAAATTCTGAATCAATTAGAGTGACATGAATCATGTAAAACACAAACAGCATACCGATTATACACATAAACACGAAATGTGGAAACGAAGATTCAGGGGAATTTAGGAACGAAGAAGAAGAAAACTGACTCGGAGTACGGAAATAACGGGATAAGCGAGTAGGAGCGGAGGACAACGGCGAAGAAGAAGGGAGACGGCGGAATGTATCGAGGCTGAGACGCCATGAAGACGGCGGAGAGTCGTCGTCGTCTTCGTCGTTCGGCAAAAGGTCGACAATGTAGTCTTCTTCGCTTACGCCGAGATGCTCCGTCGCCGCCATAATCGATATCTTTCTCTTCTCTCTCTCTCTCTCTCTGGCTGATTTTTGGGGGAAGTTACGAGAGAAACAAATATTGTTGCTTCTTTTTAGGAACTAGAAGTTGGCAGAAATGCCACGTGTCTCTCTCTCTATATACATGTGCTATGTGTATATAGAACGTCTGACATGATTACCAAATTCTTTTTCTTTGACTAATTATGATTAGCAAAAGAATTCCTTCATGAAATTTGATGTGTATACTTTATAATTAAAATAATCGTGACAGTCAATCCCATTTTAACAAATGTGAAAAAAAAATTATTGGATTTGATACCTGTCAAAAAAATTTGGTATATTTTAAAAAACATAACACCATTATATTTTTGAATTAAATTTTAAAAACGAATAAAATATTAAATTTTATATTTTAATTTAGATTTACTAGTAGATGAACACGGTAAAATTTGTAGTTTTTGAATATATTGAAGGTTTTCTTTCTTATGTAAGAAAAAAAAAAGTGATGAAATACTTAAAATTTATTTATGATCATAAAAATGATATGTCGGTCAGAACAAAATGACAATCAATTATGATAAAAAAGAGCAAATAAATTGTAAATTCACGTGGCTTTAATCTAATAATATAAATAAATAATATAATGAAACTAATAAGATATTTTGAGTGTACTCTAAAGGGTGATGGTTAAAGGGAAAAGTCGATGATATCATGAGTGAACCTTTTTGGTCAAAGGTTATCATCATAGCCGGGAATGTCGACTATTGGGGCAAGGGTTACGATCACATGGAAAAGTCGACGATATTTTTACTATAAGTAGATTACAACCCCCATTGAATAGTATCAACCAAGTTTCTGAAAACAGAAGGAAGCAATAATTTAAGTGTAAAGAGAAGAAACAAAAGCTACACAAATGGCAAAGACCCTCAACTCCATCTGCTTCACCACTCTTCTTCTCGTTGTCTTGTTGATTTCGGCCGGTAATTTCAATTATAATCTTTTCAAAATAATATTTCTTATGTAAACATAAATTTATACGCTTAAAAATTGGTTATTTAATATTAACATAGTCAATGAATATGTATAGAAATCCCGAAGAGCGAGGCTCAGGCTTGTAACAGGTTTTTAGGTGAAGCCACAGTGCCGGATCCATGTAGCAATACCGCTTGTCAAGCTAGATGCCCAATAGAGTACGGCCGCAGGTCATGTAGAGGAGTGTGTGAGCTTCATGACAAAGAAGTGCACTGCCATTGCTATGGACCCTAATTAATAAGATACTGAAATTTACAAACAAACTCGTATCGGTTAAAAAGTAAGAGGAAGTAAGATATTGCCATTGCTATGGTAACTAATAAGATATTGAGATTTACAAATAAACTCGTATAGAATAAAAAAGAAGTAAGAATGTAAGTGTGGTTTCGTTCGAACGATCATAATAATATCGTTTTTCATATGAAACAAATATCGAGTTTGTTAAGTGACATAGTCCTACATCGGAAATTGGAGAAATAATCTACTAATATATAAATGGTTAGGGTCCATCCACTCATTGACCAATTGGTTTTGAATTGGAAGCTCATATCATACCACCCAATCGTTGGGTCACTCCGTAGATATTGTTCTCATAATTTCCCATGCTACAGATGTTTATTCCTGAGCGTGAGGGGGGTATGTTAAGTGATATTGGCATTGATTGGCAAAACATTTAAATGAGCATCATGCTATTTATTATTAAAACTTGATTGGTAGACAAAACATTAACCAGAGCGTTTAATAACTATTAATGCTCTCCAAATATTTTTACCCTCACTAATCTTAAATAAAGTTTTTTCTGAAGTTTGAGCTATCATATTATTAAAAAATATTAAATATTATAATAATAAAATGTGTGAAACTCGATGATAATTTGAGTGTACCCAATTGGGTCAAAGGTTACGATCATAGCCGGAATAGCCGACTATTACCCTATTGGGTCAAGGGTTATAATTACTTTGGAAAAGTCGAAGATATTACACCATAAAAAGATTACAACCCTTATTGATTAGTTTCATCAAAGTTTCTGAAAACACAAAGAAGCAACTAATTAAGTGTAAAAAGAAGAAGCAAAGGCTACAAAAATGGCAAAGACCTTCAACTCCATCTGCTTCACCACTCTTCTCCTCGTTGTCTTGTTGATTTCGGCCGGTAATTTCGATTATAATCTTTACAAAATCCTCCTTTCAAACGCAAATATAAGATTATACGTTTGAGAAACATATTTCCTTAATCTTAACATAGTAAATGAATGGATGTTTCAATATGTATAGAAATCCCGAAGAGCGAGGCTCAAGCTTGTAACAGGTTTTTAGGTGAAGCGACATTGTTGAATCCATGTAGGGATATCGCTTGTCAAGCTAGATGCCCAGTGCGGTACCCCAGGTCATGTAGAGGAGTGTGTGAGGCTCATGACAATGAACTGTATCTCATTCATTGCCATTGTTATGGTAATTGATAAGATATTGGAATTTACAAATGAACTTGTATCGAATAAAAAAGAAGTAAGGATGTAAGTGTGATTTCGTTCGATTTAAGTGTTTTGTGTGGGTGCGTGTTGTTTGTTTTAAAATAAATTATTAAGACGAAGCTAATGACTGCTTCGATTTAATAATAATAAAATCGTTTTGTGTTTTTGGTACGTTCTTTGATTTTTAAACCATCTAGTAGATGAAAAATGCAATCTTGTTTTGATATTTTCCTTATGTTGTACAATATCATCTTTTTTTATCGCAAACAATTATCGAGCTCTAGTTTTTACGTAGTTGGTCATTTCCTAAAACGTATAACTGTGAAAAGTTTGGTTTGATCAAGAGAGAAATATTTTTTTGTGTTATCGTAGAAATGGAAATATTCATAAGAAAATCTACGATAAGATAAAATTTTGAGGGACCATCTGCAATCAAAACAAATTGTCATTTGTAGATCATCTACAATAAACTAACTCGCATGGGCCACATGAAATAAAACAATTGTCAGAGACTACCTAGGCTACAATAAACAAAATTTATAGGGACCATATGTAATATTCTCTTTTAAAATGTAAGTTATTTTAGTTAAAATCATGTGTATTAAGAAACTATTTTTTACTAAAATGTATCATTTAATATATCTAATAAAAGTAATTTGACCAGTCACATAAAAGACTACAAAAAATTAGTGGTCACACAATATTCAATAAAATTAAAAAATATCTAGTATTGTCAAAACAACTTACATTTTAAAAAAAAAATATAACTAAAACAATTTACATTTTGGAACGGAAGGAGAAAACAATACTACATAGAAGGTTACATTACCTTATCCCAAGAGTTTCTCCTCGTCCTCAAACTCACGTAGAATATAATAACTTAAGTCCTTTTTTTCTATTTTATTTGTTAAATTGTGAATATCATTATAAATGAAGTTGAGGCCTTACAAAATAATATTACCAAAAAAGAGAGTAATTTTGGCAAAAAAAAAATAAAAACAAGATTACAATACTTGGGAAAAACTTGAGAAAGCTGGAGTGATATTACCTAATCCAAACAAACATTAAGTATTTCCATATAGCTTGCAGTGCCTTCTTGAGTTGATGATGTTTCAAACTTCTTTATCCATGATCTTGAAGATGGTGAAAGAAGGAATGTACTAGTTGTTGTGCAATACATTGTTCCTCTGCCTCCAAGTATAATAGACTAGCGTATGAGCGTACTGTAACGTCCTTCCTTCCTTCCGCCATAGACTCGCCCTGAGATAGAAGCCAACACACTTTTCGGAGTCTACTTCCATCGACTACGACTCGTCTTCTTGTGACTTTGAATCTTTGAATTTTTTTTTTTACAAATTTTTCGTTAGAAAATAATAAAAAATGATGAAATCTTTTAAATTTATTTGTGATCATTATGATTGTTATACTTATATATCGGTTGTTTTGTGTCGACGTTTTTTATCTTATTTTATTTATTTTTGCAAATGATCTAAGGGATATGTTTTGTCACTGATTTAATTTTTATGTTATAAAATATTAAACTGTAAATTCACGTAAACGCATGTTTTAATCTAATAATATAAAATAAATCATATAATGCAACTAATAAGATATTTTGAATGTACTCTAAAAGGATATGATCAAAGTGTCAACGGTAGATGATATATTGAGTGTCAACGGTAGATGATATTTTGAGTGTACCGAATTGGGTCAAAGCCTCAAAGGTTACGTTCATAGCCGGAAAAGCCGACTATTACCCTATTGGATGCAAGGGTTATAATCACATGGAAATGTCGACGATATTACACTATAAATAGATTACAACCCTTAATGATTAGTATCATCCAAGTGTCTGAACACATAAAGAAGCAATTAACGAAGTGTAAAAAGAAGAAGCAAAAGCTACAAAAATGGCAAAGACCTTCAACTCCATTTGCTTCACCACTCTTCTTCTCGTTGTCGTGTTGATTTCGGCCGGTAATTTCAATTATAATCTTTTCCAAAATTTCATTTCGTATTCAAACATATATTCATACGTTTGAGAAACATATTTCCTTGAATGTGTCTTTACTTTTTTAATCTCTAACATAGTAAATGAATGGATGTTTCAATATGTATAGAAATCCCAAAGAGCGAGGCTCAGACTTGTAACAGGATTATAGGCGAATCGAGAGCGGGGATTCCATGTAGGAATCTCGATTGTCAAGTTAGTTGCCAAGTGCAGTACCGCCTGGCATGTAGAGGAGTGTGTGAGCGTCTTGATGACAATGAACTGCATTGCAATTGTTATGGTAATAAAGGTTCAAAAAAAAAAAAAAAATTGTTATGGTAATTAATAAAATACTGAGATTTACAAATGAACTTGTATCGAATAAAAAAGAAAGAATGTAAGTGTAGTTTCGTTCGATTTAAGTGTGTGTGCGCGTATGTTGTTATCTGTTTAAAAAAAGAAAAATTAGGACGAAGCTAGTGAGTTTCGCTTTAATCTTAAGTAACATAGTTGATGAATGGATGTTTCAATATGTATAGAAACCCCGAGGAGAGAGGCTCCGACTTGTAACAGGATTTTAGGCGAAGCCACACCGGGGAATCCATGTAGGAATCTCGATTGTCAAGTTAGTTGCCGAGTGCGGTACCGCCAGGCATGTAGAGGAGTGTGTGAGCTTATTGAGAATGAACGGCATTGCAATTGTTATGGTGATTAATAAGATACTGAGATTTACAAATAAACTCGTATCGAATAAAAAAAAGAAGTAAGACCTGAATGTAAGTGTGGTTTCGTTCGATTTAAGTGTGTGTATGTTGTCGTCTGTTTTCAAATAAAAAATTAGATGTTTTGTGTTAATAATAATAAAATCGTTTTGTGTTTTTGTCTACGTTCTTGAATTTTTAAACCATATATACTCTCGACGAAAACATGCAATCTCCATACGTTCACTTCACAATATCATTTTTCAGCGGAAACAAATATCGAGCTCTAATTTCTACGTAGTAGGTGATTTTCTGAAACGAATAACTGAGAAACGTTCATAAGAGAGATAGTTTTTGTTTATGGGAGAATGAAAATAGATTTGAATATTCATAGAAAATCTACGATAAGATAAAATTTGGATTTTGGAGGCAATAAAATCAAATTGTCATACAATAATTAAAAAAAAAAAAAAAAAGTCATACAATAAACCAAAATCGCAGGGGCCATATGGAACAAAACAAAACAAACAGGGACCGTTTGTAGTAACCAAAATTTGTGGGGGCATATGCAATAAAAAGAAAACGTTCGATAAACATGTAAATAAACAATACTCCAAGGAACATATGGAATAAGCAACACTAAATGGAAGATATTGTAATATCACTTAAATATCTGAGCAAAGCTGAGAGACAAGATTACCTTATCCTAAGAGTTTCTCCTTATCCTCAAACTCACGTATACAGCTATTATAATAACTCCACTGTAATGTCCTTCCTTCCACCATGGCCTCGCCGTGAGAACACAATACTCCAAGTCGTCTTCTTTCTTTGGGAGCAACTCTGTCTCGTAAATCATCGGCACCAGTGGTGATGATGGCGAATAGACAAGCTTAAAGAGACGAGACACCGAGGAAATAGATGCTACGGTTGTCTTATCTTCATGCTTCAATTCCAAACGAGTAAGCTTTATTCTGAAAACGTTTTGAGTAGTAAGAAGATAAACGATAGAGTAGGCTTTTAGTTGCTAATCTAATTCAATTTAAGTTTTCATGTCTATACAATGTGAAGTTGTTAATGATCTTATACCATAACAATATTAACAATTTAAGCTTTTCATGATCTACACTAAGCTCCAAACAATTTTTGCTTATACGGACTGATAAGCTAAATTTGGTTTTAGTACAACAAATTTAATCCAATTATTGATAGATGAAAGTCATATGGTTTTTAGTCTTTTTAGACCAAATCTAGTTTCCGTAGTTGCAGATACTGAAACAATACCAAAAAGAAGGGAGGCTCGTGATCCAAACCAAACCCCTTAGAAGATCTAGCACCTAATATAACCAAACCAATCCAAACCGGCGTTGTAGCTGGCTACGCAAAAAGTAGAAAGAGTCTCGAGCTTGTGACTTTAGCGGCTGGCTGCTACCAAAGCCATGTGCTCGATAAGGTCAAGCACTCGGTTGCTGTAGTAAAATGGGAGAGAGAAGAATTGTAAGTGTTTACGAACTGGTGGCTATAACTTATTATAAAGATGAGGAACGAGAACTGTACCTGTAACCCCATTCATTGTCGTACCAAGAGACAAGTTTCACAAAGGACTTGCTCAATCCAATCCCGGCGTTGGCATCGAAGATACTTGACCTGTTATAAAACGAAATGGACATCAACACATCGGCGAAGGACAGAGACAAGACTCCTCTGGATGTATAGATAACTTTGAAGGAAAAGAAGAGAGACCGACCTTGAATCACCCACGAAATCGTTGGAGACGACATCTTCATCTGTGTACCCGAGAATACCTCTAAGAGGTCCTTCTGAAGCAAACCTATTAGAGGTTTTATATTAAACAAACCATTAGAGGTTACTAATGAAACAGTCACATTTTGATGAGGAAAGTTGGTTTGTTAAGAGAGTTTTGGGAAGCTTACTTGATGGCTGCTTTAACATCTTCGTAAGAGGCACCCTTCTCAAGTCGACAAGTTAAATCCACTACAGAAACGTTCGGTGTTGGTACACGGAAGGCCATTCCCGTAAGTTTCCCATTCAGTTCTGGAAGAACTTTACCTACAGCCTATTCAAACCAAAAAAACCAGAGCTCAAATATGATTCCAGATTAGGATAATTACATCCTTGTAGATAACCATGTGGTTTTTGTGTACCTTTGCAGCACCAGTTGAGCTAGGAATGATGTTTTGACTAGCACCACGGCCTCCTCTCCAGTCCTTGCTTGATGGTCCATCAACAGTTTTCTGAGTAGCTGAATATAGAAAGAAAAAATAAACGAAAGACACTGGTTAGTGTTATACTGTTATCAGGTTTATAAGGAGAGTAAAAAATGTAGACCTGTGGTTGCGTGGACAGTTGTCATCAAGCCTTCAAGAATACCAAATTCCTCATGCACCACCTGCCAAATACAGTTTAGTTGACCTTAATGAAGCTCTTAGCAATGAATGATTTATGCGCAAATAACAAGCACAAATTAAGGATAGGATCATTGTGTGACATTACCAACCTTGGCAAGAGGTGCAAGACAATTGGTGGTACAACTTGCATTGGAGACTATATCCATGTTTGGTAGGTATGTCTTCTCATTTACCCCAACAACAAACATTGGTGCATCAGCTGAAGGGGCAGAAATTATTACTTTCTTTGCACCACCCTGCAAAACCAACGAATTATCATGTAAGTAAGCATATCTCATCTTAAAACAAGGTTATTTGAATTAAAATGTTACCACAAGTTAAGAGGTCAACAATGTATGTATGAAAATTTAACCTTCAAATGAGATGCAGCCTTTCCCAGGGTGGTGAATACACCCGAAGACTCAACAACATAATCAGCTCCAAGATCAGCCCATGGGATCTCAGCTGGATCTCTGAGGAAGAATAAAAACGATGTTAAGTTCGAAAGTGAGATAGCGTGTTCACTGATCTGCAGAAAACAACATGCGACTTTGAAGCGATACCTCTTGCTAACAAGATTGACCGTCTTCCCATTGATCTCCAAAGTAGAATCATCAATGACGTTGATGATTCCCTTGAAATTCCCATGAGTAGAATCATACTTCAGCATGTAAGCCTGTGAGATAGGGGGATAGAAGATCTATGTCAAGTTGAAAAACCAGACATGTGTTCACTGGAAAAGAAGACTAAATTATGATCCATCTTTCAAGGTTTTCTCAATCAGTACGGGTTCAAGCAAGCAAGAAAGTAACTCAGATTAAGAACAGAGCATATATAGCAATTCAAGAAATATCCTCCTAAAAATAACCAGCTAGAAGACATCCTTACCATGTACTTGGCATCAATGAATGGGTCATTCACTGCCACAACGTCAATATCATCCCTGGATGTTGCAATGCGGAGTACCAACCTTCCAATCCGACCAAAACCTGCAACACTCATAGCCAAAAAAAAGAGCTTCTGTAAGATACAATAAAATTGGGGGTTCACAAAACATTCTTAAGAAAGTAAATGATAATCTGGTACTTCAAACGAATCCATCAGTCAATAAAGCACATACCATTGATCCCAACTTTTGTCTTTCCGCTGCTACCTGACCCTACTCAAGCCAATAAAATCAAATTCGCACCAATAAGCATACAACACCAAACACATCAACTGAAGTAATTTTCTTCTTACTTACTTTGAATTGCAGGTGGCACTTGGGTAGCTGTTGCCTTGATGGGTTGCACACTTCTTGGCCTAGTAGCAATTGCAGCACCACGAAATCTTGATGATTTCAGGCTGCGATTGATTCCAAGACTTGACGACACCTGCGTATTTGAGTCACAAAGGAATAAATACAATTGTTTCTCTTGCAAAGGTCCTTAGAAAATACATAACTCCAAAATCTAAGCATATAACTTAGCTTCTAGATAATTGTTGAATTAAACTACCTGAAGCTCATAATCTGATCAGATAACACACAAATGTATGCCACTAAACATTCCAATATCCCAACAAATCAGATTTCAAAACCTCATGCCATTTCAACAAATACGAGACCGTCACCATCACACTTTGACTAACTCAGAACAAAGCTAAAGGAGATACATATATCAACATCAATCTACTTCTGCGACGAAACAAACCAAATCAAAGCACGACCTAAGCTAAATCAAATTCAAATCGAGCAGAAACACGAGAGAATCATAACCAAAGCTAAAAACGTAACATCGAGAAGAGGCAAAAACGTCGTCTCTGACCTTAGAATGATCAATCGCCGGCGACGAGAAAAAGTCAGCGCGAGGAGCAGCAACCGTGGAGGCGGCGGTAGATCTGAGGAGAGAAGAGGAAGCCATTGATTTGCTACTGGAGATCTCGTCGGTCAAAAACCCTAGAAACCTTCGTTGGCTTCTCGGAGTAGGTGTAGAGCCAACGAAAACAAATAAACGTGAAGAATCCAAAATGTTCGCAGAATTATACTCCTTTTTTTCTATTTTAATAGTATCCAAAGAAATACTTTGGAATTGCACTCTTTTGGTCGACTCAACGGGTTTTTTTTGGAATATATAAATGTGCAGAGACGACACTCTTGTTGCTATAAAATCTGATGCGTCACGACCTATACTATAAGGATACAACTATGAATTAGTGCAAATATTTACAGTGGATTAATGCAATTACAGTAAGAAATATATATGGTTTATATGTTTTTTTTCCATAAAATTAGTAGCTGATTCTTGCAGATTTAATAATAGTAGGCGGATATAGGAATTCATACAAATTTTAGATTATTGCATGTTGAAAGTTGAAACACACAAAAATGACGACAAAAATAAAAGAAACACACAAAAATGGTGGAAAACTTAATCAAGGGTTGAGATTTGGGCGTGGAACACAAAGACACGTGTAGTGGAATTAAGGCTTTAGGCCCATGATTGGTCAAGCTCCTGTGATATTTGAAAAAGATCTTTTGTCGTTTTCGGCCACGTCGAACGGAATTGGGCCGGGGTTTAAAAAAGCCCATTCCAGGTGAAATTCAGCTTCTTAATGCTTTTTGTTGTTGTCAACTTTGTTATTGGTCACGTGAAACACACGCGAGGTTGTTCTCTCTGAAATTGAAACATTCCCAATATGATCATATCAACCGTTGTCTCTCTGTAATGTGCTGAAGCGTGGTGTTCTTACAATCCGACGTATGGATTTTGCACATACGTATTGAAGCTATCTACATGCTCTATATCTTCCAGGAAGCAATCCCATTGTTTGAGAAGCTGGTCCACATATCTGTGAGCTTTAGTGATTGTTGGCATTGTCTACCAGTTATACTAGAGAAATCTCCGAATCTAAAGATGAGTTGCACTATTCAACGAGAGAAGATGAAGAGGACTTTGTTTGCCCTTGCCTGTCAGATTATTCTTTCCTGTTGTCATGTAATGTGAAGATCCTAGAGATAACTACATACGAAGGAACTATCGAAGAGTTGGAGCAATTGAAGCATTTCTTGGAGAAATTGTCATGTCTTGAGCGGGTGGTAATTTACGCTCAGGTGACAGATGAAGAAAAGCTGCAAGTCATGGCGGATCTGCTAAAGCTTCCCAGAGCTTCGTCCAAGTGCAAAATCAAGGTCAAGTTTTTGGTCATTACGATGGACCATCATAGTCTATGGTTAGTATGAGAGAACCAATCTTAAAAGACAATGCTTTTGTTGACATAAGAACTGGTTTGATTTGTATCTTTCATATCTAAATATTGTTCTGATATAAAAAAACCAATGGCTCTTTGTATCATCAGAGATTTAGACATTTTAGAACAGGTTTTGGAAGGAAACCGAGAGATATAGGACACTTATGGTTTTATTTCAAAGAGATTTGACATCATCATACAGAACAAATCAGTGTACAATAACAAAAAAATATGGAACGCTTCGAGAACGACTCTAAAAATAACGCATTTACGTATTACCATTTCTTCCTTTTGACCTGCTTACACTCGGTCTTGTCATTTTTCCTCAAGAGCTTCTGGTTCCAGAGATTCGTCTACTCTAATGTAATGTTAAGCTAAAGAGAGACTGGATCAAAACTCGGATTTCTCTTCTCGACAAACCCCGCCAACGAATCCTCATGTAAATAAACCTTTATGTATCATTTCATTACTTAAGGATCTATCGACCTGACCTTTCTACGTCTATGATGTCTCAAAAGTTTAAATCGAAGCATTGAGTCGACGTCATACCCTGCAAGTTCCATTCTGTGTGTAAGTTGAGAAACAATCTCCATTTTGTCTCTCGATTGCAGGAGGGAGCTTAGGAGGTAGTTGCAAACTCTAGGCATCAGCTTGAAGTTGTTATCTAGAGTGTATGAGAACACATCTATTGCTGCATCAAGTTGTTCTCTTTTGCAGAGTCCATGAATCAATTTGACACAGCTCGGAGGTGTGATGAGGATCTTCTTCTCTCTTAAAACCGAAAACACCATCAAGGCCTCTTGAAATCTACCGGATTGGCATAACCCGATCAGCCATATCGTGTAAGGTCCTAAACTGAACTCGTCTCTTCTGGTATCCAACTCGATTAGCCGTCGTAAAGCTCTCTCAGTTTCTCCTTCCTTGAAACATTGTTCAATCTCATTAGCTGCTTCATCGTCCAGACAAGATATCTTCTTCAGGTATTTCATCCATAGACTAAAAGCCACTACGATCTTTCTTTTCCGACATGACCATGTCATGAGCGATCTGTAAACCGCAGGACTGTGTCTAAAGTCATCTTTCGCGTAAAATAGTTTAAAAGCTTCTTCTCCTCTGCCAACTCTATGAAGTCCGTTGATGAGAGTGTTGTAAGTGACACTGTCAGGGGATAAACCCTTTAGCTGAAGCACATTGAGAAGCTTGAGAGCACCGTCAATGTTTCCCGCTTTGCAGAACCCGTTTATCAGAACATTATAAGTTACAATGTCTGGCGAATTCCCGGTATCAGCAAGATGTGCAAGATCCTTGTATGCCTTGAGAATCGAACCGGATTCAACCATGGTGTCAAAATTTCGATTTCCACTGTGCGAAAGCCTTAGAAACAAGGAAGCGGGTCTCCCAACCTCCATTTTATGCAACATTAACCTGGCTTCCTTGAGCTCACCGGACTTGCACAGTCCATCTATTAAAGCATTAAACGTAGCAACCGACGGAGAACAACCTTTCTTCTCAAGGTCCTTGAAAATTTCTTCAGCTTTCCTAACCAACCCATTCCTACACATACTACAAATGATAATTGTGTGTGTGTAGGCATCAGGGAAAGATTCTGATTCTGACATCTCGAGTTGGAGGGACCGAGCCTCTTGCAAAAGTCCCTGATCACATAAAGCCTTTATAATAGCATTGTAGCAGTAGGTATCTGGGTGAATGCCCTTACTCGACATACTGCTTAACAGCTTCAATGCATCATCAATCTCCCCGGCTTTAGACAACCCTTGAATCAATATTGTGTACAAAACGACGTCAGGTTTAATATTCTTCTTCAGCATAATTGCATACAACTCAAATGCCTCACTGTATCTCCTAGTTTTAAACAATCCATCAATTAAACTGCTATAACCTCGGAGACCAAGCACAAAACCATCCTTCTCAAACAGCCGCAACAGCTCAAATGCCTCAACCATTCTACCTAATTTACAAAACCCATCAAGCAAAGCATTGTGCGCGACGGAATCAGGAGAGTGACCGGTCGCTTTCATCTCGTCGAATAGCTTTCGCGCATCTTCAACGCTTCCCCTCTGACACAAACCTGAAATGAGAATCGTATAGGTAACTCTATTAGGAGAAATCCCTCTACCTGTCATATCGTCGAACATCTTCTGTGCATCACTCATTCTCCCTTTCTTATACAATCCATCCATCAAAATACCAAACGTGAATCGATTTGGGGCACAATTACACTTCAACATCTCATTGTACACAGCAAAAGCCAACATAAAAAAGACTTCTTCACGCATCATGAGCCGTAAAATCAAGTTGTATGTGAACACATCAGGTCTGCAATCGAACTCTTTCATCTTTCCAAACGATTCCACTGCTTTTTCCGCCATACCCATCTTAGCATAAGCCGAGACCAGAACGCGGAAACAATAAGAATCGACAGAGACACCACCAGATTTAAGCTCCTCCAATGTCTGCCAGTATAGATCGCACCCATTCTCTTCAGATAACATGTCGATGACCAAACCGAAAGACTCTCTGCTCCTGAGACGCTCTCTTCTCGATGCCCATATGAAGAAACGGAATACTAATAGTCGATTGACATGATCCTTGATTACCGATGTGATGATTTTCTTCGAGAGAAATGGAACAAGCGGCTCCAAAGCAGGCTCTATAGGTTTCCTCTTAGCTAGGATACTGATAACCTCGCCGGAGATATTGAATTCCGTGTTACCGGAAGAGTAGGAACGCTGCATCCATGACGGCTTTGAATAAAACTGAATGATTGATCGAAGGAGCATCTGCGATTTCATATTAAATGCGAAGCGGATGAGAAAGCCAATCTCATTGTTCGAGAGTTCATAGATGCACAAATGAAGAACACCAAATGAGGATAAGCAAGTTGGAGGCAATTATGCGCACAACTTCACTTCTCTTGGTCTTAGAGATTAGATGCAAACGAGTACTCAGAGGGCTTCTCCGATTAGAGATGGGAGAGAGTGTCTGAGGAGGAAGACGGCTTTCTTTTGATCGTCAAGGGTTTTCTGCCATCGGAGCAAAAACACTGGATCGATATCAGCCGGTTTATGTGTAAACCGGTTTCGAGAATTAGTGGGACGTCCCGGTTTTGATACAGAATTAAACGGTATTATCATAATTAGAATACTAAAAACAATCTGTGAAAATACAAGCAGTAGTCGGACCAGTGAACCGGCATTAATCTTCAGCACTAAAACCAACCCGCTATGGATTCTATGTGCGGTGATAAATCCATCTAAATAAAATTACTGATTTTTAATAACCATGTGAGTTAATAATAACCGGTTTAAGTAAATCCAAAATAACACAAACAATTTTACTTCGGGGTTTAATGGAGCAAACTTCTTTAGAAATTTCTCCTCCAAAAATAGGTGTATGCCGTTTGATGTGGAGAGCACACGGTATTCTTTAGTAAAAGGCGAAAGAATAGTTCGCTTTGTACTCACTACACGGCTCCATGAATTGATCTAGAGAAGCATCGGATGTTTTTATACATGAATCCTTTGATATCTAGTTTTGCTTCTGTTCGATGTGGGATAAATTTAGTGATGTCTTCGCTGGGCCGAAAATTCCTCACTTGCTGGCCCGTTCTGATTTTCTTTCAGTTGTGTTACCCACTTCGTACGATGTTTCTTTCATTTCATTTTTCAAAATTTTCTGATAGACAAATCAAATGCGTATCACATCATGTCTAAAATTGCTTCCTTTCATATTTCATTTTTCAAAGACAAAGATTGTTTCCTTTCATATTTTCCACAGGTTAATCGAATTATATGACCCAACGACTTTTAATTTCGTTTCAAATTGAACATAAGCAAAGAGACGAATATTAATATCGATTGAAATACGAAGAAGATTGCTAATCAGAGTTTCATCTCTTCTTTTTATTGAGAAAGGCTCCAAACTAAAAAACTCCAAACAAAAAGAGCCGCAGGCAGAAATCTCAAGCTGACAAATAATGGCTTGCTCGTCTGATCATGAGAAAACCAGACGACTTGTTAATACATATGATAACAACACAAGAGAGATGAAATCCAACGGGAGGTTTCTTCTCAAGCGTCGTCAAGAGCAAGGACTCCTGGAAGTGGCTTTCCCTCGAGAAGCTCCAAACTAGCACCACCTCCGGTAGAGATGTGGCTCATCTTATCAGCCAAACCAACCTTCTCAACAGCAGCCACAGAGTCACCTCCTCCGATGATTGTCGTTACTCCCTTTCCGCTCAGTTCTGCAAGCTGCTTTGCTACGGCCTGATGGTGAACAAACAAGACGAGAGAGACTGTGTTAGTTCTGGTCCTGGCCTCTTGAGAAGAAACATATTGAAGGTGAATAATGTATGTGATTTCAGTTAGCTCATACCTCAGTTCCAGCTGCAAACTTTTCGAATTCGAAAACTCCCATGGGACCATTCCAGATGATGGTTTTGGTTGTGTCTAGAGCATCACTGAATGTCTTGATGGAGTCTGGACCAACATCGAGACCCATCCAGCCATCAGGGATGGCTGTGGCTGGCACTATCTGCAGAAGAGTTCATAAACGTGTCAGGTTTAGACAGACCAGATCCAACGTTAAAATAAACGTGTCATTCATGATGCATTGAGATGACAGTCAACCACAATAAATGCAATTGTTACCTTGCTGTTAGCATCGGGAGCAAACTTGTCTGCAATTACCACATCAGTTGGCAGCAACAGTGAAACACCTTTCGCCTTTGCCTTCTCCATGAGTGACTTCGCCAAGTCTAGCTTGTCCTCTTCCACAAGGGAAGAACCTACAGAGAGTCCTTGTGCCTTGTAGAAAGTGAAAATCATACCTCCACCGAGCAGGAGGATGTCAACAGTGTTCAAGAGTGACTCAATGACACCAATCTTTGTCGAAACCTTTGAGCCTCCAACAATGGCTGCAAAAGGCTTCTTGGGGTTTGCCACGGCTCCGACAAGGTAATCAAGTTCCTAACACAATCATCAAGTAATAATCTGATCAGTTAAAAAAATGGTGTGCGTATACTACTAAGACACTCTAGGAGCTGCAATATTTAAATACCTTCTGCATGAGGAAACCAGCAACTGAAGGCTTCAAGTATTTGGCAACTCCCTCAGTGGAAGCATGAGCTCTATGAGCAGTTCCGAATGCATCGTTAACATAGACATCTGCAAGTGCAGCAAGCTTCTTAGCAAATTCAGGGTCGTTCTTCTCTTCCTCCTTGTAGAATCTCACATTCTCCAATAGAAGAACACCTCCTTCCGGTAGTCCTGCAACCAATTTCAGTACTTCCTCACCAATAGAGTCATTTGCCATCACAACCTATTAACAAAATAGAGCAAGTCGCAAACAGAGTTAACACAAGAGTACTAAAGGCTGCTATTCAAAACACATGCAAGTATAGAGGAACAAGAGTAACAAACCTCAACACCAAGAAGTTCAGACAACCTCGGCACAAGAGGCTTTAAGCTGTATTTAGGAGTAACACCTTTAGGGCGGCCCTGAAACATAAAATTGAGATCAGAGACATCCAATAGTTCTGGTTCTATTGAAATAAGCGATATCTAATAGTTCCTTCATCTACTTAACGAAGGAGAATCATCTTACTGAGCAACAGGCTACTACTAAGACATAATATAACTTAATATCATTGTTCCACCAGCAATTAGAAATTCAGAACTTGAGTATGAAAGTTTATCCACCCCAAACCAAAAACTAAAATGGATACAGCTCCAATACCAAAAACGAATATTGAAACAGATGCAGATCGATCCTACTTAAAACAATTGGTTCACGCATGTGAAGCTGATCAGACAAACGATCCATGAAAACAGATCAGATCAAACTTCCCACACCACAATCACAACAGCTAAGCAAGTATGTGAAGCAAGAACCGAGATAACATACCAAGTGACTGCAGAGAACAACCCTAGATCCGTTTTCCATCAAATACTTGATGGTAGGAACAGCAGCACGAATCCTGGTGTCATCGGTGATGTTAGAGTTATCGTCGAGAGGAACGTTGAGATCAACCCTCACGAACACGCTCTTTCCTTTCAGATCTGCTTCCTTCAAAGTTCCAACGCTTCTCTTCGTCGCCATAGTAGATAGCTTGTGAGACTACACAAAACGACAAGATACACACCGCGAAGATCAGATTGACGGAGTCGTTAAACAGATCTAGGAATTAAACCGCAAAACCAAATCGGAAAATCAATCGGAATCGATTACGAGAATCTGAAGAAACTAAATTAGAGAATATACTCACTATGTGGTTGTGAAATAGAGACGATCGAAAGTTTAACAGTAAGATGAAGTGGATGATATATAAAAGACTTGGTGGATGATCTTTCGAGAAGACGAGACAGTGTATATATAAAAGCAGCGTGGAGAACACCCCAAGAAGTGGGTCCCGTGACGAATAACTTGTTATATTTACAATTTTGCCACTATCTCTCTCCTTGGGTTCCACGGCCGTATAAAGTTAAAAATGGAAACTTTAATTGGGCCTACAGAGACAGACTTTAATGGGCCTAGCTCAATTTTAGTTAACAGGGCTCGAGCCTCTTTGAGTTTATCGTCCTCTCTCTCAGTGACGGATCAGTGATTCAGTGTAGATAGATAAACCTCCTTACCGGAGAGAAGCGTAAGTCTCGCCGGAGAAACGAGTAAGCCGGATGTTTGTTCTTCCGTGATTTGTGCTCAGAGAACTCTTGAACCTGGAGAATCCCCAAATGTGTGTTCCTTTGAGCTTTTAAATTTCTTTGTTCATGGAGATTGCAATTCCGTATAAGCCGAATCCGCTTATCTCTTCATCGACGGAATTGCTTAAAAGACCTAAAAGTTCTGGTCTTGTTCGGTTTCCCGCCAAGTATGGACTTGGAGTTACTCGGAAAAAACCTCTTTTTCGAGTCTATGCGTCTGAGAGTAGTAGTGGGTCGTCGTCTAATAACGATGGTGGGTTTTCGTGGGTGAGATTGGGGCAGTCTCTTCGCGTTGGTGTGGAGCGGATTGGGGAGAAGATTGGAGAGACTGTGAAGAAGGAAACTGGGTTTGATTCGGAAGAAGCAAATGCGAGAGTGGATGAGATTGTGGGTCGAGTTAAGGGTAGTGTGCAGAAGGGACAGGACGAGTTGACTCGGTTTAAGACTGAGACAGTGCCATCGTTTATTGATTGGAACAAGTGGGAGCATTGGAAGGTATGCTTTTTTAATCTCTGGTTCTGAAGTATTGCTAGACAGTGATTCTGTATGTGTTCAGAAACATTGAGGAACAAGTGGTTTCTATTTCTTTGTTTTGGTGATGAATTGAGGAACAAGTGGTTTCTATTTCTTTGCTTTGGTGATGAATTGAGGAACAAGTGCGATTAATCTAGCAACATATACTAGAATTCGAGAAACTTGGTTCTTTTTGGGTAGTAAATGTGGTGTACTTAGGTAGTTTTGCATCTTTTTTATTACTAGTCGCAGTTTCGTAATGAGAGGTGTTATGTATCAGGACATCAGGAATTGGGATGGTAGACGAGTTTCTGCCTTGGTCATATATGCTTTTGCGGTGTTATTTTCTTGTCAAAGAGTTAATGTTGCTATCCAAGCTCCTCGGATAGAACGAGAAAGAAGAGAGTTAACAGAGTCTTTTATGGAGGCTTTGATCCCCGAGCCGTCTCCTAACAATATAGAAAAGTAATGCTTCCTAATCCTCAGTTTCCAAATGTAATTTATTTGGTTCATATATCAACAATGGTATTATGGTATCATCCTTAAACAAGTAGATGCTCAGCTATGGGGGCATCAAGAGTGGGAAGAATACAGCGTGTTGGGTTTAGTTGACTTGCGAGTATTTCCTGATTTTGTTTAGCGTTTCAGGTTTAAGAAAAATATGTGGAGGAAGACAACACCTAAAGGCTTGAAACTAAAACGGTTCATTGAAGCGCCTGATGGAACTCTTGTCCACGATAGTACTTATGTTGGAGAAAATGCATGGGATGATGATCTAGAGACAACAGAGGGATCTCTCAAACAAATAATTGATAGAAATGCTAGGATTCAGACAGAAGCAAAGAGGAAATTAAGCCAAGATCTGGGTGTCTCTGGTCAGTCCATATACATTTATATGGAGACATTTGATTTGCATTAAATATTGTTTGCTTCGTTGCAACTTTTTTATAATATAGTAGCTTTGTTATTAATTTCATCATCTCTGTTTCTTGAATATCTATATGATGAAACCCGAGATAGAGTAACATTGATAACCTTTTCGTTTGACCACCTAATCTCTTTATTGCATCCTTCTATGATAGGTGAAATCGGAGACAGTGTTGGTACTTGGCGGGAAAGGCTTGCAACTTGGAAGGAAATGTTGGAAAGGGAAAAGGTTTCAGAGCAGTTAAACTCTTCAATGGCTAAGTATGTTGTTGAATTTGATATGAAAGAGGTAGAGAAAAGTCTTCGCAAAGATGTAATTGAAAGGTCATCTGAAACCGAGGGAACTAGAGCTCTCTGGATATCAAAGAGATGGTGGCGATATCGCCCTAAGCTTCCTTATACCTACTTTCTTCAGAAGCTTGATTCTTCTGAGGTACAGCTCTAACCTCTACTCTTATTTGGCTTTGGAATTGTAATGGGTATCTGTCATTATATCCAGTTGAATTTTCTTAACTGAGAACATATTGATGACGGTGTATTCATTGAGGAATAGAATATGATGAATAATTTCCTTTTTAGAAAGCAATTATTTTGAAACTGGACGTGATATGATAATAAATATCTTTTGACTTCTTCGTTCTTAAGCTTGTTGATGCGATATCCATTGTGTGTGTGTTTTAACAGGTTGCAGCTGTTGTCTTCACGGAAGACCTAAAAAGACTGTATGTGACAATGAAAGAAGGTTTCCCTCTTGAATATATTGTAAGTAAAGAATTCAGAAAGGTTTCCCTCTTGAATATATTGTAAGTAAAGAATTCAGAGTTGCAAGTATTGAAACTGAATGCTGTACACTTACTATTCTGTATCCTTTTTCTTTCTAGGTTGACATTCCCTTAGATCCTTACTTGTTTGAAAATATCTCCAACTCCGGAGTTGAGGTGGATCTCCTTCAGATGAGGCAGATCCACTACTTCATGAAAGTGTTCATTGCACTTCTGCCGGGGATACTAATTCTATGGTTTATAAGAGAATCTGCGATGCTTCTCCTCATCACATCCAAGCGGTTTCTTTACAAGAAGTATAATCAGCTGTTTGATATGGCTTATGCAGAAAATTTTATATTGGTAATCTTCATTCACTAGAACAGTAACCTTTTTGCTTCTTGGTTTTATGACCTTCAAACATGTTCACACTTCTATTGATAAGTTTTAATTTTCATCCAGCCGGTTGGAGATGTCAGTGAGACAAAATCGATGTATAAGGAAGTTGTACTAGGTGGTGATGTTTGGGATCTTCTTGATGAGCTAATGATCTACATGGGAAACCCAATGCAATACTATGAAAAAGATGTGCCCTTTGTCAGGGTATAATACATCTTGACCCAAACTGACATGTGAATAATAGTTCATCCCATAATCTGACTATGCTTACATTCTCTATGTTTGTTTCTGAATCAGGGTGTGCTTCTTTCTGGACCTCCTGGGACAGGGAAAACACTTTTTGCACGTACACTTGCCAAGGAAAGTGGGCTACCATTTGTGTTTGCATCTGGTGCGGAGTTCACAGACAGTGAAAAAAGTGGTGCTGCAAAGATCAATGAGATGTTTTCAGTCGCGAGACGGAATGTAAGCGTTCTTATTTATGTGTAGAAAAGCTCGTTGCTGTATAGTTGTCTTCTTCTCACACTATTATTGTCGATCTGATTTTATATATTATCTCCAGGCACCTGCTTTTGTGTTTGTGGATGAAATAGATGCTATTGCTGGTAGGCATGCTAGGAAAGATCCACGAAGAAGAGCAACTTTTGAAGCTTTAATTGCACAGCTTGATGGGGAGTAAGAGTCTTCACTTGTTCAGAAACTTTAATGAGATATATTTTTTGTTTATCAATATTCCTCTGACATTTATTCTTTGGTAGTTTGGTTCCTCCCCGCTTTCTAAGATCTTCACGGTGTTAGTATGAAGGTTCTTATACATTTAAATTGTACCATCTTGCAGTAAGGAAAAGACAGGTATCGATAGGTTTTCTCTGAGACAAGCTGTGATATTTATCTGTGCTACCAATAGACCTGATGAACTCGACCTGGAGTTTGTCCGTTCTGGACGCATTGACCGTCGACTCTATATTGGTTTGCCTGATGCAAAGCAAAGAGTGCAAATCTTTGGAGTTCACAGCGCCGGGAAGAACCTTGCTGAAGATATAGATTTTGGGAAGGCAAGTAGTTTCCTGCTATTTGATAATCTCGATAGTATGTCTGAGATAGGTGTTTGCTCGCTCATAACTATTCTTCTCCTTTTCTACATTCAGCTTGTTTTTCGGACAGTTGGCTTTTCTGGAGCAGATATCCGGAATCTTGTAAATGAAGCAGCTATAATGTCGGTATGTAATTAACTTACAACTGGATCTCACCTTCCCATCAGAATTATGCAATAGTTAGAGAAGCATCCTTGATTATTTCTAACTCGATTTTACAGGTTAGGAAGGGGCGGTCATATATATATCAGCAAGATATTGTTGATGTGTTAGATAAACAATTGCTTGAGGGTATGGGTGTGCTCCTTACAGAGGAGGAACAACAGAAATGTGAACAAAGTGTTCGTACCGATGTCCTTTGTACTATTTATCTCAAAACCATACATACTATTATGCCACAGATCTAAAAAGCCCTTACCATTGAAGCTAATGTGACATTAGGTATCTTACGAAAAGAAGAGACTTCTGGCTGTTCATGAGGCGGGTCATATAGTGTTGGCTCATTTGTTTCCGCGATTTGACTGGCATGCGTTTTCTCAGCTCCTTCCTGGTGGCAAGGTACGTTTCAAAAGTCTTGTTCAGTTATAACAATATTGTTGTTTGTATAGTCCATACAGTAAAGAGTGAATTTTACTGAAAAATCCTTCTCTTGAATTTTACAGGAAACTGCTGTATCGGTTTTCTATCCACGTGAAGACATGGTGGACCAAGGTTACACAACATTTGGTTATATGAAGATGCAAATGGTGGTAGCTCATGGTGGACGGTGTGCCGAACGTGTGGTTTTTGGGGATGATGTCACGGATGGTGGAAAAGATGATTTGGAAAAGATAACAAAAGTAAGCTCAGTCTATCTCTTGCTCTCTTTGTCTGGTCTAACTTATTATTGTGCCTTACAAATATAATATCTATGTAACTGCGTAGTCTTTCATTTTGAGTATGAATCTGTAAATATATTTTCAGATTGCTAGAGAAATGGTGATTAGCCCCCAAAATGCGAAATTAGGTCTCACTCAACTGGTAAAAAAGCTTGGAATGGTGGATTTACCGGATAACCCTGACGGCGAGCTGATAAAATACCGGGTATATCTATTTATCACAGACTGTTACTTTCCAATTTGCATTGATCTCTCACCATTCTCAGTAGCTCATACCGTTTTATTCTGCTTGATGATGAATATCAGTGGGACCATCCTCATGTAATGCCAGCAGATATGTCTATTGAAGTATCCGAGCTATTCACCCGCGAGTTAACAAGGGTAATCTTTATTTGACTCTGAATTCCTAATCTTTATTAAACTCTCCTATGTGGATAAAAGCGTGAAACATATATATGGGATTTTGAATGTTGGTGACAGTATATTGAGGAGACTGAAGAGCTCGCGATGAATGCTCTGAGAACAAACAGGCACATTCTGGACTTGATCACAAGAGAGTTACTCGAACGGTCAAGGATTACTGGATTGGTATGGTTTCTGAAACTTCATTGACTTTGTTATCTTATCTACTTATATGAACAAACAACCTCAGACTAAGAAGTTTTCTTTTCATCTTGTAGGAAGTTGAAGGCAAAATGAAGGATCTTTCTCCTTTGATGTTTGAGGATTTTGTGAAGCCGTTCCAAATAGACGCAGATGAGGTACGTAGTTTATTAGATTTCATCTTCTTATCCCATTTTAAGTCTAGAAGTGTAAACCCACTATTGATAACTTTTCAGGAGGAACCTTTGCCTCACAAGGATCGAGTTAGCTATCAGCCAATTGATTTACGTCCTGCACCACTACACAGAAGCTAGAAGCCTTTACTCTTCTCCTGTAAAGGAAAAAAGGATAGTCCTTAGAGGCAAATTGTTCCCAATATCTTCGAGAGGGAATGTTCATCTTGAAAAGAGCTTTGGATTTTGCAGGTGATAGTACTTGTTTCACCCATCATTGGTTTAGAATCTTATACATATATATAACATTCACAGTCTGACTTTTGTATTCTGTTTCTGTCGGTACTTTGATGATATTGATTTTGTACTCTGTTTCTGTCTGTATTTTGATGATAATGTAACATCATTATTAGTTGTTAGAGAGACACAGTGATGAACAAAGGGAAACACCACTGAGCACTAGAGAGTCCATTTGAAAAAAAAGTAAAAATATGTTGAAATAACTTAATTAATAATGATAATTCTAAATGTAATCAAGGAAATAGAATTGTCTCTAGATTTTTTACCCAATAATCTAAACCGAAATCAATATGAAGTAGGCGCCACTAAAAAATTCCATTTGGCTTTGAGGGGTAAAATATAGAAGACGAGATGATGGTGAAATCCTAGGAATAGATTCTAACTCCTTTTGGCACTCTTCAAGATTGCAGGTTGCTGCTCTGAGGGAGATCTCCACTCTCTTTTAAACATTTTGAGTTAGCGAGAATGTATGTAATTAGTTGTTTCTCATCTTCTTTTCCTTCATAGTCGCTCCACCTAACAATCTCTAGATGAGACGATAAGCATTGGGGAATAGTACTCGGCTGGTTCCAGGAAGATTGGGCACACCCCTGATACCATTACATATACTTTCTTATTTAAATTCATCAAAAGACTATCATGTGCATATTATTTTAAGGGATGAGGGCACTTACCATGGTGTTGATACTAATAAATTTCAGTTTAGGAGAGTTTTGAAGCAAAAAAAATAAGTGATTCCAACCATTGTACTCCTTTTTCTGGAATAAAGAACAAATCTATGAGCCGAGAGAACTTAGTGGCAAGGAACAAGGTTTCAAGGGAGGTCGGTCCCGAGGGATATGTAACAGAGACCATTGATTCGGATAAAGACAAGCACATACGTCTGGCGGAAGAAAGACATGTCAGAAACTTGGCATCATGGTTATAAACATAGCCGATGTATACCTCATCAAGGCAAGGCATATTCTCTATCAAACTACAATAGTCTCCCCAATGATCACTAATGCTTAAATCTACAAAAGCAAGGGAATCTATCACCAACGACCCAGTGTGATATTCCTCTATGCATGTAGCGCCTAGTCTTGTAATAGAATATTTTCACTTTGACGGTAAAGTTGGTCAAGCTGTCATCCCGATATTGTCTTTTAACCATAAGTCGGTTGAGAACAGGGGAACTTGATAAAAGCCTAGCAAGAGAGTCTTCGTCTTTGTACACCACGTTGAAAAGATCCAGATATAAGAGAGATGGTAAGCTAGCCGGGAAAGAAACATCGACGAGAATGTTGTCGGATAGAGTTAAAGAAACGAGCGTCTCGCATGTGTAAAGGCTCTTAGGTAGGTCTGTGACCTTTGTTGTCCAGAGAATCTTGAAATCTAACTCGACCACACCAAGGTTCACTGCTTTCTGACATCTACGTCAACAGGACAGAGTTCGACAACCAGGCTTATTAGTTTCGGTGCTTTATGGAGTTGCAGTGACTTTTCAATAAACAACCCAAAGCTCTCACTGCCTCCTTGGTCGTCTTTGAAAGTGAGTTTAGGAAGCATCTTCCAGACGTTACGCCATCGTTTAGACAAGATCTCAGTGGCCACTGCATCTTTTGTCGGGACGAGGACCAAGATCCGCAATAGCAAATCGTCTGGCAAATCACATATATTCTCTGACAACCCATAGTGCCAATGCAACAAAACCGTATTCCCTCTCTAGTCTCTACTTGGCTGGAAACAAACAAAAACCCTAATCTACGGGAAAAGCTAAGATGATAAAATCCCTAACTAGAAGCTTACCGCAAGTTCGAAGATAATTATTTTCAGAGAATGGCTAAAAACCTACATACTGTATATAAATTATAAAGTCACGATGTGGTCAAAGATCTTAAACCGGGTAACTAAACCGACATTGATTAAACCAAATTGATAATACTATAATTTCCTATAACAGAGTTTATTTTTCTACTCCATTAATTATGTAACAAATTTATTTTTTAATGCACATAAAATGAAAAATCTTGCCCAAGCTAAAACATGCATGTAGCATATAACAATCGATTCCAAAACATTCCAAAACTTATATAAAACATGCAATCCCATTAGATGAGTAGCGAAGGTTTTCATTTTCGCCCTCAGCATCCTAATACAGTAAAACTTCTATAAATTAATAATATTAGGACTTTAAAATTTTATTAATTTAAAGATATATTAATTAATCGATAAATTAATAAATATCAATTTATAGAGAAAAATCTATTTTAGGTAATAATTCTTTTAATTCTTTTTCGTCGAATGATGTTATATCAAAGAATTTAGTTGAATATTTTACAAAAATGACATGCATTAACTTAAAATTATGATTAAAATCTTTGATTATTGAAATATAATGAATGTTAACATCATAATACATTATTCAATTAAAATGATACATGTTTTTATCAGTGTTCTAAAATACGGTCCAGGCGCCCGCATATACGGCGTCCAGGCGCTATACAGTGGCTGGTCGTACCGTATTTATGCTATACGTATTTTTAAATGAAAAAAAATTATCTTTTTATATACGATAACTAAATGATCAAATATACAGTTTTAACACGTATATTTTCCAAATATTTCAAATCAAACTGTGTTTTTGACTTTTTTCCAAAATTATAATTGATATAATTCTATTTTTTGTTATTTGAAACAATTTTCAACTATGTTATTTTACTATTTGAATTAAAACTACCATGTTAATGTTAATTGTTTAAGTTTTTTTTATAGAATTCATGATAATATTTTTTCCATTACCTATTAAAACAAAATATTTTGTATATATATGCAAAAATATCTACCGTATATACCCCGCATAAACGTCCGCGTATACGTCTATACGCTATACGGTGGTCCACCGCCCGGCTAGCGTATTTTAGAACACTGGTTTTTATGTATAAAATTTAGAAAAATCATGGTTATTGTCATGATGAATACATTTATAAAGAATTATGTGTAAAGAATCAATTATTTTGTCTATAATTTTTTTGCAAATTTTGATACATACCTACAAAACAATTCTAAAATAAAAAGTAAATCTAAAGATAAGTTCTAACAAGATACAATTTTATGTCAACAAAAATCATTAAAGTTATGTTTTAATACATTATCATAGTCATATATGCATAATTATATATGATTATTAATTTATATTATTATTGAGACCATATTTTACATAGAAGTTTCAAAAAATTATTATCTTATCATCTTATCGAATTTCGTAAATTTTTACATTGGCCCGATTCGGGACCGGAGAATTTTATTACTTTACAGAGATTATTAATTTAAAGAATATTAATTTATAGAGGTTAACTGTACTAGCTGAGAAGCAAAGGTTTTCATTTTCGGACGCTTCACATATTTTTTTGCTGGTTTTGGGCATATTCAAGGTATCTTCTTCTTCTTCCCACGAGTCTCCAATAGATGTGCCAAACGTTCCCTGTTGATTGCCTTTGGCGTTTCTATAAGTGGAGTGTTTTTTGGGGTCAGAACTCAATATCATAGCATCTGGCCATAGAAACAAGGAAAAATAAGAAATTCAGTGCAAAACCACTACGAATTACCTGTCAAGATCATTCCATTTAAGAGTCCAGTAGTAGAAGGGAGTAATTTAGACTCAATTGCACTCCAAAGATTTTCGTCCTCCAGTCGCATTTCCTTGAGTTTAGAAATCTCACCATAAGCGATCTGCAGTTTTGCCTGAGAGATTTGCAGCTGTTCCTGCAAACAGCAAAAACTTTCCAAAATATGATTCCAAAACTAAGCACAGAGATCTACGTTTACCTTCTCATTCCGGTCAAAAACTACCACAATCCTACTAAGACCAAGTTCAGCACAACGATCAACAGAAATTAACAATAACAAAGATCATATCATCAAAGAGCCTCGAAACTAAGAACATATATCTGCATTTTCAATAATCGAAACTAAAACCGCAATACTATACATACCTCATAAGCAAACCGACTAAACTCAAATTTTTTACAAACTATAGAAAAATGAACAAGAAGAGATGGAAGAGCGATCAGATCTACTAGTCCGGCGATCGGAGAAGGTGCCGGAATCAGCAATGGTACCTACGAAGGTGAAACCTCATCACTTAACAGACTCATATTTTGGAATTTCGAACCGATATATTAGAAACTATAGAAAAATGAACCAGAATTGTCATTATCATACGATTTGTCATGTAACCAATGTGCAAGAATCAAGTTCACGTATATGACAATGAGGAATCAGAAACCAACTACCTGTCAGAGCCATATCATCCAAGAGAACCATAGTGGAATGGAACAATCTCGTCTCTATTCCACTCCACAGGTTTTCCTCCTCCTTTTGAGTTTCTCTGAGCTTGCTAAACTACTCAATAGCAAGAAACTCAAAAACAACATCATAACAGGCCCGTGAGGCCCAGTAATTAACTTTTGACGAGAATCAAGTAGTTAATTGGCTGATTCCTTAATTTTAGCTAATTCGACATCTAATTTTGAAATGATATACTATATAAGTATATATAAACTAATTAATTAACTTTCTTTCTTTCCAACGAGATAAAATATCCAATATATTGTTTTGGTCCAGTAATTATTGTTGCCATTTCTTAGACGCGAGAATCAACAACTATCAAGAAGTTAATTGGCTGAATTTCTTAATTTTAGCTAATTCGACATTAATTTTGAAATTACATATATAGACCAATTAATTAACTTTCTTTGTTGTGATTCTTGTGAATGAGAACAAAATTATCCAGTATACACATGTCGTGCCAATAATAATTTCTTCTTCAACAAAATGTTTCTCCTTGGTTTTACAAATCATATTAATATCCTCAAACTCTTTAGTTCACGTATTTATGCTAGACGTCGATTGTGAAAACAAAAAAAATAGAGGATAGATATGAAGAATGTGTTTATGTATTAGATATTTACATTATTTTTATTTGTATTTAACAGTTAAGACTGAATATTTATTTACACAAATGACAAAAAATTTGTACTCTGTGTTTGTTTGTATTCGATGATTTTCTAATAATACCATTGGTGTAAGTTCCCATTATCAGTAAAGTCTCCAGCTTTGGTTACTTGTATCTGCAGTGAACATTTTCAAAGAACCCTTTTAAAAGGGAAAGACATGAGACAACAATTTTCGACCAACTGAAATAAAATTTTCATTTTTTTCTTGTTTTTTGATAAAGAAAAGAAGGGAAACGGGAAAAGTGTCCCCAAACACTTGAGTATTAAAAGTGGAAACTGAAAACTATAAAGAATTGGACTCTCTTTTTGCTTTTGTAATCGACTTATCACTGCACATAATAGAAAGAAAAGTTTTCATTTGGAAGCCCTGTGAGCTGGTGGCTTGGATTGGCTCGAAGTCGCTGCTGAGGACATCACTCGTAAGCGGCCAGCTATCTCTGTGAAAGATGGTCTAACGACTGGGTTTGGCGCCCAACATTGCTCCATTAGTGTTCTCCATTCATCATCACAAAAGCCAGGTATGGTTGGCCTCAGTGTGTTGTTCACTATCCCACCTGCAATTTTACAATCAAGTCATCATCCTCTTAAATTTCAAACCACCAACGTTCTCAACAAACATGAAAGAATCAACAGGCAGAAACACTATAGACCGTGGAGTTACTTGCACGCACCTATTATGGCCCCATAGTGCATATTCGCATATGGTTCCTCACCTGTCAGAATCTCCCACAGAACAATACCGAAAGAGAAGACATCAACCTGTCAGAAAAGAAGTAGAATATGGTTGGTTTAACTCCGTATCAGGTCCTGTAGTTTGTTTTCATTCTCAGTCAACATCTATACTAAGATGTCATGCAATAACATAAGATCCATCTCTGATTTTCTTAAAACGGGAAGATAGGCAACTCGTGCAGAGGATTCATTATTCTAGAACTTAAAGTAGCTATTGGACATTCACTGGGAATTATATCATGAACGTTTACCTTTTCTGAAACTTTAGTGCTGCTCCCATTTAGAAGCTCTGGTGCCATCCATGGTAAGGTTCCACGTACACCACCAGAGACCAATGTATTTCTCTTGATTTTCGACAAACCAAAGTCACCAACCTGAGGTACATAAGCATGTGGATATTAATCTGATTTGTTCTAACATCATATTAAACTGAATTTTCCACTGAAAGGGTCGAACAAATCGTGTTACCTTGCAGATTGGGCGAGAAGGATCTTTCAAGTTCACAAGTAAATTGTCACATTTCAAATCGAAGTGAACAGTGTTTTTGGAATGTAAATATTCCATTCCAAATGCAGCATCCATGGCAATGATTAGTCTCTTACGACGATCAAGATGCCTGATCATGTAAATAGAAGAGAAGAGTTCATAAATTAAATGAACTTTGGAACCCATCAAACTATAACAGAAACCTAAGAGCAGCTTTACCTGTCCTTCCGGACCAGAACATGCCTCAGAGAACCATCAACCATGTACTCTGTAACAGTCGCCAATGTCCCCCCAGGCCCGTCTTTTACAACACCATAAAATGCTACCACATTCGGGTGATGAAGCTTTGAAAGAATTTCAGCTTCCCCCCAAAATTCACCAGTCTGCAGAAAATCAGTTATACATCAACCAGAGTAGTGTGACAAATTAACATATGTGCAATGAACTTTAGGCATGACGAAATGAAAAATGCATTAAACATGAATCTGCAAACAACATACCAATCTCTCTTGCTCTGATGACCGCCCAGCAAAGCAACTCTTCTTTATTCTCTTGATAGCGACATCTGATCCTCTCCATTTCCCATGATACACCGTTCCAAAAGTACCAGAACCAAGCTCCTTCAACTCTTCGAGATCTTCATTCTTAATGATCTAGTAATATTGAAGCATATGTTATTTAAATATGTAAACAGAACATAGAAAACGACTCAGTAGAAACACAGTGGGGATAGAAGTAGGGAAGTTTTAGACAGAACTACTGCAAAGGAAATGAAACAAAAACAAACACAGACAAAAATAAGAAACTATTTGTAAGCACACTAGTCAAAGGTGAAACATAATGCTGATTCTACTAACAAATCTGAAACTGTAAAACCACTAATATGGGACCCCAACAAAGAATTTCCCATGCAAAGATAGTAAAGTTTTATCAGGTGTATATTTTCAGAGCTCTCCATACCTGCAAGCCACTGTAGTCAAACTCTGAGCCAAGTAAAGGAAGCGCAGTAGGCCTTGTTTCTGACTTTTCATCCTAGAAGTTGCATTATCGTCAGTAAATTGTGGTTTTGAGGATTATAAAATAAAAACTGCCACTAATACATACCTTTATTTCAGAATCTGGTGTCCTAAGGTTTTCCACCATAGCCCCAAATTCTTCACTCTCTGTGACCCCTGTCTGTTCATCTTCAACAGCAGGGAGAATAGTGCTAGTGCCACCTCCATCCCTCTCAGAAAAATCATCCCCGTAATCTTGACCTAAAGTCAACTGAGGACCCGCAACGTTTGTTGAAATACCATCTCTACTCAATGGTGCGACGTGATGAAATCTGGAGTTCTCTCCACCACCTTTAAGGTCAGATGGAAAGTGAGTATCAACTTGGTCAGCACTCGAAACATCTTTTTGGCTAAACTGTTCTTCAGCCAGCTGCTGAAAATACGACCAATTTTTACGATCAAGATTCTGCACATTCATGCTAACAGCAGCTCCATCGTGAGGATATGGATGGACAGCAAATGTATCCTCTGAGATTGCCTTTGAGAATATCTCAGAAAGGAAGTCACGAGGAAACCGGTCATTGATATCGATAAGAATATCTCCCTGCAGCGAAGCAGAACTGCGAGTAGAAGCTTGCTCTTCAGGGATAACATGACTCATGGCTGCGTTTACATGGCTCGATTTGGAAACATGAATGTCAGTATCTGCCCCATTGACTACTCTGTTCTTGTTTGTACCATCAGGATTTGCACTATGCAGGGGCTTGGAGTCCAAAGTATCATCTGATACCCCTACCTTTTCAAAGATTGTCTCAACATCTTTATGATTTTGGTGGGTAGCATCACCATTAACAGTTTGAGAATCTTCATGTGACTTTCCGACTGCTTCTTTTGCTGGATCTTGTTGTGCAGTGTTTGTTCGTGACTGAGACGTTAGGAACTGAGAGTCTAGTGCGTTATCAGATTTCGACAACCGATTTAGCAAGTCCAACTGTTCACGAGGTATTCTCTCTGAGCGATATACCCTCTGTGGAGGCTCATCAGTATCTGGATAGTTAAGATCAATTAGATTTGACTCAGAGTCATTATGAACAGGACCACAGGTACCACTTGAAGTCGAAAGCTGATCTTCATTACCAGATATAGGAACCTGCCCAGTAATAACAGCATCAAGGTAGGTAGCAGGCTTTGCAGGAGTGTTCTGCCGTGCTTCTCTTCTAGGGGGCAGTAATTGTGCCTCCTGACTAGGTGCAGTTGTTGCAGCTGATACCTCCCGAACCTGATTGTGATTCCTCACCTCAAAATCATCTAACTGAGGAGGATTCTGGTGATCCTTTGTCAAAGTTTTACAGTTTTCAGGCTCAGCATGCTCACGAACTTTCGTATCAGGTGATACCTTTTGCTCGAGTTGTCTGCTTTGGGTTGTAGTGCCAGGGAACGGATACCCTTCAGCCCAGCCACCGTGCTGATCGGCATGCCCTTGAAGCGGTGTGGAACTGGTAGTTTCCGCGATACCGGAGTAGTTAGAACTGGGATCAGTATACAGAGGAAACCGCTCTCGTTCTCCATGTTGAACCACATACCCATTATACTGTGGATACATTCCATAGGAGCTGGCAGAACTCGGTGTGATGGATTGTTGATACTGAAAAGATGATCCTGGCGTAACAGATAGGGGATACTGATGAGAGGAACTTGGGGGAATGGACTGGGAATAATGAAGAACAGAACTTGACAGAACGGATTGCTGCAACTGATATGCAGCATTGGGTGGAACAGACTGAGAATAATGAAGCGATGAGCTTGGTGGAATAGAATCGGATTGTTGACCAGAGAATTGTTGGAAGCCATCAGCCATCACCTGCGATGCGCCAACTCCAACAACATCTCCAGCAATGCTGTTGATCGCCTCGGTGTTTCGTACATCAAGCGCAGCTAAGTTGTTTGCTGTAGAGATATCCAGCCCATGAAGAGCTAAATTCCTTCCTGATCCAATGTCCATGCCATTAACAGCTACAACATATTGGAACTCAGAGTCACCATCATTTTTGTTAACCCCCAAAAGAGTATCATCCAGATCGCTGGTAGAGAACAGAAACATCCTAATCTTTTGAGAGCCCCCACGGTTTTCCATCTCATTATACTCTTCAAACATATTCTGGAGATCTTCTTCACATGATACAGACACCAACGCATCAAGATCTTCACCAGGAAGCTGATACTTGACAACATGAGTTTGGTAATAGATCTCAAGGATTTTTTGCCTAAGCGCCACCCAAGATATGTCCTTCCTTACGGAAATAATGTGAGTCTCACCTCCAACATATCTAAGCTTTGAATCACCTGGACGTGGGAGTATTTTCCCACCAAAGCTGCAAAGGATCTTCATCTTCGCTGTTACACTGCCTAAGGCTAAAGAAGATGCATATCCATGCAAATTTCCTAGGCTGTTATCTTTACTAATTGAAGCTTGTGGTGTAGACTGGACATGCCCAAGTTTATTTCCAAACTCGTGAAGCGAAGAGTTTGTTTTCTCATAATCCCTCATGCCATTTTCCCCAATGCTCAACCTGGAGACATCTGAAGCACAGTCGGATGCTGTGTGGCTTATCCCTATCAAACCTCTAAGGTCCATATAATTTGTGGTATAATTCACGTCGCCAGCTGCATTGGGGTTCGAAGGCCTCTGAGGAATTCCCCGATCACGCATAAACTCAAGAGAAAATTCCTCCCCTGTTTGTATGGAGTAGTGTTGCTTAACATCTGAAGCCTTCGGATTGGGAGGTCGTAGATTAGCGCTCGTGCTCCCTGATTGATCAGGCATAAATTGTTGAGTAACAGGCTCATTTCCATATCCAGGTTCCATTGGATGCTGGAAAACCTGTTGATGTCTAGGTCTCTCCATCACAACAACACAAATCCTTCAAATTACTCTAATCGAAACACCTGTACGAAAAATCTGACATACTAGACTACTAAGACAGAACGTTGATTCAGTGCTCCTGCGATGAAAGAAATGAAGATATAAGTTTTAGTCCCATTGCAATAACGATGCAGAAAAACAGGTATCGAGTCTTCCAGAGATTTATAAACGAAATAAAAAGGAAAACTTTCTGAATTCTCATGCTTCGAAAGAAAAATAGCAAATTCCACTCAATAAGTTCATCAGAATTCTTCAAATAGATGATATATCAAATGTAAGACTCAAAACACAAAATCCTCTTTGGCTGATTACAGAGATTCCGAACTAAACCCAACCATTTCAACTAACCCAAACTACCAAAAATCCAAATACTCGATGACAAATAACAAAAACCCAAAACCCTAAAAACAGTCAATACGATTATTCCGCCATAGCACAACGCTACAAGAGCTTAAAATTGAAAATCAAAATAAAAAAAAATTGAAATTCTAATGCTTCAGGCAATTTCAACGACTCAAACAAGGAAGAAAGAGTTAAAATTCCTCACAAACCTCTGGGAAATTAAGCTTTTTCGAAGAATTAAGCGAACTAGCGATGATTGGAAGATGTCGTCTCTTAGCTCCTGTTCGATCAGTACACACCGAAGGAAGAACAGATTAAACAAAACAAAACAAAAACCCTAACTTTTTTTCCCCTCACTTTCTCTCGATTTTCCCTCACTGAATATTGGAAATTCTTAAATCACAATTAAAAATAATAAACTCGATTTGTCGGCTACCTAAAGAACAAAAAAAGGTAATTATAATATTGAGCGTATAAATATAGTTTTAATTACAAAAAGGAGACAATCTAAAATCTGGTCAATATGATTGGAAAATGCTAAAAGTACCCTTAAAAGTTTCAGAAATTGCTGTTTGGTTCATATTGTAAGATTTGGACGGTCAAGATAGAATCTTATCTTTGTGAACAAAATATCCATTGGCATGTCTGAAGCATGTGATTGAGCCTCATGCTTATTATGATATAATATGGTTGACAAAAAAAAAGATGATACAATATATAGTTTGCATTAAATAACAGTGTCCCAAATCATCAGATCCTAATGAATAAGAACATGGCGAAGGATTCAATATCATTATCGTAAGAGGTTGACTTTCTGTTGCAAAATTTTTTCAACTCTATTTTTCATTTCATTCAAAACTAAATTTCTCGAGTGACGACTGTACAATAAAATGTAAAGAGACAATGTTTTGTTAGCTTTAAAGTAGGCCTGGGCAAAAAAAATCCGTTAAATCCGATTCGATTTGCTATTCGTTTTGATCCGAACCGAAAAGTTTGAATAACCGTCAAATTTCAAAGAAAAGCAAATACTAAAATATGATATCCGTAAAAAACAAAGCAAATAACAAATAGTGATTTAAAAATACTAATATCCGATCCGATCTGTATACATATATGTATATAAATACATTAGGTACTCTAATATGTGATTAGTTATTGTCTTTTGAGGTTTTAGAATATTTTATAACGGATCGGATCGGATAATCGCGGATACTTAAAAAAAATTCGGTTATCCGACTTATAACGAAGCGGATCGGATATTTACGGATATTTACAAAAAATTTAATAGCGGATCGGATCGGAAAATCTAATATCCATTTCGGACGGTGATATAATGCGTTTTTTGCGCATTCTAACCCTTGTTTTGTAGGTTTTTATCGAGTCTTTCATTCTATATTGAGTCTTTCTAGGTCTAAAAGTGGCTGGAATTGAGGATTGGAACTTGCAAGGAGGCTTGGCGAAAAAGGAGAGAAATAGGATCTTTTCTTGAAAATTCTGAAGATAAGGAGCACTCGCTCCCGATCAGCTGACCTGCTCCCCAAAAGATCCACTTTTGGGAATTTTCATTAAACCTAATTTTCGCCACCTAGAGTTGCCATGATCCATCCTAGCCGCCAAAGCCCTTAAAAAGGAGAGATATCTTGGAGATCAAGGACGACACACACAGACCCGAGAACGAAAGGGAGAGAACTCGAGAGTGAGAGAGAGATTTGATAATTTACTTTAGAGTTTTGTAAGATTGGGGATTGCCTTCCACCGTGTTGAAGTTTTATAAACTCTTATCTTTTATATTCATTTATCTATGGAATTGTTTATCTTACTTGTTGTTGTTCGATCCACCATGTGCGAGTAGTCTCACAAGTTAGGTTAAGGGTTCGATGGGATTAGAGATTCTCGAACTAAGCATAGATAGGTTTTAAAAGATGTTTGATATCTCCATCTATTGTTGATCATAACGCCTAGACTAGTTTGATCACCTAGCCTTTGATTTTAGGTTTAATTTACTCATCAAAAGTGTTGTGAATTGCTTGAATTAACTTAGATGGGCGATTCGTCTTTAGCCAACGACAGTTGAAGTTAAGGCGACTTGTGAACAAATCAATCCTATCATTTTAAATACTCATCATTCTTTGTAGTCTCAAACGACAGTTTAGGGTGCTAGATTGATTGATGAAGTAGTTGATACCACGACAGTGGGTCCTTTTGATTTTATGATTGAGTTCTAGATTGGTTCTTTAATGATAACCTGAATAATTGTTTTGTTCTTGATGATCTAATCCCTGAGATATTTTTCTTTGATCTAACGTTTTTAATATCACTGTTTACACCGAATTTACTTTATTTGCTTGTTTAATCGTGACATCTTAAACCAACTTTGATCACTTAGCTGCAGTAGTATTTCAAAATATTAGAGTGTATTGCCGGTCCCTTGAACGAACCTAACTATTCTACATCGGATTAGTAATTCTAGATTTGAAATCTTAGACTGGGTAAAACCCTTTTATCAGACGGAACGGATCGCGGATACCGGATTTTTTTGATATCCGATCCGTGCCGAGGGCTACTTTAAAGGACGTGAGAGAAACAATTGATAGAAAAATTATTGGCAACTAGCTCGAGAATTCGTTGATTATATGGCTTTGGTGAGTTTGTTGACTACAAAGAAGATCATGTATTTATGATATATGAGCAAATCCAAATCTTATACATAATCAGATTGTTTACGTAGCAGTAGAAACAACTATATGCTAAAAATAATATTATAGGTGTCATGTATATGCAAATATAAACACACATATTGGTATATTTGTTTTTGTGGTCGAGGCTTCAGCTTCAAAAACGCCTAATGCCAATGGGACGGTGTGATTTGGGCCACGATATGTAATAAAAACAAACTATGGTCGGTTCAGTCCAGTGTGTATTTTTGAACTTTGAAAACGTAAAATTTAGAAGTCTATGCGAAAATAAATTTATGTTTTCGTTGATAAGACAAATGTTCTTTTCCACGACCTAAAAGCCAACATCATATACTAGTTTTTGAATATTTATAAAAAAATTCGTAGTTTCATGGATCATTCTTAAATAAAAGTAATAAATAAGTATATAATCATTTCAAGCAATCGCAAGTATTTTGGTCGGCGAGCGCTTAGAGAATAAATTGATTTTACTTTTGCGAAGTGAACTGTTTGCACCAGCAAAAAAACACTACAATATATACACACCGTCAAGGAAATTATATAAATTTTGTATTTGTCAACGCACACCGGCCGTCAAGAAATATATGTACACATAAAACATATTTCTCTTAGGATTCGACTGGTATACATAAAAATATCAAGGAGAGGAAAAAGGTAAAATTAAAAAATGAGAGAAAAAACCAGTGTTGCAGGAAAACAAAATAAATTCATTTCTTCGTGACTGATACAAAGTTAGAAGAAAAACAAATCTTTTCATTTATTTTCTTCTCACAGATGAGGCAACCAGTCAGACCCTTATCTTGTTTCATATATTGACTACTAATCATATTTCTTTTGTCCAAAAAAATAAAACTAATCATATTCCCTATCTTTTGCTTTTCAATTCATATTTCCTTATCTAAACAGTCAGTCGGTATTATAAATTTAGGGAGACCAAAAACAAAGGATAACGTTGACAAATATATATATTGATGAAAACGAAATGGTGTAGTTCATTAAGCGTCGTCGCTGCGACGTGACCTAAGACGTTTTTCAACGTTTGAGAGGAGAGAAATTGGAGCTCTTTTTTATCTCCTCGTGGTCATGAATCATGATACGGTTCGTCATGGACATGTTTCGGATACTTGTCTTGCTAATTCATTTATTGATGTGTTTGTATAAATGTGGTTGTATCGAGAAGGTGAGATTAGTGTTTGATAAGATAGAGTACAAAGATGTTGTTTCTTGGACTTGAGTGTTCTCTTCTTATGTTGGTCTTAGACTCTTATGCTATATATATAGTCAGACTTTAGTCACATTCCGGGAGATGGATGCTACATTATGTTGGTCTTAGACTCTTATGTTAAATGGAATAATTAATACATTACGGTGTGTGTAAGCAATCGATCAATTTCTAGGAAATAACAATTCAGAAACCGAAATCTCTTGAAACTAGGGATATGTATAAACAGAAAACAAGAACTTTACGGTGATGTTTACTATACCAAAAGCGAAGTTGTCACAACGGTCTCATTAGACATGGGAATTTGGTTATTCGGTTTAGGTTTGGTTAAGAACTGATTGACGGTATTTTTCGGATTAAGGAGTTTAGGATCTATAAAGATACCGAAACAGTTTTGGTTCGATTCTAATCGGTTTTAATTATGAAAAACGATAATTATCCAAAAAAGTTCAATTCTCATTTAGTTCGGGTATTTTTACCTAAAATACCCAAAATACCTAAAAATAATTTTAAAAAATCTAGAAAATTTAAAATAACACATTAAATTATTTTGTCTGAACTATATAAAAATACCTAAAAGTACTCTAACTAACCAAATTAACCGAAAAATAATAAAGAAAGAAGTATCAAATTTACCCTAACCATCCGAACATACCTAACCTAAACCAAAATATCTATGGATTAATTTATATTTTTGATATTTATTCGGTTCTCAGTTCGGTTCATGTTCTTGGCATATAGAATCTATCAGATATTTTGAAAATTTGTATTCCGTTCGAGTAATTTCGGATCGATTCGAGAATCAATTCTAGGTATTTTCTTAAGTCTCCTTTCAGTTGACCTTGGGCGTAAAAGTAAAGCCCAGAAAATAATTATAAGCCCATTGGGCCTACACATAGAAAACTCATAAACTCTCGCACGCGGCAAGTTCGACGCGGATCGTATCGTAATCGTAGCAATTTACCATGGAACTGTTTCGACCTTGCGTTGAAGCTTTGAGTGTGAAGTCAATGGCGGCTAGTGGTCTCGGTTTCTTCGTCTTCGTCTTCTTCTTCTTATTCTTCTTCGATAAATGGCATGATTGATTCTTGAATCATGCAAAATATCATTGATCGTGCTACCTACTCTCAGCTTCCATGGCGATTCCCTTTTTCTACTTGGCTACATTCGTCTTCCTCGCCGTCTTCATGGGACTACGCCGTTTTCTACAGTTTCTGAGGAAATCGGAGACGCCTAGTTTAACTCAGATTCGTATCCCTGTTCCTGATTCAGTTTCTTTGCCGGAGAATTCACCGTCTCGGTCTCTGTGGGACTACGATGTGTTTCTCAGTTTCAGAGGAACCGATGTTCGAAAAAATTTCATCAGCCATCTCCACAAGGCTCTCACTGATGAAGGAATCAAAGCCTTCCACGACGACAGAGAACTTCAGAGAGGCAATTTCATCTGGGAAGGTCTTGGGAAAGGGATCGATCAGTCACAATTCGCCATCGTCGTGATATCCAAAGGCTACGCTACTTCTCGTTGGTGCTTGGAAGAGCTTTCGATTATGGTCGATCTCGCTGTGAAGAAACGACTTGAGTTGATCCCTGTATTCTATGACATTGATCCGTCAGATTTGAAGAGGCGAAGCGGGTGTTTCTACGAAGCTCTTGAGAAGCATAAGCTGAGGAATGATCTTGAGACGGTGGGTAAATGGAGAAGGGCTTTAGCTCAAGTTGGGAATATATCTGGGTGGGATTCCAAAAGCAGGTTCGTTGTTTTTGTCATCAAATGCTTAGTGGTCTTTCTTTTTTTATCTCATTCTCTTGATTTGAATACTGAATTCGTAGTTTCGTTATGATGTTGATCAAGCTGCTGAGGATAAATAGTTGTAAAACTGGCTGTTTGATCTACAATTTCTCTCTTGATGAGTTTATGAAGTCTTATATGTTGGGGTGGGATTGACGCAGGAATGAGGACTCAGGCCTTGTACAGGAAATTGCTCAAGATCTTTGTGACAGATTATCCTCACATCCATCAGCCGACACAACTGGATTGGTCGGGATGAGTTTGCACAAGAAAAACATGGAATCTTTCTTATCAATGGACTCTGTAGATGTCCGAATGGTAGGAGTCTGGGGTATGGGTGGCAGAGGGAAAACCACCATCGCAAAGTATGTCCTTGAAGACCTCTCGAGTCAGTTTGATGCTTGTTGCTTGCTAGAAGACGTGAAGGGAGATTTCAAACAGTATGGTAAATCACATTTGCGAAAGGAAATCATGTCTAAAATCTTCCCAAAAGGTCACCTGAATGCGCAGTGCATCAGTTCTGATGCAATGAAGCGAAGACTTCGTGGCAAGAAGGTTCTTCTCGCCCTCGATGATGTTGATGACATTCAACAACTGCAAGAATTGGCTGGAAACTGCGAGTGGTTTGGACCAGGAAGCAGGATCATTATAACTACACGAGACAAGCGTGTGTTAGTTGAGCATGGTGTGGAACACATTTATGAAGTGAAGCCTCTGAGGCCGATCCAAGCACTTAAGCTTTTTAGCGAGCATGCCTTCAAAGGGAATCATCCACAAGATGAATTTAGAAAACTCTCTTTGGATTTTGTCGAGCAACTTCGTGGTCTTCCATTAGCGATTCGAGTAATTGGTGCATCTTTATATCGACGGGAAATAAAATTTTGGAAAGAGAAACTCTTTATACTGAAAAATAGTCTTGATAAATCTATCTCACTGTCTTTGAAAGTAAGTTATGATGCACTGGATGAGCATGAAAAGATTGTTTTTCTTTATGTTGCTGGTTGTTTGAATGGGGATTATATGGATCGAGCGGAAAAGGTACTAGACCTCTTTGTCTTTTCTTCTGGACCAAGCCTAGTTACTCTCATGGAGAAGTCTCTGATTAGTATGTCAAAGAATACGAGGCTACGGGTTCATGATCTACTTCAAATCATGGCCAAGGATATCATTTGTGATGGTAAAGAGGAAAAACCATGGAAACGTAAAATGCTGTGGAATTTTTTGGATGTCAGAGGCTTGTTCACAGACATTATGGTAAGACAAGAAAGTTTAAAGCTAAATTTAGGCATGAAATCTCTTGTTCCATATTCGTGGCTTTTTTATTTTCTCAGTTAAGCTTGTGCTGATCACTGTTTTACTCGTCCTGTTACATTGTCCTAGCAGGGAACTAAAGAGATCGAGGTTGAAAGTATATTGCTCAACATGGCTGAAGAAACAGAACTTTGCATGAACCCTGCAACGTTTAAAAGGATGTTCAGCCTCAAGTTTCTTAAAATCCATAATAATATCACTGTTGGAGGGAGCAAAATTTTCATGGTCAACGATCTTGACTACCTTCCTGCACTGAGATATCTTCACTGGGAGGCTTACACTCTGAAATCTTTGCCTTCTCAGTTCCAGACTGACTATCTCGTTGAACTCAACCTTCCTGATAGTTCAGTTGAAACACTATGGAGCGGAACTCAGGTACTACTATGATATTTCTTGCTAAATATTGGGCAATATAGAAGTTAGCCTGTTGTTCATTATTATTGGTTGTTTCTTGGCTTTTTTCATATTGTTCTGGTGCTATCTTTGAAACAAACCGGCTTTGACAGACTCATAGTTTCAAATGCTTTTGTGGGTTGTGTTTTTGTTCCAAGGAAATTACGATCTTCTATTAGTAACCGATATCTTACTTATATTGTATCGCAGGACCTTAGAAACCTAAGGCACATGGATCTTAACAGATGCAGGCACCTGATTGAAATTCCAGACCTTTCAAAGGCAAATAGTCTTGAGAGTTTATATCTTTGTGACTGTGAAGGCTTGGTCGAGCTCCATCCTTCTCTTTGGAATCTTAATGGCCTAGTGACGCTGACCATGGCAAATTGCACAAAACTAAAGAATCTCCCGTGTAACATCTCCTTGAAGTCCCTCAAATCTCTTTCTCTAAACGGATGCACAAGTATAGAAGATTTTCCATTTATTTCTGACAATATTGAACAGTTGAGACTGAGCAGGACATCAATTGAAGTAGTGCCAACATCGATCGAGCGTCTCTCAAGGCTCAGAGATCTGCAGTTGACACGATGCAAGAGACTGAATAATCTCCCAGACACCCTTGGGGGTTTGAAGTCCCTCAGAAATCTCTGTCTCAGCAATTGTCCCAATATCACAGTATTTCCAGTGCTTGGAAATGGAATAGAAATATTGGACTTGGGTGGAACAGCGATAGAAGAAGTGCCCTCATCGATAAGTGATAAGCTGAATCTTATATCTCTTGACATGACAATGTGCCAGAGGCTCCGAAACCTACCTCCCACGTTGAGCAACCTGAAAAAGCTGAAGTTTCTTTATCTTCGTGGATGCACTAACATCACTGAGCTCCCACCGATTGCAGGGAAGATGAGGAAATTGGATTTATACGGGACGTCAATAGAGAAATATGGCTTTCTCTCTGAAGATGAAGTGCTTGAGATGCGTAATCGTGATATGGACGAGTTGAAGGAATTTCTCACTCGGTTTGTCCGAAGGTACAAGAAAAATCGGAGCTCTAGATAGTTAATGATCACTGCTCATGGAAATGATTTTGCGACCCAGTTATGTTACATTGCCCACGCCATGCTTAAACAGACCGATGTTTCGGCTTACTCAAACGCCGTCTGTGGAATCAAACCCACTCATTCTACCACTGAGCTAAGACGGCTAAATTACCTTTAGCCTACCTGTTATCCGTATTACTCGACCCGGTTTTCAAAAATATATAGTTTGGATGCAGAACATTTACTTTCAGTTGCAGAACATTTTAAAATTCCTTTTTTTATTTTATTCAAAACTAAATTTCTCGAGCGACTTTACAATATAATGTAAAAAAAACATATGTTTTGTTAATTAGCTTTAAAGGGACGTAAATGAAACAGTTGATAAAAATAAATTATTGGCAACTATGTCAAGAATTCTTTGAGTATATTGGCTTTGGTGACTTTGCTGACTACTACAAAGAAAGATAATGTATTTATGCTATACGAGCAAATCCAATTCTTTTACATAATCAGATTGTTAGTTGTACAAAATAGTATAGCTAGAGATAATTACAAAATTGAGACGATTCTCTCTAAACATATGCAAATGTATACACACATATTCTCGTAATACATATATTTGTATATTTATAAGTTATCTTTACGGGTTTTGTGGTCGAGGCTGCAGCTTCAGATACGGCGGTAATGATTGGACCCATATGTAAAAACAAACAGTGGTCGGTCCACCGTGTAGTATTTTTGAATACTTTGAAAACAATTTTATTTTTTAGAAGAAGTCTATGCGAAAATGAAATTTAGGTTTCCGTTGAAAATACAAATGATTTCCGTTGAAATGGTTTCCTAAAGCCAGCATGATATATAGTAGTTTTTAAAATAGAAAATTTTCAAAAAATATCACTTTTCAAATGTTATTTACAAAAATGCCACGCTTATAAATTTTTTATAAAAATGTTATTTTTTCAAAAAATTTTTTTTAATATTATTTATGTTTGAGTTAAATATGTTCTATTAAGATTTAGTTATGAGAGTTTATGGGGGTTTAGTGGTCAAAACATCTTTTAGTGTTTAGAATTTTAAGATATAGAATTTAAAAATTTATGATTAGTGGTATTTTTGCAAATGAATATCTCTAAATAATATTTTTGCAAATATACACGTGAAAAATGTGTTTTTATAATTTTCTCTTAAAAATATTATAAAAAAATTGGAGTTTCATGGATTCGCATGACATAATTGGATTAGTCAAGGCAATCGCAAGATATTATATAATTTTCACTATAAAGTATTTTGGTCGACGAATAAAGTATTTTAGGGAATAATTTGATTTAACTTTTGCGAAGTGAACTATTTGGAACAGCAAAATAAAGGTACAATATATCTATACAATATAGACAGGTACATACTCACCGTCAAGGAAATTTATAACTATTTTTGGTCAACTCACACCGTCAAGAAATATATGCACAGTTTACCAAAAAAATATATATATATATGCACACAACTTTTTTTTGAAAAAAAAAATATATATATATGAACACAACTTTCAAAAACTTCTTTTCCTTATCTTGTTTCATATTTCCTTATTATAAATTTAGGGACACCAAAAAATAATAACGTTGATTAAAACGAAATGGTGTCGTTCATTAAGCGTCGTCGTTGCGACGTGAGCTAAGACGTTAATTTTTCAACAGTCGAGAAGAGAAATTGACGCTCTTTTTTAATCTCCTCATGGTCATGATATGCGGTTCATGGTTCGGATATTTGTCTTGCTATTCAACAATGAATTTGTAAATAGGAAGGAGGTCGGAGAGTTTTGTGTATTAGAATTTGAACTTGGAATAAGTGTTACAAAGATTGCTATGAACTAGGGAGAGCTTAGTAGACCGGAAAAATCACGGGCTACTAAGTTGTTGCGAGCTAATAAGAATATATAAACGTTTTCGGTGTTTTCCAGTTGGTGGTGACCTCCCGGCGAACTATTTGTCGGAGTTAGAGACCTAAACGATGATGCTCTGGGTCCTTTGTATTCTCTTTCAGAAGAATGGAAGATGAATGGTCACATCACATTGTACCTCTATTTATAGTACAAGGTTGAGATACATACTAGATTTTGTTAACTGTAGTTATCGAATCTGACCCATATTTAACGGTTACTGTTTGAGTTGGGCTTCCACTATTCACGCGGTCGGGCCGCAGGTCCATGCCCAACACTAATTCATTTATTGATGTGTTGTCCAAATGTGGTTGTATTGATAAGAGTACAAAGATGTCGTCTATTGGACTTTTTTTTGTTTTGCTAAAAGTAAAAGGTAAATATCATTAAAATGAAAGTTAGATTTTACAAAAAGCATAATCTATACTCAATACATCATTGACAAAAATAAATAAAAAACAAGGAAATATCAAATTAGGTTGTGGGAAACCTTGTGTCTAACAAACCATAAGGACATAAGATTGGTGAAACCTCTTCCATGTCTTCTAGCCAAAATGATGTTTCTAACTTCACGGTGATGCTGGGATCGAGATCATATTGTGAAGAACATTGTTGCTCTGTTTCCAGAGATGGTAAATTGGACTTGAATGTTCTCTTGTTATGTTGATCATAGGCTAATAGTCAGGCTTTAATCACATTCCGCGAGATGTGTTAAATGGGACAACACCTAATTCAATGTCATAGTCTTTAATCTTACCGACTTGTGTAGAGCTCGAGGATGAGCAATCAAGGAGAGAGAATCCAATGTTTTGTAATCAGGAATGTGGTTTTGTAAATTGTAATCAAGAATGGGTCTTTGACAAGTGCACATGTAAACAAACATGTACGCTAGTTACTCAACCTCCGCCTTAACAAGCTCAGCTAGTATCAGAATTATAAGCCCATTGGGCCTAAACATAGAAAGCTCATCATGATCGTAGCAATTACGAAGGAACTGCCTCGACCTTATGTTGAAAGCTTTGAGTGTAAAGTCAATGGCGACTAAAATGGCCTCGGGTTTCTTCTTCTTCTCTGATAAATGGCATGATTGACTCTTGAATCAAGCAAAAATTTCCTTGATTGTGTGCTACTCTCTACTTACATGGCGATTACCTTTCTCTACTTGGCTACATTCGTCGTCGTCGCCGTCTTCGTTGGACTACGCCGTTTCCTTCAGTTTCTAAGGAAATCGGAGAGGCCTTGTTTAACTCAGATTCCGATTCCTGTTTCTGATTCAGTTTCTTTAGCGGAGGAGGATTCGCCGTCTCGGTCTCTGTGGAAGTACGATGTGTTTCTCAGTTTCAGAGGAACAGATGTTCGGAAAAGTTTCATCAGCCATCTCTACAAGGCTCTCACTAAGGAAGGAATCAAAGCCTTCCACGACGATCGAGAACTTCAGAGAGGCGATTTCATCTGGGAAGGTCTTGGGAAAGGGATCGATCAGTCACGATTCGCCATCGTCGTGATATCCAAAGACTACGCTACTTCTCGTTGGTGCTTAGAAGAGCTTTCGCTTATGGTCGACCTCGCTGTGAAGAAACGCCTTCAATTGATTCCTGTTTTCTATGACATTGATCCGTCAGATTTGAAGAGACGAAGCGGGTGTTTCAACGAAGCTCTTGAGAAGCATAAGCTGAGGCATGATCTCGAGACGGTGTGTAAATGGAGATTGGCTTTAGCTCAAGTTGGAAACATTTCTGGGTGGGATTCCAAAAGCAGGTTCGTTGTTTTCCATCTAGTACTGGGTCGTCTTTTTTAGGTGTAGGTTCATGAGTATGATGAGATTATGAGGTCTTTATCTATTGGGATTGTTGCAGGAACGATGAATCAGAGCTTGTACAAGACGTTGTTCGAGATCTTTCTGATAGATTGTTTTCACATTCATCTAGCGACACAGATGGATTGTTTGGAATGATTTCCCACTTGAGAAGCGTAGAAGCTCTCTTATCCATGGACTCGGGAGATGTCCGGATGGTTGGAATTTGGGGCATGGGAGGTATAGGTAAAACCACCATTGCAAAGTTTGTTTGTAAACGCCTCTCAAGTAAGTTCGATGGTGCTTGCTTGCTAGAGAATGTGAAAATGGAATTTGAACAGTATGGTTCATCATATATGCGACAGAAAGTCTTGTCGGAAATCCTCCGCATAAAGGACCTGAATTCATGGGATGGCGATCCTGATGTCATGAGGCGACGACTCCGTGGGAAAATGGTTCTTCTTGTCCTCGACAATGTTGACAATATAGAACAGCTTCAAGAATTGGTTGGAAGCTTTGAGTGGTTCGGACCAGGAAGCAGAATCATTATTACTACGCGGGACAAGCGTGTTCTAGAGCAGCATGATGTGGAATACATATATGAAGTCAAGCCACTGAGGATTACCCAAGCACTTCAGCTTTTTAGTAAGCATGCCTTCAAACAACCTCGTCCACCTAAAGATTCTGCAGAGATCTCTATTGATATTGTCAAGCAACTCGATGGCCTTCCTTTAGCTATTCGAGTTGCTGGTGCAGCTCTGTATCGCCGGGACATAGCAGATTGGGAACACTACCTGGACCTACTGAGAACTAATGTCAACAGTTCTGTCTTGAAGGCGTTAAGAGAAAGTTTTGAGGCATTAAACAAGCAAGAAAAGTTAATATTTCTTTACGTTGCCTGTTGTTTTAATGGAAAGCTTATGCATCGCGTCAGCAAAGTGTTAGACCTTCTCATTGTGTCTGGGCACAGGCCATTGCGCTCCACACTGTGTATCAGAACTCTGACAGAGAAGTGTCTAATCAGCATTTCAACCACGAAGAGGCTATGGGTTCATGATTTACTCCAAGATATGGCTAGAGATATTATTTGTGAAGGAAAAGAAGCAAACCCATGGAAACGTAAGATGTTGTGGAACTTTATGGACATCAATAACGTATTCTGTGAAAATATGGTAAGCCATAACTTCTTTTAACTTCCTCAAGTCATGCACATTGTAAAATGATCATTAGATTCTATGTTTTTAGAGTGAAGTGGTGGGTTCTTTGGTCTATTATTTAAAATGTGTGGCGTACTATCCTGGGCTCATCTGTTACACTTTGTTACCAGGGATCTGAAGCAGTTGAAGTTGAACGTTTACTTCTCGACATGCGCAAAGGAAAGGAGCTCTGCATAAGCCCTGCAATATTTGAGAGGATGTACAATCTAAAGCTGCTAAAATTTTACAACAATTCCACTGCTGGAGAGAGTAAGATATGCATGCCTGACGGCCTTCTCTATCTCCCTATGCTGAGATATCTTCACTGGCAGGCTTATACTCTGAAATCCTTGCCTTCGCGATTCTGTACTACATATCTAGTTGAACTCAACCTCCCTAACAGTTCGGTTGAAACACTTTGGAATGGAACTCAGGTACTATTTTATTTTCCCTCTCTAAAGTATGAATTAGTTTGTAGTCTAGTAGTTATTTTGTCGTTGATAAGAGGACAGATCCTGCATATATTTTTTACATACAAAAAGAGAATCAGCAGCTTTATCCTATAATGCTTTGTGTGATTACAACTGTTGTGCGGTGCCTAAAAGAAATGGTTTTTCATATGAGCAGGACCTTGGGAATTTAAGGCGTATGAACCTGAGAGGATGCAAACGATTACTTGAAATTCCAGACCTTTCCAAGGCTACAAGTCTTGAGAAGTTAGATCTGGATAACTGTGAAAGCTTAGTTGAGCTCACTGATTCTGTTAGGCATCTCAATAACCTCGGGATACTGGCACTGAGCAGCTGCAAGAAACTTAAGAACCTCCCAAATAACATCAACTTGAGGTCTCTTAGAACTCTGCATCTTGAACGATGCTCAAGTCTAGAAGATTTTCCATTCCTTTCAGAAAATGTTAAAACGATATCACTTGATGAGACAGCAATCGAGCTAGTTCCAGCGTCAATTGAGCGTCTATCACAACTCAAAACGCTGCATTTGTCAGGTTGCAAGAAACTGAAGAATCTTCCAGACACCATTAGAAACATGGATTCCCTCACAACTCTCTGGCTCTCCGACTGTCCCAACATCACATTGTTTCCAGAGGTTGGGGATAACATAGAATCACTAGCTTTGAAGGGAACAGCAATAGAGGAAGTGCCTGCAACAATAGGTGATAAATCAAGACTCTACTACCTCAACATGTCCGGCTGCCAAAGGCTTAAGAACCTGCCTCCCACATTGAGGAACTTGACTCACCTGAGATTCCTCTTTCTCCGCGGTTGCACCAATATCACAGAGCGTCCTGAGACCGCAGGTCGACTGAGAGCGTTGGACCTGAATGGCACATCCATAGTGGAAACTAGCCAGTCAGTTCAATCAGACGACGAACCGCTTGATATGCCTCGCTTGGCACAATACATTTTTCAGTCTGTCAAGGAACACGTCAGGCACCAGAGGTCTATTAAGCTATGAGGGTCCATGAAAGTGGTCTACTCAATTTCAGCCCATTGGGCCCAGACGCAACTCTTTATCTCTTTCCTTTACTTCTTGGTATGTAACCCAGAAATGGCTACGATAAGTCGATAACGATTGAACAGCGTCGTCGAAAGTCAATGGTGATCGTTGGCTTCTCTTGAATCAAGCATGGAAGCAAAGACGATTACGTTCTCCTCGCCGTCTTCGTGGTACTACGCCGTGTCCTCAAGTTTCTGAGGAAATCGGAGACGCTAAGTTAAGTTAACTCAGCTTCGTATTCCTCTCTTTGATTCAGTTTCTATGGCGGAGGATTCGTCGTCTCGGTGGAAGTACGATGTTTTTCTCAGTTTCAGAGGAGCAGATGTTCGGAAAAGTTTCATAAGCCATTTCTACGAAGCTCTCACTGATGAAGGAATCGAGACCTTCCACGATGACAGAGAACTTCAAAAAGGCGATTTCATCTGGGAAGGTCTTGGGGAAGGGATCGATCAGTCACGATTCGCCATCGTTGTGATATCCAAAGGCTACGCTACCTCTCGTTGGTGCTTGGAAGAGCTTTCGCTTATGGTCGACCTCGTTATGAAGAAACGACTTGAATCGATCCCTGTATTCTAGGATATTGATCCGTCAGACTTGAAGAGTCGAAGCGGATGTTTCAACGAAGCTCTTGAGAACCATGAGCTGAGGTATGATCTTGAGAAGGTGGGTAAATGGAGAATGGCTTTAGCTCAAGTTGGAAACATTTCTGGCTGGGACTCCAAAACCAGGTTCGTTGCTTTTCATCAAATACTTTGTGGTCTTCTTTCTTTATTTCGTTCTCTCGATTCGAATACTGAATTCGTAGTTTGGTAATTATGCTGAGGATAAACAGTTTCGAAATTGGCTCTGTTTGATCTACACAATTTCTCTCTTGATGAGGTTGAAGGGTTAATGTTGGGCATGATGCAGGAATGAGGACTCAAAGCTTGTACAAGAAATTGTTCAAGATCTTTCTGACAGATTATACTCAGATTCACCAGGCGACACAACTGGATTGGTCGGGATGAGTTCTCACAAGAGAAACATGGAAGCTTTCTTATCGATGGACTCTGTAGATGTCCGAATGGTAGGAGTCTGGGGTATGGGTGGCAGAGGGAAAACCACCATCGCAAAGTATGTCTTCGAAGACCTCTCGAGTCAGTTTGATGTTTGCTGCTTGCTAGATAACGTGAAAGGAGATTTCAAACAATATGGTATATCACATTTACGAAAGGAAATCATGTCTAAATTCTTCCCAAAAAGTCGCCTGAATGCACAGAGCATCAGTTCTGATGTAATGAAGCGAAAACTTCGTGGCAAGAAGGTTCTTCTCGTCCTTGATGATGTTGATGACATTCAACAACTGCAAGAATTGGCTGGAAACTGCAAGTGGTTTGGACCAGGAAGCAGGATCATTATAACTACACGAGACAAGCGTGTGTTAGATGTGCATGGTGTAAAACACATTTATGAAGTGAAGCCTCTGAGGCCTACCCAAGGACTTCAGCTTTTTAGCGAGTATGCCTTCAAAATGAATCGTCCACCAGAAGAATTTAGAAAACTCTCTTTAGACATTGTCGAGCAACTTGGTGGTCTTCCATTAGCGCTTAAAGTCATTGGTGCATCTCTATATCAACGGGAAACAAAATTTTGGAAAGAGAAGCTGTTTATACTGAAAAATAGTCTTGATAAAGATATCTCACTGTCGTTAAGAGTAAGTTATGATGCACTGGATGAGCATGAAAAGATTGTTTTTCTTTATGTTGCTGGTTGTTTCAATGGTGAATATATGGATCGAGCGGAAAAGGTACTAGACCCCTTTGTCTTTTCTTCTGGACCAAGCCTAGTAACTTTGATGGAGAAGTCTCTGATTATAATGTCAAACAATAGGAGGCTATGGGTTCATGACCTACTTCAAGACATGGCCAAGGATATCATTTGTGATGGAAAAAAGGAAAAACCATGGAAGCGTAAAATGCTGTCTAATTTTTTGGATATCGAAGGCTTGTTCACCAAAAATATGGTAAGACAAGAAAGTGTAAAGCTAAATCTAGGCATGAACATTTGTTTTCTCTTATTCCGTATTCGGTTTTCGGAGCAGATTTGTCGCTTTTTTAGTTTCTCGATTAAGCTTGTGCTGATCACTGTTTTACTCTGTCATGGCAGGGAACTAAAGACATCGAGGTTGAAAGTATATTGCTCAACATGGCTGAAGAAACAGAGCTTTGCATTAATCCTGTAGCGTTTAAGAGGATGTCCAATCTCAAGTTTCTTAAAATCCATAATAATATCAATGTTGGAGGGAGCAAAATGTGTGTGGTCAACGACCTTGAGTACCTCCCTCCACTGAGATATCTTCACTGGGAGGCTTACACTCTGAAATCGTTGCCTTCTCACTTCCAGACTGACTATCTAGTTGAACTCAACCTCCCTGATAGTTCAGTTGAAACACTATGGAGCGGAACTCAGGTACTACGTGATTATATTTTGCTAGATATTGGGTAATACAGAACATACGTTAATCTGTCTTTCTTAATTGTTGCTGTTGTTTTTTGGCTTTTTTTTTTTTCAATTTGTTTTGGTGTTATCATTGACACCAACCGGTTTGACAGACTCTCATTGTTTTGAATGCTTTTGTGGGTTGTTGTTTTTGTTACTAGTAGTAACCAATATCTTGCTTATTTTGTATGGCAGGACCTACGGAAACTAAGGCACTTGAACCTTAACAGATGCAGGCAACTGGCTGAAATTCCAGACCTTTCTAAGGCAAAGAGTCTTGAGACTTTATGTCTTTGTGACTGCGAAAGCTTGGTCGAGCTCCATTCTTCTCTGTGGCATCTTAATGACCTAGTTAAGCTGTCCATGCGAAATTGCACAAAACTTAAGAATCTCCCGCGTAACATCTCCTTGAAGTCCCTCAAAACTCTTTCTCTAGACGGATGCACAAAGTATAGCAGAGTTTCCATTTGTTTCTGACAATGTTGAAGAGTTGGGACTGAGCTGGACAGCAATTGAAGTAGTCCCACCATCGATCGAGTGTCTATCAAAGCTCAGAGATCTGCGGTTGTCACAATGCAAGAGACTGAAGAATCTCCCAGACACCCTTGGAGGTTTGAAGTCACTCAGACATCTCTGGCTCGGCAACTCTCCTAATGTCACAATATTTTCAGTGCTTGGAAATGGAATAGAAACACTGGCCTTGAATGGAACAGCGATAGAAGAAGTGCCTTCAACGATTGGTGATAAGCTGAGTCTCGTCTTTCTTGACATGTCAGAGTGCCAGAGGCTCCAAAACTTCCCTCCTGGGTTGAGCAACCTAAAAAACCTGAAGTTTCTTTATCTTCGTGGATGCACTAACATCACTGAGCTCCCACAGATTGCAGGGGAGATGAGAAAATTGGATTTATATGGGATGTCAATAAAGAAATATGGCTTTCTCTCTGAAGATGAAGCGCTTGTGATGCGTAATCGTGATATGGACTTCTTGAAGGGATTTCTCACTCGGTATGTCCGAAATTACAAGAAAAATCGGAACTCTAGATAATTAGTTAATGATGACTGCTCATGGCACTGATCTTGCGATCCACTTAAGTAACTTTGCAAGAAAGCAAGGATTTTGAGCGATAAAGAATTTATGGAGCGCAAAGATGGTGGAAGCAGTATTAATCCCTGAAGCACCTTAGCAGCGTTGGGGTATTAACTTTCAGAGACAGAACAGAATATCATTAATGAAAGACAGAATCATAGTTTACAAAACAAACTGATTTCAAGAACAGTGAGTCGGTGGCTGTGTCGAGTTCCTCCACAGCTTAAAGAAGAGACATTAAAATCGAAAATATGAGATCGATCAAATCAAATCAACTCCGATTGATCTACTTTGGGAACTTGAGAAGATTAGCATCGCTTCCCAGGTAGTGAAAAGGGAACCTCTGATTAACCGGAGATGAAGAAGGACCACCATTGTTATTACCAAGATGGTCATGAGTAACAGCCTGGTCGTTATTACCGTTGTTACTCGAGTCGCCAAAACATTTTGCTTGATGGTTCTGCACCTGTTGCTGATTCATGTTGGTCGTAGTGAGAAGCTTGTCCAGAAACGACCAGTCTCCACCATAATTGTTGTTAGAAGTCAGCCTCAGTAGATTCTGTGAACATTCAATGTCTGTTGTGTTGATTGACGACACAAACGGTTGGGCGGCTGCAGCTGCCGATGCTGCGGCTGAGTCAGGGCTAAAGAGCTGAGGGAGATGCATTGAGCCGTGGCTTAAAGTGTTTGCAAATTCATGTAACGGCATGTGAACTTGTCGTCCGATGTGTTGATGATGATCCAGAGAATGTGTGAGCAAAGACGAGAGATTGTTTGAATGGGATTCAATGTGATGATGTTGATGATGATGATGGTGATCATGATCATTGTTGGTGCTTATGTATTGGTGATGATGATGATCTTGATCTTGTTCTTGGTGAAATCCTCTGAAATGGTTCTTCTTCTTGAACACTCTGCATACAACCCACCCATCTTCCTGCAAATCACACACAATTGGTCCACATTATGCAAATTATGATCTCTATATTCATAAAACTAGAGAGCTTGTCTGATTAAAAAAATGTACCTGGATTTCGTTTTCGTTATCGTCGAGGCGATATTCGTGCATGATCCATTCGGTTTTTTGGCCATGAGGAGCACGACCGGTGTAGAAGACAAGAGTCTTACGAAGTCCAATCTTCTTGGAGCTGTTGAGATGTATGGATTTGTCTCTACCAGTAGCTTTCCAGAACCCGGCTGCAGTGGCCCGGTTCGTTCGTGTCCCAGTCGGATATTTCTTGTCCTTGTGGCTAAAGAAGTACCACTCGTTTTGAGGACCCGACCCGATTCTGCATTTCTCTACAATACATACAAAAACAAAACTTATTATTTATACAATGTAAAGAAAGAAAAGAAACTTGTTAACTATAGTCACAAATATATAAAAATATACATGGCTTACGAGTACGGGTTGTTATATGTCTACAATGTGAAAAACCATTGGCTTATTTTAAGGGTATAATACATAATAATATTATATCAATATTCGTTTGTTATATACTACAAGACATTACACTTTTGTCTTCTGTTACTAATCTAAAAGACATGAGTTAATAGACAACTTTGTCTCTTTCTTGATGTATAGATACACACACGGACGTATAAGGTTTCATGGTTCCATAAAAACTGGAAAATAATCTATCAAGATGAGAACTGAAAAAAACTTAAAAAGACATTATAAGTAGATGCATGTTTCCATGGAGACACAGACAAAACCCAAGACAATATTTCCACAATCTATGTATTTGTCCATTGACATCTAACTTGTAGTTTTGTGCAGGCCAACAATAACATTCTCCAAAAAAAATTCTATCCCATCTCTCTCGCTCTAAATAGAATTAATTAGAAATATAACTATGATGTTAGTTGTGATTGTCTATATAATATACTGATCAAGAAACAATAATCTTCATTAAATGTGTGGACTAGGTGATACTTGTAGTTGTTAAGGACTAAATTTAAGAGTTAACTATAAGTGGATTATAAATTTTACCTTTAAGTTCCCAAGGTTCAAGCTTGTTGAGATCAACTTCTCTAATAACATCCAAATCAATTGGTTCATAAGAAACTTTCTTCTTGAGGTAATAATAAAGAAGCTCCTCCTCCGTTGGATGAAACCGGAATCCCGGAGGCACCGAAAGCTGTCCTCCTCCGGCCACCGTTGATGACGACCCCAACTCCATTATCAACACTCTTCTCTATGCAAATCAAAGATGCTTCTTTTTTCTTCTTTGCCCTAATTTATCATTATAATCAAGAACACAAATTACATCAAGGTAAACAAATAAATGATTAATTAATGAGTTGTTGACCATGTAAATTTCAAGAACCTTTCAAGGTATGAATTTATTTTTAGATCTGAAATCAAAACCCTAGTTTCAACATGCATGCACATACTCATGATTAACAAAGGCTATTTTTCTTCTTCTTCTTTTCTAACACATTAAGTAAAGCTGGTTCTTTCTTACATGAACTTGAATATCCCAAGACAAACACGAATCTGTAAAAACCGAACGGTCTGTCTTCTTAAAGAAAAGAGGTTCGACGATAAACTTAGTCATGTTCTTGGGTAATCAAAGAGATAAAATGAAAATAGAGAGATGCTTGAAGGGGAAAAGGCACACATAAACATACGAAGGTATGTAAGTGAGTGAGTGCGTATATATATATATGTGAAGAGATGCAGATGATGATGATGACGACAATGAAAGATATATGATGGATGAGGAAAGAAAACGAACCTTGGAGGCCGGAAAGTATTGCTTCTGTTAGAGGCAAGAGGTAGAAGACAATGAAAGAGAGAAGGCAATGAAGCAAGCAAAAATGAATTTCTACAAAACTGAAGATATCTTAGCTTCAAGGGCACGATGTTTAGGGTTTCTATCTCTCTCTCTCTTTCTACTTCTTTGAGATAGAAAGAGATGAGAGAGAGAGAGTCTTGCCTTCTATGGATCAGTGCCACTATTGTTTTGTATTAAATTTAATAAACCAAAGCTGGTCACAGAAATATATGAGACTTACTTTATTAATATACATATATAGGCAATTTCTATCATATAGTATTTTTCTTGTTACATACATCAGCTAGAAGTAGATATCATTTCTAGAGTATGCAATTTCTGATAAAATGGTATGTGCAGATAATTTCGAAGATGCATCATGCCACATATTGAATTGTTTTTTCGTGATATACCTATGTTTTGCAGATTGAACTAATCTAATATATGAGAATTTCTTCGTTGTGAGTGAGGTGTTAACACTTTCTAACATATATTATGTTGTGCCAATAATTAATGATATTTTCTTCAACACTATATATGATTTGTTTTTCCAATCTATATATATATATATATGTATTAATTACTCTTACAAATATATATATATCAAGTTCTTCAATTTACATATTTATACTAATTAACCGTCGGGTGTACAAGTATACATAAAAGAATGTGTGTATGTATTAGATGGATACACTACTAGTATTTTGTATTGTGGCGTGAGTATGATAATGAGGGACAGGGTTAACTTAAATCACCATGGATTACAGCTGTTCTTTATTAAGTCTGACTAATTTGCTTTGAAAACAAGTAGGAGTACATGGCAAAGAATGATATAATATAAGATCTGGTTTATGTATCCCAAGGATAAAACAAAACAAGAATTGAAGCTTCTATACCCTCAAATTGCAGTCAAATGTTGGGAAGAAAAATGATGTCTCGTACCTTGAATTATGCTCCCACTTAGTTTTTTATTGCATCAATTTCAGTGCAGTTTCATTAAACTTTTAGCAATACGTTTTTATTTAACCAAGTTTAATGTTATTTATTTAGACAAATGACACAGAAGTTAGCTCAACTTTGTTCCCTAATTACTAAAATTACTTAATTCGATATTTCATAAGGTTTAAATGAAAAGCTTAACTATATGATTGATATGGTGCATTTTCACTCACGTTTTAGTTATTACTACTTAACATTTTTGCAAGACAAGTTTTATGATATTATCATATTAGTTTAAGGTTGAAATATAAACACGTAACACACATAAAAGTTTGTAAGTCCTACAAATATTCTTGGAAGCACTCCATATTTCCATCAAACAATAATGTTTGAAATTCGTATAAAATGTATGGGGACTTCTAAATTATGGATAAATTTCCGGATATATAGTTGTAATAACTCACGAAATCATCCACGTAAAAGAACAAAGTCAAATACAAACAAATAAATTACTTAGACTTTGAGTCTTTGACAAAAAGAATTAGAACGCAAAAAAGAAGATAATAATGGAAACCGTACGTATGAGGAGTTGGCACGTGCGGTTCGAAGAAGCAGAATCCTGAAAGGCCGTGGAGAGAAGCACGTGATGGTCCAACACCAAATCCACAATTCAAGGTTCCTCGTTTGACTTAATACTTCATCTTGAGATTCGCGCCAAAATTGAGCCATTTCTCTTCTTCTTCTTTTTTACCATACGTAAAACTAACAAATATGATATTATGGTAAGCTTTAGTCCCCTGAATTCCATGTAACACACACGAAACACAAAAAAACATTGGATTCTCGTGGTAAATCATCTCATCATAGCAATTTATGAAACTTGCAAAGCTTTTTTGTTGCTTAATATTAATTACAGTAATCTTATTGTCATTGAGATGTGCCGTTGCCTTCACGAAGACGTGATGCATTAAACACTTATTAATGGGGGTTTAATCATATAGATACCAACATGTTCTGAAACTTATATTGATATTTTATAATCCCCATTATGGCTTAGTGTACGTATAACTTCAAAAGTGATACGCTCCTATTAGCTACTATATATAAAAAAGAAAGATATATGTGTGTTTGTACACAGTTTCGTTTCAGGTGGATTACTGGATCAGCTGGTTATATATTGTAGTTTATAATGAGGAAAACTGATAAATAAATAAAAAAACAAGGAGGAAAATTTTCCTTAATAAAAAAAGTAGTTTACAATTTTTAGTTAATAACAAAAATGTAATTCGAAATTAGTAACTCTACTAGTTGAACTATGTGACCAAACATATAGAAGATATAAATCCGTTCTTATTCTTGATCTAAAAAGATTATGGGGATCTTATTCTTGATCCAGAAAGATTATGGGATTTAAAATATGTAGTTGCATCATTCCTATGTCATACAAGTGTTAAACTTGACTCTTGAGGATGAGCAAACAAAAAGGTACAATATAGAGATACCAAGTTGGCAACCACAGAACAATCAATCCGGTGCGTTTTGTCATTACATGATGGGCCGATTTTCAGTTCTAAATTACCCTTTTGAAAACGGCCTATTTCGTGTAGAAAGCCCAACGCCGAAGAAACCATCCACGAGATTTATTTTATTTTCTCGCATTGGCCTCCTCTGTTATGTATTTATACTTCTGAACCCTTAATTTCCTTTTATTCTGTTATCTAAACCCTGTTATTTAGCCCAAATTTCCGCATGAGTAAAACGTCGTCGTTTCGTACAGCTTGTCTCTTCTTCAAAATAAACAACTTCGTTGCTTATAATTTTTGACTAATCATTATCCTTCGATTCCCCGGTGGTTCCACGCCTCCTGCAAAGTCAGCACGACGATCGCGTTTCGATCTTCAAGGTACGAGACCCACGAGAATCACAAGGTTTGATCGCGGCGCAAGCAAATTTCTGTGGGTAAGCAATTCGATTCTTTTTCTTCACGATGTAATTTAGGTCAATTCCTTCGGTGCTTTGATTTGGGATTATTTCGGGGGCTTAAATCTCTTCGATCTTCCCTGATTGTGAGTTTCTGGATCATGGGTATTACAGATTTTGGGCTAAGTGTTTGATTTTTGTCTCATCTAGTTGGGAATTTGCCTCTATTTCCTCTGCTTCCGACGTCTCTTCTACGCTCTTTTTTTCCGAATTTCGGAGAAAGGTGGAGGTTTTGTGGTTTTAGTATGTACTGATGGATAATTTTTCAATCTCAGTTTATTTCTGTACACTGCATTCGTTGTGACTCGCTAAAAGTTTCTAGATTTGGCTTCATTTGTTGTTTTAGAAGCTAGCTTTTCCCCCTTTTAACTGTTTCTTTGCATAGTTATATACTTCTTTGACCTACTTGTGATTTTCTTAAGATGATTTCGACGTCGAGGATCAATTTTGTGTTTTTGCTAGCTTTTAATTGGGTTGGAACTTGTTTTCAGGTCAATGGCGTCTTCTTCGGATGCATGGATGAGAGAGTACAACGAGGCGTTAAAACTCTCTGAGGATATAAATGTCATGATGGCAGAAAGGAACGCATCGGGTTTAACGGGGCCTGATGCTCAACGTCGTGCTTCAGCAATACGAAGAAAGATCACCATTTTAGGGACCCGATTAGACAGTCTGCAATCACTTCTTGTTAAAGTTCCTGGGAAGCAACATGTGTAAGTCATTTTGAATATGCTTGCTTGCAACAATAGTCAAACCCCAATTTAGTCTTGAACCTATGTAATTGTGGTTTATGTATATGCCATCGTTGATATACAGTTCAGAGAAAGAGATGAATCGACGCAAGGATATGGTTGGGAATTTGAGATCAAAAACAAATCAGGTGGCATCTGCCTTGAACATGTCAAACTTTGCAAATAGAGACAGCTTGCTTGGGCCAGAAATGAAGCCAGATGATGCGTTGAACAGAGTCTCGGGCATGGACAACCAGGGAATTGTTGGATTTCAACGACAAGTTATGAGAGGTAAGCTTTGTTATGTCACATTATCCTTGAACCATAGTAAAGATATTGGCTTCTGTAATAATTTTCTCTCTGATTGTGTTTTTCTCCATGAGTAGAACAAGACGAAGGGCTTGAGAAGTTGGAGGAAACAGTCATGAGTACAAAACACATTGCTCTCGCTGTAAACGAAGAGCTCACTCTGCAGACAAGGCTTATCGTATGTCTCGTCTGTTTGTTGTTTTTCCTGGTGATTTTGATTTCCGTTTCTAAGTGCTAACGAAATCTGGCTTTCTTCCATGCAGGATGACTTAGACTACCATGTGGATGTTACTGACTCGCGCTTACGGGTAATTATTATATACACTGAACAAGTTAATCTTCATTAATCCCGAGCTTAAGTTGGTCCATTTATAAAGAGGACAATAGAAAGCAAGTCCATTGCAAGAATTTTAACCACACACTGGTCTATTATGTCCAAGAACCTCTCTGTGATTGCTTTTGTCATCTTAAAGAGCAACAATTTATATGTAATTTAATGTGATTACCACCATTTGAATAGATTGATTTTCATCTCCATGTTTGTGTGTTGTTAATGATAACAGCGTGTTCAGAAGAGCCTTGCGGTGATGAACAAGAGCATGAAAGGCGGTTGCACATGCATGTCCATGCTCTTATCAGTGCTTGGAATCGTTGGTCTTGTTCTTGTGATTTGGCTGCTGGTTAAGTACCTGTAAAAATGCCAATATGATGATGGTGATAACTTATGAAAAGCTAATATCTTGTTCTTCTCTATGCGAATGGTTATGGTCTGTTTCCTCTTTTGTGCTTTCTTTTCTTCTTTTGATTATTCTGATGTGACACAAAGAAGAACCCTTTAAAAAAGTATATAATAATCTGTATTGCCTTGTTAATGTTCACGAATTGTAATCAAAGTTGTCACAACTAGTGCCTTGTTCGATGTAGACACAGAATCATGAAATCTACAAGCGAATCTTTATCTCAGTCCCATTTGGTTCTGTATGGTTAAGTTTATAAGTCTTCATATACACTCTTATAAACTTACAAAAAAGCAAATGGTTTGTGCATGTATGTATACGTGATTTTTTAATAAAAATTTCTACAAATTAATCAAAACGAAGAACAAAAATTTGAGAGAAAGCTACTACTATTAATTTTATGAAAGGGAATAAATTGTTTTGACAAAAGAAAATAGGTAATAATTATTCTTCACTTTTGCTCTTTTATAACGAAAAATATAGAGAAAATTCAAAAATGCTATTTTTTAAATGCCACTAAAATTTTTACAAAAATTTCATTTTTCAAAATTATTTTTTCTTTATATTATTTATGTTTGGATTAATTATGTTCTATTAGAGTTTAGTTATGAAGGTTTATGGATTAAAATATTTTTTAGTATTTAGAATTTTAAAATATAATATTTAAAAATATTGGCATAATCGGTTTGGTGTAAATGGGCTTTTTATTGGATAGGTTTATAAAAAATTTTGACCTCAAATGAAACAGATATGGGCTCCCTAGGCCCAAAGCCTCCTCAATTTAAAAAATCTTCCTCACGCGCCTAGGTCCACCGAATTTACGTGAAACCGCATTTCTGATGGTAAGATACGTGCAGAATAACAATAAAAAAGTCAGCCCAAACGTGACGCGCACATTGTGAGAGTGGGAAGCGATTAAGATTGTAGCAACAATATTTATAGCGAAGCGATTAAGATTGTAGCAATAATTTTGTTTTTGCAAAGTGAATGATTTGTTTAGATTGTATAAAAGGTATATATATAGAGCATCAAAGAGATCAGAACGTGAGGTTAGGGTTTATTAAATATCTGATTGTTATATATCCATACAAAAATATAAATCAAATCAATTGGATATATCTATTAGTTAAGTACGATTTTAAAATTGAAAAATTAGAAAATAATTTAAACACATTTTATTAATTTTATATTTCAATACACCCCACAAAAACACTATTTTTCTTCCTTTTACTCAAATTTTAATAATTTTATATTTTAATCACTTGCTTAAGCAACCCCATTGATCATGCTTATGAAACTCTTAAATTAAGCCTCTTTTTACTTCGACGGCGGGTGACTTTGACGTGAATCTTTGAAAAATATTACAAGTGGCTTCATTGTGTTTCTTATTTATAATCAAAATTGAAAAGTTTTCGAAAGACGGACTGTTGTAAAGTAGAAGAGAAACCAAATACTGTCGTTCATAGTTGCAAGAAAGAAAATACAAAGAAATCACTCATCGGCAAAGGCGATCATGTTGAAGTTTGGCACGGCGTTGCCTTTCACGTTGCTTTTGCCTTCTACTAGGCAGAACCGAAGACTGAGAAACTTGTGAGGTTTCGCCACAAGCAGAAATATTGTAACCAAGACGAGCAATTGTACGAGGGTGCCAACCGACTCCAACAAGGTCTTCAGGGGTTGGGCATCTTGCTTCAAACCTAGTCAAGATATTGTTAATGCTGTAGAATGGCTTTTCTCCGGTGGATAGCCTTCCCCAGCGCCACACTGCCGCCACAGTACGAGTAAGCTCGCGTGATGGTGTCTGTGGAAGTGCTACAAGAGCATTGTAATCCTCGTGTTCTGAGAAAAACGTCAGAGGAAGACTGTAACAATCCATGTCTTCCCCTGTGATAAGCATCAAATTTGTTTTCCGGAAGCGACGTTTCAATGCACAAAAATGCATGCCGGCTGTAATGGCAATAACCAGGCTGCCAGTTTCTGAAAAATCATATACTACAAGTTATAAGGATATTATCGCGAAAATAGAAAGAATGTGAAATTTTTTACCATGAGGTTTCAAGGTGAATCCGTCGGGGAGAATGTTGTCCCCGACATGGTCCTTGGTACCATAAGCAGTGATTGACACGTTACCGAGATAACCTTCCTCTCGGAGGGCTGATTTGATGTTCCGACAAACAGTTTCAAGATCGAGACCGCTAGGGATCCTGCAACCATTCCCAGTATCTCCGTCATACATGTCCCAGAAGACGAATGTCTCAACCTCTGAGAAAACAACCAGAATTCCATTAATTTGCTATGACAAGATCGATCAAATCGAAATCTAGAAAAACACACAACTTACCGGCGAATTCGTTTTTCTTCTTCAACGAGGACATGGTGAGATGATTGGAGACTAAACGATCTGAAAGAGTTGAAGAACGAAAACAGATCAAATATGTGTATGCGGAAGAATAAGCAAACAGATCTTCGTTTAAAGCCTATGAAACGTTTACCTTGCACGATAATAAAAAAAAATCCAAGCATTCGATTTATTTATAGTGCCGAAGCGACACCAGAACAAATCTAGGGTTTAAAAGATAATACCGTCGCCGAAATGACAATCATACCCCTGTCTCTTTTCTTTTTTAGTCGGTTGTTTCCGGTCTCCGGATCCGATTTTTTTTTTGTTTTCTTTCTTTTTAGATTTTCTACAAAATAGTCCTTCACAATATAGTTTTTTACAAATTTACCCTTCAAATTTGAAAAAATACAAATTGATGCATTTAACTCTACAAAACCTGTAAAATAATCCTCCTTAAACTTTATTTTTACAATATTACCCACCGGCTTAAAAAAAATACAAGTCAATGCATTAAACTCTATGAAAACGTGCAATATAACCCTTAACTTGTTACCTTTTAAATATATGTTTTTTAATTTATATATGACTATGTATTTACCATTAAATTACGTTGTTTTACGAATTTTAAATGAACAAAATTACGCATTGAGAGGAATCGAACCCATGGCTTTTTCATGAATTCAAAATTATCAAAATAATAAGTCACAAAAATATATAAATAATAAAATTTCAAAAATGCACATAGCTTTATTTCATAAAATTCAAAAACAACAAAATAATTAATTTTTTATTGATCAAATAGTACAAGATATACTTTTTTATGAATATGAATTATTTTTTGTAATTTTTTATATTAGATTTTAGATACCAAGTAAATTATTTTTATTAACTCAAAATGATTGGGGATAGTTGTTATTTTTTTTTTAACCAATTGTTTGTTCTCATTTGAAAATAGCAATATTTGCAATAAATAAAATATAAATATAAAAAAGAAACCATCGACAGTTATAAGGGAGAAACTACATGAAAAAAGTTATAAGGGAGAAACTACATGAAAAAAGTTATCATATGAACATAAGATGATTCGATTTTGGAATCAAGTGCTAGTTTTTGTTGAGCCATTTTTTCATCGGTTATACTTTGGTTTTTTCACTAGTATAATACAAAGAGAAAGAATGATACTATTACTATATAACATGAAGCAATTCTGTGGTTTGCGAGTGTGTCTCGCCTTAATATACAATTTACCATTTCATTGACAAGAAAAGAGAACCTATGAGCTTGGTGATGACGAAGATGGTGTTGTGGCTCGAAGGAGTTGTTGCAGAAACCGAGCTGCAAGACGTTGCCCTACACCGCCTGCAACACGTCCTCCAAGTCTTCGTGCTTCTGGTTGTTGTAACACCTGATTAACAAACTAAGAGTTTAGAACATAAATCAAGTAGATTATAGGTTAGTGCACAAGTCAATAGAAATATTACCTGTACTATTGGCTGCAAAATAGCTGGGTCAAAGCTTTCTGAAGATTGAAGAAGTCCCCAGATTCTTGAGACCTGGTCCCGAAGCTCAAGCGTGCTTTCGAGTTCTGTGGCACTCATTGTTAGAGGCCCATTCCCATTTCCATTGAAGACAAGAGATCTTAAAAACTCAGGCATGGAATTGTATGTATCAACAACGGTGCCCAGAGCAATCGCTTCACTGACTCGTACAGCTTCTTTAATTACTAACAGTCGAAGCTCTTCACCGTTTGGATCCAGCAGCAGCTTCAAAACGGGTTGTAGAGCATCTTTTGCTGAGAAATCCCTATCTTTACTTCCCTGTTGTAGAAGGTTCTCAAGTCTATTCCACCTAAACTTTCCATCTTTGAACAGAAGCTCAATAAGGGCATCTCTTAGATATGGGTTCGGATCAGTGAGAAGCCTTTTCGCAAAATACGGGTATGATGCAGCTAACACTTTGAAATTAGGATCTGCGTAAAGTGCCAAACCTTCAAGCACAGTAAGCGACCTCAAAATCAAAGCATAGTAGGCTGGGACATTAAATGGATACTGATAGAAGACAGCACCTAGACCATCAACCAGTGTTTTGAAATTGAGCTCGCTAACTGTATAGTTAAGTGCATCGTCAAAAAAGTCTCTGAGAGCTGGTACGATGGGAGTAACATCTACATCAGGCGACAAGAACTTCAAAGCATAGTAATCTCGGGCCATGGCTTCATAATCTCGGTTTACCAAATGAACAACGTGGCCTATGATAGCAAATCTAGCTTCCTCCGGTGTCTCACTCATCATGCCAAAGTCTAGAAACGCAAGTTTCCCATCAGGTGTTGCTAAGAGATTACCAGGATGAGGATCAGCATGGAAAAATCCATACTCTAAGAGTTGCCTTAGACTACACTGGATTCCTGTATTTACAAGATCTAAAACCTTCAAACCTTGACTCTCAATGGCAACTTGTTCGTTCAGTTTAGTTCCCTCGACCCATTCCATTGTTAGCACTTTGCGGCTCGTGTAATCCCAGAATATATCAGGTACAAGAACATCTGCTTTATCAGCATACAGTTTCTTAAACCTCCTAGCATTTTGCGCCTCCTGAACATAATTTAGCTCCTGATAAACTCTGCAGGCAAACTCATCGATAAGGGTAAGTACATCGGTAGTGATGAAGTCTGCATACTTGTTTATGAGTTTCCCAACTCCTCTAATAAGGTAAAAGTCAAGACCAATGGCTTCTTCGATTCCAGGGCGTTGAACTTTGACCGCAACAACCTGACCCGAATACCTCAGCTGAGCTTTGTAAACCTGGCCAAGACTAGCTGCCGCGATTGGCTCCGGGGATACAGTGGAGAAAATGGATTCTAGAGACAAATCCAACTCTCTTTCAATACAAGCAAAGGCCTCTGCATCAGGGAAGGTTGGCAAAGCATCCTACTTAGCCACTCAAAACACATAGGAATATACAAAGTTAGAGAGGTTCTCAACATCTAAGGAATATCGAGCAAACTAAGAGCGGAAAGAGGTGGACCTGAAGCTCTGCAAGTTCTTCTAGGTAATCCGGTGGACAGAGGTCGGGTCGGGTGGATAAACCTTGACCTAATTTAACAAAAGTAGGTCCGAGACGAGTGAAAATCTTCCGGAGCTCACCAGCTCTCTTCTTCATGTTCTTCTCTAGCTTACCTTGTCTTTGATCAATCCCCAATTTCAAAGCGAAACCACCCAAAGCTACCAATATCTCCAAACTTCTCCGTAAAGCCTAAGTCCCAAAATTGCGATTGCATCTCTCAGTTTCACCTCTCTCAGAGAATTTTACAAAAATTTCAAAACCTTTAAGCTAACCTTGAGAGGCTGAGAGCCATGTTTCCTGGCGATAAGCTCTGGAGAATAAACAGAAGCATCAACTGCACGACCCAAAGCTCGCGCCTCAGCTTGAAGATCATCCGCTAGATCAGCTCGTCGGTATTGCACAACCGACGATGTATTCGTCGCTCTCGACGACGGAGAAGGACTCGCCGCAGCTCCATCTTCTCTGGGTCTAGCTTGAACCAGAGCCGCACGCGATGATCTCCTCCGATTCACAAAGAAAAACTTAGATTTTCCGGCATTTCTTCTCGAATTGCGCAACGAAATACCATCACCGACTACTAGAGTTAAACCCAACGACTGACCAACCACAAGACTCATCGTGTTAGCTCCGCGAAAACTCGGGAGAGAGAAAGAAGAAGGATTTCAGATTGTGATTGATGAACCAGTAACAGCCATGAGAGAAGAAGCAAGAGAGAGAAATAGATGATGAGAGATATTTAGAAGAGTTTTTGGTTACTTGCAACTAAATACGGTCCACACTTTTGGCGTGCCGTGACGTTCTCTATTTAATAGCTACAAATTTCAAACCGGAAACGACTACAAAAGACAAAAGGAATTATGGAATTTGAGAGGAGATTTAATAGCGAAATCTAGAGGACAAGATTCGTGGGATAAACGAGTCTAAACCAGCCATGGCCATGAAGTTCTTTTTTTTTTTTATGTGTGAATGTAATTAGCCAAACAATATCCACCAAGGTTTCAGAGAAAGAACACGATCCAGTAATCTGACTAGTACATAGTTCCTCGGACCGATCCAGTTTGTTTTATGTACATGAACGGCTGCTTCAGTGTATATGCCTTGTGTCAACAACTAAGTTTCTCGTCTCAGAAATATTAGCCGCGGTTATTTAGATTTCCTCTTCTAGCAAATGGAATTCGTTCTTCTGCAAAAAACCCAATGTCGCAAAATCGTTTTTAGATTTCATGGTTTTAGGGAAACAATAAAGCATATAAGTTAGTATGTTGTTTACTGACTTACCGTGACTAATCTCATTGCTAACCTCCTCATCATCATACTCTCCATTGTTACTTGTAAAAAATGGTGTTAGGTAGTTCCTGTCTAGTTCTGTGAATGACGCCGCGCTGAGAACAAACATATGTGATTTTAGTGTTTTGATAGAAACTTGAAAGCGGGCATGAATTTGTGAGTTATTATGTAATTTACCTCTTATGGAACTCTCTTAGTTTTGTCCTGAATCCACTTCCTGATGGTGAATCTTCATCATCAAAACTTGTCATGTATCGATTGTTCACCACCTCAAATCCCTGGCAAAAAAAAGAGAGGATATTAATCATGTTGATTTCACATCAAGAGATCAAGATTCACATTATAATAGAAAGAATCATCTCTAGGACTTGACTTACATCACCTAGGGACGTATCACGACTATCCCCTACAACCTCTAGGGCTTCTAGCATTGTACCAGTGGATCCTCCAATTAGCAAGACCTGATATAAGTTTCAGAAGGTCACATAAAAAGCAAAATAATTTGGCTCACCTATTAGCAACAGAACCATTTGATCGACAAGCTCAGGTGTACAGCAAATTGTTGGTTTCTAGAGAAGGATGGATTACCGTCAGAACAACAATGGCTGTAGTTGCAGTGAATATAGTTTGACCATGTCCTTCTGGGAGATCGTGAACAGATTGCAGAGCAAGAGCAAAAGCCATAGCACCTCGAAGTCCTGTGCAATCCACATGTTTTTGTTACTTCTTACTGATGAATTGAAAACAATAACTACATATGAAAACAAAGAGTAGTATCTTACCACTGTACCAAAGTGCTTTTTGATGCGTCATTGGTATTTTCCTATGAGCAGGTCGTGCCAGGTTGACCAAATATCCACAACCAAACACATTAGCTGCCCTGCGTATGACAAATATGCCCAAGAGTAACATTATCAGACACGAAAAACAACACAAAAATTGCAATTTGGAAATAATGTACTGTATGTATTTATACACACAGACATGGTGTGGAAAGATACTGAAGTGAACAAAAAAGTGTACCTTGCAATTACGATAAACAGCTGAGTATCATCACCAAGGATGAAGGAAAGTTAAGGAACAACAGCAGTTTATATAAACTAAGGAATAGTTGAATTTCAATTTAGTAGAACTTGGGTAAGAGGATACAATAGAGAAAAAGATGAATCCCACGTGTGACCAACTATGCTTTTCCATGGCAATATCAAAACCCATGTAGATGAACCTGAAAATTTGATCATTTGAAATTATAGGTCAGGTCATTGAAGCATATTAGAAAAATCAGCTATCAAGAGGCATGAGAGTATAAGAAGGAAATGCATACACAAATGTCTCTGCCAGGGAAGATATCAGATGAAAAAATGCAGACACAAATCGCTGAGAATTTGCAGACAAGTTTGAGTAGGTATAATGCTTCATGACCTGAAAGGCACAGACAACTTCCATTAAACTACTTTACTTTTGGCTAAGAATCATATCACACAGAATCCATGTAATCGAATGACAACTTACAATCCCAGTAAATAGAATCGATACGATGCCAGATAGACTGAGACCTTCAGCAAGCATGTATCTAGCACAAAGGAAAAAAAAGTCAACAAACTTTACAATTTCTATGAGGGTGAACTAAAGAAGACATACAACTAATTATATATGGGAGGAAAGTTTCAAAATTACTTACGAGAAATAAGGAAAAAGCACAAAGAGGCAGCACTCCAAGTTCTGCAGACTGAAAGGAGAAGCGAGAAAATCAGAATAAAATATTTCACTGCTGACCACTAGAATCGAAATCAAGCAAGTTTCAGACATAGAACTATGGTCACTCACTTGTCAACATCCAGCCCTGCATACTTGAAGAGGTGCTTTGCATTAAGGCTAACAACTCGTTTAGAATTATAAAATTAAGTAAAAATGTTTCATAAAAAGTAAACCCAAAAAAGGATATGAGAGCAGAAGTAAATCCAACTCCAACCCCTGCAGAAGCACGCATATATCTCTTTAATAACCCACAAAGCACAGATATAGGAATATATAATGACATGGGAAAACGTTGAAATGCTTAATATGAAAAATTAGTTTGATATTCATATGTTATTTTTCTTAGGTTTCTCGAATTTGTTTATAACTTCAAGTTTTTAGCAGCAGTCTCAAACTCAAGCGCTACCATGAGCCAAACCATGCATGAAGTATAGAGACAGAGAAAGTAAGGCAGATATAAAAGCAAACCTGCAGACATTGAACCTACAAAGGTTTCGAGAAACCTGACTATCACCATAAAGAAATTCTGTCCAGATGAGTGACTTCTCACCAAGGACATTGTCCTGCATACCAGTTTATAGCCTTGTTAATATATCCTACCATGTGACTATCGTCTTTTACAGCATATTGTGAATTAGCATACATACCTGTACAGAGATATGGCCATCTGCCAAAAGCAACATAAGAAAGACAAAAACCTGATAAGTATTGTGATATTTTTCATCCTAATATAAGGAATCAGAAATCACTACTTAAAAACTACTAACAGCATCATTCAAAACTGATTCTCCAAACACCAGGGCATACAGATTTACGTCCGAGCCAAGTTCCTGCAAAACAATACAGTAGTAAGAAGTGGTAGAAATCTACTGTCCAGAAAATTAAGAATCTCTCCGTAAAGTAGTAAAAGAAAGTACCTGAAAGATAGACAAAACAGTGACAGGATCGGTGGCTGAGATAAGAGAGCCAAACATGAGACACTCAACGAATGGAAGTCTGTACATGAGAAACATCACACCGCCAAGGTACCTTCAATAGAAAAAAAGGAACTTGTGAATAATGTAAAGAGGACCTTTTCCCATCAATAAAACAGAAGCAATTCACAGGACAGAGATACATACACTAGCACACCAGTAACAATGGAAGCTACAAAAGTTCCAAGTACAGAAAAAGTGACAATGGCTCCAAAGTTTGAAAAGAAAGGTTTCTGCATAAAACCCAGCAACAACGTAAGCATCATGAAGAATGGAACAACAAGAAAACCAATAAAGACATGAAAGCTCTCTGCACTTACGGGCTGTAGACTGAATCCTGACTGGGTGCAAACAAGTACGTCAAGGAAAACAACATATATAGTGTTGCCAATTTCAGTATCATAGAGACATAAGTAAACTATAAAGGTAAGCAATTAAGGATATAATATGATGGGCGGAAGCAGAAACAGGAAGAAGAACTCATCGTGGAAATTGAACCATGTCCTGGAGAAAAAGCAAAATTGATTAGCAATGGATAATACTAAGACATGTTCATGTATGTATATGCAAGTAATTACACCACTTTGTGTTTTCCAGGTCAGTGGAGAAAGGACAGAAAAATAGCAATAAAAAATGAGAATAATACTTAAAAATTCGATAAGAACTTCAACGAACCTTATGCTAGTCTCCGTGTTCGAGATGTTCGCTAAACCACCAACGATCAACCCTAAATTTCCACAAATTTCACAAGGAATCAAACAAAAACCTCAATGGAAATCGATGAGGACGATCGCACTGCAAAACGAGTAAGAAGAAGAGAAAAAACAAACCGATGAGAAGCGAAGCACTAGCTTCGGGTAGATAATAGAACTTATGACGACGAAGGACATGACCGAGTACAAAAGAGAGAACAAGCATCATGATCTGAAGCAAAATCCCAACTCCGGCGGCTTGTTGCTGCTTCTCTTGCCCTTGCGGGTCGTGAATCGCCGGCGAAATCTCCAGCTCCGACATTACGCCTCGCCGAAATCGAAAAAAATCTAGGGTTTGTATCATCAATGTTAGTTGCTTTTTGTTTGCCCTTTCTTCGTGTTTCGTCTTCTTCTTCCCAGAGAGAGATTCACGAAAGTGAGTAAATGAAACTCGTGAGATGGACTTGTTCTTCTTCCTTTGTGACGACGCATTTTGCTTTTTATAGGAATCTGCGTCCCCACTGACTTCTCAGGTGGCTTCCGTTTTGGGCTTATATTGGGCCTATTACGCCATCTCCAACCACAACACTATTTTAGTGTGAAAATCACATTTATATTTAGTGCAGTTTTGACACTAAAATTTATTTCATCTCCAACCACAACCCTAAAAATTACACTAAAAAAGAACATTCTCTACTATTATATTATTAAATTAATGTTTTTTAATACTTAATAGTTTTATTTAATATTTATTATATTTAAATTTATTCCGTACTATAATTATCTTAGTGCAACTATAAATAATTTTTTCAATAATTAGCTTTTATTTAAGTTTATCAGTCTTATTATATTCTGTCTTTCTATTTGTTTGGTTTTAATTTTGTAATTTTATGTTTCCGTTGTTTTAATTGTATTTTGTTTCTTATTTTTCAATCAATTTATGTATTAGTTTAAATATTCTATAAATATTAAAATTAATAGTTATGAATAAATGATTGTGTTATAATTTTTAGTAATAAAAATGATGGCATATTTATTTTTAAGTTAAAAATCTTTTTCACATTTTTAAAGTAACAATTCAGCAATATTTAAAATGATATATTAAAATTACTTATTTGTAAATGTATAACAATAAAAACTTGAAAACAAAAAAAACATATGCGGTCACGTTGGGGATGGCCTAAGTTTGTAAACCCAAAAAAAAATCATTTTGCCCAACGGCTCTAATTAAGATATGTTTTAAAAAAAAAAGAAATTCCCTAAAACATCCATCAAACCAAGTTCTAGTTCTAAATATACCATCAATTTCTAAATGTTTCACTTATACCACTATTTATTTTGTAGCACAAAAACATTTCTATCCAATAATAACATGCTCGAGATACACGAAACCGTCCTGAATACGTGGAACTGGATAGAATAACTGATTTGAACTATAAATATATGAAGTCCAAGCAGATTTCGCGAACCTTTTACGGAGACAAGAGTTAAAACATTACATTTTAGTTTGTAACATATCTCACTCGAGATATTATTGTATATTCGATTCATATCAATATAAATCTAACTCTACTTTACTCATTTTTTATCATCGAATTTATAAACATTTTTTATAACCAAAAATTTCTTCACCGAATTCAATTCAAGCTTTCACATGAATCCTCCTTGATTTTTTGGTAATAAAGCTTTTAAAACATTTAGGAAGAGTATGAAATATTATAGTTACAAACTTACAATAACAACAAAAATTTCATGCAAAAATAATAACAATCCAAAATTAATCTCTTTCTTTTTTTGATTATAAAAGCAGAAACCCAAGAGATGATGACTAAACTGTTCATCATTGTTACTTGGGCTCAATTTTCGTCGGAACAGAGTAACCACCGCTATAATCAAACTCTCCCTCTCTTATTTCCTTCTTCCTCAAACTCTCTCCGTACAAAACCTTAACTCCTCCTCCTTTCACTCCTCCAAAATCCGTCGCCGAAGACGACGCAGATACGGAGGTGCTACTACTAACTCCACAATTCTGTATCATAATCTCGATCTCTTTAACCACTTCACTCATCGTCGGTCTCTCACTCGCCGACTCATCAACGCATTTTAAAGCTAAGTCCAAATACCGACCAAGCTCCGGCAAAGCTCCGGCGACTCTCAACGAACGATCCATCTTATCTCTCAATCCGTAAAATTCCTCGTCGCTTTTGTTCATCACAAGCTTGATTTCTCTAACAATATACTTTCCTTTCTCAATCGGTTGTTTTGCAGTGATCAATTCAAGCATTACAACACCGAAACTGTACACATCACTCTTCTCTGTAAGTTTCTGTGTTGTGTAGTATTCTGGATCTAAATATCCCTGACATTGAACAAAAATCCCCCAAATTTAACAATGTTTCATCGATTTTTGCATTTATATGAATGAATTGATTTCATTGTTAAGAACTTACCAATGTGCCTTTGACTTGTGTTGAAACATGTCCTTTGGTACAGTCTGAAACCAGCTTAGACAAACCAAAATCAGCAACTTTGGCTGTGAGATTCTCATCTAAAAGAATGTTTGTTGATTTCACGTCTCTGTGTATGATCGGTGGATCGGCTAGTTCGTGGAGGTACGCTAGTCCTCTTGCTGATCCTAGAGCCACTCGCAGCCTCCTTTTCCAGTCGAGCGCAATACCAGATCGTCCTAACAACAAATGGATGGTCAAGTTTTGTTTTTTGTGAGTGTTTGAACAGCTAAAAGATCAGATTGTAGTACCTGTTAAGCTGTCTTTTAGTGATCCGTTGGACATGTACTCGTAGACTAGAATCTGCTCGCCTTGTTCGAAGCAAAAGCCGACAAGACCAACGAGGTTTTTGTGATGAACTCGAGAGAGTAACTCAATCTCTGTTTTGAACTCGAGACCGCCTTGTGTTGATCCTTGTTGTGCTCTTTTGATTGCCACCATTTGTCCATCTGGAAGCATTCCTTTATACACCTATGGAGATATTAGAGAAAGAGAGGGAGCATTATTTGTCAAAGCTTGAAAGTGAAAGCATTTTTCCTCAAGTTCTTAGAAACACACCTTTCCATAACCTCCATAACCTAACTCGCTGCTCATGGAGAAATTGTTCGTGATCTTCTTGAGTTCCTCGTAAGAGAACCATCGTGCTCCTTTAAGCTGCGGCGCGCCACCGCTGTCTTTTCCACTTGATGCCCATGAAACTGAGAGAAAATCACTGATTGTAATAATGAATCAAAAGATTCACTGTATAATCAATCTTATGTTTCAATCTTCAAGTTTACTGTGAATGTAAAATTAATGTAAAGTTTCTCTTTTTCTAGTGGAGCTCACACTCTGCAGGCACTATTCTATAATGGTATAATGTTTTCTCCAGGGAAGGTTATTGTATTTATACAATAATGCAGCTACTCGAACATTGGACTTACCAAATGGTCTACTCAAGCCTATAGCTTGCTCTGCGCGTCTCTTCTGCCAAACCGCGTACACTCCTAGCGCAACAAGGCACAGGACCAAAGCACTGCAACCAGTTATTATTCCAATGACCATCCGAGAGCTCAATGAATGTCCGTTACCTTCAGCTACAAAATATTTTCAGATTGTTAGACGTCAATGTCTTCGACTTCAAAAAGAGGCATATGAGTTTGTTTATTAACATATGTTACCTGGAAAAGTGTAGGGAGAAGCAATGAAATAGTAAGGTCCAAACACAGGAGGAGGTTTGAATGTTTGGTTACTCAAGTCAAATCCAATTCTTTGTACTTCAGTTCTGTTAAAATACTTTCCAGTAGATGGGAAAAGTTCCAACTGTATCTGAAGATAATCATCATTGTTGAAGAAAGGGTTTTGTAAAGAGACCGATCCCGGAGTGAGTCCTAGTTTCACCCACAAGCTCATCTCAAGCGAATGGTATGTGTTCACATTGGACAAGTCTCTGAACATAGGCCCTCGGAAGTAGAGTGTGCCTTCGTAAGGGTAAGCGCATTCACAGCTCTGAGGGCTTATCTTTTGGTCTAATGGACAAGATTTTCCTCCACAGTTAGCAACACTGGTCGAGTATATTCGTTTGGCTTGTTGCTGAATCTGACAGTAGTTTGTGTTTGAAAGAGCTGTTGTGCATACCGGGTTTCCTACGAGTCTACAACAAAAGAGAGAGCTTCTTTAATAAAGTTGCTAGAAACAGTTTCAAGTATTAATTACTGTTAGTTTAAAGAAGATATTCACATTAATGTATTGGTATATCCAGAGCTAAGTGTTACAGAGGAAATGTCATTATCTTGCAGATCAACGAGTTGGAGCTGTGGACCTACTGTGTCTCCCAAGCTCAGTGTTCCATTGAATGCATTCTTTTTCAGTTTCCTGTGAAAATCCAAATCAGAAGTTGTTGACTAATTTCAATAGCGATTAGAAGCTGGAACTTACACTTGTTGAAGCTGTGGGTATCCAAAGAGCTTATTAGGTAGTGGTCCTTGTAGAGCTCCATATTCCATCACCCTAAGACCAATAAAAAGAAGATATGTTTAGAGATTTCTTCATGAGAAAATGCGCGAGTTTTCGTAAACTGTAACCGAGGAGAACTTACAGTGTGGTCAGTGAAGGTAAGGTTGAGAACCAGAGAGGAGACTCTGATGGATCAAATGAGTTATTGCTAAGGTCTCTGTAACATATAATCACATTTTGTCAGAACACACAAACACAGAACTGTAGACAAAGACATTCTCTGGTGAGTAATTTACATGTAGTTCAGCGACTTCATGTTTGACAAATCTGGTAATGATCCTACAAGCTTGTTGTGTGCTAAGTTCCTGAGAACCACAAGTAAAGATGTATTCCTTCATTAGCAATGCCTAGAATATATCTGTGAATATTTCTAGTATTGATTACACTCACAGTTCAATGATGTTTGTGAGATTGCTGAGATTCTCTGGAACTTTTCCGGTCAGAGTGTTCCTGTCAAGCCGACTGTTGCAAATCCAAGAGAGTTAATCTTTTTGAGTATAGGGAAAGATTTTATGAAACTAATGACAAAGAGATGGTAAGTTACTTACAGAACCTCTAGTGTCTGAACAAGTCCTAAAGTGGAAGGTATGCTCCCTGTGAATCGGTTTCCATCGAATAGTCTAACATTTGAAACAAATATGTTTTGATGAGTATCCGTCAAAGGTATAAGCAGAAGTTTCAATATGATTAAAGAGTGTTTTGACTTACACATGGATCAGTATCATCTCAGAGCTGAAAAGTTTTGGTGGAATGGTGCCTGAGAGCTGATTCTTGTTGAAATGACTACAAGTTATAAACATTTTGCAATCAGATGAGAGATCGTTGAAGCTGAAGAAGAAGTGTAATGGAAATTCTTACAAATGTTTGGCTTTTAGAAGAAGATCAAGACCAGGACTAGAGCCTGATGAAATTGGAATGGGTCCTGTCAACTGATTATCCGCAAGATCTAACCAATAAACCTTGGTGAGGTTTCCTAAAGCCGATGGAATTTTACCGGTGAAGTTATTCGAGTTCAAGGCCCTGAGGAATCATAATGGAACCAAAGTACGAAAATCTCATGAAACATGAGTTGGCTTCAAGGATAACATACACGGTGATCGATGCGAGGTTCTTACAAGAAAGATAGATCTTTGAGATAGCCAAGCTCGTTTGGGATGCTACCAGTGAATCCACAACCAGCAAGAATACTGAAAAAAAAACGCAATACAACTGTTTAGATTGACATAATAGGAGGATAAAGAACAAGAAGATAGCTTTTAAGAGATCCTTACAGGATGTTTAGCTTTTGCAAGTCTCCTAAGCGGGAAGTAAGTGACCCCGTAAGCCCTGGATTAAACGAAAGGTCCCTGAAAACAACGCAACATCGCCAATTCAGGTAAGAAAAAAGAGACAATCCTATCTTATATTCATCGATAAATTCATCGAAAGAGACTGACAAGGATCTTAGTTCAGCTAGTTCTCCAATGTCACCACTAAGCCTTCCTTTGAGACCCATTGTTGACAAACCCCTGAACAAAAAAAGACTTGCTTGCTTAGTACATTACCAAAACAAGTAAGTCTAATGAGTAAATTATTAAGGAGTTAACACTCACAAAGCAGTGATTCTTGAGTTATTGCAAGAGACACCTTCCCAAGGAGTTCCACAAGGATCATCAGAATCTCCCCAACTAGGAGGCGTATTGTCCCATTGATCCATCAAAGAACGAAGAGCCGCCGCTAATAAAATCCAAAGATCAAAGAAGCATTACAATCATTTCCATGGACCAAAATTCAATGCAAGGGAAAATTAGAATACCATCACGAGGGTCAGTGACTGCTGAAATCATTGAGAACACAGTGAAAGAGTAAGCGAAACATTTCACGAGAAACCGCGAAATAGCAGTTATGGTGGTGGTTGTTGTTGCAGACACCATTGTTCCTCAAGAGAGACATGAGTTTTTGAGGTTTGCTATTTAAGTTAAATTTTGGAGAAAAGAACAAGATTAAAGTAGCTTCCTTATGACACAAGATTAATCATTGTCTCATCAAGAAGAACAAATGTGTGTGGAAGTGCACCAACAAAAGTTGGTTTCATTTGCTTTTGAATCAATTTTCCTTCTCTTTGAAGTCATTTTAACGGTTCGTATGTCTCTCTTTTTTCCAAAATACTTTTAGTTATTAAAACAGTTGAGTGATACATTTCCAAATACGTACAAAATAATTTCGAATAACCAATACAAAAATAATCATTTAATCTCTCTAATCATGTAAACTTAAGTTACCGTTAAGCTCTGTCTTCTAATCAAAGCAACCTTCTTCTTTCATCATTATGCTCAGACAAGAGAAAATAGTGGAACCTACAATTATATAAGTGGGTCATGCCAGAACCCAAAAATCTAACCATCTCAATATTCACAATATTGTTAAAATAAAAATAATGCAACATCGTTACCAAATCTTTCCATCTAGCTCTCATCTTCTAAACTCGTTTTATCTTGCAACATTGTTTTGGTTATAGCACTTTTTTTTCTATACAGAAGTTAAAAAATTTGCAAAAAGAGTTAAAGGATTTGCAAAAAGAAAGGTATTATATTTAAAGGCATATAGATGAAGTCATGTCTCTATAGATTAGAGAATAAGTATTGTATTAATTTTAGGGTGGTTTACTAGAATGACTTTGTCAAGCAAAGATTTGGACTAGAATGACCTCTATCTTTGAATATTATTAGAATGACCTTGAAAATTTTTTAATTCATATGTTAACCTTATTTCATTTGAAGACAAAAAACGTATTTACGAAACTGCCATTAATGAAGCAGAAATTTTTTCCCGCCAAAATTAAATAAGTCTACCATTCTGTTACGGTAGACTTATTAAACGTCTGGTAGACTTATTACGGTGTACGCGATGGTAGACTTATTTATAGTTGTGGTAGATTTATAATATGTGGTAGACTTATTCGTAGTACTGGTAGACTTAATTTTGGGATCGGTAGACTTATTTGTAGTAGTGGTAGATTTATAAAGTGGTCGGTAGACTTATTACGATGCAGGCAGTGGTAGACTTGTTTATAGTAGTGGTAGACTTATTGTAAGTAGTGGTAGACTTATTGTAAGTTGTGGTAGACTTATTGAGTAGTTACGGTAGACTTATGCGTTGTAGTGGTACACTTATTTATAGTTGTGGTAGATTTATTTTTGAGTGATAGACTTATTAGTGGTTGTGGTAGATTTATTGTTGTGATTGGTAGACTTATTGATGGTTCGTGCGATGGTAGACTTATTTATAGTTATGGTAGATTTATTTGTCAGTGATAGACTTATTAGTAGTAGTGGTAGACTTATTGATGGTTTGCGCGATGGTAGACTTGTTTATAGTAGTGGTAGATTTATAAGATGTGGTAGACTTATTTGTAGTACTGGTAGACTTATTTGTAGTGATGGTAGATTTAATTTTTTGATTGGTAGACTTATTGATGTTTAGCGATGATAGACTTATTTATAGTAGTGGTAGATTTATAATATCTGATAGACTTATATTTAGTGGTGGTAGACTTAATTATGGTTTCGCCCTATGGTAGACTTGTTTAAAGTTGTGGTAGATTTATTAAATTTGGTAGACTTATTTGTCTTTGTGGTAGACTTATTAAATCTTTTCAGAGTTATACTAGAATGACCTTACTTAATTACAGTTATGGTAGATTTATTTATAATATGTGGTAGTGGTAGATTTATAATATGTGGTAGACTTATTTGTAGTAGTGGTAGACTTATAATATTTATTTATAGTAGTGGTAGATTTATTCAATGAAGGACAAAATCGTAATTTAACCTTCATCTTCTCCAACACATTAAAGCTTATGTCAAACCCTAACAATGGCGGCCAACTCATTTTTAGCTCGTTTTTGCTGTGTTTTAATTTATTTTCAACTGGGTTTAGCCTAAAACTAGTAGATCTAACATCATATATCCATTTTCTAACAAAAAATCAAAAGATTTTGAGTTTTTTTTTCAACTTTTGATTTTTAGTTCAATTTTTACCTAAATCTCGGTGTTTCTGCATCCTCCCTACCTTCGCCGAGCACGATCCGGTGCTTCCGCAGCCTCCGCGACGGTGGTTTCAAACAAATGTTTTATTTATTGGTTTAAAAAATTTCCAACGTATTCATGTGGTGGTAGACTTATTGGGTAGTTATGATAGATTTATAAGTTTTTGTTTTTTTTAGGTTTCAGGATGGCAGTTGCGTAAATAAAATAGATTATTAAAGTATATTCGTCTTTTATCAAGTTGTGTGAAATTACTAGATTTGACAAAGTCATTCTAGTAATTACTCTACTTTCTAAAGTTATTCTAGTAATTAACTCTTAATTTTAAAACAATTTATTGTGCCGGATTTAAAATCCGGATCGTGATACATATTGTAGATGACACTAGCACAAACCACTAGGTTACATGTCCTTGTCATCAATACATTGAAACAATATATACATAAATATTAAATGAATACATTTCATGATATAAATTATAGCATAATACAGTAAAACATCTATAAATTAAAGGACAATTATAAAAATGCCACTTTTTATGTACATATTTGCAAGAATGCCATTTAGAGGTGTCAATTTACTAAAATGCCACTAATTATAGATTTATAAAGCCTATATCTTAAAATTCTAAACCCTAAAAAATGTTTTGACACCTAAAACCCCCTAAACACTCAAAACTAAACCCTAATAGAACATAATTAATCCAAACATAAATAATATAAAGAAAAAATAATTTTGAAAAAGTGACATTTTTGAAAAGATTTCAAAAGTGTGGCATTTTTGTAAAGTGGCACTTGAAAAGTGGCATTTTCTGAAATTTCTCATAAATTAATAATGTTAGTACTTTAAAAATTTATTAATTTAGAGAGATATTAATTAACAGATAAATTAATTTATAGAGATATATCTGTTTTAGGTAAGAATTTTCTTTAACAAAATTCAAATGATACTATGTTTAAAAATTTAATTAAATTCATTTGTAAAAATAGTATGTATTAACTTGAGATTATGATTTATACTTTTTATTATTATAATAGAATAAATATTAACATCATAATATACTATCCATTTAAAATTAATACATATTATTATTACAAAATTTAGAAAAAAAAACATTGTTATCGTTCTTAATGTTGATGATAAAATCAGCAACGATATATATTATGATACATTTGGAAAGAATTATGTGTATAAAATCAATTATCGTGTCTATAACTTATCATAAGTTTTAGATATTGAAAAAATAATCATAAAAGTTTGTTTGATATATAGTAAGTAGAATAAATAGATACTGAAGCAAAAAAAAAATTATAATATTTTAGAAACCTTTTAAAAACCTTATAAATTATTATTTCATTTGTTCAATTTTAAATACATATAGATAACTCTTATAAATTTTTCAAAAAGTTTACAAATTATTTAAAAAATTCATAAAAAACTTCAAAACCTTACATCATTTAGAAAAATATCAAGAAAAAAATTAATCTAGATTGTTTAACGCTTTTTTAAGTGTGTTTAAAAACCTTTTAAAAACTTTATAAACCTTATAAATTTTATAAACATTTTAAAAACTGTTAAAAAAATTTATAAACCTTATTAATTTTATAAACCTTTAAAAAACTGTAAAAAAATTTTACAAAAAATGTCAAAACCCTAGATCAATAAGAAGAACATAAAAAATAAAATTAACCCAGAAATAATCAAAATCTCATATCTATAAGTCAAATTGAACCAAAAAACCTTAGAATCGTAACCAAAATCGAATAAAAAACTCGGATTTTCAACACAAATCATATAAAACCAAATTTTCAACAAAAAAATGATGAAATTCGGATCTAGATCTGGATCTATATGAGAGAGAGAGAGAGATTCAGATCTAGATCTAGATCTAGATTTGATTTTTTTTTATCAACATCTTCATCACAATTTCTCCATTATCAAGAGCTTGAGAGAGAAGAGAGAGAGAGATTCATATCTGATTTTATTTTGGGGAAAGAGAGAGAATAGAGAAAAATCAATTCTCTTTCGTGGGAAAGAGAAAAGAAAGAGAAAGAGAAAGAGAAAAAGGAGAAAAAAAAGAAAGGGACACTTTTGTCTCTTTCTTACAAAAATGTTTCAAATTTGTAAAGAGTCATGTGGGTGTGGCACGCTTGTAAATGTGTCATTAGAAAGTGGCATTTTTGTAATACTCACTTTTAGAGGATTTATAAAGGTTTTTAAAAAGTTTATAAGGGTTTTTTACAAGGTTTATAAACTATTAAAAAACCTTATAAACAGTTGAAATAATAATTTTAAGGTTTTTAAAAGGTTTATAAAGTTTTTAAAAGATTTATAAGGGTTTTTACATGATTTATAAGTTTTTTACAAGTTTTATAACTGTTAAAAAAACTTGTAAACTGTTTTTACAGGGTTTATAAGGGTTTTTTACAAGGTTTATAAACTGTTAAAAAATATTATAAACAGTTGAAATAATAATTTTAAGGTTTTTAAAAGGTTTATAAGGGTTTTTAAAAAGTTTTTAAAGGTTTTTTTACAAAGTCTATAAGGCTTTTTTACAAGGTTTATAAACTATTAAAAAACTTTATAAACTGTTTTTACAGGATTTATAAGATTTTTTTACGGGGTTTATAAGCGTTTTAAAAGGTTTATAAAGTTTTTAACGAAATTTATAAGGTTTTTTTACAACGTTTATAAGGTTTTTAACAATGTTTATAAGAGTTTTTTACAAAATTTATAAGATTTTTAAACAGTTTATAAAGATTTTTTACAAATTTTATAAGGTTCTTAAAAAGTTTCATAAGACAGTTTAAAAACCTTATAAACTGTTAAAATCCTTATAATTTCTTTTTAAATTTTATAATATCAATAAATACCTTGTAAAAAATCCTTATAAACCCTTATAAAATGTCTATAAAGGTTTTTTACAAGGTTTATAAAGTTTTTAAAAAGTTTATAAGCGTTTTTTACAAAATTTATAAGGATTTTTTACATGATTTATAAGGATTTTCTAAAAGATTTATAAAATCTTGAAAAAATTTATAAGGATTTTTTACAAGGTTTATAAGGTTTTTAGAAGGCTTCCTAAGACAGTTTAAAACCTTATAAACTGTTTAAGAACTTTATAATTTTTTACCAAATTTTATAATGTCAATAAAAACCCTAAACCTTCCCCCCAAATATATACCCTAAATGCATAATAGTTAACCCAAACTTAAAAATTTACAGTCGTTTATTTTTTATCAAAATATTTTTGATTTTTCTTTTCTTTTTGAATTTCTTTGAAAATATTCTTCTTCTTTTTTTTCATATATATCCACTAGATCTATTCTCAGATCGGAAACAACTAGAATAAAATTTTCAGATTTCTTTCACGAGAGATGTGAAAAAAGAAAAGAGAGAGAGAAAGAGAAAAGGAAGAAGAAGAAGAAAAATCTCAGTTTTTTTCACGAAAGAGAAAGAGAAAATGAAGAAGAAAGTGAAAAAAAAAAAAAAAAAGAGAAATTTCAAAAAATGTCACTTCTCAAATGCCACTTTACAAAAATGCCACACTTTTGAAATCTTTACAAAAATGTCACTTTTTCAAAATTATTTTTTCTTTATATTATTTATGTTTGGGGTAATTATGTTCTATTAGGATTTAGTTTTGAGTGTTTAGGGGGTTTTAGGTGTCAAAACATTTTTTAGGGTTTAGAATTTTAAGATATAGATTTTATAAATCTATAATTAGTGGCATTTTTGTAAATGGACACCCCTAAGTGGTATTCTTGCAAATATGCACACAAAAATTGCATTTTTATAATTGCCCCAAGAAAAAAAAGGAAAATGACATATTTGACTTTTGGTTTAATAAATAGTGGCACGTTTCTAAACAATTTTAAAATGTGGTATTTTTGTAAAGTGGCATATGAGATGTGGCATTTTTTAAAATTTCTCTATATATATATGCATAATTATAAATGATTATTAATATATGATATTATTGGGACCATATTTTTACATGGGAGTTTTAAAATAATTATTATTTTATCATCTTATCGAATTTCATAAATTTTTACATTGATCCGACTAGAAATTAGGATAATTTATTAATTTATGATGATTTATTAATTTATAGAGGTTTTACCGTAGTAGGTGTCATGGATTAGTTCATAAGACTCGAACCAAACAAAACCAACTTACAAAGGTTTAGGGAATTTATCTTTCCCATTGACGTACATTGCCCGATTAGTTCATAAGACTCGAACCAAACAAAACCAACTTACAAAGTTTTAGGGAATTTATCTTTCCCATTGACGTACATTGCCCAACGGTAGGTTATAATCTTTTCTAAAGTAAATTCCATCTTTTCTGGCACTCCAATGACGTAGCTGACCACATCGACGGCTATAGGCTGCTCGATATACTACAAGATGATCAAAATGATACTCTTTTGCAGGCCCCCAACGTAAGTCGCATTCCCATCTTGTCCTTTCTCTTCTGTTAGTAACATCTGCCAACTCAATGGTATATCTACCACCGAAGGTCTTTAAAGTATCGACTCCTGTATCCTGTCCATTCCAACCACGGCAATGATATTGGAGAGTGGTATTAGGACCGAGCTCGTTTTGAATTATTATACGATTTACCGCGCAAGCTTCATTCAACCCAACATACATAGCAGCAATAACTAACACAAAAACTATGATACACTTCATTTTTTTCTGTTATTTCATTGGCTATGGAGTAATATTTTTGTCAAAGATAATTGGGTATGGAATAATAGGATCATCAACGTGCAGTATTTATACTTATTTATTAGATAGTCTATTTGTGGCGTGAGCTAAATTTAAAAACAATCATCAACTAAATTAAGATATATGGTTGGAGGAGAGGATAGTTTACTCGATTTAGTGTCGAGAAATATGGTTAACCAATAACATAAACAAAAAAATAAGGATAAAAGCAAAACTATTATAGATTGATTATTAATCGCCACTAAAATCAAAAATCTTGTTGTGTTCATGTCTTGTAGTGAATTATATATCACAATCTCACATGCTTAAGAAATTAACAAAAAAAAAAAAAAAAACATTATTTATCTGCAAGAAAGATCCATGAAAAGAAAAGAAAATCAAAAATTAGATATAAAACAAAGAACATTGTGATGTGAAGTGTTTCTGTTTGTTTTTTAACTTAGAGAATTCACACAAGTCCAAAAACAAAAAAGTCACAACCATTTTCTCCAACTACTTGATCTAAGCTCACCAGAGAAGAACCTTGGAATGCTCAAGAGACTATTAACTCTTGTCAATCCTTCCAAAGCAGACCATTCTTCATCATCTTGTGCAACTGAAATACATTCCGCGAGTGTCATTGTCATAATCTTCGACTCAATCCCGCAACTCTTAGGCGTATTATCGTCTTTAACCACGACAATTTCACCCTCTTCTTCCTTGTTACTGATACTGACACTCTCTATGGAGTCTTCTTTGTGTGAATCTTTTATTACATTGCTTGAAACTTCCATGGATACTGATGAACCTTGTAGAAAGAGGCAGACTACAGTACAATCGTCGTTTTTGGAAGTTGGATATTTGATTCTCCATGCTCGAACAGCTGTGTCCACTAGAGCTCGAGCCGCTGTGCTTCGACTAGGAGCTGAAGCAATGATGTCAACAGCTTCTTTGTTTGATAACACATCCCATACCTTTAATACAATTCAGTAACAAACCTTTTTAGCTCTAAAAATTTGGAAGAAAAAAATGCAATTTATTGGCAAGAAACGGAAGGTTTAGTTTACCCCGTCGCTAGCGAGAATAATGAACTGATCTCGATCTGTTAGGCGACGGTAGTTGATATCTGGAACTGATATTAAACCGTAATCTTTGAGACAAAAGTCCCCAAAAGCTCGAGCCATTGCTAAACCAGGTGAATCGCTGTTTGGTAACCATACACGAGCTACTTCAGGCTCGTCTTGCAATGCAAAGACTCTACCTTTACATTTTTGGATCCTCGCTGATTCACCTGAATGTACATAGAAAAAAAACGTTAAGAAAATTTCCCTCTGGCTTCTCAGAGAGTTTAAGATCAAGTTTTCATGGCATACTTGGCAAATCGGGTTTTAAGTCTATGGTCAATTGTACCGCGGCCAAAGCATTGTCTTCGTCTCTTGTGGCAAGAACGGCTCTCGAGTCACCAATATTTCCAACCACCAGATCCTCACCCTAATAGGAATCAGTCAGAACAATTTAAAGTGATTAATATACAATCGATGAGATTAGAAGCAAATCAAAGCAAGTACCTGTTTGATCAAAGTGACAGAAGTTGTTCCGCTGCAGAAACAATCAATAGTTGGATGCATTTTAAGCTCTTTATCGATCTGCTGACAAGACTTAAGCAATGCGTGTTTGAGAGGCAGATACATCTCCGGAAGTTCATCGCTGTTCTCATTTGGATTTAACTCACACCATTGCTCATCCATAGTAGCAACAGACTCACTTCTCTGCGCGTCTTCTTCCTCTGTACATTTGATTTGAAGACCATTCTCACTCACTAACCCGCTTTGTTCCGATTCTGAGCTCATTTTCAATTGTGTTGAGAGTGTGAAAGGCAATGTATCTCGGACTTTCTTCGCAACCATATGACCAAACGGTCCATGTCCATCGAATACACCACAAAACACTGTATCATCTCTGGAACAAAAATTCTGAAATCAAAAAAGTTTCATGAGTTATATATTTGTCTTCATATGTCAATGTAACACACTGGAAAGAAGTGAGCAGAGATAGAATCTAAGGAAGAGTCAAGTAAATAGTGGTCCCTGTAGAAACAAGTCAAAGACTCAAGACAACACAAGAACAACACAAACGGCAAAACAAAGCCACCTCATCTTCAAAGCTCTAAGCTCTGTCATGGTCCCAAAAAATAATTGATTAGTCATGCATCATTCCAAGTTTCTCCTTCTTCCTAAGCACTAGCAACAAAAGAATAATGCAATCATGTTCTGTAAGATCCATTTGATCTTGCAACAAGACACATGTGCAAGAAATCAAGTAACTTTCCTCAAACATTGAACTAACATTGATCTTCACCAAAATCCCTGAAACTAATCAAATGAGTACACAATACAGTAAACTGTTCTTTCAAAATGAGCAAAAAACTCAGTAAAGGATCAATTTTTAAGAGAGAATATGAAAGATTTAGGCAACGAACCTCAAAGACAAGCATGGCGTCTTGATTAGTTCCTTTCTTGCCTTGTTGTGTGTAAAGACATGCAGTCTTACTTGAACCATTTGAAACCAACTGACCAACAATCTGTTGAATCCCTTCTTTTTCACCGCCGCCTTTTAAATCTCTCGGCCGTCGCCACCGTCCGGAACCTAACCTATCGTCCGCCGTCTCCGTCGTAGTGGCGGTGGTGTTTGTTTCACCTGGTTCCTTACCAGTGGTTCTATCTACTGAATAACACAGACCCATTTTGTAGAATCCGGAGAAAAAGCTTCAAGCTTTAGAGAAAGAAAAAAAACAATTTTTGAAATCGCCGATTGAAAATCTACGATTTTTCTGGGGGTTTTGTCGGCAATGATTTACGGTATGATTTCCTCAAGGAAGGAGGCAACGAGAAAAACGAAATCGAGAAAAGAGCTTAAAAAGCTCAAAAAACGAAACTTGGCTTCTACAAAATCCACTCACAACTTTAGCTTTTTTAGCTTTAGCTTTTAGGACCTGGTTTTTTCAAAATTTTCTCGGGAAAACTGCAATTTTCTCGGGTAAAAAGACTCGTACTTTAGCATTGCAAGAATCAAAAAGGAAAGAGAGAGAGAGAGAGAGAAAACAGCACATTTCACATCTGTACAAAAATCAAGTTCTTGTGAATTGATTTTACGATTTTTTTGAACATAGTGATGCTAATACTTGCAGACCCACAAAGCCCAACGTTTACTTCTCCACTTTCTCGTTGAGAGAATTCTAAAAATCGAAAATTTTGTGTTGTAATGCAAAAGAACAATTGAGAGAAAGAGAGAGAGAGAGAGAGAGACGAGATGATCAGACAAAGGTCATAGATTGGTTCCGCACGTGAGAATTTTTATTTATTTTGTTCATGAATAATAATTGAGAAGAAAAATTGGTTCTTTGGCTGCATCGTACCCTCCATCACCAGAAATTAACCCAATTGCGTGTAGCCACGTGTCGGAAACTGGAGGTCTTTCGAATTTGATTGTTAATTAATGATTAGTTAAGTATTAACTATTTAATCAGTCACTAGGTCCCTTTCTGCCCATTTATTAAACCTAAATTTTAAAGTCAGCCAAATTTAGAATAAAATGTTTTCTCGTCCAAAAATCTTATAACTCTAATTCAAGTGCCCCCACTTGTGTTAACCTTTTGCAGTAGGTGTGTAATCTGGATGTTAGTTTGGTTTATATTTGAGCTTTTAAAATTTTGAGTTTCTATTAGATTTAACAACCATATGTGATTTTGGACTGGTCTGGGAAAAAAACATAAGAACACAGAATAAATATTTCATGCCACGGGATTAGAATCGTTTAAAATTTATAGAGATTGAACAACTTAAGTTTATAATCATCTTCATACTGTATATAGTATATAGGATAGGATAAAATGTAGTCTATAACACAAGAAATATAAATAAAAATGTACAGATTTGAGCATTAAAGAAAGGGACAATTTATGACTGAAATGGAGTTCACGGATTGTGTGTTGGCCTATGCGACACAACGACAAGTCTTAGTTGTCCCATTGAGTTTGGTGAGAGATGAATTCATTTACACGCATCCAAAATATACACATTAATAACTTATCAAACTCCTTAATCTAAACCATCATTCTACGAAAATGCTTCTCGATAATTCTTTTTGTATCAATATTGTTACACATAATCATTATGTAACCATGGTTATAAAATAGCTACCATGGTACATAATACACATTCCTTAAACAAACCTAAAAGACTAAAAAAAAAGATAACACAGACTGATAGTATTTTATGAATCAAATTACAAAACATCTGAAAGCAAATCTTACCTTCATTAGATGTATTATCATCTTATTGAAATACTTATTCTTGAGGATTAATCAAACTTCTTACACTCTCAGCCACACATCTTCTTAGGAAATCAAACCTGGGATTTGAACAGGGAAGTATGAGTTTTGATTGAATCGAAAAAGGATGATTGTGTGTTCAGCTACTTAAGCTTACTTGGGCGTGTTCGGTTTTGTATTTCTGAAGCTCTTCTTCTGCACAAATGAGCCTATGAACACACACACAAAAAGAAGAAAGAATGTTAGATTTTAAACTACAAACTGAGAGAGCTACGCTGGTTTTGATAGTAAGGGGAATTGTCGAACTTGCCTCCATTGCAGATCGGTTATGTCGTGGAGCAACTCTTTCTCTCTTTCGTGTGCAGCTTCAAGCTGTGATTCAACAGAAGAACAATTTTGCTAAGTTTCATTTCTTTGGAGGAATGTGATTTAACAGTTTTTTCTTTTTGCGTCAAAACAATTGCATACCATTGATTTCTCAGTAGGAGCTACAGCAGGTTGTTGTACGCTTCCTGATTCAGCTGCACGTCCATCTACATCAGAGAATTAAAAGAAAATTCAAATCCCCGTGGCATGAAAAATGTACTGGAGACGGTAAATGAATGAAAGTTGCGCACGAAATTAACCTGACAACTCTCTGTTGGTGAGTACTTTCATCATATGCAGAATGTTATCCTGTTTTTTTGGGACGATTTAGATTAAGCAATGAACCTTCTTCTCATGGTGAATAGATATAAAGAAAGGGAGTAGAATCTAATGAGCAACGAAAGATTATACCCTTTCCAAAATATTGGTTTGCAGAACTGGATACACCAGCGGGTAAACGTATGAGCTGGTTAGATTTGGTAATGTGACATCAGATCCTATGACAGAGGGAGGTAGAGAAGCAGTCGACTGTTGGCTAAGCACCTACATAACCGCAAATAAAAAATGGTTTTGTTTTTCATTGAGAAATGAATAGTTGTGGTAATAGGACATAAATTGTTTGTGTCTGCAGCTGATCAGGCTGACCTCAAAACTATTACAAACCTGCATGCTGTGACTCTTTTGCAGGACTGGAGATGGAACCACCACCTAATAAAGAGATAGTGAATACAAAAGGAAACCTTAAAAAAGTGAGTGAACAAACAAGAAACCGCTTTTTTTACCTTGTCAATGTCGAGATTTTCAGAAGTTACTTTGAAACGTCCTCTTTGCTGCACAACTGGCGGCTTTGATTTGTCATCAGATTCATCTAGGCTCGCTGATACCGATACAGTATTATTTAGTTAGAAAAGCATTGATCCACAGGGAAGTTTAGCTTGGCTTTCAAATATATAGAAGTTCTGTCAATGCTTACCTGCTGCTTTGGGTGGTTTAACAGCCAGCTCGGTTGGTACTTCATCTCCTCCCACTATAGGCTGTGTCCCATTGCAGGTTGACCCATTTTGAAGATGATCTTGGGTTTTATCACTGGAAATTCACATATTGATTCAAAATTCAATGTCGCATACATGTATACTCAGTGAATATGAGCTTTCAAGTCAACTTTCAAGAAACAGGTAACGGTTAAACAATAAGACATGAAATCTAAGCCAAACAAGGCTCTTACAATAGCAGTACAAGTTTAAGGATTAACCTCTCTCCTTTATTGGGAGCAACATTTCTATCTGTTAGGATCTCTGTTGGTTGATTGGTTGGGATTGTTGTAGAATCCATTGACTTCCCATTGATTGCATGCGTAGTACCAACAGTTGAACTATTCAAAGATAGATCCTCATGACGAGGAGAGGAATATAAATAGTTATCATAACTGGGGCTGGCAAGGCTTGAATCATCATCAGATTTATCCCTGACCAACCAAATTATGATTTGCTCAGTTTATTCACCTCTAGTAGTTTCAGATAAGTAGATAACAAAACGAAAATTGCAAATAGAGAACAACAGAGCTAAAAATAAGAGATAGACCTCGCGATACTTAGAGTTCGGTGAATTAGGGGTTGGAGATACTTATTTGTCAGTGGACCAATATCCTCCTGCAAAGATTATGTTATAGAGAACCCTTAAAACCTCGACTCAATACTAAACGAAAATGAAAACAAGGAAACATTTCTACCACTGGAAAATTCCAAAATCTGACAGTATGTAATCTAGAAGTTGAAAAAGATTTCTACAAGAGGATACCTGAGTCTCTGACTGCGTGTCCTGTGAATCTAAAGCCTGCAACGAAGTTGTACTTCCCGAGAAACTGTTCTCCGATAAGCCACAGTCTATGTCCTGGATCTGATGGAAATAAGAACATCATATATGAGGCACAGTGAGATTCACAGTTGGCTACTTTTTATGGCTTAGAGGAGACAAAACTTATACCAATGAAGCCTGGGCTTTCATATCATCGAGATTGAAATTCCATCCACTGATACCTCTCTTATATTCATTCTGCATTTTACTATCACAAGAGGTTAAAGGCTAAATACTCTGCAGAATAATTGAAACTGGAAACCAGAAGTCAAACATTCAAACATAGATAAACAAACCCAAAACTGGAAACTGGAAACACAAACCTGCGACAATTCCTCCTTCTCTCCATCCGCCATTTTCTCTTGTGCAAGCATATCTTCTTCCTTTTTCTGCATGTAGAAAGTATATCCCCATCAGTTTTCATCATAAGATGATGATTGATAATAATGAAGAGCTACGGAATATCTACTTAGTTCTACATATCCAACCTTTATTGCCTGAACACGTTTAACAAGATCTGGTAACCCATCCAGAAGTTTTCGTGCAATGTAATCACTTGACCTTGCTTGCTTGAAAAAGGAATGCTTCAACAACTTTTTGGCAGATGGGCGTTTGGAAGGGTCTTTGACGAGACAACTTGCAATCATCTGCTTGAAAGACTGAAAATCCCAGGAAAAGAGGCAAACATTGAGATGATGATAATAAGCTAACAAATCTGACCAGAAAGTATAGTTTTGACACCAAAAATATACCCTAGAAAACTTCTTATCTCTTTCATAATCCAGCCCTGGTGGTGCATTTTGCAAGGTCATAAGCAGAACCTGAAACCATATTTGTTTTAGATTGAACTAAAGAATCTGGAGCTGAAAAAATTAGAGATCACAAGGCTATGAACCTTCATTGGTGGATATTTAGAGAAAGGAGCATGGCCATGTGCAAGCTCTAATCCAGTTATACCAAACGACCATATATCAGCCCTGAAGTAGATGTTCAACATAAGAAATATCATAATACTCTTCAAGAAAACATAAGCAAATAAAAATGATACAAGGCTAAACTAACTTGAAGTCATAACCATGTAACTGCTCCATGACTTCAGGTGCCATCCTGTGAAAATAAGAAACAGTAGGTCATGCACATGAGAACTAAATTAAAACTGTTAAATTCCCTCCACAAAGAAACAGACACAAAGAAGGAAGAAGGAAACTGTTGTGGCAGTGGTTATCACCTAGCACTTACCAGCAAGGTGTTCCAACAAATGTGTTCCTCGTCCGTTGCCTATCACCTGAATCAAAGAGACAGGCAGATACACCGAAATCTCCCAACTTAATCGAACCTCGAGCACCAAGCAAAATATTGCCCGCCTGAAATGAAGCCATCATAAAACAATCACGACAAAGGATAATAAGTATAGTGCCAATTTATCAATGCAAAGTTGAATTCGCAGCATCATATGATAATGAACACTATCCATAACTACAAAATTACAATGTAACATGAGCTAAAAAAACTGCCAACTAGAGTATATCCATGAAGTTCCGATTACTGACTTTGACATCTCGATGTATGTGACCATGCTGATGGAGATAGTCTAATCCTTTCAACGCCTCGCGCAGTATTGTGGCTATAATAGCTTCCTCAAAACCGTCAGGATATGCAGCTTTTAGTATGTGAAGACAAGAGCCACCAGACATGTATGGCATAACCACCCACAAATTATGATCACTAACAAAAGAGCAATGTGATTTCAACACATTTGGATGATCAACAAGCATCATCGTCTGCGCTTCACGAGAAATGTTGTTCTGCCAAAACAAAGTTTTAGCCTAAGCAAAAGCTAAAAACCAAAACAAATCCTGATTCAGAGAGAGCAAAAAGGCAAAAGCAAGAGAAGAATCTAATTACCAGATCGCAGTTATCTCGTTCGAAATCGAGAATCTTAATAGCAACGACTTCATCGAACGGAATACACATAGCACGATGCACTAAAGCACTAACACCTTGTCCGATTACTTCGTATAAGGTGTAATGCTCTGGCCCAATCGGATACTTCTTCTTCTCCATTGTTTCACTAAAAATCAACTCCAAACCAAAACAAAAACTCAATATCTTATATAGTTCCAAATTCCAATTCCTCTCACAGCATCGACAAATTTGGAGAGTTTCTGACCTGGGAAATCGCTTTTGGAATCAACTTTTTAGGGGAAGAATCGAAGATTACCTGGAATTGAGCAGCGAAAACTCAAACACAGCTGGAGAATGTTGCTTGGGTTTTAATTCCAGTCAAGCAAATCTACAGAATCAATTTAAAAACAGAAACAAATTAGAGAGATTCAAATAACGTAAAATCTCGTCGTGATTCGCGTAATGATGAGAGAAGAATTAATGGTACCGGGAAAATCAGGATGTCCATGGAAATAAATAATCAGAAATTGCAGGAAACAAAATAAATGCGAACGAGTGAGAAAAAGGAAAGAGGTAGATATCGTGCTGATGAAGATATTGATGATAATCTTTTTCGTTGAACTTTCTAATCAAAAATTTTCTCGAGAAAATAATTGAAACGAAAACGAGAGAGACAGAGAATAGAGGGAGAGAGAGTCACAATCGGATCGCCGCTCAAATGGGGAGAGAAGCTTTTTGGGTGTGAATATTGTTAAATTTGGAATCCCGCCACTTTAGGTCTTTTCCTGCTTTTTTGCCCTTTTCTTCTTCTTCTTCCCTCTAATTTCCTTATTTAACACTATTGTGTAAATCAAATAGTATTTTATATATTTCACCAAAAAACAAATAGTATTTTATATATTTTCGAGAACAGAAAAAAACTGACCGTCTATCTTTCATTAACCTAGAATGGATAAGAAACAAATTACATTTAATGCAGAATTAATTTTCTTCTTTCCTTATTAATATAACCGAATCCGGTTTAGACCTTTAACCGATGCAAGAAAATTCAAAATGTTTTATAAAATGATTAACGATTTCAGGATTTTTAGCAAACCAGCCGGCTAAGGCAACGGTTTCTCCGGAACCAGATGACCACTCCTGCTACTTAGAATTCATACCAAACTAGGAAGCAATCGGTTTGCCTGAACCAAATTGAAACCGGTTTGCCTGAACTACTATCTTAATGGTTAACCTTTCAACATCTGAAAATCCGTGAATTGCCATAAATCCCAATAACATAGGAAACAGTTTTATGATAAATATCTATTACACTTTATGTTTTATCTCCTCAAGAATTACGTGATCACATTTTGTGTATCCATGCTTTCTTTTACACATAAAAGATCTATCACAAACGTTGCAACCGCGTAAAATACACACGTGATCGCATGAAAACGCAAACGGAGAAATGTAAAATTCCAGCAGAAAAACCACACATTGATTCTCAGAAGATAATTAAATATGCATCTCCGACAGAAGGTGCAGGCGTAAGAGAAGAAGGATTTAGCTTAAAAAGAGCCAAAACTTTTTCAAATTGTTTAGTGAAACTCAGTCTTCAAAATCTCCTGAGTTCTCCAATAGATAGTTAGCTGCCAATTCTTCGTTACGGTCACACGCGAGGAAGGCTTCTATTACTAAGGCTCTATCAAATCCCATTCCCTCGAGCTGTATAAAGAGATCCAAGGCAATATAGTTAAAGAAGGATTGCAATGAGAAAAGAGTGTGAAAACGAAGTGTTACAACAATTAATGGTGTTTTACCCTTTGGATCGCTTCTTGTTCTGCAGGGGTGACGTTAATGGCATGTGGCATTTCTTGGTCGGGTTGATCGAATATGTCAGCATCCCTGATGGGTTTTGTTTCGAGTTTTGTAAATCAGCTTATATAGTTTAGTGAAATGTCGATAAGAAGCATAAAATTACATTTGACAAAACCTTAGACTACGATAAACAGATTGGAGGACTCACCCGTCAGATCCCTCATATGGTTCGTTTACTAACTGCAGAAACTCTGCCTGGTTCTCTTGGATTAGCCTCAGAAGTTGAGGGTTCTGCTTTCCAAGTTCCTGAAGCATGGGCTGGTAACAAAAGCAGCAATTTTCAACACAAGACATTCAGAATCAGTGAGAATTCTTACAATATACTGGACCAGTATAACGAAAATTAGGCCAGACTTACCTGGAGAATTTGAGGGTTGGAATGGACCATGGTGCGTAATTGTTGGAACTGACACAATAGAAAATACAAGAGGATAAGTACACACATCTAGGTTATCATTTCCCGCTAGAATGAATATCAGACACAATCTCTGCATAAGTTGATAAAATCTGGTTCTAAGCAATCTAGATGCCCTTTTCATATCCATAATTTATGACTGACGAGGAGAGATTCAAATGGTTAAAAGAAAACAACTTCCCGATTTAGGGAAGATGCGGATAAAGTTAGAATTGCAACCTGATCATTGTTTCTAAGAAATTCAAGCGTCCCAGGATCACCAGTGCCAGCAGCAGCCACTGTTTCCTGGGAAAATTAAACCATAGAGTGAGAAGGTAACTCGATATACGTATCAACTCTTTTCAGATACACAGATAATACTAAACACCTGAGGGAATAAATCCAAAGGAGACGAGTTAGGTCCTCGTGAGACAGCTGGGACAGGGGCTGCACCAGATCCTGCCATCTGAGCCCCAGGCACTGGCACAGCTACCTCAGCAGTTTCAGGAATTCCCTAAAACATTAATGAAAGGGTCAATAATTTCATCCTTTAAACTCTTACGGAATAATGTTACAGAGAGGGGCCATACAGAGTACAGATAATCCACTGCTCTCTCAGGGTTGTTATAAGCTGCACGAAGTGCGCGAGTGACTGTTTCTTTGTCCCAGCTTCCGCCTCCCATATCCATTAATTGTTGGACTATTTGCTCAAGACTACTGCCACTAACCAATGTTGAAGCAGCTTGTCCATAGGTGTCAGTTTGTGCCCTGCCACATACCAGTCAGCTGTGGAGATTATAGTGTATCGATGAAATCCAGAACAAATAAGTTATACAACATATACTAGAGGTCAAACATGGAAACTTTCGGAAAACCGTAAAAGGGGCAGTAGACAGGACCCGCAAAAGAATAAATGAAAATATAGACCATAAAAGGATAGATAACAACTATTTTCCAAAGAAGCTGATTTACAATGATAAAACTTACGCCGGTTGTTCTTGAGCAGGAATAGGTGAAGCAGGCACAGCTGTAGTCTGGGCTGTAGATGGAGCTGCATGCTGCTTTTCCAATACGGGCTTGTATTAAAAAAACCAGTGGAACGAGTTGCTCATCACATATTTCTATAAGTAAATGTATGCAAGAAAGTTACCTTAGTCGAAGATGTGGTAGACGTAGTAGCGGAAGTAGGCTGTGCAATAGAAGAAGGATTATTTTCCACTGACAATTATCAGACTAAACCAGTGATGTACAAAATTATGATGATAAATAAGCTACCTGAGCTGACGACTGACCACCTGAACCTACAGTTTTGCTCTACAGTTCATCAACAACCAAAGGCAAAGGCAGTGTCAGTGCCATGACAGGCTAAATAATATTCCATAGCAAGGGAGTAACCATGAAAGAGACATCAAGCAACATATGCCTAAGGAAACTCATTCTTCATCAGCTTTAAGCATTTCACTGTTAAGGACTTAACTACTGATCTAAGCTTCCACTAACACGATCTTATCGGTTTTATACAGTGACTGATGTAACTTAACTGGATATTCAATTCCGAGTTTACTAAGCGCATCTTACCAAATTTGCAACGAATGGAAATAAGAAGGATATATGATCTTTGAATAGTTTACCTTGCTAAGCATGACGACAAGAAAACCTTCCTCGGTAACCTTGTTCTCCACCAAAGTAGTTTCATCTTTCAAAACTTTTCCATTGTGAATCAACAATTGTTGCCCACATGGATAATTGTCTTTTCCTTGTGAATCCTCTATATTCTTCTTCACCGCCATTACCTTAAAAACAAGCACATCATTCCCAGATTTAATGATTCACAAACTTGAATACCAACACAACCAATTTCACCAACCCAGATTCATATAATAGAAAATAATTAGCGAGTAACAATTTGAGCATCTATACACTACACAAGTGAACAAAATTCGATCATTAAACATTCAAAATTGGGGATCTGAAGCTCGTTATGGTGAGAAACCTACTTTTCTCTACTCTCCTACGCAAAATTACTCATACGCATACACGAAGAAAGTGTAAACGACGAGAAAACTTACCGTATCGGAGGGCAAAACCCTAATTTCAAAATGACGACCCTTAAGAGTCTTAACGGTGAGCTTCATCGTCGGGAAATATGAAATTGACGACGCTGGCTAGGTGAAATTCCGGCGAGAATCGACGACGGAGATAGAGAGAGAGACCTAAAAAAACCTCTATTCGAGAGATCGAGAGCGACGCTACAGAAAAAGACGACCGTAGTTAAAAAGCAGTAGCGTTTCGGATTTTAAACGCGGCAAGAGATCTACATGTGCCATCCACGTGACACATGCACTGACAAAAGGAGAATTTATCATTACACTTTCTCACAAAATATTTATTAGACACTTTCTTACACCAAAAAACTTTCTCCTACCAAAAATACAATTTTTTCAATTTTACCTGTAACCAAAGTACACATGTGTAATTATCTTTAAATGGTTAACATATAATATATAAAGACAAAAAATATATATTTATCAGATTGTATGGTCTATATTTATTAGATTAATTGATTTGTTATTTAAACCATCGATCTTAAACTTACTTATTAGATCGTGTAGTCCAAATTTCATATGCATGTATGGTCGAGTCTATATGGTCGAGTCTTCATGGAAACTTATTTAACATCCCCATATACCATGTGTCTATATGGTCGAGACTTCGTGGTTAATTAATTGACGATCAACATTTTCGATATGTCATTTGTAACTAATCTTATTTATTTATATATTTATCAGATTGTATGGTTTATATTTATCATATTAATTGACTTGCAATATAAATCATCGATCTCAAACTTATTTATCACATCATGTGGTTCAGATTTCATAATTATTTTATCATATCGTAACATCCGTATACCATGTGTCTGTATGGTCGAGTCTACAATTAATGTGTCTACAATTAGTCATCCACATAAATATATATACAAATAAATTTATCCATTATAATAATCCATCCACATATATATTTACGAAGAATAAAACAACAATAAAAACAAATTCATCCATAAGAACATAAATCATCAACAAATTTTGTTTGTTTCTATTATTCACAAATCTAACTACAAAATATTTTTAGTCTATCAACTACATATTATTTATTCACAAATGAAATAAACTAAATGGATAGTTCATCCATGTTATTAACATGTTAATATTTTGATTACTAAACAAGAAAACAAAAAAGAAAAGAGGAAAGAGAAGAGAAGAATAAGAAAGAAAAATGAATTATGGTTAACAAAAGAAGAAGAGAACAAAAAAAAATGTATACTTTGGTCAATAAAATATAGTGGGTTGGGTTAATAGTTTAGTGATTGAATTATTAAGTTAAGAATATTTTGACAATTGATAGAAGAAAAGTGTCTTGGTGTAGGATAATGCATATATTGGATATTACTTTCTAAAAAATGTCTATAATAATAATTCACTCACTGACAAAACTCTCCAGTTTTTTCTTTTCAATTTTTTTTCCTTTTAAAAAGTTTTTATTTGTATTTTTTACCTATAAGTGGGGATTTATTTAATTCACAATCTCTTCATTTTAATTTTAGGACCAGAAAATGTTAAATTACCCTTCATTTTTGTATGAACTCATAATCTTTAAAATAGTGTGACATGAACTTTTCTAATTAAATTCTCTTGTTGGAATTAACAATTTTCAAAAACTTTCCCATTTAAACAATAATTTTTTTCCAAAATTCTAGTAAATCACAATGTAGAAAATAAACTGTATATTACACAAGGAAGTCGAAACAAAATTAGGAAAAATAAAAATATATATATTACAGAATATCAAGCATGAACCATGAAGGATGATGACATAAGCATGGGCTTCCGTTAAGAGAATTGGAGCGAAGTTAACCAACCGGTTAAGTAAATAGCCCAATAAGGCCCTGTTTAAATTAAAAACTAGTACTAATGCAGAATTACATCACAATGGGCCCAATCCCTTTACTAATGACATTAAATTAGTCTATCTCTAAACAACTCTAATTAGTACTCAATTAATATTTTGGTCGGTAGTTAGCAATCAATTTTAGGATATTTTGGCCTTGAATTGAACGATTGTACCATCAAATTCAATTCCCTCATGCATTTTTTCACCATTCACATTCTTATCAGATTTATTAAATCAACTACCTACCAAAAAATTACATCTTGTTTAATTCTCAGAGTTTATTTTAAATAAAAAAAAAAATTCGTATTAAAATGTTAATCCGATTGGTTTGATCCGGAATATAGTGAAGAACCAATATCCAAATGTAGATCATGTAATGTCGGTCGAAGACTTAAAAGCCAGCTACAAGAATAACAACCCCACATGTTGAGAACATTTATAATAACAACTCCACAAAGTGGAAAATAGCTCAATTCCAGATCAAAGCCCAACACGCATTCTCTTTTTTTTTGTTCAAATCATTTTCCTTAATTTACGGTATATGTAACGGACTCTGTTCCTTTGATTTTATTTTTGATAAACCGCGTTTTCCGGCGAAATCACCTCTTACTCTCTAGCCGTAACTCGACGGTGGAGAGATCTACAATTTTTGGCGACTCCGACGAAGAGAAAGCTTCTTCAATTTGGGAGCTGTAAAAGGAAGAAAGTTTTCTCAAAAATTACGGCTTCGACGGAGCTGGATTCAGCTCTTCTTCTTCTCCAGATCCATAAATCGTTTTTTTTTTTCCTTAGCTCTTTCTCTTTCACCGGTTCGTTATCTCTCTATTCCCCTGATTCGATCTCTTTCCTTTGATGTTTTTGAGTTTTCTTCGATTCAATCGTTTTGATAGATCGAGGATTCAGATTGACTTGGTGTGTTGGTGATTTCTCTGTGTATTAAAGAACCAAGCTTGTTTTGTAATGGTGAATAAAAATATAATCTTGTCTCTAAATTGCTTACCTCGTAGGCACAGATCAAAAAACATGGTTTTTTTATGTCTATCATAGTGGATTCAAAAATGATGATGTTGAAATTTTGGCAATTGTAATAAATGGTTACATTGTTTCTACCTTGAAGAAGCTTTTGGTGTTCTTTATGAACTCATTGAATTCATGTCTCATTTCAGGTTTGGTGTTAAGCTAGAAAGGTTGGGTTTTTAGAAGGAATTATGGTTCTTGATGGGATTGTATCATCGCCATTACGAAGGCCACATGCGCTAAAGAAGCAATGGGAGGATTTGGGTAGTTGTTCGACTGTTTTCCAAAGGCATCGGTTTCTTTTAACCGCGATGATCCTTTTGGCGTTCCTCTGCACCATTTATATCTATTTTGCCGTCACATTAGGCGCTACGCATTTGTCGTGTTCGGGGATGACCGGAAAAGAGAAGGCAATGTGTCAAATGGAACATGTCCAAGCTAGTTTCTCCAAAGGGAAACTGAAATTCTTGTAGAGTGTCAGCTAAAGCTGATACGCATTATATAAACATTTGTTTCCTTGCTGATGATATGCATTGTAAAACATTTGTTTCTCTTTTGTATCTCTAATGTAATTGTGGAGTGTGTAATAGCCTAAAGAATGGCTTATGATGATGTTTCATCAGAATCTACACTTTTTTCTTATTTTACTTGGATTATTATGTCCCAAGATTATTCACAGTTACTGTACAAATGAATCTTCCTGTAATGGAATGTAATGCTAAAAAGGTTTTTGAGAACATTCTGTGTTTTTTTTTTTTTTGCCTTGAATGTAGAAACTTTGTTATCACACGATTGAACAATACTGTACATATCATAACTATGTCACCATCTGGCATGTAAAACATTTGTTTCTCTTTTGTATCTCTAATGTAATTGTTGTGTGTAATAGCCTAAAGAATGGCTTATGATGTTTTCATCAGAATCTACACTTTTTTCTTATTTTACTTGAATTATGGGGATGATTGGTTGAGCTTTAAAAATACTTACAGTCTTAATTTTGCTGTTATTTTTTTTTACAGCTTTAAAATGTACCAATCAGGCTTTAAACTAATTCTCAAAACTACAGACTGAAAACAAAAAATTGGCTGTAACTTATTTATTTCCTACGGCCATAATTTTGATGTTGTAGAGGTTGTACGGTTCTTTTTTCATTTCGTTCATTTTCTTTTGCTTCTCATTTTCTCTTTCCTCTGATTTATATATACATTTCATTATCTACTATATAAAAGAGCAATATATAGCTCTCTCCAGCTCTTGATTTCTTCGTTAGGGATGATCATCTCGTTTGAGCCAGAATCCGAAGACATGTGAAGCTTGTTTGTTCTGGGATTCTACATCCATGGATTCCAGCGTGAGAGAAATCACGGACGTTTTGCTTCTAATCTAGAGTGAGAAGAGAGAAACCGAGAAGATGAAGAGCAATCGACGAAAGAAAACGCTTTGAAAGAAGCATTAAATTGGAGTGGTTTTGACAGGTGGCAAGTTTTGAGTGTTGAGGTGTCAAGAGTTGGAGAGAGCTATTGCTCTTTTATATAGTAGATTTGTGAAAGACGGTGTTTTTATTTAAGATTTACTTTGGATTAATATTAGTAAGACTTCTTATGTAATTTATGGATTTTCTATGAAATAAAATATATATTTAAACTCATTTTGAAGTAAAAATTTTAAAGTGATACATTGGAGATGCTCTAAATAGTTATTCCTTACTACATCTGTCATGAGTTTGTTTAATGGAGTTTATCTTCTTTCTTTTACATCATGATCTTCTACGTGCATTTCCTTACTATTGTAATATTGTTTGCCATATGCTTCTACTTTCTACTCTTCCACTCCCATGTTCATTTTTTTATAAGGGACATTGGGCTCAATAACCAAAAGAAAAGATTATAATTCAAAGCCTTAATTCTAATGGATGCCATTAAACCACATAGGTTCATTTTAGTTACTTACTCGATTAATATTTTTTTTTTGGTTATTCTTGCAAATGGCCCTATTTTTAATGAGGTTTTAAATAAATTTTAAATCAACTAAACGTAAGTGTGACCAAACGTAACCAACAACACTTTAGCAAGAAGATAGGATATAGTTTTACTAAAACCAAACCACCAAAAAATTTGAGAAAACAAAACATTATAACTCATCGGCTGCGGGAGATTGAGTTACCGAGCATTCTATATGAGTTACCGAGCATTCTATATAACTCATCGGCTGCGGGAGATTGAGTTACCGGTGGTTGTAGTTTTAAGCGTTACCGAGCATTCTATATTATTGGCACAACTATTGGAAATGGATGCGTTTGCGGATATTTATGATTGTTTTACTGGCGGATACGGTTAAAAATTTTATAATAATATAAACACATTATATAGTTATAAAAACAGCAAACACCATATTATTATTAAAAAAATACAAAACCATTAGTTTAATATAATTAATTAAAAAAAAACCATGTGTATAATACTTATGTTTATTTTTGTTACTTTTCTTAGCTTTGATGAAATTTATGATTTAAATGGAGAAATATTTATTTTCCAATAGAATAATGTTACAATAGAAAATTCGGTTTAAATATTTTAAAGATATAAAATCGTGATAGGTTATTAAATATTAATTACAAAGTGTCAAATTACCCATACATTTCATAATTATAATATCCAAATTTTAAATATTTCACTTATTATTTATATATTGATTATTAAATGAAATTTATTTTTCTTTTTTTAAAAACAAATAATTTTCTTTTTAATTACACACCTATAACTGTCCACAACACAAAAACTCGCGGGAAGCAGCTTTTCATTTGGAGAGATTTAGAATAGCACAAAACGGCAAAAAGCGTTTTTTGTTATTGTCGTCTAATACTATGTCTGCGAATGATAGCGAAAAAATTAATCAACCTCTTTATTTTACAAAATAAGCAAACAAGTGTTGTCTCAAATCTCAATTATAAACGTTGTACAACCACACACCAAGGATATATATTCAGAATTTTACTTAATGGATAAATTAAATGGTTACAAAAATGTACACCATATAATAATTTTAAAAAACTTAATTAATACAAAAAAGAAAATAATTTCATAACTAACAAAAAAACATACTTTTTCATACTCACCTAGTATTATATAAAATGCATACCATATTTTGTTATAAATGATATGTGTGGCCTTCTAACATACAATATGTAGATATAAATATGTATGCATAGTGCATTAATTTTTGTATATAAAAATAATGTTATATATATACTAGTTATATAAATAAATTTGTATATATATATTATTTTAATTAAAATATTTTCCATATATATGAAGATAAAAATGTTATTCATTTTATATGATAAAAAAAATTATTCAACAGCATACATCTAATATTTACCAATCGTACTTTAACTTTAAAATAGTTACAGCCAAAATCTTGCTTTTGCGAAAATGCCAGTGATTTCTCGAAATATTTTTCTCCTAAGAAGAATCGAGCCTATTTCGAAGCCATAAATTGGATGGTCTTGCCAAGATCACGATTCTACCTATGAAAAGTAAATCCTATTGTATTACATACTGGAAACCCGAAAACTTTCGTTTAAAACAAATTCAATTAAACAAAAGTTTTCAGGTTTCTTGTATGTAATACAACAGGGTTTGCTTTCCAAGAGTATGTAAAATCGTGATCTTGGTAAAACCATCCAATTTTTGGCTTCGATTCTAGAAGAGAGATCTTTCTAGAAATCTCTAGCGTTTTCGCAAAAGCAAGATCTCTGATCCTTGCATTTTCACGAGGAAGGTTCTCGCACACCAACTTCATCTTTTTATAACACTGAGAAATCATGTCGCAACATGCTTTTGCTCTTTTGTAAGACTATTGGCCCATAAGGTGAACTCCTGAAACATTTTAGATATGTTAGTGGGTACCGTTTTATCCATATCAGGAGGATAGAAATTGGCACCAGGTGGCTTAGTCACAGGAAAGGTAGCTCTATATTCAAGACCCTTCCAGCCAGCAATGGATTTTGTTGCTTCAGGACAATCGACACAGGTTTCTTTTGAGATATGTTTATTACCTCCTTTGGTCTTTTTTTCATTCATTTAAATAGGAAACAATACATGAAGCAAAAGTAGGATCATGGATCCACAACAAACAAGGAAGCAAACAACGTGGAATGGAAAATGCGTTACTCTGCGTTTTTGTTTTAGAAAACAGATTTCTGACTCAATTATTTGCATAATACGAAATAGAGAAACTAAGAAACAATTAATGGCTTTTGGGATTTGGTTTCCTTGGCCGGTTCTTAGCGTTGGACCATGAGCTCACTCATCAATTTCAGATTGTGGGATTCTATCATCACCATGTTCGTTGAGGAGCCAATGGTTCAGTATCTAACTTGGGTGATAAATCAAAGAGGGAAGCTGGAGCAGTCATGTCGATGCTACAAGAATCATCCATGTTGATTTGCATGTCGGTTTCTTCTTCTTCTTCTTCCTCCTCTTCGATATGTACCTCTAAATCATCAGGCGATGAACGGATCCTCTCAAGCTCAGTTGAAACCTCTCTCATGTTTGGCCGTTTCTTCCCTTTTAGGCTTAGACACCTTCTGGCAAGTTTTGCCACAGCCAACACTTGTTCGACCTTGCAGTCTTCTTTGATCCGAGGATCAACAATATCAAGAACTTTGTGCTGTTTCATAGCCTCGATGAAATGAGATGCAAGCCCCCTGTTTTCTTCCGGCCGCATAACAGAAAATGGTTTTTCTCCGGTTATAAGCTCGACCAAAACAACCCCAAAACTATAAACATCACTCTTATCCGTAAACTGGCTAGTTTGAAAGTACTCTGGATCCAAGTATCCAAAAGTACCTGCAACTAGAGTTGTCAAGTGAGTTTGATCTATGTTTATAGATCGAGAAGTACCAAAATCCGACACCTTGGCTCGATACTTCTCATCCAAAAGTATGTTTGTGGTCTTGACATCTCTGTGGTAGACCGGAGTAGATGCAGCCGAGTGCAAGTAAGCAAGTGCTCCTGCAATCTCCACAGCAATACGCAAACGCACGTCCCAAGTCAGTTTGTAATCATCAGAATCATCGTGGAGCCGCTTGAAAAGGTCTCCGTTTGGAATATGCTCATAAATCAAGATAGGAACGTCGGTCTCGAGACAGCACCCCATGAGTTTCACAATGTTTCTGTGGTTAATCTGCGAGAGAACACGGACTTCATTGATGAACTCCTCGACTTTGTCTTCATCCAAAACTACAGACCTTTTCACAGCAACGATTCGCCCATCAACCAACATTCCTTTGTAGACAGTACCTTGACCTCCTTGCCCAAGAACCCTGTTCTCATTGAAGTTATCCGTCGCTTTCTCCAGCTCTTTCGAGCTGAATATCTTCAACGTTTCCACGTTACCTACTTCCTTTGTAGCTAACTGTTGTTTCAACAACAAGCCTCCATTACGTTTAAAGAACTTCCTCTTTCGGATAATCTTCCTCCGCATCTTAACGAATTTTATCAATCCCCATATCCCGAGAACCAAGAACAACAATGCCAAACCGAGAACAAGACCTGCACAATAACCAAAAAAAAACCCATCAAGATCATTCCTTTTTGTTACATGACTTTATAAGTAAAATTCCATTGATTCACCTTGAATCCAAGGCTTGGTCTTCTTTGCTACCTTCGGCTCACACCTATACGTTCCAGGGATATTCACACAAGTTTTTTCTCCACAGCCGATTCGTCCTTTATCTTCCTCACATTCATCAATGTCTTAAGAAACCAAGAATCAAAAACAGAAATAAATCAACAAATCCGTAATCAACTTAATAAACACAATTTATGCAAAACCTTACCAATGCATCCACCAGGAAGGTACGGATTCCCTGTGTAACCCATATTCATATTATTGCAGAAGCAATCACTGTAACCAAACCCAGATAAGTAACCATACTCGCAAGCACAGCTCGGTCCGTTAAAGATAGTCATCCTAGTTTTCGTAAAATTCACACATCCCACTGGATTCTTTAATCGAGAACCCGATGATGTATCAAAGTACCATCCAAGCTCAATCACACTAAACCCTTTACTATAAATCTCCTCCGGCTCTGTAACATTCGCCGGAGAGTAAGTCTCGTTCGTCAAAAAAGCAACTTTACAGTTTCTTCCTTGAGTTGTGTTACCACCGGAGCTTTCCAAGCTAACGCCGATCACTTGCGGTCTCTCCGCCTGAATCTTCGCCTGGCAACATCTGTAACCACCACAGATCTTGTCTAAACGACTATTGTCTCCGTCGCAGGTCGATTCGCATCCTGTGGTCTTCGATTCGATGTGGGTAATCAAAGCACTGGTTTCACAACCTACTGAGACGAGACGATTCGATTCGGTGACGAAAAAGGGACTTCCTTTACCGGTGAGGTTTAAAAGAAGAGGCTTTTCGAGTCCTTGAGAGCAGCCGGAGTAAGTCACCGGAGACTTGATGTGAACTCTGTTGGAACTACGCAGATTGTATCGAAGAGTGATGTTGACTAATTCTCTGTTGATCTTAGCGAGGAACGGAGCTGGGGATTTGCCGGAGGTGGTGGTGGTGTTACAGACAACCTCGTACCAGTCGTTGAGATAACAGTCGCTTGGTCCGATACCAAATGGGTAAGGAATCGAGATTCCTCCACAGTTTCGATTACAAGAACTTGAAGTAGTAGAAGAAGAATTGACATTTTGAGCTGTTGTTATCAAAGGACTATTGATGATCAGAGTTGAGAGAGAGAGTAGAATACAGAATAAGAGTGTATTACTCTTCATTGTATTTGGTTTTCAGTTTCCTTTTTCTTTTTTCCTGATGATTTTTTTTTTTATAGAAGAGTTACTATTGAGCCGCCTCGTTAGACGAAAGTTCTATGAATTCTTTTTTGTAATTGTATTTAGGCTATTTACAATGGGATAGTTGAATACAAAATTAAAAAAAAATTCCAATGATTTTGTATGAAAATTAGCAATTATTGATCCGGCTCGTTGGTTGGATGAAAGTTCTATGGGAATAGATTAGAATACTCTTGTTATTACACATTTGGAGACCGATGATGGGTTGTTAGAGGAAACCATGTGCCCTTTGAACCCAACTTGCCTCTTTTAGTCGTTTGGTTTCCATTTCTATACCAATTTGTCTTCAACTATCAATAACAAAATAATTAGCGACTTTGACTTCTTTTGGTCTTATTATAATATCGTACTTCTAAGGCACGAGTCCCAATGTAGCTTCGCTGGCTGCTTTCTGCTTGGTGTCGGTTCAAATTGCTGCATTGAGTTAAGAGATTCAGCCACGGCAACTCTTAGTTCTATGGATGAAACAATCTCATTGGATTTTTGGTCTCTAGAACATTTCTAGCATCTTGCTATGTTCCTTACGTTGTAAGCGATGTCTCAAAGTCTCTGAAGAAAATCTTAGCTTTGAATCAACGATGCCTTCTTACACTCCTTAATGCCCTTGAAGTTACAACTGCTTACAAATCCAAAAATCTACGACCAAGTCACTAGATTTTGTACATTACAATTTTCTAGCATATTTGCTATGATTGATAAGCTAATTCCTCTGTTTACTTAAGGTGGTTGGCGTTTTTAAAATAGAACTATATACTACAACAACAACAAACTCGTCCGGTCTAGTGGAACAACAGAAAGTACCCAAAATATCCGGATGAATGTGATAGTTTGCATTTGAATGTAGAAACTTTGTTATCAAAACAATTGTTTTTGGTACATTTGTGATAAGCCTGAATATGAGAACTAACCAATTTGTTGATCAAACAACCAAGCCAAGAAAGTAAACACTAAGAACAATCGACACAGACTTCTTTTGAGTAATGTTCATTACCTCTTTCTGTCTTTTTCATTCATTTAAATAGGAAGCAATACATGAAGCAAAAGTAGGATCATGGATCCACAACAAACAAGGAAGCAAACAACGTGGAATGGAAAATGAGTTACTCTGCTTTTTTGTTCTAGAAAACAGATTTCTGACCCAATTATTTTTACAATAGGAAATAGAGAAACTAAGAAACAATTACTGGTTTTTGGGATTTGGTTTCCTTGGCCGGTTCTTAGCGTTGGACCATGAGCTCACTCATCAATTTCAGTTGGTGGGATTCCATCATCACCATGTTCTTTGATGAACCAATGGTTCAGTATCTAACTTGGGTGATAAATCAAAGAGGGAAGCTGGAGCAGTCATGTCGACGCTCCAAGAATCATCCATGTTGATTTGCATGTCGGTTTCTTCTTCTTCTTCTTCTTCCTCCTCTTCGATATGTACCTCTAAATCATCAGGCGATGAACGGATCCTCTCAAGCTCAGTTGAAACCTCTCTCATGTTTGGCCGTTTCTTCCCTTTTAGGCTTAGACACCTTCTGGCAAGTTTTGCCACAGCCAACACTTGTTCGACCTTGCAGTCTTCTTTGATCCGAAAATCAACAATATCAAGAACTTTGTGCTGTTTCATAGCCTCGATGAAATGAGATGCAAGCCCCCTGTTTTCTTCCGGCCGCATAACAGAAAATGGTTTTTCACCGGTTATAAGCTCAACCAAGACGACCCCAAAACTATAAACATCACTCTTATCAGTAAACTGGCTAGTTTGAAAGTACTCTGGATCCAAGTATCCAAAAGTACCTGCAACTAGAGTTGTCAAGTGAGTTTGACCTATGCTTATAGATCTCGAAGTACCAAAATCCGACACCTTGGCTCGATACTTCTCATCCAAAAGTATGTTCGTGGTCTTGACATCTCTGTGATAGACCGGAGTAGATGCAGCCGAGTGCAAGTAAGCAAGTGCTCCTGCAATCTCCACAGCAATACGCAAACGCACATCCCAAGTCAGTTTGTAATCATCAGAATCATCGTGGAGCCGCTTGAAGAGGTCTCCGTTTGGAATATGCTCATAAATCAAGATAGGAACTTCAGTCTCGAGACAACACCCCATGAGTTTCACAATGTTTCTATGGTTAATCTGCGAGAGAACACCGACTTCGTTGATGAACTCCTCGACTTTATCTTCATCCAAAACTTTAGACCTTTTCACAGCGACGATTCGTCCATCTACCAACATTCCTTTGTAGACAGTACCTTGACCTCCTTGCCCAAGAATCCTGTTCTCATTGAAGTTATCCGTCGCTTTCTCCAGCTCTTTCGAGCTGAATATCTTTGACGTCTCCACGTTTCCTACTTCCATTGTAGTTAACTGTTGTTTCAACAACAAGCCTCCATTACGTTTAAAGAACTTCCTCTTTCGGATAATCTTCTTCCGCCTCTTAATAAATTTGACCAATCCCCATATCCCGAGAACCAAGAACAACAACACCAAACCGAGAACAAGACCTGCACAATAACAAACAAAAAAACCAACAAGATCACTCCTTTTTGTTACATGACTTTATAATATTATACAACTAAGACTCCATTGATTCACCTTGAATCCAAGGCTCTGTTCGCTTCGGCACGCACCTATGTGATCCATGGAGATTCACACAAGTGTCTTCTCCACATCGTCCTTTCTCTTCCTCACATTCATCAACATCTAAACCAAGAATTAAAATCAACAAATCCGTAATCAACTTAATAGAACACCATTTATGCAAAACCATCAAAATCTTACCAATGCATCCACCAGGAAGGTACGGATTCCCTCTGTAAGCATTATTAAGATTATTGCAGAAGCAATTACTGTAACCAAACCCAGAGAAGTAACCATACTCGCAGACACAGATATCTGACGCATGGTAAATCTCACTTTTTGTGTAATTCACACATCCCACTGGATTCTTCCATCGAGAACCCGATGTTACAAAGTACCATCCAAGCTCAATCACACTAAACCCATTACTATAAATCTCCTCTGGCTCTGTAACATTCGCCGTAGAGTAAGTCTCGCTCGTCAAGAAAGCAACTTTACAGTTTCTTCCTTGACTTGTGTTACTACCGGAGCTTTCTAAGCTAACACCGATTACTTGCGGTCTCTCCGCCTGAATCTCCGCCTGACAACATCTATAACCACTACAGATCTTGTCTAAACGACTATTGTCTCCGTCGCAGCTCGATTCGCATCCTGTGGTCTGAGATTCGATGTGGGTAATCAAAGCACTGGTTTCACAACCTACTGAGACGAGACGATTCGATTCGGTGATGAAAAAGGGACTTCCTTTACCGGTGAGGTTTAAAAGAAGAGGCTTCTTGGGTCCTTGAGAACAACCGGAGGAAGTCACCGGAGATTTTATGTGGACGACTCCGTAGGAACTATCTCTGTTGGTTTGAAGAGTGATGCTGACTAATTCTCTGTTGATCTTAGAAAGGAACGGAGTTAGGGGTTTGCCGGAGGTGGTGGTGTTACAGACAACCTCGTACCAGTCGTTGAGATAACAGTCTTTTTGTCCGATACCAAATGGGTAAGAAATCAAGATTCCTCCACAATTTCGATTACAAGAACTTGAAGTAGAAGAGGAAGAGTTGACATTTTGAGCTGTTGTTATCAAAAGACTATTGATGAACAGAGTTAGGAGAGAGAGTAGAATACAGATGAAAAGTCTTTCTCTCTTCATTGTTTTTGGTTTTCAGTTTTTTTTTTTTTTTTCTCTAATGATTTTTGTATGAAAATTAGCAATTATTGAGCTGCCTCGTTGAAAATATTCTTCTTATTGTATTGGGAAATGTATGCGTACAAAGTGGATACAAACAAGACTCGTTATTATTTATTACACACTGCGAGACTTTAACAAACATAGATTCACACACACAACAACACCGAGATTGAACTTTAAAAAAAAAAGCAAAGACATGATATTATACAATGGAAGTTTTACCATGTTTGAAGAGGAAAACAAATTAAGGTTAAACATCGAACCATGACGAAGATGTTGCATCCACAATGTATTGAGAAGCTGGAGCAGTAACAATAGCCTTGTTCCTTGATCCTTCCCCTTTGTTACCGTCCACGACTCCTTCGTCTCTTTCGTCTTCGTTTTCTCCAACATCGTCCTCAGGTGGCTGCATATCTCCGGGAGACGAACGAATCTTCTCCAATTGCATCGACACTTGTCTCATGCTTGGTCGGTTCTTCCCTTTCAAATTAAGACACTTTCTAGCGATTTTCGCAACAGCAATCACTTGATTCAGCTTGCAACCATCTCTTATCCGAGCATCGATAATGTTGGAAAGTCTATTCTCTTTCACTGCAAGAATGAAATAAGTTGCCAACTTCATGTTTTCTTTAGACCGCATGCAAGAAATCGACTCTTCTCCAGTGATTAACTCCGCTAGCACAACCCCAAAGCTATAAACATCGCTTTTGTCTGTGTATTGTTTTGACTGTAAGTATTCAGGATCCATATATCCGTCCGTATCTGAAACTACGGTTGTCAAATCTGTATGATCAACCGTTAAAATTCCAAAATCAGATACTTTGGCTCGATATTTCTCATCTAGCATTATGTTTTCGGACTTGACGTCTCTGTGATAGATTGGAGAAGGTGTAGAGGAGTGCAAGTATGAGAGAGCTCCTGCAACATCTACAGCAATGCAGAGACGCACTTCCCAAGTAGCCATGGTGTTATCATCAAATTCATCGTGAAGAAGTTCGAAAAGGTTACCGTTAGGAGTAAACTCGTTGACAAGAACAGGAACATCCATCTCAAGACAACACCCCAAGAGTTTCGCAATGTTTCTGTGGTTGATTTTCGATAGATTGACAACCTCGTTGATGAACTCTTCCACCTTGTCTTCCTCCACGACTTTAGACTTTTTCGCCGCTACAATTCTACCATCAACAAGCATTCCCTTGTAGACAGTACCTTGACGGCCAAGAATTCTATTTGAGTTAAAGTTTTCAGTGGCTTTTTCCAACTCACTTGAATCGAACAATCTTGTGGTTTCGTCGTTGCCTTCCGTTGAACTTAACTGTTGTTGCAACAATAAACCTCCATTACGTTTGAAGAACTTCTTCTTTTGGCGTAACCTCCTTCCCTCACTAATAGACTTGTATAACCCGTATATTCCAGCAGCAGCAAGCAATGACCCTAAACTCGAGCCAACACCTACAAAACCCACAAAAGAAAATGAAAACCAAAACAATCATAAAACAAATTACTCTTATGGCTGCGAGTGTATTTGAGAAAGAAATATGCACGATTTACCTGTAGCAGCCAGTGGCCGACGATTTTTGTGCACACAGTCATAGGTTCCTTGCAAATTGACACACTTTCCGCCCTTACAGCGCCACAGATTTCCATCAACGTCTTTTTCAAGACATTCATTAATATCTGGTTTTTAAAATATAATGAAACTGTAATCAATGATGAAGATAGGTCTACTTTTTTTCATCATGATTAGGACTGTACGCCTCCCATGCATTAGAAAATGCGTTTGGCTCGGCCCCATTTGATAGGAGTATTATATAATTTCAAAAGTTCTATTTCTCAAAAAGTTTTTTTTTTTTTTTTTTTTAAATATTTCTCAAAAGTTGATAGTAAAAATAAAGTAAAATTTTATTTTTGGATCAGTTAGGTGAGAATTTTTTTAAAGACTTTCTTACGAGGTTTTAAACTATTTCCATACTAAGATAAAAGCTATTTATTAATTCATAATAAATTTTATTAATTTTTTATTGACACTCTTAGACGTTAGAACATGATTATCAATAGATAATATAGTGGGTAAATAACAATTAAATCAATTTAATTAAATCAAAATTCGTATTTATTATCCACTAAAATTCTAAATATATGATCTATATTTACAGTAAATATACATCTCTATGTCTCTTCATCAATCCCAATACAAGTAATATTATAAAATTCATATATTATCCCCAACATATTTAGAGCATCAGTAATGGTAAACTTTTGTGGTGTCTTTAAATATAAAATTATTAAAATTTGAATAAAAAGAAGAAAGAGAGTGGATTTAGTTGAAATAATAGGGGTGTTGAAATATAAAATTAATAAAATTTGAGTAAAAAAAGGAGATAGTCGGTATTTTTGAAGAGAGGATTTCTTTAGGTTGTATAGGAAAACACTTTTAGAGAGAGAATTTCTTTTAGTTGGGGTGTGTTTAAATATAAAATTAATAAAAGTTGAATAAAAAGATGAAAGAGAAGGTATAAAATTGAGTAAAAGGAAGAGAGAATGTGTTTTTAATATTTGTTTATTTAAAGACACCCAAACAAATTCACCAATGCTAATCGCTTTACTACCTACAACACATTTCTTATTTTTAAGTTCGCCAAGCCCCCATAAACCTTTATGAGCACGGCACTGATCATATGATCATAGAAGAACTGAATAAAAAACATAGAGATACCCTATAAATAAACACAATTACTAACCTTTGCATCCGCCTGGAAGGTATGAGTTGCCTGTGTAGCCCTTATTGCATCTACAACTTGCATGGTTAGGAAAATAAGAATTATAGTCGCATGAACAATTTATTCGGTGAGCCTTTTCATATGACTTCACATATAGACTTCGGTACTCTTTCATAGTTGTGCATCTCAGAGACTTTACAAAAGAAGGATTCGTCGTATGGATGAACCATCCTAGCTCAACCGTAGCATATCCTTTCGCATGAAACTGTTTCGGATCAGTTCCATTTAGATCAGTTTCATTTAACAAAGAGTATGCCTCATCTGTTAAGAAAGCAACTTTACACCCTCCTCCTGTCGTGGCGATTCTGACATCAAAAACCTGTTGAATACTACCGGGCATGTTAGCCATGCAGCATCCAGTACCGTTGTTGCAGATTGTTTCATTTTTGAAGCTTCTTTGGCTACAATACTCGTAGTTTTTTTTACTATTACAATCGACTAGTGCGAGATAATCTTTTGAACTAGTAGTATTAGTAGTAGTAGTACGGTTTGTAGCGAGGCAACTCGAGATGCATCCCACCATGCTTGGCTCGACGTGTGTCAAGGACGCCATATTGTCGCAACCAATGGCTATGAGTGTATTACTGTAACCAACGTAAAAAGGGCTCCCCGTCAAATTCAAGAGTGATCTAGACTCTTGTTCTTCGTCGTCGTCGCTTGAGCATCCTTTTGAAGTTATCGGGTTTTTTATGCGAACTGAACCGTACGAGAGTGGAGCGGAACCCCAACTGAATTCACCCGGAAGAGAGATTTTCACAACTTCCTTGCTAACTACGGAAAGAAAAGGGACGAGCTTCTCTGAAACAGAGGTACAATTAATTTCGTACCATTTCTCGAGATAGCAGCCTTTTCCGATTCCAAATGGGTACGGTATCTCGATTCCTCCACAGTCACTTGGACAAGACTTCAAAGCAGTGAGAGCGGCTGAATCAAAGATCAACGAAAGTAGAAGAGAGAACAGAATCAAAAGAGAAAAACTTTTATTAGAGTTCATGTTTATCATCTGCTCAAGAATATATTTCTTCTTTTTCTTTAGTGTTTCCTTTTGTAAAATGCAGAGACAGAGTGGGTTTATAAGGGCATGTTCAATGGTATAAAAAGAGGGGTTCTTAAAATATAAAATTATTAAAATTTGAGTAAAAGAAAGAAAGAAAATGTTTTTGTGGGGTGTATTGAAATATAAAATTAATAAAGTTTGATTAAAGAGGGGAGATAGTGGTTGTGTTTAAATATAAAATTAATAAAAGTTGATTAAAAGTTAAGAGCCGGTTCTTAAATTAGAACTTTAAGAAATGGTTTTTAAAAGAAAGAGGGTGTATTTAAATATAAAATTAATAAAAATTGAGTAAAAAGATGAAAGATAAATATAAAATTGAGTAAAAAGAAGAGAGAGTGTGTGTTTTAATAATTTTATATTTAAGAACCGGGCTTAAGTTTCTCTGTTAAACATGGCCTAAGGTATTTTGGAGGGAATTTAAGTTGCGGTTACTTGGAAACAAAACAGGTCTTGGTCTTTGTTTTCTCTTTTTCGATCAAATCAAGTCGATTCTATTCTATGTCGAGCTAACGATGTTCTGTTTTCCATCACGTGAAACTCTGTGTTTCTATTTTTTTTGTATCAAATAAAATGTAAAGTTTAGATAATTACCCATCAACAAAAAGTAACAAAGACAAGTCATGTTTTTTCCCCACCAATATAAAAGTGGAAAACATATATAGTGGACTGATCAAGTCAAGTCTCCGGAAACAATCCAAAAGTCTGAATGCATACGTGGTACGTCTACGGTTTCATGTAATTTGCATGAAAATATATATGAATTATTTATTGTCATCATAACTTATTAAAGCAGAATTTAAAAAAAAAAAAACTTAAAGCACAGATAACCTGAGTTCTGATTTTTTTTTTTTTTTTGCTCTAGTGTTAGTTTAATAGCAATCCCTTTTTACACGGTTACATTTTGGATACTGCCTAGATCACTTGTGAGCAAGGGTGGTTTCGAGCAGTTGTTCTTTGTGCAGAGGCCTAAACCCTAATCAAGCAATAAGTCTTTAAGTCTTGGTCTTGAGTTTTCGCTTTTCTCAAATCTCAATCAAAAGAATTACAAGGACTAAGGCAAGAGGCAGAGTAATTCGCACTTCATATATGCTTATCTTATCTTCACTACTACTTTTATTTTTGTAGGGCTAATGAAACCATGTCTCATCTTCAATCTTTTGAATTTTCTTCCTCCATTATTTTTACGAGAACAGTAAAAAGAAAAAAGTTCGACAATTCCAAAATTGAATACTACACAATTATATACCTTCACACACAAACAACCAAACCTAATAGTGACAAGTTGCGTCGTTTTCAGACAAGTTGCGTCGTTTCCATGACAAACACAGTGATGAAAATACTTATGAAGCTGAAACTATGGAATTGTTGCTAAAAACTTCTGTGATAAAAAAAAATGAAAATTTTCTTATTGTACTGGGAAATGTATATGAGTATACAGAGTGGATACAAACAGATTCGCTATTACACATTTGGAGACCTTAATAAAAATAAACACAACACATTGAGATCGAACGTGAAAGCAAAGACCTGAGTCGTTGAAGTTTTACCGCGTTTGATGAGGAAACAAAGGTTCAACATCTGACCAGGAAGAAGACGATGCAGCAACAACATATTGAGAAGCTGGAGCGGTAAAAACCATGTTGCTCTTTGATTCTTCCTCTATGTCAATCTCTATGACTCCTTCGTCTTTTTCGTCGTCCTCGTTTTCGCTAACATACTCATGTGGCTGCATATCTCCTAGAGATGAACGAATCTTCTCCAATTCCATCGACACTTCTCGCATGCTTGGTCGTTTCCTCCCTTTCAAATTCAGACACTTCCTAGCAATTTTCGCCACTGCGGTTACTTGATTCAGCTTGCAACCATCTCTTATTCGCGCATCAATAATGTCAGAAAGTCTATTCTCTTTCATTGCAAGAATGAAATAAGCTGCCAATGTCCTGTTTTCTTGAGACCGCAAGAAAGATATCGATTTTTCTCCAGTGATGAGCTCCACCAACACAACCCCGAAGCTATAGACATCGCTTTTGTCGGTGAACTGACTTGACTGGAAATATTCTGGATCTAAATATCCCGCGGTACCAGATATTAATGTTGTCAGATGTGTATGATCCACGGTTACGGATCTTGACGTACCAAAATCAGACACTTTAGCTCGATATTTCTCATCCAACATTATGTTTGTAGATTTGACATCTCTGTGATAGATTTGAGACGATGCAGAGGAGTGCAAGAATGAGAGAGCTCCTGCAACATCTACAGCAATGCGGAGACGCACTTCCCAAGTAGCCATCGTGTTATCATCAAACTCATCATGAAGAAGTTCGAAAAGGTTACCATTAGGAATAAACTCGTAGACGAGAACAGGGACATCTGTCTCGAGACAACACCCCAAGAGTTTCACGATGTTCCTATGGTTGATCTTCGAAAGAATGACAACCTCGTTGATGAACTCTTCTAGCTTGTCTTCCTCAACGACTTTAGACTTCTTCACCGCCACAATTCTACCATCGACAAGCATTCCTTTTTACACAGTACCTTGACCACCCTGACCAAGTATTCTATTTGAACTAAAGTTTTCGGTAGCTTTCACCAACTCTTTCGAGCTGAACACTCTTGTCTTCTCGACGTTGCCTTCCATTGGAGTCAATTGTTGTTGCAACAATAGACCTCTATTACGTATGAACTTCTTCTTCTGGCGTAACCTCAATTGCTTTCTAATAAATTTGTATAACCAAAACATTCCACTAATAAAAATCAATGAGCCCAAACTCGAACCAAGCCCTGCAAAACCAACAATAGAAAAATGAAAACCAAAGTACTTTTCTTGTACGCTTGGATTGATAATAAAGTAAATGTCGATCATCACCATCATACAAAATCTTTTTCGGGATTAAAAATTCCACGGTTACCTATAGCAATTACTGGGCGGCGATTTGCGTACACACAGCTATAGTGTCCCTGCAAATTCACACACCTGCTTCCCGGACACTTGTCTACTTCTAGGCATTCATTAATATCTGGATTTCAAAAATAATGAAATTTTAATTAACGATGATGATCATGGTCATAGAAGATTTGAATAAAAATATGAACTATAAAACACTTTTACCAAAAAAACTATAAAACACAATTACTAACCTGTGCATCATCCTGGAAGGTATGGGTTGCCTTCGTAACCATCATTGCATGCGCATCTTGCGTAGTTTAAAATGGAATTAGAATCGCAAACACAACTTATTCCGTAACGCTCTTTTTTGTTTTCAATTATACCGTAACGTTCTTCTTGATCTGTTAGGTTCCTGAACTTTTCAAAAGTTTGGCATCCCAAAGAAGGTATGAATGAACGATCCGTTGTATGGATGAACCATCCTAACTCAACTGCAGTATATCCTATTGCGTGAAGCCTTTGCGGATCAGATCCATTTGAATAAAAGTATGCGTCGTTGGTTAAAAAGGCAACTTTGCACCCTCCTCTTGTAGTGGTGTCATCTATCCTGACACCAACAATCTGTTGAATCGTATCAGCTGGCATGTTTGCCTTGCAGCATCTACCGTTGCAACTTGGTTCACTCGTAATGCTTGTTGTATTACAATACTTGGAGCCGTGCTTGCTAGTACAAGTCACCATTAATGCAAGATAATCTTCGGTAGGCGTGCGGTACGCTGTGTGACAGCTAGATTTGCATCCCACCATGCTTGGCTCGACATTTGTCAACGATGCCGTGTTGTTGCAACCAACCCCTACCAGTGTGTTACTGGGGCTAATGAAATAAGGGAAACCCGTCAAATGCAAAAGTGATCCAAGTTCTTCTTCTCCGTTGCTTGAACATCCCTTTGAAGTTATTGGGTTTCTTATGTCAATTGACCCGTATGGCACGGATTCGCTAACATACTCAAATAAACTGGGAAGAGAGATATCCACAACTTCCTTCTTAATCACGGAAAGAAGAGGGATGCGTTTTCCTGAAATATTATTATTAATACATTCAATTTCGTACCATTTCTCGAGATAGCAACCCTCTCCAATTCCAAAGGGGTAGGGGATCTCGATTTCTCCACAGTCACTTGGACAAGACTTCGAAACTGTGAGATCTGCAGAATCAAAGATCAACGAAAGTAGAAGAGAGAAGAGAATCAAAAGAGAAAAACTTTTATTAGAGCTCATGGTTATGTTTACCATCTGCTCAAGAAATATTTCTTCTTTTACTTTAGTGTTTTCTTTTGTACAGACGGGTTTTGTAATGTATATTTGCGAGGAAAAAGTTGCGTTTACTTGGAAATAACTACAAATAAACATAAAATGTACAGACGGGTTTTGTACAGACGGGTTTCTTCGTTATCTGTTGCTCAAGCAAATAAAATGTAAGGTAAATAACTACACCCATCAACACAAAGTAACATAGACAAGTGATGTTTTTGGACTATATAAGTAAAGTCTCCGGAAAGAATCCAAAAATCTGAACCCGGTTTCCTGTAATTTGCATGAAAATATCTGAATTATTTATTGCCATCAGAACTAAAAGCAGAGATACCAATCCCTTTTTACATTTTGGACAACGTCTAGGTCGTGCGCGCGAGTAAGGGTGGTTTTCGAGAAGCCATTCTTTGCGCAAAAGCCTAATTAATCAATAGGTGTTAAGTCTTAGTTTTGAATTTTCCCATTTCTCAATCAAAAGAGTTAGAAGGGTCAAAGCATTTCACCATCTTCAATCTTTGAATTTTCGAGAACAACAACAAAGAAGAAAATAACAAAGTTCAAGTCTTTGGAGACAATTCCAATATTGAATACTACAGCTTCTTCCTCGCAAATGCACAATATATTCGGCGTATCTCAGACTGAGACATTCTGGTCTTATTGAGATTAAACTTGATTTTGGGTTTAGCTTAATTATGGGTTCATAATCCAAATATGATATTTGGACCAAACCCAAATTAAGCCTAAGTTCTAGAATTTCTCAAGAAATACTCTAGAAGGTTATCACCTCCTTAAGTGAGAGAATGCTTTAAGATAACATAATCTTAGAAAAATCAAGAAACTTATCTAGGAAGTAAGGAGGTTATAGTAGAATTATATCTAGAAGCTTTGTAAGGTACTTTGGGGTGCCTATAAATACCTCTACACCCTTCGTTTATAATATAGAAGAACAACAAAAAAGTTGAACAAGTAATAAAAAAAAATTTATATAAAAAAAGAGAGTGTTTTCCTTTGTAAAATACAGAGACAGTATTTGTGAGGAAAGAAAGTTGCGTTTACTTGGAAGGAAACGGCAAAAGGTCTTGGTCTTCATTACACCCATTACACACAAAGTAACATAGACAAGTCATGTTTTTTTCCCCACCAATAGAGTGAGTGGAAATAGTCAAGTCTCCGGAAATAATCCAAAAACCTGAATACGGCTTCCTGTAATATGCATGAAAATATCTGAATTCTTTATAGTCATCAGAAATTAAAGCAGAGATACCAATCCCTTTTTACATGGTTACATTTTGGATTAAGTCTAGGTCGCGCGCGATTAAGGGCGGTTTTCGCAAGACAAGTCACACCTCATATTTGCTTATCTGAATTTTTTTTCCTTGACTAAATCAATACGGCTTTTATTTCTGTAGGGTTACTGAAAGCATGTCACCATCTACGATCTTTGAATTTTCTTCCTCCATTAAACAAAAAAAAGAAAATAAAAAATTAAAGTTCAAGTCTTTGGGGACAATCCCGAAATTCAATGCTACGGCTTCTTCCTCGCAATTCCAAGATATTTTCGGAATATATGACTTCATTATTGTCTGGTCTAAGCATCGTTTGTGCCTTTGTGGTACAGTTTCCGTCTCCGACATTGCGTCTTGATGAGAAGACTCTGTTACTGGTTTTGGTCCGAAAAGAAATTGGGCTTACAGAAAACTAAAAATGGGCCTGAAAACGAAGATTAAGCCCGATAAATCGATGACCCAATTCGATCACGTGCGTCTTCTTCTTTGCGGGTTGCTTTTTTTTTTTTTTTTTTTTTTTGTTTCAACGCTTTATTTATTGAATTTGATTTAGAAGAGATTACAAGAAGTTCAACATATGCGATACTTGTCTTTTCCGCACCAGAAATCAAGTGATGATAATAATCGTTAACGACACATTAGCTATACCAAGATGATCTTGTTTCGAATCGAAGGTAGACGAGTATGTGTTCCCGAATCCATAATAGTAGCCGGATTTCCAATATCTATTACGATAATATGATAACAATTCTCTTAATTTAGATAAATCTCCTTCCTTGATTGCCTTTGTCAATTTTGTTCCGAGTTAGCTTAAGTGAAACCGCCGTTGAACAACTTTGAACTGCAAAACTTAAATCAAATACATAACCAAAATCGACTAGATGCTAGTAAACTATAAATTTTCTACGAGGAAAAAAACCTCAACCTCTGAGGTTTGCTCTGTTATGCAGTGCTCTGCTTCACGTTTCACGTCTGAGAAGGAAACAACGGTTCAACATTTGAACACGACCTAAATTGTGTTACGTTTCATGGGCTTCCAACTCAAAACCAATTGGCTATGAGTGGATTGGCCCAAGTTTCTTATATATTAGTACAAATCTTTTTCCACTTTAGATGTGGAACATTATCTTCACACGCCCCCTCGAGATAATGGTCTGTGTAGCCATTAATCTCGACAATTTCCATTATAGGATTAAATTCGGGTTCGATCGTTTTGGCCATCTTCGGTCCATATCGATTTCGGTTAGGGTGGGGCAGCGTGTGTTCGGTCTCTGATACCATGTTAAGTTTCATGGGCTTCCAACTCAAAACCAATTGGCAAAATGAGTGGATTGGCTCAAATCTCTTATATATTAGTACAAATCCCTTCCCACTTCAGATGTGGGACATTTTATCTTCACACGCCCCTCGAGATAATGACCCATCTAGAAATTAATCTCGACAGAATCCCAGTCTAGGATTAATTTCGGATAAAATCAATCAGACCTCTTTCGATGGACATGATCGATTTCGGTTCGGTGGGGCAACGTGTGTTCGCGCTCTGACACCATGTTAAGTTTCATGGGCTTCCAACTCAAAACCAATTGGCAATCACAATTTTCACTCGGCAACCAGCTGAAGTCAATTTGTACACACAGCTTCTTTAGTTGATTTGGATCCAAACAAACCTTTGAATTTGATTGAAAGAAACGAGATTGAGAAGATGAAGATGAGAACCCAAAACTCAGACGAATCGGACTCAATACAACCTCAAAACCCAAAGAATCGTTGTTGTTGTTGTCAACAAAGACCCATAGAGATCGATTGGAGAAGATCAGACAAAACCACTAAACCCAAAAAGCATCAAAGAACCCTAGATCGGAGAAACCCCCTAAATCGATCGTTGTTCCCAGCTCCATTTCGTCGTTAATCGGAACATATACAACGAATCGGAAGCGATTTCACCGTTAATCGGAGATGATGGATCGCTTCGGCGAAATCGCCAAGAGAGAAAGAGTTTGGATGAGAGAAAGAGTCAGGAAGAAAGAGACGATACATGTCTGTTTTTTCCTTTTTTTTAGTCAAAATTTGTTCAACCACCCAACAACTGACATGGCAGGGGTCGAGATCTATAATCTCTAATTTAAGGACCGGTTCTAAACTTATTTAGCATTTTTTCTTTATTTTTTACCTTAACAACCCCTTAAAAACTTTTTAAAAACCTTCCAATGTACATGAGTCTTTAAGAGCATACACAACCGTGATACAACATGGGTATCACTAAATATAAAATTAAAAGAACACACACTCTCTCTTCATTTTACTCAACTTTACACCTTCCCTTTCATCGTTTTACTCAACTTTTATTAATTTTATACTCTCTTTAAATATAAAATTATTAAAAACACACTCTTTCTCTTTTCAAAAGTATCAACTATTTGATATTTTCTCTCAAAAAATACTCATTATCTCTTCTCTTTACTCAAATTTTATTAATTTTATATTTCAATACACCATATTATTTCAATAAAAAACACTCTATTTCTTTTTTTTACTCAAATTTTAATAATTTTATATTTAATGATACCCAAATTGTGCAAGGACTAAGTCTTGGTCTTGAGTTTTCGCTTTTCTCAAATCTCAATCAAAAGAGTTACAAGGATTAAGGCAAGAGGCAGAGTAATTCACACTTCATATATGCTTATCTTATCTTCAATGCTACTTATATTTTTGTAGGGTGAATGAAACCATGTCACATCTTCAATCTTTTGAATTTTCTTCCTCCATTACTTTTACGAGAACAGCAAAAATAAAAAATCAAAATCAAAAGTTAGAAATTTCCAGATTTGAATACTACACGATTTAAGACCAAACCTAACGTAAAAGCAAAGACATGAAATTACACGCTTCTGCAGCGTTGAGGATTTACAGTGTCTGAGAATGAAAAAATGGTTCAAGATCATGACGAAGACGAAGAAGACGCAGCAACGTTGTATTGAGACGCTGGAGCCACATTGTTCAAAGCATCTACTTTAGAGCAGAGTTGCTCTGTTTTGCTCTGTTTCACTCTGTTTCATAGTGCTCTGCTTCATGTTAAGTATTTTCATTACTGTGTCTGTCATGGAAACAATGGTTTAATATCTGAAAACGACGCAAGTTGTCACTATTACAAATAAATACGGCTATACATATATTTAAAAAACTATGGAATTGTTGCTAAAAAGCTTTCTGTGATAAAAAAAAAATGAAAATTTTCTTATTGTACTGGGAAAATGCAAATGTATATGAGTACAGAGTCGATACGAACAAGATTCGTTATTACACAACTGGAGACCTTAATAAAAATAAACACAACACAATGAGATCGAACGTGAAAGCAAAGACATGAGATGGTATATGGTCGTTGAAGTTTTACCGCGTTTGATGAGGAAACAAAGGTTCAACATCTGACCATGAAGAAGAAGATGCAGCAACAACGTATTGAGAAGCTGGAGCGGTAAAAATCATGTTGTTCTTTGATTCTTCCCCTATGTTAATCTCCACTACTCCTTCGTCTTTTTCTTCTTCCTCCTCTTTGTCACTAACATACTCAGGTGGCTGCATCTCTCCGAGAGACGAACGAATCTTCTCCAGTTCCATGGAAACTTCTCTCATGCTTGGTCGTTTCCTCCCTTTCAAGTTCAGACACTTCCTAGCCATTTTCGCTACTGCGGTCACTTGATTCAGCTTGCAACCATCTCTTATTCGAGCATCGATAATGTCAGAAAGTCTATTCTCTTTCATTGCAAGAATGAAATAAGTTGCCAATGTCCTGTTTTCTTGAGACCGCAAGAAAGATATGGACTTTTCTCCGGTGATCAACTCCGCTAGCACAACCCCGAAGCTATAGACATCGCTTTTATCGGTGAATTGACTTGACTGGAAGTACTCAGGATCCACGTATCCCACGGTACCTGAAACTACCGTTGTCAAGTGGGTATGATCCACGGTTACCGATCTTGAGGTTCCAAAATCAGACACCTTGGCTCGATACTTCTCATCTAGCATTATGTTTGTAGACTTGACGTCTCTGTGATAGATTGGAGACGATGCAGAGGAGTGCAAGTACGAGAGGGCTCCTGCAACATCTACAGCAATGCGAAGACGCACTTCCCAAGTAGCCATCGCGTTATCATCAAACTCATCATGGAGAAGTTCGAAAAGGTTACCGTTAGGAATAAACTCGTAGACAAGAACAGGGACATCTGTCTCCAGACAACACCCCAAGAGTTTCACGATGTTTCTGTGGTTGATTTGCGAAAGAATGACAACTTCATTGATGAACTCTTCCAATTTGTCTTCGTCAACGACTTTGGACTTCTTCACTGCTACAATTCTACCGTCAACAAGCATTCCTTTGTACACAGTGCCTTGACCACCCTGGCCAAGTATTCTATTTGAGCTGAAGTTTTCGGTCGCTTTTTCCAACTCTCTCGAGCTGAACACTTTTGTCTTCTCGGCGTTGGCTTCCGTCGAAATCAATTGTTGTTGCAACAATAGACCTCCGTTACGTTTGAAGAACTTCTTCTTTTGCTTTAACTTCCTTTGCTTTCTAATAAATTTGTATAACAAGTATATCCCACCAACAAAAATCAATGACCCGAAACTTGAACCAAGACCTGCAAACGGACGAAAGGAAAATGTAAGCCGGATGCATGTTGTAATCTTGAATTTAATTACATGGATCATTAGTAGACGGGTTCTCAATTTCAAAATCTAAATATGTACAGTAGTAATTTTGTCTATATATTTTCAAATCATTGTAAAATAAAAAAAGCTTTAAGTGCCGAGACGACTTACCTATAAAAAGTGACCGATGATTTGTGTTCATACAATCATATCTTCCCTGGAAATTGACACATTTCCAACCAGCACATCTAGGGGTTCCATCACTATTGTACTTTTCTAGGCATTCATTGATATCTGGTTTTCCATAAATAATGAAAATGGAAGTGAAAGGATGATCTCATATATATATATATATATATGTTTACTTTGATCATACTCATTGCAGATTTGAATTAAAAATATGAACTAGAGGCACAATTACTAACCTGTGCATCCTCCTGGAAAGTATGGGTTGCCTTCGAAACCATCATTGCATGCGCATCTTGCATAGCTTAAATAAGAATCATAATCGCAGACACAATTTATTCCATGTTTCTCATTAAATGACGTTAGATAACTTAGATTTCTAAACGCTTTCCTATCATAGCATCCCAGAGACTTTACAAAAGAAGGATTCGTCGTATGGATGAACCATCCTAGCTCAACCGTAGCATATCCTTCAGCATGAAGCCTTTGCGGATTAGATCGATATGAATAAACGTATGCCTCGTCGGTTAAAAAGGCAACATTGCACCCTCCCCTTGTTGTGTTGCTATCGTCTATCTTGACACCAACAACCTGTTGAATCGTATCTGGCATGTTTGCCTTGCAGCATCTAATACCGTCGCAGCTTGTTTCACTCATTTTGCTTGTTTTACAATACTGGGAGCTGTAGCCCTTGTTAATACAACTGACTACCGCAAGATAGTCTTTTGTAGGCGTATGGTATTTTTCGTCGCAACTAGATTTGCATCCAACCATGATTGGCTCCACATTTGTCAGCGATGCCGTGTTGTTGCAACCAATAGCTATCAGTGTGTTTTTGCGGCTAACGTAAAAAGGGATACGCGTCAGATTCAAAAGTGATCCAAGCTCTTCTTCTACCTCGCTTGAACATCCCTTTGAAGTTATTTGGTTTTTTATCCGAATTGACCCGTATGGCACGGGATAGTTCTCAAACTCAAATATACTGGGAAGAGAGATATTCACAACTTCCTTCTTAATCACGGAAAGAAGAGGGACGCGTTTTCCTGAAATATTATTATTAATACATTCAATTTCGTACCATTTCTCGAGATAGCAACCCTCTCCAATTCCAAAGGGGTAGGGGATCTCGATTCCTCCACAGTCGTTTGGACAAGACTTCAAAACTATGAGATCTGCAGAATCAAAGATCAACAAAAGTAGAAGAGAGAAGAGAATTAAAAGAGAAAAACTATTATTAGAGCTCATGATTATGTTTATCATCTGCTCAATAAAATATTTTTTCCCTTTATCCTTAAGTGTTTTCTTTTGTAAAATTACAGAGACAGTATTTGTGAGGAAAGAAGTTGCTTGGAAGAAAACAGCAAAAGGTCTTGGTCTTCGTTGTCTCTTGCTCGAGATATCAAAGAAAATGGAAGGTTTAGATTATTACACCCACCAACACAAAGTAACATAGACAAGTCATGTTTTTTCCCCACTAATAGAAAAGTGGAAAACAGAGTGGACTCAAGTCAAGTCTCCGGAAATAATCCAAAAATCTGAATACATACGTCTAGTTCGGTATTTCTTTATTGTCCTCAGAACTTAAAACAGAGATACCAATCCCTTTTTACATAGTTACATTTTGGATAACGTCTAGGTCGGTTTTGGAGTAGCCATTCTTTGCGGAGAAACCCTAATCAAGCAATAGGTCACTCACACCTCATATTTGCTTATCTGTGCCCTCTTTTACTCTCTTTCTTTCCTTGACTAAATCAATTTTGCTCTTATTTTTGTAGGGTTACTGAAAGCATGTCACATCTTCAATCTTTGAATTTTCTTGTTGTATTGGGTTTACTAGAACAAAAAAATAAAGTTTTAAGTCTTTGGGGACAATCTGAAAATTGAATGCTACGGCTTCTTCCTCGCAATTCCAATATATTTTCGGAATATCTAACTTGATTATTGTCTGGTCTAAGCATCGTTTGTGGTTTTTGGAGTAGAGTTTCGTATTCTTCTGTATGGTTTTCTCTTCTTAACGTTTAGTAACTTTTCATTAGTGTCTGAGAAGGAAACAATGGTTCAACATCTGAACATGACGCAATTTGTCACCCATATATGGAATTGTTGTCAAAAAGCTTCTGTAAGAAAATAAAATATGAAAATTTTCTTGTTGTATTGGGAAATGTATAATGAGTACATAGTGGATACGAACAAGGTTCGTTATTACACATTTGGAAACTTTAAATAAAAATAAATCCACGCACACAAAAATTGAGGTCGAAGTTCAACCGTCGAACATATAAAGAGCAAAGACAAGAGATTATACAGTGTTACGCTATGCATTTGAAGTTTTAGCGTGTTTGGAAAGGAAACAAAGGTTCAACATCTGACCATGAAGAAGACGATGCAGCAACAACGTATTGAGAAGCTGGAGCGGTAAAAATCATGTTGTTCTTTGATTCTTCCCCTATGTTAATCTCCACTACTCCTTCGTCTTTTTCTTCTTCCTCCTCGTTGTCACTAACATACTCAGGTGGCTGCATCTCTCCGAGAGATGAACGAATCTTCTCCAGTTCCATGGAAACTTCTCTCATGCTTGGTCGTTTCCTCCCTTTCAAGTTCAGACACTTCCTAGCCATTTTCGCTACTGCGGTCACTTGATTCAGCTTGCAACCATCTCTTATTCGAGCATCGATAATGTCAGAAAGTCTATTCTCTTTCATTGCAAGAATGAAATAAGTTGCCAATGTCCTGTTTTCTTGAGGCCGCAAGAAAGATATGGACTTTTCTCCGGTGATGAGCTCCACCAACACAACCCCGAAGCTATAGACATCGCTTTTATCGGTGAATTGACTTGACTGGAAGTACTCAGGATCCACGTATCCCACGGTACCTGAAACTACCGTTGTCAAGTGGGTATGATCCACGGTTACCGATCTTGAGGTTCCAAAATCAGACACCTTGGCTCGATACTTCTCATCTAGCATTATGTTTGTAGACTTGACGTCTCTGTGATAGATTGGAGACGATGCAGAGGAGTGCAAGTACGAGAGGGCTCCTGCAACATCTACAGCAATGCGAAGACGCACTTCCCAAGTAGCCATCGCGTTATCATCAAACTCATCATGGAGAAGTTCGAAAAGGTTACCGTTAGGAATAAACTCGTAGACAAGAACAGGGACATCTGTCTCCAGACAACACCCCAAGAGTTTCACGATGTTTCTGTGGTTGATTTGCGAAAGAATGACAACTTCATTGATGAACTCTTCCAATTTGTCTTCGTCAACGACTTTGGACTTCTTCACTGCTACAATTCTACCGTCAACAAGCATTCCTTTGTACACAGTGCCTTGACCACCCTGGCCAAGTATTCTATTTGAGCTGAAGTTTTCGGTCGCTTTTTCCAACTCTCTCGAGCTGAACACTTTTGTCTTCTCGGCGTTGGCTTCCGTCGAAATCAATTGTTGTTGCAACAATAGACCTCCGTTACGTTTGAAGAACTTCTTCTTTTGCTTTAACTTCCTTTGCTTTCTAATAAATTTGTATAACAAGTATATCCCACCAACAAAAATCAATGACCCGAAACTTGAACCAAGACCTGCAAACGGACGAAAGGAAAATGTAAGCCGGATGCATGTTGTAATCTTGAATTTAATTACATGGATCATTAGTAGACGGGTTCTCAATTTCAAAATCTAAATATGTACAGTAGTAATTTTGTCTATATATTTTCAAATCATTGTAAAATAAAAAAAGCTTTAAGTGCCGAGACGACTTACCTATAAAAAGTGACCGATGATTTGTGTTCATACAATCATATCTTCCCTGGAAATTGACACATTTCCAACCAGCACATCTAGGGGTTCCATCACTATTGTACTTTTCTAGGCATTCATTGATATCTGGTTTTCCATAAATAATGAAAATGGAAGTGAAAGGATGATCTCATATATATATATATATATATGTTTACTTTGATCATACTCATTGCAGATTTGAATTAAAAATATGAACTAGAGGCACAATTACTAACCTGTGCATCCTCCTCGAAGGTATGGGTTGCCTTCGTAACCATCATTGCATGCGCATCTTGCATAGCTTAAATAAGAGTTATAATCGCAGACACAGTTAATTCCGTTTCTCTCTTTATATGTCGTTAGATTTCCAAACGCTTGGCTATCATAGCATCCCAGAGACTTTACAAAAGAAGAATTCGTCGTATGGATGAACCATCCTAGCTCAACCGTAGCATATCCTTTAGCATGAAGCCTTTGCGGATCAGATCCATTCGACAAAACGTATGCCTCGTCGGTTAAAAAGGCAACATTGCACCCTCCCCTTGTAGTGGTGTTATCTATTCTAACACTAACAACCTGTTGAATCGTATCGGGCATGTTTGCCTTGCAGCATCTAATACCGTCGCAGCTTGTTTCACCCGTAATGCTTCTCTCAGTACAATATCTGGGTAACTCGTGCTTGTCATTACAAGTGACTGTTAATGCAAGATAATCTTTAGTAGGCGTGTGGTATGTTGTGCCGCAACCAGATTTGCATCCAACCACGCTTGGCTCGATATGCGTCAATGATGCCGTGTTGTTGCAACCAAACGCTATCAGTGTGTTACTATCGCCAACGTAAAAAGGGAAACCCGTCAGATTCAAAAGTGATCCAAGCTCTTCTTCTCCCTCGATGGAGCATCCCTTTGAAGTTATTGGGTTTTTTATGCGAACTGACCCGTCTGAATTGACTGCATCATCAGACTTGAGGTTATCCGGAAGAGAGATGCTCACAACTTCCGTGTTTATTACAGAAAGGAAAGGAACGAGCTTCCCTGAAACAGAGGTACAATTAATATCGTACCATTTCTCGAGATAGCAGCCTTTTCCGATTCCAAATGGGTACGGTATCTCGATTCCTCCACATTCATTTGGACAAGACTTCGAAACTGTGAGATCTGCTGAACCAAATATCAACAAAAGTAGAAGAGGGAAGAGAATCAAAAGAGAAAAACTTTTATTAGAGCTCGTGTTTATGTTTATCATCTGCTCAAGAAAATATTGCTTCCTTTTTCCTTAGTGTAAAATGCAGAGACGGTATTTGTGAGGAGACAAGTTGAGTTTACTTGGAACTTGGAAGGAAACAGCAAGAGGTCTTGTTCTTCGTTATCTCTTGCTCGTTATATAATATAAAATGGAAGGTTTAGATAATTACACCCATCAACACAAAGTAACATAGCCAAGTCATGTTTTTTCCCCACCAATAGAAAATTGGAAAACAGAGTGGACTCAAGCCAAGTCTCCGGAAATAAAATCCAAATACATACGTCCACGGCTTCCTGGAATTTGCATGAAAATACTCTTTACTCTCTTTCTTTCCTTGACTAAATCGATGTAGCTCTTATTTTTGTAGGGTTACTGAAAATCATGTCACATCTTCAATCTTTGAATTTTCTTCCTCCAGTAACTTTACGAGAAGAACAAAAAGAAAGAGAAAAGCAAAGTTGAAGTCTTTGGAGACAATTCTAAAATTGAATGCTACGGCTTCTTCCTCGCAATTCCAACATAATTTCGGAATATCTGACTTAGAAACAGATATTCTGGTCTAAGCATCATTTATGTTCAGTCTCCGTCTTCGACAATGCGTCCTGATCAGAGCCTAACGGAGAAGCCGTCCCGGTTGGTCTCGAGGAGAAACTAGGTTAAAGAAAACCTAATTGGGCCTGAAAGCAAATACTAAGCCCAATAGTGCAAAAGACCGAATTTTGATTATAAAACCAACAAAAAGGTTATTCTTTTATTTTTTTATAACTTTGGAGAACCAAATTCGAGATTTGCAATTGTACCAGAAACTTATATGTAATTATCAAAGATTCAAAATATCAAATTGTTCCTACGTTTTTTTCTTTGTTGGGATGGGAAATGTGTACAAACTATCCCTCATTGAAGACCTTTCCAGAGCTACCTTCGCACACAAACAACCAAACCTAACGTAAAAGCAAAGACATGAAATGGCACTCTTGTCTGCAACATTGGGGATTTACAGTGGTTGAAGAGGACATTGTATTGAATCCTAACATCTGACCACGACGAAGACGATGCAGCGACATTGTATCCAGACGCTGGAGCCGTAACAGCCCCATTGTTCCTCGAGTCTACATCTATGTTAACATGTGTTTGCATATCTTCAGGAGACGAACGAATCATTTCCAGTTCCATACACACTTGTCTCATGCTTGGTCGTTTCTTCCTCTTCAAATTCAAACACCTTCTCGCAACTTTTGCTACCGCTACGACTTGTTCCAGCTTGCAGTCATCTCTGATTCGAGCATCGATGATATCTTCGACTCTGTTTTCCTTCATGGAAAGATTGAAATAAGTTGCCAATGTTCTGTTTTGTTGAGATCGCAAGAAAGAAATCGGCTTTTCTCCGGTGATGAGCTCTACGTGCACAACTCCGAAGCTATACACATCGCTCTTGTCGGTGAACTGGCTCGACTTGAAATATTCTGGATCTAAATATCCAGCAGTACCTGAGACTAGCGTTGTCAGATGAGTATGATCCTCTGTTACTGATCTTGAAGTACCAAAATCTGATACTTTAGCTCGATACTTCTCGTCTAACATTATGTTTGTTGATTTGATGTCTCTGTGATAAATTGGAGCTGATGCAGAAGAGTGTAAGTAGGAAAGAGCTCCAGCAATCTCTATGGCAATGCGTAGACGCATTTCCCAAGTAGTAGCCATCGTTTGATCAGACGATGCTTGATGGAGATGTTCGAAAAGGTTTCCATTAGAAATAAATTCATAGACAAGAAGAGGTACTTCTGTCTCAAGGCAACATATTGAAGGTTGGCTTGGTTCCATATGGTTAAGTGGGTTCGGTCAGCTTCGGTTCACTAATCCATATCTCATATCTCTTCCTCTGTTACGATGCTACTGCAATTTAGGATGTTGTTGTATAAAATCTTATTCTGTTGTAACCAAATCTTAGTTAGTTTAATATCTTCCTAGATTGGCTCGTGCCTTAGCTAGTATAAATGTATGTATCATTCTTCTCTGCAATGGACAGAAATTGATTCAATCTTTCTTTCTCTTTATGGTATCAGAGCCTGAACATTTTCTTCTCGAAAATCTCTGAAATTTTGAATGGCGAACACAAATCCGACCACGAACCAAACTGTTGTTCCACCGACGAACAACACTGAAGTGAGAAGAACAATCTCACCCTACGATCTGACCTCGGCTGACAATCCGGGGGCCGTCATCTCTCATCCACTCTTGAAGGGTACTAACTATGAGGAGTGGGCTTGCGGCATGAAAACGGCACTGACGTCTCGAAAGAAATTCGGATTTCTCGATGGAACAATCGTGAAACCAGATGAAGGATCTTCAGATTTAGAAGATTGGTGGACCATTCAAGCTCTTCTTGTGTCATGGATCAAGATGACTATTGATCCAGTGCTTCGATCTAACATATCACACAGAGATGTTGCACAAGATCTTTGGGAGCATTTGAAAAAACGATTCTCGGTGATGAATGGAGCCCGGATTCAGCAGATCAAGGCTGAACTCGCTTGTTGCAAACAACGGGGCCTTGCAATTGAATCGTACTATGGGAAGCTGAACCGGATTTGGGATAGTCTTGCTGCCCATAGACCATTGAGAACCTGTAAGTGTGGAAAATGTGTTTGCGATCTTGGCACAATACAAGAGGCAGATCGTGAAGAAGACAAGGTTCATCAATTCCTATTTGGTCTTGATGATCAATTTCGTGCTGTGAGATCAAGCCTTGTAGCACGTGTTCCAGTTCAACCACTTGAGGAAGTGTACAACATCGTGAGGCAAGAAGAAGATCTTCGTGCGAGTGGAGAGGAAAGGGCAGAGGTGACAGCTTTTGCTGTTCAAACAAAGATGCGTTTTCGTGGCGAAGGTGTTGCTTTGTGTAAACACTGTAATCGAAGTGGACATACTTCAGACAGTTGTTACGCGGTGATTGGGTATCCTGAGTGGTGGGGTGATAGACCAAAGGGAAGAACCTTACAAGGAAAGGGCCGTGGTGGTTCAATCATGACTGGTGGAGCAAGTTCGAGTGTAGGAAAAGGGCGTGGCAAACCTGCTTATGCTAACCATGTTTATGTTCCTAATCTGGAAAATCAAGGTCATGAACATGCTAACCATGTGCTCACGGATCAAGGTCGTGATGGAGTGAGCGGTTTAAGCGACCAACAGTGAGAAAGGAAAGCGTATGATTAAGAGCATCCTCAATGCTGGAAAGGAAAAAGAGAGCGAGAAACTTTCTGGTAAGCTTTCTTTTCCCTCTTGGATAATGGATACTGGAGCATCTCATCATTTGACAGGTAGATTTGATATCTTGACAAATGTAAGAGATATGGCTCCAGTTTTGATTATAATGGCTGATGGAAGAGAAAAAGTTTCTCTAAAGGAAGGTTCAGTGCGTCTTGGAACTGATTTGGTTATGAAGTCAGTATTTATGTTGAGGAATTGCCGTCGGATTTGATTTCTGTTGGACAATTGATGGATGAAAATAGATGTGTAGTTCAGCTAGCTGATCAGTTCCTTGTTATCCAGGACCGCATTTCGAGGATGGTGATTGGAGCGGGTAAGCGTGTTGGAGGAACGTTCCACTTTCGCAGTACGGAGATCGCAGCATCAGTCACAACAAAGGAGGCGGAGTCGTTTGAGTTGTGGCACAATCGGATGGGTCATCCGTCTGCAAAAATAGTGGGATTACTTCCATGTGTTTCTATTTCAGTTTCTTCTGCAAGTTTGAATAAAGCGTGTGAAATATGTCTCCGCGCTAAGCAAACAAGAGATTGTTTTCCAATAAGTTTGAATAAAACTTCTGAGATTTTCGAATTGATACATGTCGATCTTTGGGGCCCTTATAGAGTTCCTTCACACTCTGGAGCAAGATATTTTCTAACAATAGTAGATGACTATTCCAGAGGAGTATGGTTGTATTTGTTAAAAGATAAAAGTGAAGCATCTGAGCACTTGAAAAATTTCTTCGCATTGACAGAGCGTCAATTCGGTACACGAGTACGAACTATTCGGAGTGACAACGGTTCTGAGTTCGTGTGTCTTTCTGACTTCTTTCAAAAGAATGGGATTGTGCATGAAACTTCATGTGTGGGAACTCCACAGCAGAACGGAAGAGTCGAAAGAAAGCATAGGCACATACTCAATGTTGCAAGGGCTTTGAGATTTCAAGCCAATTTGCCAATTGAGTTTTGGGGAGAATGTGTCTTGACCGCGTGCTATCTTATAAATAGAACGCCGAGTTCAGTGTTGCAGAACGCTACACCTTATGAGAGGTTGTATAAGAAGGCTCCATCTTATGACAATCTGAAGGTGTTTGGGAGTTTGTGTTTTGCACATAATCAGAATAGAGGAGGTGATAAATTTGCAGAGAGAAGTAGACGAAGCGTATTTGTGGGGTATCCGTATGGAAAGAAAGGATGGAGGTTGTATGATCTAGAAAAGATGGAGTTCTTTGTGTCTAGAGACGTCGTCTTCTCAGAATCGAAGTTTCCGTTTTCTACAAAAATGTCGAATTGTGTCGATGAGGGAGATGCAGAACAAACGTTGTGGGCTCCAATTTCTAATGGAGTTATACAAGATGAGGACATGGGCCAGATTGTTGGGCCTAATATTCAGCAAAGTCTTCCTTTTGGAGTTGGTACTTCAAGTAATATGGCCCAACAAGAAGAATTGGCCCAAACTGAACAATCTGTAATTGATCGATCTCCAATTGCAGACCCATCATCTTCTTTGCCATCATCTCCTTCTCCGCCAAGGGAATCTCCATAGAGAACGACGGCAGTTGCAGATGATGAAAATTCCGAACCAGTTTTAGGTCGTGGTCATCGAAGAAAACAGCCACCGGTAATACTTCGAAATTTTGTGGTAAATTCGGTTTCTAGCAAAGCGAAGGAAATCTCGGAACACTGTGTTACTTACCCACTCTCAAATCATGATGATTATCATCGTTTTTCAGCAACTCACGTTGCTTATGTGACTTCAGTTCTTACCACAGAAGTTCCAAAATCTTTTCGAGAAGCTATGAAAGATGAAAGATATCGGAATGCTATGGGATTTGAAATTGAAGCTCTTGAAGAGAATGCGACATGGACGATAGAGGATTTACCACCAGGGAAAAGAGCTATTGGTAGTCAATGGGTCTACACAGTCAAGTTTAACTCTGATGGTACGGTGGAACGATATAAGGCAAGATTGGTGGCTTTGGGAAACAACCAAATTGAGGGAGAAGATTACGGAGAGACATTTGCTCCGGTTGCAAAAATGGGAACAGTTCGGTTGTTTATTGATGTTGCAGTTAAGAATGGTTGGGTTATACATCAAATGGATGTTCATAACGCCTTCCTTCATGGAGATTTGGATGAGGAAGTCTATATGCGTCTGCCTCCTGGTTTCCATCATTCAGATAAAAATAAGGTATGTCGACTTCGAAAATCACTTTATGGTCTCAAACAAGCACCTAGGTGCTGGTTTGCAAAACTTTCGAATGCTCTCAAAGGATATGGATTTCAACAAGCTTACGATGATTACTCGTTATTCACTTTGGAGAAGGCTGAATTTCGTATACATATTCTGGTTTATGTCGATGATCTGATAATTACAGGAAGCAGCGTGAAAGCGACACAAGATTTCAAAGACTACTTGTCATCTTGCTTTCGTATGAAAGATTTGGGAGATTTAAAGTATTTTTTGGGAATCGAAGTGGCTAGGAATGCTACAGGCATTTATCTTTGTCAGAGAAAATATGCTTTGGATATCATCACGGAAACTGGTTTATTGGGAGCAAAACCAGCCACTTTTCCCTTGGAACAAAATCACAGCTTAGCTCTGTCTACATCACCTTTTCTACCAGAACCAAAGAGATATAGGCGTCTGGTTGGAAGACTCATTTATTTGGCCGTAACACGTCCTGATTTGGCTTTCGCAGTTCATGTATTAGCTCAGTTTATGCAGCAACCGCGGTCTGATCATTGGGATGCAGCATTGCGTGTTGTCAGGTACCTCAAATCTGATCCGGGACAAGGGATTTTGTTACGCTCAAATGGTGATTTTCAAGTTACAGGATGGTGTGATTCGGATTGGGCGAGTTGCCCTTTGACGCGTCGTTCTATTACCGGATATTTTGTGCAACTTGGTGAATCACCAGTCTCTTGGAAAACGAAGAAACAAGACACAGTTAGTAGATCCTCAGCTGAAGCAGAGTACAGGGCAATCGCTTGTCTTACTCAAGAGTTGATGTGGATAAGACGTGTTTTGACTACTCTTGGAGTTATACATGACCAGCCTATAATTGTTGCTTGTGATAGCAAGTCGGCAATACATATTGCTACGAATCCGGTTTTCCACGAACGGACTAAGCATGTGGAAAATGATTGTCACTTTGTCCGGGATGAGGTTCTTAAAAAGAAGATTGATCTACGTCATGTCAACTCCAAATCACAGTTGGCGGATATATTCACAAAACCAATTGGACGTGACAGGTTTCAATACTTTTGTTCCAAGTTAGGCATACACAACTTGTACGCTCCAACTTGAGGGGGGGTATTGAAGGTTAGCTTGGTTCCATATGGTTAAGTGGGTTCGGTCAGCTTCGGTTCACTAATCCATATCTCATATCTCTTCCTCTGTTACGATGCTACTGCAATTTAGGATGTTGTTGTATAAAATCTTATTCTGTTGTAACCAAATCTTAGTTAGTTTAATATCTTCCTAGATTGGCTCGTGCCTTAGCTAGTATAAATGTATGTATCATTCTTCTCTGCAATGGACAGAAATTGATTCAATCTTTCTTTCTCTTTACAACATCCCAAAAGCTTCACTATATGTTTCTGTGGTTGATTTGCGAAAGAATGAAGACTTCGTTTATGAACTCTTCAAGCATGTCTTCGTCCACGACCTTGGATTTTTTAACCGCGACGATTCTACCATCGATCAACATTCCTTTGTATACTGTTCCTTGACCACCTTGTCCAAGAACTCTTTTTTCGCAGAAGTTAACGGTAGCTTTCGCTAACTCTTTAGAACTGAATACTTGTGACGTTTCGACGGTGCCTTGCGTTGAAGTTAACCGTTGTTGCAACAATAGACCTCCGCTTTCGCCTTCTAATACACATGTATAAACACACACCTACTCCGATCAACACCAGCACGCTTATAACAACAATGAGTATTCCGACTGCAAAATCACAACAAGAAAAATTGAAAAGCACACTTAAGATTGGTACTACCTGAATTCTTGATAGTCAATGTGTTCATCTTCACTGGTTAAAATAAAAGCTTAAATTCAATGATTTGTACCTGGAGATAGACTTGTTATAATACCAGAATAGCATTGAAAGCTTCCTTCGAAATTCACACAAAGGCTTCCCCCACAGTATATAGGATGCCCATCACTGTAGAATTCTTGGCATTCGTTGGTATCTAGGCAAGTAAAACAACGAAAGTAATTGATTAGATGCGTTCTTGAATAATTTGAAAAATAAACAAAAAAAAACAAAATAATATTAGAAGTAAAAAACAGAGGTATATCAGAACATTTTCCGACAAAGAGATGGTCAGAAACTCTGAACTGTTTCTTCTAGTGTTTGGTTTCTTACCTTCGCATCCATCCAAGAGGTATGGATTACCTCTGTAACCCTTTCTGCATCCACAACTTGCATACATGATCCCAAAATAATCTATATCCTCGCATATGCAACTTGATTTGCCAGTGAACAGTAACCTATTTTGGCAATCCAAGGAAGTAATGTACTAAAGGTTCGCATTTTCGGAAGGACCATTTAAGCTCCACGGTAGCATACTGTTTTGCATGGAGCCATAGAGAATCTCCCTTCCCGGTCAAATTCAAAAGCAATCCAAATTCTTGTTCATGGCTTGAAGTTATAGGGCTTTTGATGAGAAGTGACCCATGTGACATTGACAAATCAGTATCTTGACTTGGAAGGGAGATATTGACAACTTCTTTGTTGCTAATGGAAAGGAAAGGAACTTGCTTTCTTGAAATATTCTTGCATTCAATCTCGTACTCGTTGTCGAGATAGCAACCTTTTCCGATTCCAAATGGGTAAGGTATCTCGATTTCTCCACATTTGCTTGGACAAGAGCTCAAAGATGCGAGAGCAACAGAATCAAGAACCAACAAAGAGAAGAAGAGTATCAAAACAGAACAAGTATTATTATTAGAGTCATGATTATGATCTGATCAAGATAATGTTTAACCAGACTTCGTTATCTCTTTCTCAATCAAATAAGTTGTAAATGGAGCCTTTAATTTAGTAGGTTTATTTAGAAGCCTGACGCATCCGTATCTTTGAAATTCTATCTCACCATTAATGTACATATGAGGAAATCAAAAAGGTTCCTAAGTCTCCGGAAACTAGCCAAATTAACATTTAAATACGAAATTCATGGAATATATTTCAGGTAATTTTTCCATATATTTTGAATGCATTACTGTCAGAACTTAAAATCAGAGATATAGTTCTGATTTATTTTCTATAGATAACCCTAATCCAGTATTAATTACGTTCAGTCTCCAAAAAACTGGGCTCTAAAGAATCAAACATGGGCCTATAATCGAATATTAAGGCCTAATACTAAATATGTATCAATAATATGATTTGGTTTCCCACATGTGTTGATGTATTAAAAGCTCAATGTGAAAAAACGAATGTACATTTAGTTGAGGAAATTCTTCGAGCTTGCCAATGGAACCCTTCAGTTTAGTTGCTCATGTTTATGATCTTTCTCAAGAAAATGTTTCTTGTTTTTCTTGAGGGTTTTTTTCCTTCTGTAAAAATGCAGAGATGGGATTTGTAATGTGTTTGTTAGGAAACAATTGCATTTACTATGGATTTTTGCTCGTTATAGATCTTTATCAATCAAACAAGTTGTTGTAAGGTGTACATAGTTACACGCATCAAGACAAGTAACATACAGAAGCGAATCTCCCTTTTTCTGCTAAATATTTATGTAAATCGTACTTTTCCCATACCTAAATCAAAAACTCAGCCTAAATTTTTGTGGGTTTACTTAGCAAGCATGTCACATGACTATGATGAAAACAAAGATGGTCACCAAAGCCAAACTTTGAATGCTACATCTATGGATTCCTACCAGTTCTGATTTTTGTGTGTGTGTAGTCTGTGTTGTTGTTTAATATCAAAATAAAACTTCTATAGATAAGGTCCCATCTTCACAAATGATGATTTTTGACAGTAGCTTGATTGTGAAAAAAATGTGGCTTAAGGAATGTAGAAACTTGTGTGTAGTTAAATGATACAAAAAAACATTGGCTAATGTGTTCTTGATCATCTTGTGAAGGATTTATTTGAACAATGAATTACCTCAGTATCATCAATTGTATCATTATCTCTTGATTACATAGTGTATCTCATTTTGTCTTTATTGCAAGAATCAAGACAGCTATGCCCACAAAACAAACTTGTAAATTTTTTTTTTACCTTTGATTCTCTGTATTTGCCTTTGGATATAGTCCACACTACTAAATTGTCTCTTTTAACATTAACCAAAAATGAGAACTTTGAGTGTATAGATGCGTCTCTTTAGCAGAAAGCCAAGTGGTTGAATAACCCAAAAATGCATGTATTGCTTCTGTATATATGTACAAATGTCGGGCTTGATCTCTTGACCTCTAAGAAGGTGTTTAGAGCTGTGTGTGTGTGTTGGCAAAATGTGTCATTGATTTGTCGTGAAGAGAATCGGGTCCGGTTTAGTGAAAGACAAGTAAGCTAAGCCTTTTGTATAAATTGGGCATTTTTATTCACTTTACGGACAATCACACAGAGAGAGAGAGAGAGAGCTATGGCGGAGGAACACTTCGACGTTCTGACAAAATCCGGCGAGAAGACCGGTGTGTCTAAACCCAGGCATGTGTATTGTTTTAAGTGCTTTTTTCACTTTCTTATTAGTAGATTGAAAATACCCAGAAATCGATGCGTACTAAACAGTGATTTGAGATTGTGATTTTAGTTGAATCAAATCCTTCTTTAGCCAATTGAAATTCTTCGTCTTTGTTCGAAAAAAGTCGCCTTTTTTTGTTTGTTTGTTTTGGGTTTGATGTGATGCTTCGTTGACTCTTCAACTAAACAAATCCGACGTAAAGGGACAAAATTTCATTCCGATTCTGAAAGTTACTTGTTATCAGTTACCTGAAAGTTATTTCATTTGTGTGTAGGGGAGAGATTCATAGAGATGGAGATTACCATCGTGCAGTTCATGTTTGGATCTTTGTGGAGAGTACTCAAGAGCTACTTCTCCAGCTCCGATCTGATGATAAAGATTCATGGCCTGGACAATGGGACATCTCTAGTGCTGGTCATATATCAGCTGGTGATGCATCGATCGTATCGGCCCAGTAAGTAGAATCCGAATTCTGCATTCACTTATGTCCCAGTTTTTGTTGCTGTCCTTTTACTATAGTTTCTGTCCAATTTTTTTTGTGTAGACGAGAGCTCGAGGAAGAGCTAGGCGTAAAACTCCCAAAGGATGCATTTGAAAAGATATTCGTCTTTCTGCAAGAATGGTTTGTTTGTACATTCGATTTCTTAAGCTTATGTGATCTTTTTGTTTGTTGTTGAAAGTGTTTAGCTTGATTGGTATGGTCATTGCATCTTGAAGCTAACTTGGTTTCTCTAATCTAAATATCCACATTGATTGTTATGTTGGTTTTTCAGTGTCATAAACGATGGAAAATTCATAAATAATGAGTTCAATGACGTGTATCTTGTTACAATTCTGGAACCAATCCCATTAGAAGCCTTTACTCTTCAAGTGAGAAATTTTCCGTTACGACGCTGTAAGTTTTTAAGTACTAAATACCAGTTGGATTCTTAAGTAACCTCTATATTTCGTTTTTCTTATGTATATTAGAAAGAAGAAGTCTCTGCTGTAAAATACATACCTTACCAAGAATACAGAAATTTTCTGGCTAAGGAAGATCCTGCTTATGTGCCATATGATGTAAATGGAGAGTATGGAAAACTATTTGAGATAATCAGACAGAGGTACATTATCTCTTATTGGTCTTTTCTGGTCATCTCTGATATATTCCATGATTTAGATTAACACCACATGAGAATTTTGTGTGACATATCCATTGCTAAGCTAAAGGTTTTATATGGAAAGTTCTTATCTTACAAAAGAGAGTGTTTCTTTTGATTGAAGGTGCCAAGTGAACACTGAGGCCCGTAGTTTATCTTTGCAGAAGCAACTCCAGAGATATTCTCCCGTCACCCTCGAAGCAAATGTATGAATTTGCAATATATCTTACTGCGATTTTGTGTCTGATATACCATATAACTTACAGTTCCATTTCATTCCATGAAATAAATTTGCATTATGAGATACTTTTCTTGACTATGCAGATGACAGAACTTTCTGAGGCAGATCAGAAAGCGTTGGGTCTGATTGTGAAGGCTGCAAAAGTTATGGACGATATATTTTATGACCAGGTTGTGTAGATTTGTAGTCCACATTTGTTTTTTGTTTTGGTTGTGAACATGGAATCTCAGGATTGATGTTAAACTGATTTAGATATATATTCTTTAATCAGGTTTGGTACAGCAATCCAGCTCTAAGGGATTGGCTGAAGGATCATGCTAATGAATCAGAACTGGATAAACTCAAATGGGATTACTTCTTGATCAACAAAAGTCCATGGTGAGTATCATCAAACTGGCTTTGTTCTAACGTTTAAGCTCTTGGTGTAGAATTTAACAATGTGTCTGTTACTAAAAGTTCCAAAAGATGTTGGAAACCATTAAGATATCGTATCTGGTGTGTTAAACCTCATGACGGTAAAGAGAGAGATCAGTCCTAGAGATTGATGTTTCGTTATACATTGCAGGTCGTCTCTTGATGAAAATGAAGCATTCTTGACTACGGCGGATTCAGCTGTAAAGTTGTTTCCTGAAGCAACAAAACCCATTGCTGGCTGGAAGGGTCTTGAATATAGAGCAGCCTTTCCTGTGACTAAGCCACCTGGTGCCAATTTCTATCCTCCCGATATGGATAAAACGGTACGCACTAACATATGTTTGATGTTTGTTTTCCATTTACTCATTGGTTGTGATAATCCGTAGTAAGAAATGTGTTTCTAAAATCTTATAGGAGTTCACCTTATGGCTCAATAGTCTTACGGAAGAGCAAAAGCATGTTGCAACAGGATTTTTCAGTGTTATAAAAAGACGAAGTGAAGCTCATCAAGATGCATCTCTATCTGATCATCTCGCCAGCATCATAAAGCAGTTACCAGACTCTAATTCCGATCTGTATAGTATTCCCTATTCAGAAATATATCGACCTTTCCTCACGAAAGCTTCAGAACTTTTGCGCAAAGCTGGGGACTTGGTCAGTTCACCGAGGTATATATATCATACAGCTTCTTATCCTTACCATATAAAAGGTATTCGCCCATTCGAGTGGCTTATATATTCAAGTACTTTACAATGCTTTTCCATAGCTTGAAGAAGCTGCTGCATAGCAAAGCTGAAGCATTCCTCTCAAATGAGTACTATGAGTCAGACATCGCATGGATGGACTTGGTAACTCTTCTCTGCCCATTTATGGTCTTGTAGTCTTTTGTATTAGCTCTGACTATTTTAATAGTCTCACCATAGTTTTGAGTCTCTTTGCTTCCTCTAATCATTTTTGTAGGATTCAAAGTTGGATATTACCATTGGTCCATATGAGACGTACGAGGATGAAATCTTTGGGTACAAGGTAAGAATTTATATGAATCTGCTCACAGTCCTCGCCTTCATCTTTGCACTTATACATTAACTGTCATGAAATGCTAACTCCTCCAACCATATAGTTTCAATCTATGATAGGCTCTTTGCACGATTATACTCTCTGATCTGTTTTTGTTTTTCATGTAAGGCTACATTTGAAACCTTCATCGGTATTCGAGATGATAAAGCCACTGCCGATCTGAAACTCTTTGGTGACAATCTAAAGGTACTTGCTATTTTCAATCAAAATTGCATTCGCTTACATTTTCCACTTTTTTTTCTCTAAGATAATTTTTTTATTTTCCACTTTCCGGTAGCTATTGGAAGATAACCTCCCACTTGACAGTGTATACAAATCAGCAGATGTATCTGCTGCTCCTATTCGGGTCATCCAGTTAATTTACAATTCCGGAGTAAGTTCCCCTGAATATCCAAAGATGATCTGAAAGAGGGAGGGAAAGAAACAAGATTTTCTTGTCTTTATTCGCTATTCACTTGTTTCTTGCTTTTGTCAGGATGTGAAAGGTCCTCAGACCGTTGCTTTCAATTTGCCAAACGATGAAAAAATCGTCAAAGACAGAGGAACATCAATGGTTATGCTCAAAAACATTTCGGAGGCAAAGTAATATTCCTTCTTCGTCCATGTTTCATCTAGAAACGGTGTCACAATTACGTTACTAATCATTTTCTTTCCCAGGTTTGAACATATTCTAAAGCCTATAGCTGAAATTGTCATCATCAAGGAACAGCGAAAATTTGTCGATTTTGATTCTTTCTTCACTCACACCATTTGCCATGAATGTTGTCATGGCATTGGTCCTCATACCATAACGCTTCCTGATGGTCAAACCTCTACAGTGAGAAAGGTTTTACTTCTTTCTCCAAGAATCCAAGACATCTAATTAAGAATCTTTTTCCCTGTGACTAGTAATTTTTATCTTCCTTTTCTCTGTATTTCCTTTGGTATAGGAACTACAAGAAGTCCATTCTGCAATGGAAGAAGCAAAGGCAGACATAGTTGGTCTCTGGGCACTGAAGTTTCTCATCACCAAGGTCAATACTCATCTTCAGAAATTTACTCATTGAATTCCAATTTGCAATACCTTGATTCATCTCAGAGTCAAGTTGTCTAACAATTGGACCAATGTTTCTGGTTCTGTATGTGAATCAACTCAGGGTTTGCTTTCCAAGAGTATGGTGGAGAGTATGTATGTTTCTTTCCTAGCTGGATGTTTTCGATCCATCCGGTTTGGTCTCACCGAAGCTCATGGGTAAATGAATGATATAGAGACTCTCTGCCTTATATAATCCAACCTCCTATATGTATAGCTACTGACATCATTCTCTCTTTCGTCTTCAGGAAAGGGCAAGCGTTGCAGTTCAACTGGTTATATGAGAAAGGAGCCTTTGTTTTCCAAAAGGACTCTACATTCTCGGTTGATTTTGCTAAGGTATCCATCCAAGATCTTGTTTTCTTCCTTGAGAACTTTCTGATTCTTCATACCGAAACTCGAAAGTTCCTGAATCTTGTCTTTACGCATTTAAAGGTAGAAGGTGCCGTTGAGAGTTTGAGCCATGAGATACTCACAATTCAAGGAAGAGGTGACAAAAACGCAGCAACATCGCTTCTAGATAAATACTGCACTATCACCGGACCATTGAAAACCGCTCTGGAGAAGCTCGAAAGCGTGAAGGTACATTGTAATAAATACACTAAAATTGGCTCGAGATTTCGACATTGTTCACAAATAGATCCGCGTTCTTGGTTTGTTCGTGTTTTTGCAGGTACCGGTAGATATATCTCCGACATTTCCATTAGCAGATGCATTGATGAATTGAGAATGTGTCTCCCACATGGTTCTTCATTACCAAATTCTGGATTTGAAAGAACTATCTGAAATGTTTGTTGTGTTTTTATAATAAAGTTGCTACCTTTACATCTTCATTGATCAATAGGCAGTAGCCTCAAGAACAGTATGAACAATGTAAGTGAATAAAGTTGAGAACTTTAAGATAGAATTGTCAGATTCGGATTCAAACAAAAAAAACTTGTAGAAAATTACGATCAAGGTCCATAATCAAACTCGTTGTAGAAACCAGGATTTATGAAAGAATTAAAACCACCGTAAATAACGTCTTCCTCCGTCGCTAACTTGCCGGAATCTTGACACCCAAAATACGTCTGTATATCGTCGGGAAAGCTCCGGCGAAGTGGAATAGTTTCCGGCGGCGTAGATGGCTCCTCTGTTTTCGGAAAGTCGCTATCTTCTGACGAAGTTTGATCATCTGGTGATCCGAGATGATTTGCGGCGGAGCTAGAGTTTTCCGGTGCCGGTAAATTAAGATAACGGCTGATGTCAAAGTTGGTAACGGCGTTAAGTCCACGGTACTCTATTGCCGCTATGTCGTATGCTCTGGCTGCTTCTTCTTGCGTAGCTGCACGTGAGCAGGGTTTAAAATGTCACAAATCAAAACATTTGGGTATATAAAGCATAATTTTACAGAAGTTCCATGCCATTCGTATAAATCTGTATTTTTCATTATTATTAAACTTTTCCATTGTCTTATTTGGATATCCATCACACATTTGCCTAATGTAGTAATATATGCATGTTTAAGTAATCGGGAAAGTGATATGCATCTTTGTGTGTAGAAGTCATCTTTATTTATTCAGGGGCGGTTCGAAATAGTAAATTGGGCCCTTAAATACACTAATAATTTGTTAAGAATAGTTAAAAATCTGTTCTATTTATTTTAAAAATAAAGTGAATAAAAGTAATAGGGAAACAATAGAGATACATGTAGTTTAATAGTTTTGTACTAATATCGTTATCGTATTATGATTTGAATTCAAATCTAATAATGCATGTGAATTTCAGAGACGACAAACAAAACAAAAAGGGGAAACATATAGTAAGGGAATGCTTTGCCAAGTTGGATGATGAAATTAAAAAAGCTAAAACAATATAATTAATAGCTTGAGGTAGTAGATGGGTTTGGACGTTTGGTGATCTAGTTCCCAACCAACAAGATTTGATTACCCTCTTAATAAAGGGTTCATATAAACAATCAGTCCATATATCATGCTCCCAAAACTATATTACTAATAGTCTAATACCTTATATTAATGTATATTCTTTGCAATTCTTTTTTATTTTCTATGAGATCTATCATGTGTGTGACTTAAATTTTCTTGGAGTTGTTGACAAGAAAAAATATCTTGTTTGACTTCATTCATGCATATCGTGACCTTCTTTCCTATTTTTATATTTGTGTATAAAATAAGCATATGAAATCATGTCATGGTCTAAGTATTTGTATATTAATAGCCCACTTAATAGGATAATAGAGAATAACTCTACTTTTTATACTAATCCCAAATTTCAAGATTTGAAATTGAAATTGCTAAAAATGGATTTTACTAAACTTGGAATTTGCTATTTTCATAAAATATTAGTATTATCCAAAGGAATATATATATATAAAGGAAGGGTAAATGGATTAAATACCGTATGTTCCAAGGTATAGATATTTATTACCAAACACCCTTCCAATTCGAGCTTCCCATCTCCCATTATGGTGATGCCTGCAAATCCATGCTTCAACAACTTTTGTATACGTAATAATCCTCAAAATTTTGTAGTTAGTCTAATATGACTGTTTGTTTTGAAGTTCTATTTACCTTGCAACGCCTCTATATTTTGATACACCACGAGAAAATCCACTACTCTTTCTACATTAAAATGATGTAATTTGATTAATTAAACATGATTAACCAATAATTACATGATTGGTTAGTTAAGTTTACCTTCTCAATGATCCGATGTACTCTTCCTTGGAATAGCCTTCCATTTCTTTGACGTCCTCTTCATAATTAGACAACTACAAAATTCATCAAAGAAACACGAAATTTAGCATTTTTTGTTAATCTAAGAAAAATTATAAACAAATCCATTTTGATGAAGACATTAATTCGGCATTGCATTACAAGTCTACACATGCTTTTTCTTGTTTCTTGTATTCTAAAACTAGTAGGCAATAAGATTGCAAACCAAGCAAAGATCATGAGATAAGTAATTTAAAATTTATTTTTTCACAAGAAAATGAGTATGAATTTGGAGAAAAAAATTACAGGGAAGTTCAAGAGTGTGTCTCGTCCCCAATACTTCAATGCAGCTAAGTCATAAGCCCGTGCTGCTGCTTCTTCTTCGTCATAAGCCCCTATCCATAAAACCATATTATATAATTTAATTATATTTTACATATACTTGAAAGAAAAAAGGACAAAATACTAATTGCGTTGGACCCAAAAAGAACAGCTAATAATAAATAAAACCGGATCTACCAATTTCGGTGGAATTCATTCTTTAATTTATAACCACATCACACATGTATATGTGGACTTTTTTCATCACTTTGTCGATGAGTATTCAAAAGAAAAAGAAAAAGTACAATACTTTATTAAATTTTGTATATACTACTTTTTAAACTAATATATAAAAACTGATATGAATATTTTCCATAAAATAAAATAAAAACTCACCTAGATACACTGTTCTTGATGAGTCAGCATTCATCATCCATTGCACATCACCATCATAAAAAATACACCAAATCCAAAAATAAAGAAAATATAAGAAAAATCAAATCAAGAACAGCGAAGGACGAAGTCTGTCCGGAGAAACAGGAGTTTCCGACATCATCGGAATCCAATCTAAGAACATAAACTAACTAACAAAATCATTGTTTACCACACATACACATACAGATATGTGTGTAAGTATATGTACACAACAAACAAACCTTGTCTTCCTTTCTTGGTCTGTGTCTCGTTCCAACTGTTCTTATCCCACAAATGCGCTTCATATCTCCCTGTCCATCTATGCCTATCAAACCGGGAAAATAAAAACAAATCAAGAAATTACCAAAAATGGAAAATGTTAAAACGATGTCGTTTCGTGTTTGGTGATGTTTGTTTTATGAGAGTGAACCTTGTGACGCCTCTATAGGAGGAGCTGCGTTGAGGAGGAGAGTTTTGAGGCGGCGACTTGCGTTTGCGTTTGGCTTTAAAGACAACGGATGCAGACGCTGTTTTATCGATGATTTCGTCGTCGTCGTCGACGATTGTATTCTTGCTCCGGTGAGAGACTTTTGCCATTACCAGTGAGTGAAAAGAGAGGAGAATGAAGGAAGAGGAGAGACAATGGTGAAAAGAGAGGTTTTAATGAGGCAAAGATAGTTGTGAAATGGTTGAGTATTTATATCAAATCCATCACAAATTTCTTTCGTTTCTTTTTATTTTATTTTAGGGTTATAACAAATTACAATTTTACATAAATATATATTTGATTTTATCTTCTTCTTTTTTTGATTATACCATAAAACCATTAGATTTTGATCATTTTATTGTTCTTGGCGCTAATGATATCGTGTCCTTTTACGTATATGTTACCATTTTCGCACCTTTCTTAGTCGGTTAGATTGATTATTGAACACCGTTAAGAAATTCTCTGATTAGAATGAAACCATTTTTCAAGTTTAATATGACTAATTAACTCTACATTTGGATTAGTGCTTTGTCTTTTCAATTAATTTGAGTTCGACACGTGGGAAGATCTACTTAGCTAAAGAAAAAAAATTGGGGATAGTAGGCAAGCAAAATTTGATGTCTCAAGATTTATCTCTTCTTGGTTCATCTACTTCTTTGGTCGGCCCATGAGAGATGTGATGCCAAAAGAGCAAGAAATTTTTTTTTTTTTGTCTGTATATTATAATGAAAGAGTTCAATCCAGATGAGTTACAACGACAACCACAAAGCATGAAGCCCAAAGACACAAAATACATAGAAAGATTTTTGCCCAAAAGATACAAAACACTAAAACAGAGAAGAAAGATGATTTAATTAAAAAGGAAAGCATGGTCATCCCCCAAGCTCAAACCATAGAGCCAATAGCACACTCACAATCAAAGCCAAAGATCAAAAAGTAGCCAACTCTGAGCCAATAAACATGATCAATGAACAGAACCTAAACCTTGAGGCACATCCAGAAGAAACATAGATGACCAAAACGCTGCTCTAGAAACACCTTAACCAGCAAACAGAGAATGCGGACAAGAACGCAGGGGAAAAAGGCAACACAGCAAAGAACCAACGATCAAGTAGCCTTACCATAGACACCGGGAAGCAGAGACGACAGCGACGCGAAGACAATAATAAAATGACCACCGAGTCTAAACTAAACTCTGCAACCAAACAAACGCATAGACCACTACAATCGCTTGGGGTAAAAACTAGCACATCTCTTCGACCAAAAGAACCCTAACTCACGTACAGAACACAATACTACAATCTCCACAACTAGAACGCAAAAGAGTCAATGAGATCAAACCCAAATCTAGAGATGAATCAACTAATCCGATGAGCCAAAAGCATAAGAAACCCAATGCTCACAACACCATCAAACCACCACCAAACAAACTAGAGGACCGAGGGGAGAAAATTTGAACCACACAAGCCAGACTTCCACAAATACACACGGCTCACCTCCCATCCCATAGCAAGAAGACCGAAGCGAGACCAACCGCAAACCGAGATCACGAACCCAGCCAAACCGGCTAACACAGATCTAACCAGACCCGTTCTTGACCAAACCCCAGAACAACGACTCCTCACACAAAGCCAATCCCCAACCAAATCGAAATCACCAAAAACTTTGTCGATCTCATGAATCCACATCTAGCCATAGAAACCCTCTAATAAGCTAATACCAATCAAAGGAGAAATCAAAACAGCAAAAAGGAAGGGTCTGGTACCGACGCTATGGAAGCCACCGGTCACCGAACCAAGATCGGAGAATTTTCGAAAGGGGTACTGTAGCAAGCAGCGGCGGTTTAGGGTTCTGTATCGAGAACTTTATTTTTCGAAAAGGAGCAAGAAAAATTTGTTATATATATTTTTTAATATTAAAACCAAAAAAAAAACTTTGTTATATATATATTTTTTTTCATTTTGGAATATTTATTCAACTAAACATTTGAATATTTACTTGTCATTCCAAACACTTAACATTTCGTAAAGAAAAAAAAATCATGGGATTAAGAGAATTTTATTATGGGACAAACACAAGTAATAAATTTCATAACTTCCAAACTATTATCTGTTTTCTTAATGTTTGTATGATTAAAAGTCATAGTTTATTAAATTTAACGTGTCTACTACCTACCCCAAAATTTTGTTGGAGGTGGAGTGAATTTGTCAACAATTATGGTAAAGTTTGCCAATTAGAGTCCAGTTTTACCAACTAAGCAGCCCCTGATATAAATTGTATCTGGTAGTGACAGTTTTAAAAGTCTAGTATATGTGATTGTGAAACTTGCCATTACAAAACTAAAATCATAAGTAAGCATTTAATAAAATAGTTGATTATAAACAATAAATAACGATTAACGAGTAATTAAAAAACCTCCAAGATATTAAAGGAAAGAGATCCAAGAGGACCAAGACATGTGTCTCTCTTGCGAATGTGCCACGTCAACAAACGAAACAATTGTCAACGTTATAACGCGTCAACGACGGATGGGCAAAATACACGAACCCGACTCTAGCCAAGTACAGTACAACAATTTGGCTCGTTAGGTTCTTGTACAATTTATTAAGATGGACCTACACTTTTTTCAAGATATGGAGAATTTGTGTGGCATGAGCTCGTTGAATGGATCCTTGGTTGGGCCTTTTGGTAACTTGTTTGGGTCCAAGGTAGCCTCTTTCTCTTCCTGAATTCAGAGTCTAAATATTGAGGATCTTGAGCTCTAAATAATTGCAAGTCATTTCAAGTGACAAAGCCACACAACGAAAATCACGGAACAAAGCAAGTAATGTAACCTGAAATCGCTGCTAGTTCAAAACGATGCGACCCATCAGAATTCCTCTAGACTCTAGTGGTGAGAGGATAAATACAAATCTGACAATCCAAACAAAAAATCATAAGCAATAGACAATGCAAAATATAGCTTACACTGAACCGGGCCTATCTGGTTTAGTGAACCCGGTTTAATTAATGCAAACAAAACTTTCGACCCAAAAAAAAAACTTACATGCACTTCAGAATTTGGGTGATTTAGACCGTCTCGAACCCAAAACTCCATTTAACTCTAAAATAGAGTTGTGTTTTACTCCAACCCTACTCCATTTTGGAGTAAAAAATAGAGTGAAGAATGAAAAAATAGAGTGATAAATGAGATTACTCCATATTTAGAGTAAACCTATTTTTTACTCTATTTTGGAATGAGACTTGGCGATAATTTTACTCCAAAACTCATTTTGGAATAGGATTTGGAGTGGGGTTGGAGATGTCTTAGATTATCTTTTGGCTTAATTCAGCCTACACATTTTAGAGTTCTTGTAACCAGAGGAAGAGAAAGTTGAGAGAGTAAGAGACGAGTGTGCTTTAACTACAATACTTTGATCTTCAAATTCAATTAGAAACATTTTATGGTGAGCTCCTCCCACTGATCTTCTGTTTGAAGTTCCTCTAGCTTGGCCACTGCCGCTTCAATCTTTAACTTCTTCTTTGCAGGAAATGATGTCGTCCTGATCATCATCTTGTTTTCCACCGTCCCTTGCCTAATGAAACACGACGCCAACGCAAACTCTTCCTCTGAACCGCTGAAGTTATACATCCACACAGTACCCACGCGGAATTCAGCATTGGGGAACGGATCTTTGTTATTATTCTCCCCCCCCCACAAACACTCATTTTCTTCCCTATCACCATTGTTATCCTAACAATCAATGCCCATGAGTTATGTTTAGTTAAGCAAATCAACACCTAATCAGTGTTAAGAGTCATGAGTCCGAATGTACATACCTTGAATCTGATCTCGAGCTCTATCATTTTACGGGGCCATAAGCGCAAGACTTGTCGTAACCTCTCAACTTCTGTCCGGCTAATTAAATCTACACTCACCGACAAGGATGCAGTCGGTCTCAACAACTCCCTAGACATCTTCACAAATTCTTCATGCCCAATGCTTTTTCCCTCCTCAATCATACATCAAATCGATATATATATGTACCTTTGATATGTTGTAGCTGATGTGAGGGTAGCATGTCATTGCAAGCCAAAAGTTTCTATTAAACTGGAGTCGGGGGCACGTGAGGACAAAGTCCTCTCCCCTAAAATAGGTATCGTCGACGACGAGAATATCAAGACTAGCTGCTGACACTCTTAATGCCATTAAAGTCTCTGCAAGACGACACTTGCAAGAGTTTTAATTTCTTGTTCTCAATCTTCAACGGATCCTCACATTTAGGGAAGCAACTGATGCCTAGTACAAGCATTTGGAGAGAAGGGCATGATGCGAGTACTCTGTTAAAGACTCCAACCTCGGAGGCCAAGATACATGAGAGTTTGAGGGTCCTGAGATTCGGTCCAGAATGTATGAACTTAGTGAGAGTGACGTAAGGCTTGGATGGGAGAAGGAATTTGGGGAAATGTTAACAAATGAGGTAAGGCCCGGTCGATCCGTATAACCAAAATGGTGTCTAAGTGTGAGAACTTTGGTGTGTTTCACGCAAGTCAGTAACCGAATCCAAGTAACAGAAATTTGGCGTTGATGATCCCATAAACATTACCTCATCAGATGGCGATGGCCTCTCCATATTCACTCCCAGCTTTGATTCCATAGCTGCTTGTGCTTCAAAGGTGATCATCTCAAGTCATAATCAAGTTTATTAAGATAAGATAAGATTTTAATACGTTTTAACTATAATAAATCAATAAAGATGTACTTAACACTAAAAAGGCAAAAAGTGTTTGACAAAAATAAATATTTATTTTCAACTAACGGAAAGAGGGACACTCAACGCCGTCAACGGAGACGGACCAAGTTTGTGATCCGTGACGTCATCAAACCACAAGAAATTTCTCCGATTTATTAAGTTTTGTCTAGTCACTAGTCAGGTCCCTTTGTTCGGATCAATGGAGTACGAGAACGATTCTCGGCGAAACCAGCAAGACAAGAACAAGGAAGGAGTTTTGGATCTGTTGTTGAAACGGCCTTTACGGTGGTTAAGAATGCTCATTGAAGAGCTTCACTGGAGCTTCTTCTTTGGTGTGATTATCGTCTATGGTGTTAGTCAAGGGCTTGGTAAAGGTCTAAGCAAAGTCAGTACTCAGTACTATTTGAAAGACGAGCAGATGGTACAACCTTCTCAAGCTCAGGTTTATGTTGGTTTGATTCAGATTCCTTGGATTATCAAACCTGTTTGGGGTTTCTTGACCGATGTTGTTCCGATTCTGGGTTACAGGAGACGACCCTATTTCATATTCGCCGGTAAATTCATTGATCAAGCTCAGAAAGTAGTTTCTTTTGGTTCTTGATAGTGAAAAATGTAATCTTTTTTTTGTTCTGTTTGGTAGGTGTTCTTGCTATGGTGGCTATGATGGTGTTATCTTTGCATAAGAATTTGCATCTTGCACTGGCTTTGTCTTCTCTTGTGGCAGCAAGTGCTGGAGTTGCTATAGCTGATGTTACAATTGATGCTTGTGTAACACAGTGTAGCATAAGTCATCCTTCGCTTGCTGCAGATATGCAAAGTTTGTGTGGCATGAGTTCGTCGATTGGATCCTTGGTTGGTTTTTCACTTAGCGGTGTTTTGGTGCATTGGTTTGGGGCCAAGGTAGGCTCTTTCTCTCACTCAATTTAGAGACTAAATGTTGAAGTTGCCTTGTGGTTTCAGAGCAATGCTTTAAGTGTGTTCCACACATTTTGTCTGTGTTTTTTGGCAGGGTGTGTATGGTTTACTCGGTATGACTTCAGGATTGATTGTTGTGGTTGGGTTGCTTCTGAAAGAATCTCCTTCCCGTAGTCTAGATCGCAAGCATGTACGTTTTTGCTACCTTTTGGACCAACAATATTCTTCGTACTATTACCTAATCGAGTAACTCTTGTGTGTTCAGGTGAATGAGAAGTTTCTAGATGCCGGAAGCGCAATATGGAAAACCTTTCAATATGGTGAGGTGTGGAGACCATGCTTGTTCATGCTCTTGTCAGCTTCAGTGAGTTTGCATATTCATGAAGGCATGTTCTATTGGTACACAGGTGCAAAGGATGGACCAAATTTTTCAAAGGTGCTTTGACTCTCTTTTCACATTGTAGCGTAATATGGAGCTCTCGTCTTTTCGTAATGTTTTTGGCTAATGTGAACATTTTCTGTTCCTTAGGAAGCTGTTGGATCCATTATGTCTTTTGGCGCAATTGGCTCTCTCGTGGGCATACTTCTTTATCAGAACTTTCTGAAGAATTTCCCTTTCCGGAATGTAGTCTTCTGGGCACTTTCTATCTCCGTCCTGTCAGGATTTCTGGATTTGATCCTGGTACTGCGGATAAATCTGAAGCTCGGTGTCCCTGATTACTTCTTCATCGTGGTAGACGAGTTTGTTTCCCATATGATCAGTAGAATAAAGTGGTTACCGCTTCTTGTTCTCAGTTCAAAGCTCTGCCCTGCCGGTATGGAAGGCACTTTCTTTGCTTTGCTCATGTCAATTGAACATGTAGGACACCTGGTGTCTTCATGGGGCGGAGGAGTATTACTCCATGCCCTGAAAGTTACGCGTACTCAGTTTGATAATCTCTGGTTGGTTATTGTGATCAGGAGTTTATTGAGGGTAATTCCTATTGGATTGGTTTTTTTGATACCAAATGTTGATCCAATCTCAACCATTCTTCCGGCTGAAATGTTAATGAACCGAAGAAATGAAGCTGTAATCGAAACCAAGAAGATAGAGATGACTGCTCTGATAAGTAATGAAGCTTGAGTTTTTATCAATTTTATATTAGACAAGGGACCATCAGATTCTTGAGCAAACCTATCAAGTGGATTCACTGAAATTCCAGCGGACGTATTGCGCTGAATTTCAGAAATTTCTCGAGGTTTCTTTCTCCATTCATTGTTTGTTCGTTTGGTTTAGAAGATCATCAAACATTTTTTTCTTGCAATTCCTCGTAAGCTACTGCTATACCGATAAACACTTATATTTATAAGAGTAGTTGGGGAATTCAAATTGGCTTTGCCAAAAGAGATGATTGGCTTTCATGATATATGAAGGGAATACGCGAAGCATATTATATAAGCTATGGGATAGTCATCAGATACTGCAGTTTTCTCCTGCAATTCCAATCTTCTCTTCTTTTGTATCATATATTACTCTCTGGTTTTTCTGTTGGTAATTTCCGATGATACCAACTTCATTTTCATATGACAGACTTGCCAAGGCCAAGCAGACTAGTGACGCGTCGGGCTTCGCAAAGTAGAACACACCAGTGACATCCACTTCAAGCTCAGCATTACCCTCGAAGATCATTTTGATAGTAGGAATGCTCACGTCTTCATAACTTGTGAGGTTGAAACAAGTGTCTAAGATTGAGTAACCAGGGGCTGAAGGAAAACCGGAAAACTGTTTCAGAAACTCTGTCTTCACAGCTTTGTAAATGGAAGGTGGTAATCTTGTGATAACCGTTCCTGAATCGATTAGAATCCCTCTACCAAAGCTTGAAGTTTCTAGCTCCACGCCACCAATGCTAGCACCGGTGAGATTCAGAATGTAAAAAGAATGAAGCTGAGGGTTTTGTACTAACGGAGTGTAGGAAAATGAAGTTGAATTCTTGTAAGCAGATGAATCGTTACCGAAAGACAATGAACCAGAAGCTCCATCTTCAAGAGAAGGTAAGCAGTATGAGAAAACTCCATCGAAAGCTTTCATTGTTTGGTAGATTAAAGAAACTGAGCTTCTTCCTAAACCCATTAGTCCAGAAGCTCCTCCAAACAGACCTTTGTTGTTTCGGCCACAACCAAAGACAAAGTTTTCGACTTTCGTATCGCCTAATTGGATACTTTCACTGCCCAAGTCTCCTCGAGTGTATGATCCATCTCCATAGCTGACAACGTAGTCACAAGATGTCTTTTCGACACCATTGTTGCCTCCACATTGACCCGAATTCCCCGTAGCTGCTACAAGATCCTGACAAGTGGATGAGTTGCAGAAAACTGTCTTGTATGAAGATGAGACTGATGGGTCATACAAAGGACCTTGTTGATTGTAACATGACTTGCAAGGCTGGCATTGGACCCAAGTCAAGTCACTTCCAGTGTCGACGATCAAAGTCATGTTTTTCCCTCCTAAATCAACTGTCACAATGTAATTCAGAGTCTGAAGTTTTACCCCTGAGGTCAGTGGAATTTGAGTTTCCGAAATGGATTCTGCGGTGCTTGAGCTCATGGCTTTGATTTTCAGTTGAAGTGATTGGACTCGAAGGTTATCAAGAACTAAGGCTCTTCTCAGCTTCTTTCCCCAATCTATAGTCTTTCCTGAGCAAACTTCCCTATGTTTCATCTTCAGTGTAGTGGATTCTCTTCCTTTTCCTAAATTTCCAAAACAAAGGCATCAAATTTCATAAAGATTAACCGATTTTCTCTCTTTGCAATAAACGAGTAACATAATTACATAAACAGAGTAAAAAGGCAACAAGAGGATATCGAAAACAGAGCTTTAGGAGGTAGTATACAAACACTATGGATTGGAAAACAGAGTTTACACGCAAAAGATTCAATCATTTATGTTAGATGAGTTTTCTCCCATGGAGGAAAGAATCTCATGATTTTATAAAAAAAAATGTAAATCTTTACTAATCCCAATTCAAAGAAAAGGGAGCTAAAAAAGTTATGTAAAGGTAATGTCTTTAATCAAGTGTTTATAGAATTTTGAGGCTTTTGCTAATGTAACCATAAATCACGCCATTACACATTAAACTAACCCAAAGGAACAGTATTATCTACAAAAATATCTTTCTGACTTCCTCTATGGTTGGTGAGCGTTTGAGGACAAAAGAAAAACATACCAAGATGATTGTGAGAGAAACATGAACTCGAAGCTTCGTTTGATTTCTTGGGAGACCAAATATTGTTGTGTAGACTAAGAATCTTCTTCTCTTTGACGCCATGAACAAGAGCAACACACGAGAAAAGAACAAGAAGAAGAAGTAGAGGAGCAAGTGAAAGATTCAATGGCAATAAAGTTGCTTTCTTCGACATTTTCGTAAGGAGGATTCTCTCTGCAGAGGGAAAATAAGAGGTGAGAGAGAGGAGAGAGAGACGAGAGAGAAGGAGAAAGAGAGATTCTTGGGAAGTTTGGAGGTAGTGAAGAGAACAAAAGAGCAAGGGCTGGCGAGAAGTGGCAAAGGAAAAAACTATAGGACCCCACTTTTGTGTGTGCATGAGAAAAATTATTGGGGGATTCACGTGAATTACTGCAATTTTATTACCAAACTATTATAATTTACAATGTTTTGAAAAAACAAACTCCATGTGTGGATGGTGGTGCTACGTACTTCTGTTAAATTCTTAAGAGTGTTGGCCGCTAGTGCAAGTGGAGGATTACAATTTCTCAATATTTTCTTTTATCATTGTCTACTCAATGTAATGGTAATTAACAAACGTTTCGTAAGCTTAATGTTACAATATAATCTTATTGACAATACCATGCATGTTCTTCTATATATACAACTTGAGGCTATAACATTCGAAACAGTTTCAAAAAGACAAAAACTCTTTTGTGTAAGATGTACAAAAATATACAAAGAAATATTTACTTTGCCTAACTAGTCGTATTTCGTAATTTTTATTTTAATCATTGAGTTCCCTATGTCACATCCCTCACTTATTCTAACGAGCCGGCCCTGATAACATTGTTTCATAATGATTACTATTATACATCATCACTTATTAACGTCATGGCTCAAAAAAGGGACAATGACATTAATTAGGTTTGAATATATGCGTTGTTTTCTATCATAATATATGCTTCTGATTGGTTTTCAAGAAAGAACAAACATATACAGAAGAAAAGACTACTCAACCTCACAGGGAATCTAACTGTCGCAACTTCCACTTTTGTTTTTATGTTTTGTCTGAGAAAAAAAAGTAATTATTAATTGAGAAAAAACAGTAATTATTAACTAAGGTTTTTTTGCTGGTAACTCTTGTTGAAACTGTCTCGAAATTTGTTCTTACCAATGAATAATACTTTCACATGAAGTTTCTTTGCAAGACTTTAATAACAAGAACTACACATTGAATTTTATATTTAATCTTTCATTCACAAGAATTTATGTGTGTGTGTATCATGGTGATAGTAACTGTTGAAGGAGGCAGGAGGTTGCGTAGCTATGATTACGTCTTAGACGACGACTATGCAAACTTTAATCTTATAATTAAGCAAGTTGATTGTTAGTGTCCTGTATCTTTTCTCGATATAAAGACTTTAATTATTAAGAAATGAAAAAACAAATGATTAATGTTGCTCTTGAATTGAGATGAGACATGCCTTGTGAAAGTGAATATTGGATAAGTTTTAGAATTCAATATCAGCTAATTCAAAAGAGATGAGAAACTAGCTAATTCAAAATAGATGAGAAACTGATGGTAAAGCAGCTAAAACATGAAGGTGTAGGTGTTAAAAGAGTTTCCTATACCAGTTGCAAATATACTACAGTAAGTGGTACAACGGACTGGACTGAGCTTGAAACCACATGGGTTTGAAGAGATGGGATGGACCAAACTATTCAAGTGTCAAGGACGAGCCTAGACGTGGAGTTGAGTTGGAGAAGTGCTTTGGAGAGGATTGAGCCGCATTGAAGATCTTCCTTATCTCTTGGCTAAGAATAAGGAAAGATTGGAGATTCTTGAAGATTCGGTATTATTTCAACTTGGAGACCAAGGCTAGGGTTGCCGTCATAGTGACATCCTATTATGTATAAATAGGGAGTCATGTTGTAAAGGTGAACCCCCATGGTGTGAGAGAATTCTTAGTAAAAGGTTTTGGGGGTTCTTGTAAAAACACAAAACAATGGGACTAAGAGTTGGTATCAGAGAGGGCACTTGTCCCTCTTTTATACAAGTGAGATCTTGTGGAGAGAGTCGAGAGTTACAAGGTATTAATTACGTGTTCTACGATGATTATATGACAAAATTATATGTTCTTATAATCTAATGATAATAATATATACTTTTATCATGAGATCATATAATTCTATCATTAAAACATAGAATTCTATTTGAGAATGATAGAATTATATCATTAAAACATATAATTCAATCATAAACATATAAAACTCTATCACGAATATATATAATTCTATCATAAGAATATAGAATTCTATAAGAACATAAATTTCATGAGAATATATAATACTCGGATAATTTTTTTGTATCACTAAATCATATTTTATCATAAACAAATAAAACATTGATGAAAATATAGAATTCTGTCCTAGAAAACTAGAAATTCTATCAGTAAAACATATACTTTTATAAGAAAAAAATAGAATTATATCACAAAACATAAAGATTTATCATAAAAATATATAATTATGTACAAAATACATAAAAATCTATTAAACAAACAAGATAAATACGTATCTCGCAGTTCACATCCAAATCAAACAAGAAGTTTAATAAGAAGCGTGGTCGGTAATTGGAAAAGAGCTCACGGTGGATGTTCATTCTTTTTTCGAGAAAGGTTTCTTGCCTAATGGGATTAATACAACAATCTTGGCCTTTATACCGAAGACGACGGAAGCTTTGGAGATGAAGGACTATAGACCAATATCTTGCTGCAATGTTATGTACAAGGTGATTTCAAAAATTATTGCAAATCGGTTAAAGGAAACTCTACCAGAGTTTATATCGCTAAACCAATCAGCATTTGTTAAGGACAGACTACTGATTGAGAATGTCTTCTTAGCAACGGAACTCGTCAAAGATTATCACAAAGAGTCGATTTCAGCTCACTGCGCCATCAAGATTGACATATCAAAGGCATTTGATTCGGTTCAATGGTCTTTCTTGTTGAATACTTTAGAGGCAATGAATTTCCCGACAAAATTCATTCACTGGATCTCTCTTTGTATCACGACAGCCTCTTTCTCAGTCCAAGTCAACGGGAATTAGCGGGGTTTTTTAAAAGTGAGAGAGGGTTACGACAAGGTTGTGCTCTATCTCCGTATCTCTTTGTCATAAGCATGAATGTGCTATCTAAACTACTTGACAAGGCTATCTCGGCAAGACAATTTGGCTATCATCCCAAATGTAAGAATACAGAGCTTACACACTTAAGTTTTGCGGATGACATTCTGGTTTTCGCGGATGGCAAAGTTAGATCAGTGGAGGGGATCATTCGGGTTTTCGAGGAGTTTGCGAAAATTTCGGGACTCAAAATCAGTATGGAGAAATCCACAATCTACTTCGCAGGAATTGAGGATAGAGTGATTATGGATATGGAGACCCGCTTTCCTTTTGATGTTGGTATGTTGCCAGTTAGATATATGGGGCTTCCCCTTGTAACAAAGAGGATGACGGCGGCTGATTATTTTCCTCTTGGAAAAGATTCGATCAAAGATCAGAATGTGGACAGCCGATTCTTATTTTTTGCAGGAAGATTACAACTCATTAAATCAATTTTGGTTAGACTCACCAATTTTTGGCTCTCGGCTGTTAGACTTCCAAATGCTTGTATCCAAGAGATTGAAAAGCTTTTTTCGGCTTTCCTCTGGTCTGGACCGGAGCTAAATTCGAGAAAAGCAAAGATCGCTTGGGAATATGTATGTCGACCGCTGAAAGAAGGATGATTGGGATCACGCTCTCTGAAGGAGATAAATGATGTGTGTTGTTACAAGCTGATTTGGCGCTTAACGTCTTCTAATGCATCACTATGGGCGAAGTGGGTACGAGGGAATCTCATTAAGAAAGGCACATTCTGGTCAGTGAAAGATAACACTATATCAGGGTCATGGATGTGGAGAAAGCTACTCAAATATCGTGACAAAGCCAAAGATTTCCACAAGGTCGAAGTTCAAAGTGGGGAAGCAACCTCTTTCTGGTATGATAATTGGTCGCCTATGGGTCGCTTGATTGAGATCACAGGTCCTAGGGGTTTTATTGACATGGGCATCACCGAACATGCCAATGTTGCCACATCAATGCAGATGAGGGGACGCCGAAGACACCGATCAGATCGGCTACAAGCCATTGCGGAAACAATCGAATCGCAAAGCTCACGACGAGTTGCCGGATCAAAGGACGTGCCTCTATGGAGATTTAAATGTGATAATTTCAAGTCTAAATTCAATGCCAAAGCAACATGGAAACAAATCCGGATACCGAGCCAAGAGACACTCTGGAATAAAGGTGTATGGTTTTCACACTCCACACCGAAATTCTCTATGTGTGTTTGATTATCAATGCATAACCGTCTCTCCACCGGAGAGCGAATGATGGCTCGGAATGTTGGAGCAAATCCCTCTTGCAGACTTTGTAATGACCCTTGGAATCACGTGAACACTTGTTTTTTACTTGCCCCTACGCATCGACTATATGGAGTTCACTCACAAAAGGGTTACTTAGATCAGACTATTCATCTCAGTGGAGCAGAGTTATTGAGTTAATCTTAGATTCACACCAACCGACGACTCATCGTTTTCTCATTCGATATGTTTTTCAAACTGCGGTGTACGGTATATGGCGAGAAAGAAATGTTTGGAACCATTGAGAAGAGACAACCTCTGCGCAACGACTTATTCAAAGCATTGATAAACAGATTCGGAACCGGCTCTGTTTGATTCGAGGCATTGCATCCGAGTTTGATAGAGGCTTGGTGCTTTGGTTCGAGGCACAAGATTCGGGATAGAAAGATCAACTCGGACCGTACTCAATTTTTACTTTAATAAAAACTTCATGGAACACTTGATAACGTTTTTTTTGGTTTTGAATATAATTTTACATTCAATTAAAAAAAAAAACATTTAAAACAATTAAACTCCAAATTTGATGGGAGAAATAAAAGGAAAATCTCATTGACATTATCCGAAAAAATATTTCCTAAGAAGAAAAGAAAAAAGTTATGTTTTTTTTTTTTTTAATATAAACATAGAATCAACAATCGTAGTCCATTTTTCCTCAACTATCCAATCTAACGGTTAAGATCAGTGAGCGTATATTAACTTACCATATACCTCGCTCCACGGAATCAACCCACCTGTTTTCGTTTTCGTGTTTACCTTTTACGGCGAATCTACGTGTGTGCGAAAACTGAAAACTTCACGGGAAATCTAGAGAAGACGATGACACTTTCTCCAGATCCACGATCTATACATAAGAACAACAAATCACTGTTCCTCGTGTGATTCTCTTAAAACCCCAGAAACCCCTTTTTCTCAGAACATAAAAAGATTAGATTTTTAGGTTTTTTTTTTTTTTATAATGGAATCGGAGCTAAAGGATTTGAATTCGAATCCACCTTCAAGCAAAGAAGAACGTCCTTTGTTGAAATCAGAATCCGATGTTGCAGCAGCCATTGAAGAGCTTGATAAAAAGTTCGCACCTTACGCTAGAACGGATTTGTATGGAACAATGGGTTTGGGTCCATTTCCGGTGACGGAGAAGATTAAATTGGCGGTTGCGATGGTGACTCTTGTTCCGGTTCGGTTTATCCTGGCGATGAGTATCTTGCTTCTGTATTACTTGATTTGTAGGGTATTTACGCTGTTTTCTGCTCCGTATCGTGGAGCAGAGGAAGAAGAAGACGAAAGTGGAGTTGTTTTTCAGGAAGATTATGCTCATATGGGAGGTTGGAGAAGGACTGTTATTGTGAGATGTGGGAGGTTTCTCTCTAGGGTTTTGCTTTTCGTATTTGGGTTTTATTGGATTCATGAGAGCCGTCGAGATTCAGCAATGGATTCCAATTCAAAAACTACTTCTTCTGAGGTATGAGTTTCATATTTGAAGTTTTAGATGTGGATAGTGAAGTTATAAGGAACCTTAAAGAAGAAGATATAGTTTTAGGGGCTATTTATTGGTAGGATTCTAGCTTGGTACGACAATTTTAGCTCAAAGGAGAAGTTTAGGTTGTTGTACAATTTATTAGGATGGTACTTGTTTGGGACCTCTTTTTTACTGAAATTGATTCAAGGTTTAGTTCCTACTGATGGCTTGGTGTTTGTTTTTTTCTCTTAATTGGCTTTGCCATATGCTACAGATTGACCAGAAAGACGAAGCCGTTAAGGAGGAACCTGAAAGACCTGGAGTTATTGTGTCTAATCACGTTTCGTACGTTGACATTTTGTATCATATGTCTGCTTCTTTTCCAAGTTTTGTTGCCAAGGTTAGTAACTAACAGAAATATGTTATATGTTAGTTTGGAGTTCTCTTTTTGAGTATCTTGAATTTGCAATGACATTAACATTTGTTTATCTGCGCTTTCTCCATGATTTTGCTGGTGAAGAGATCAGTGGGCAAACTCCCTCTTATTGGCCTCATCAGGTTTGTTGTGAATGACTTATCTTTAAGTTCTTGAGAGGATCTTTGTAGCTCATAATTACATTTTTAATCTCCGTGTTTTTCTGTTATTCGTTTGTATCGATCGTCTCAAACTTGGATATCTCTTGTTTTCTTTTTCTGATAGCAAATGTCTTGGTTGCGTCTATGTTCAACGAGAAGCAAAATCGCCCGACTTCAAGGGTGTGTCTGGTATGTAACTTTTACAAAAGAAATTTATTTTCACCTTTCAAAGTTTGCACCGGAAAATCTTCAACTAGTGTATCTTTTCTTTGTTGTCATTCTGTGTTATGATAGCTAGAAAATGTATGAACTGAATTATCTTTGTGTCTCTAGTGCTGCTCGAAACAGTTTTCACATTGTTTTTCTTACCGTTGTTTTTTTATCTTTACAGGCACAGTTAATGAGAGAGTTCGAGAAGCTCATAGGAATAAATCTGCTCCAACTATTATGCTTTTTCCAGGTTCAGTATTACTCATTTAATCAATTTATCAACCAAGCCATTATTGATTCCTTAGACTGTTGTTTGGTCTCAACGCAGAAGGAACAACCACCAATGGAGACTACTTACTTACATTCAAGACAGGTGCATTTTTGGCTGGAACTCCTGTTCTTCCGGTTATCTTAAAATATCCATACGAGCGTTTCAGCGTGGCATGGGATACAATATCCGGGGTGAGTATTTATTTTTAACATGTTGCAGATTTCTCAGAAGTTTTCGCTTTAGAAATCAGCCCTTTCTTTACTAGAATCATGTTTCCTGTTTTTCCAGGCACGCCACATTATTTTTCTCCTCTGTCAATTCGTAAATCACTTGGAGGTGATACGGCTACCTGTATACTACCCGTCACAAGAAGAGAAAGATGATCCCAAACTCTATGCTAGCAATGTTCGGAGATTAATGGCCACTGAGGTATTTGCTTCCTAACCGCAGTAAAAGTAGAGACATGTATATAGTTTTGGTTCGTGTGTTATCGTTTTCCCACTCTTGGTTCTACATTTTCTCCTATTGCTTGCAGGGTAACTTGATTCTATCGGATTTGGGACTTGGCGACAAAAGGATATATCACGCGACTCTCAATGGTAATCTTAGTCAAATCCGTGTTTTCCATCAGAAAGAAGAATGAAATTTTACTGGCCTGACAATGTCTGTAATCTTATTAGTAATTTACTAAGAACAAAAAACCATGACCATGATTTGAATAATGGATCTGTGATGATAATAAAAAAAAAACAACTTTGATTACACAACTCAGAGCTTTCTCTCGGTGTCTTTTTAACTCTTGTGTTATAGTGAGTTTTCAATAAATCAGAAAAGAAGCTGTGGCTGGAATGGAAACTTTGGGCAATGTAAATCTGAAGCAATCTCTTTCGTGTTCGTGCAGGTTTGTTTTGCAAAAGCTAATATGGACACTCGAAATTCGTGGTCCGTAAATTTCATTTATTCATAGGAGAAGGAAACACTTTTAACACAACTTTAGTAGTATACACAAAACATCTTTTATCTCTAATGTTCATATTCTTATTTCTGAAACTTGGTATTGTTTTGCCTCTTATCTCCTGCTGAAGCAACTTTAGATACACACACACACACCCCAAACAGTTCTTCATACAAAGATCATCATCGAATGCCAGGTTCGAAATCTTGCAGGAGAACTCAGAGCTTAAAACATCTAATGTTCTTGATTTTCATTGTTTTCTAACAGGATGAAGCGACAATAGCTTAACCATGTAATATAAGATGGTAAAGCTTCTTTCTTCCTTCTTATGAACAAAAGAATAAACAAACAGAACAAAGCTATTATAGGTACACGGGGACATACTAGGGTTCTTCTGCTCCTTCTTCTTCTTGTATCATGCTCACAAGCATATCGACTTGTTCTTTCAACATTGTATTCTCTCTTTCGATCTCTGTTCTCTTGGTTCTCTCTTGTAGCAGCTGAAGTTGCAAATGCTCCAAGCAACGTGAATCCTCTTCTAGCTGTTCGTTTAACCCATCTATCTCTCGGTCCTGTCACAATCCGTAAATCAAAATTCCCAACAACAAAGAAGAAACCTGCAATTGTATGTTGTATACCTTTCTGTTCATTTCTTGGACAGCGATTCTTCGCATACTCTCCACTACATCAACATTCACCAGCTTCCTCTTCTTACCGATCAACCAGCCTTTCGGGTAGTTTGCAGACTCGAAATCTGGCGGTGGCAATAATGAATCAGACGATGATGGTCGTTTTCCGTTCAAGTTTGTAGTGGGTTCGAGTGGCTCAAACAGAGCTTTCCTTTTCTCGGAAAGAACAGGAGTTGTGTTCATTGGTTCCCCAATTTCCTCAGTTTCCATTGTTGTTGTCTCATTCTTCTCTGGTGTGACCTCCGTAACAGCTTCCGGTGCCTTATCTGGGTTCACCGAAGCTACAATTCGAAGTTCCAAATGCACATATAACAGATCAGACTACAATTAAAGCTAAAGCCTTTTTGATTCTCCAAGCTTTTAAGAAGACAGAGGTCAATGAAGCCTAATAAAGAATCATGCCTAGATCTCTGAAACAGAGAGCTAAATTTCCAGCATGGTTTAAACAATTGATAAGTTCCTATTTAAAGTTCAAATCTTTCAGACCAAATATTGAAAGGGTAGGTAAAAATCTGAGAAAACAAGAAACAGAGAAGAGAGAGAGAGAGAGAAGAACCTGATCTTTTTCTTGATTTCCAAGCGATCTTGGTGGTAGAGACAGGGAAAAAACCGCCGACAAAACCATCACTAACTGTTTTCTTCTTGTTTGGATTCTCTTGCTCAAATCTAGCTCCTTTCTCCATTTTTATCTGCAAAAAAAATCTCAGAAATTAACAAGATTTTGGGAGAAAGAGAGAAGTTGAGGAAGAAGATAACGTACAAGGGATCGAAAAATTCACTTATCGCGGTTGGATTTCAGTTGAACGGTAATGATTTGGCGTTTCGGTTACGACTACGAAAGGCTTTTGCTTTCTGCTACAGACTTGTGAAATGTTTTTTTTTTTTTTTTATGGAATATATTAGAAGTAGACAATACAGTTGTCTTATCGTTTACTTACGTGGGACCTATTCCTTGTTCTTTCCTTAGCTTATTTTTCATGCATCCTTTAATTTGTTTTCTTAAATGAAAAATAAAGCCATAATTTTTCTAACCATAATTTTACAGAAATTACGATATAAAAATCTTTAAAGGATTCATTGAGTACGATCATACGTCTCGTCCAAAAGTCTACTCGGCATAGTTCTTTGCTTTAAATCAAATGATTAAACAATGTGTAAAACATTTTGATTACTTTTTTACTAGAGTCAAGATCTAATACTATAATCAATGACCCGTTTGAGACTTGTTCAAAATAATGTCCTTTGATTTTGTCAGAAAATGATACACTTTTTAATCGTAATTATTATTTTTGTTGGTTTAGCAATTCTAATCGCCACTTCTCATTTTTTAAGCTTAAATCGTTAGCTAACAAACAAAATTAATTATTAAACGTTAAAAACACTTTATTTCTTCTAGTAAGAGGCTCATTATGTATCGGAAGCTTTTGTATTTGAATAAAAAATATTTTACGAAAACATACATCGATTTCGTGTCTTTTTTTCCGGTCAACATTTGGTGTGTGTTGTGTTAGCATGAGAATCAAACTCTTAATTTGGTACTAAAAAATAAAATTTTGGAATTTGCAGAGGGTATATGCCACGAGCCAGGGCATCTTTCTTGAAGTTAGTAATTTCCTCGAAATATGCGTTGTATTGTAATTTGCAAAATATTCCCTTTACTTTTCGAATTTGGACTGTTGGGCTCAAGTTTATTAAGATAACGTTTGAAATAAATCGTTATCTAAAGTTGGGCCTTAGCCCATTAGTCTTAAATTTCCTTTTCTCTGATCGACCAAACCACTAAACTTAAGATTGATTTACACACCGTGCCGTTTTTAAGAATAAATAAAAGGAAATCGTGCCGGCTAAAGAGCGGCGTAACACAAAACAAAAAAGGAAATCAAATCGAAAAATATTTTTTTTTGCCAGTCTAGACACTTTTGCTCGGCGATTCAGATCTCGGCGATAACTCCAGTAGGGTTTGGATACGGCTAGGGCTTTTTCTGGGTTAATCTTGAAAGGTTCTTCATTTTCCTCTAATTCTCTGTTGGGTTTGTGTTTTAGCTTGAAAAATTTTCATCCATGGGTAGGCACGTTAGTTCTTCAGAGGAAGAAGAGAGAATTAGAAGGAGAGATAGGAGAAGAAGAGAGAGAAGCCCAGATGGTAGGCGTTCGAGGATTGATACGGAAGAAGTTGGTCGTCGTGCTAGGGTTTCTGATGATGATGACCATAAAAGCTCGCGAAGAGATCTCGAGATTGGCGGAGATGACCGGAAATCGAAGCAAGACGGGAAAGGAAGCGAGAGAAGCCGTGCAGATAAGGTTAGATCCGATAGTTCTTCTGATGATGATAAAGAAAGAGATAGAGGTAAAAGAATGGAGGTAGATGATGATGCTGATGCTGATGCTGAAAAGAAGGTAACTAAAGGAAGAAGCAAGGATAGAGTTAGAGCAGACACTTCTTCTGATGAAGAAGAAGAGAAGCGTCCTTCAAAGGATACTGAAGATGGAAGAAAGAGTCGTAGGGGTTTGGACGATGAAGATGGTGATTTGAAGGGGAATAAAAAGGTGGTTGAGGATGATTATGAGAGGAGAGGAAGGAAGAGAAGTCCCAATGACAGGGATAAGCGTCATAGGAGCGGCAGAGTCATAGCAGATAAACCTTCTGATGAAGAAGATGATAGGCAGAAGAACAGGAGAGGTAGGCGTGAAGTCGAAAGGAAACGTAGAGATCATCGAGCTTCTGAAGACGATGAGGAAGGTGAAATTAAGAGTGGCATAAGAGGAGACGAGAGAAGGACCGATGGGCATGATAACGGGAATCGGCGGAGGGATATTGAAAGGAAGGATAGGTATCGGAGAGACGATGGAGTTAGAGATGAAAGGGAGAGGAGACAAAGTGATAGGTATGATGATAGTCAAAGAGACAAGGTGAGAAATGAAGAGAGCAGGAAAAGGGAAGAGAAGATTGAAGTTGCAAAGCCTAAGGTGCCTGAACTCAATCCATCTGGGAACAATGCTATGGCTTTGGGAAAAACTGGTGGAGTTTATATTCCTCCGTTCAAGCTAGCACGCATGATGAAGGAGGTGGAAGACAAGAGCAGTGTAGAGTATCAACGTCTTACATGGGATGCTCTTCGTAAAAGTATTAATGGGCTGGTGAATAAGGTTAATGCAAGCAACATCAAGAACATAATTCCTGAACTGTTTGCGGAAAATCTCATCAGAGGAAGGGGTCTTTTCTGCCGTTCGTGTATGAAGTCTCAAATGGCATCTCCTGGATTCACTGATGTCTTTGCAGCTTTGGTCGCTGTTATTAATGCCAAGTTCCCTGAAGTTGCTGAACTTCTATTGAAAAGGGTCGTGTTACAGCTTAAGAGAGCGTTTAAGCGTAACGACAAGGTTTGTGCTTTTCCTGCTTTCCCAATCTATGAGTTTTGTGAAGCATTTCGATTTATATGTCATATTTATACATTTTTATGTTTCATTTCTATTTTTTTGGCAGCCCCAATTGCTTGCTGCGGTAAAATTTATAGCACATCTAGTAAACCAGCAAGTTGCTGATGTGCTCATTGCACTTGAATTATCCCATGTACTTCTGGAAAACCTGACTGATGACAGTGTCGAGGTTGCTGTTGGGTTTGTGACAGAGTGTGGTGCGATGCTTCAGGAAAATGCACCAAAAGCATTGAATGGTAAAAGTCCTCTAACCTCTCTTTCTGTTGCGGAGAAATCTTGTTTTCTATATTGAAGAAACATTAGACTACTAGTATTTCCACCTAATCCATCAAAATCTTTCACAAATCAATGATTTTTTTACTTATGCTGCTATAATAATCTAGTTCCAAGAGATGATGTGAATTGCGTTGTGTATGTCAGCAATTCACTTCAGTCTTTGTCAATTTTTCGTGGCTTTCTTATATATTACGACTTTTCCTTTTACATGCGTTTCAATGTTACTAAGCTCTTCCAATTGTTAATACAGGAATTTTTGAGCGGTTTCGCGGTATACTGCACGAGGGAGAGATAGATAAGAGAGTTCAGTATCTGATTGAAAGCCTCTTTGCCACTAGGAAAGCAAACTTTCAGGTATTTTACTTGTAGACGCAATTTGATTGAATTCTAATATAATACTATGGTTGTGAGACAGATGATTCCATGCTTTATTTTTACAGATATCATAATATTGTGTAAATGGTTTGCTTTCAGGGACATCCAGCTGTTCGTCCTGAGCTAGATCTCGTGGAGGAAAAATATTCACACGATATCTCTATTGACGATGAAATAATTCCTGAAACTGCTCTTGGTAAGCTTGGTGTTGTATTTGAAGTTTTACCCCATGGTTCTAGAGAGAGAGGTGTTACTTTTTAGTATTACTGAAACAGCTCTGAATTTTAAAAATTTCTCTCATTTTTCTGTTTGCAGATGTTTTCAAACCTGATCCTGACTTCATTGAGAACGAAAAGAAATACGAGGCTCTGAAGAAGGAGTTACTTGGTGACGAGGAGTCTGAGGATGAAGATGGCTCTGATGCTAGTTCAGAGGATAATGATGAGGAGGAAGATGAATCTGATGAAGAAGATGAAGAACAGATGAGAATAAGAGACGAGACAGAGACTAATCTTGTTAATCTCAGGAGGACAATATACCTGACCATAATGTCCAGCGTTGATTTTGAGGAAGCAGGTCACAAGTTACTAAAAATTAAACTTGAACCAGGTCAAGAGGTAAATTAAACTTCCAGACTCTGATTATCTATACTTTCCGCTTCTTCCCCGTTTTTCTGCTTTAATGCTTTGATGTTTCAAACAATCTATCTTAAAGTTTGTGATTTACTGGAACTACACAAGGCTTATATGTATATAACACTCCTATCCAATTCAATGTTGCAGATGGAACTGTGCATAATGCTCCTGGAATGTTGCTCTCAGGAGAGAACATATCTGCGCTACTACGGTTTATTGGGTCAGCGTTTCTGTATGATCAACAAAATTCATCAAGAGAATTTTGAGAAATGTTTTGTTCAACAGTACTCCATGATCCATCGCCTGGAGACAAACAAGTTGCGTAATGTGGCCAAGTTTTTTGCCCATTTATTGGGCACAGATGCTCTCCCCTGGCATGTGCTTGCCTACATTCGGTTAACCGAGGAAGACACAACTTCCTCATCTCGTATCTTCATTAAGATTCTTTTCCAGGTAACTTGAATCAACAACCATAAAACTCATTTGACCATTGTAGAGCTGGTTTTATCTCATTGGGTTGATTGGAGATGAGACATGTGATTGATGAATTCCTTGTTTACTGCATGCACAATTAGGACCTCTCTGCTAATGAATTTTGTTTGTGAGACTGTTGTGTTGATTTGGTTACAACTGCATTGATTGCAGGAATTGTCAGAACACTTGGGGATTAAGCTGCTTAATGAGAGGCTTCAAGATCCAACAATGCAGGAATCACTTGAATCTATCTTCCCAAAAGATAACCCGAAGAACACGAGGTTTGCAATCAACTTCTTTACCTCCATTGGTCTTGGAGGCATCACAGAGAATCTCAGAGAGTACCTGAAGAACATGCCACGTCTCATCATGCAACAACAGAAGCAAGTTGCGGAATCAGAATCATCATCTGGATCCGACAGTTCTGGTTCCGAGTCTGAATCTGAGTCGGATTCATCATCTTCTTCTAGCTCGGATGAAAGCGACAGAGAGAAGAGGAAGCGAAGAAGAAGATCTTGAAGAGGCTATATCTTGTTTGTTGTTATCTCTGCCATATTACTTGAAACTTTCACATCTTGTTTTGGTTGAATTTACATGAGAACTCAATGAACAAATTATCTGCTTCTGTTCTTTGCATTATCAAGGAATAAGCTGATGAACAAGAGACTAGTAAGCTAGACAATTAAGGTTGTAAAACGAACTTTACTTTTTCTGTCTTGAAATCTAGAAGATTTTTGTTTTATAAAATTTTGGTCTTAATTATACAGAAGAAAAATACTACATATGGAAAGTACACAATAGTCTGCTGGTCAATTTCTAAATAGAAGAATTTTATTACATATCAATTGAATTAAACTGTACTAAATTGGTGCATTTTGTGATCCACAAAAATATATAAATCTACTAGTTGCGTGTTCTAATGAGAATCATGGATATTTCGGATCATGAAAAGTATCAAATTGTAAAGGAATCTTTCTTCTATTTTTATTCTTCAATCAAACCATTTGGATAAGAACGCATAATAATATCAATCAGTCTTTAAACAAAAAAAACTGTGTCAATGTCATCATTTAGAAAGAAAAGTATCTCAAAGTATTACTGTGGTTAAAACTTTTCAAATCTCGTAATTACAATGGTTTTGGGTATTGTTAGTTTCGTGTGAATCTACCCATTTCCTTAATATAATTAGTAAAGCAAAACTAAATTGTACTTAAACTATACATACCAAAGTACCAACCTACAAATTTTTTTCCTCCTCTTTCACATTTTGTTTAATTCACACCAGAATATAGACCCCAACACAGTTAAGTGGTTTTTTTTTTTTTTTGGAAATTTAAAATTTTTGAACTGTCAAACATAATAACAAAAAAGTAGGAATGGATAAAATAAGTTATTGTTATAATAGTCAATAATAGTAGGCTTCGAGAAATGTATCGCAGAGTCAAAAAATGCGTGTAAATTATTATTTGTGTGGAGCCCACTGTCACTATGCATGCACAATAACTTACTTTTCATTGTCTATATAAAGAGATTCGATCGATTGTAAATATACAATATTCATAATAAGAAACTCTCTCTCGCCTCTCTCTAATAGTTTCAGTATACTATTCCTATCGGGTATAAAAATTTCTTCTTCTTTTATATTTATTGAGATAATAAATTATCTCTTTTTATTTTATAACACGTTATCAGCACGATCACTCTAAAATTTCAACTTTCATATGTATACTTATTATACCCTATAGTGTGAGACTATTGTCTCTATAATAATTTATTTATTTATGTGGTTGTTTTACGCACCATAATTTATTTACTGCTTTATTTATGGTCGGTTAAACCGCCTGCTATTTTATTTATTTCTATGGCTGCTTATGCACCATAATTTATTTATTTACAGTTTTTAATTATTTATGGACGGTTGAACCGCCTGATTATTTATTTATTTATGTGGTTGTTTCACACACCATAATTTATTTATTTACTGTTTTAATTATTTATGCTCGGTTTAACCGCCCGAAATTTTAACTGTTGTTTTAATTATTTATTTAATATTATCCCATGGATGACTTTGTCACCATAACCTTATTATTAATTCTCTGTTTATTTTATGTGCAGTATATATAATATTTAACAATCTTTTCTAAAATTAATATTTGAACTGGTAAATTTATCTGATTGATTATCAAATATTTTCAGATTAATTTTTCCTTAAAGATTTGACCCCCAACGGTCACAAAGAAATTTTTCACAAAAATTTTCAAAATTTCTTTACTCTCCAACGGCTAGTGAACAGTATTTTCAATCTATAAATACACCCATATTTCACTCTTCCAAAATCATTCAATCATTTCATCTCCTTTCAAACACTCCTACAAAATATTTTGATTCCGATTTTGATTCCGATTTTGTACGAAAAATGTTTCGATTGTTTTTAATTTTTATTATCGGTGTAATTTTTACTGCTATTTATGGTCTCTTCGTCGGGGACTTTACCCGCGAAGAATATATCATAAATTTTTGTTTACTTTTTTATGCTTTAATGTTCACTGTAATTGCTGTTATGATTAATGTATACGGTTTCTAAAATTATGTTATATTTCTAATAATAATATTTTTGATTTTGTTTTTAGAAATCAAATGGCCACCGTTGAGAAACTCAAATTTCTAGCTCTCAAAATTACTGGAGCTAATTATATAGCATGGACAACCGATGCAGAACTCTATATGGAATCGGAAAATTTATCCGATACCATCATTGAGGAAAATGATTCATCCGCCCAAGCTAAGGCAAAGGCAATAATATTTCTACGGAAACATTTGGATGAAAATGTGACGCATGACTATGCGCACATTAGAGACCCAGCAGAGCTCTGGAAAGCTCTGAAAGAGAGGTTCGATAATCAGAGGGAGATAAACCTCCCTCATGCGATGGAAGAGTGGAAAAACCTGAGATTCCAGGATTTTAAGAAAGTGGAGGAGTATAACTCCGCTATGTTGAGGATTGTATCACAATTAAATTTTTGTGGTAAACCTGTCACCGAAGCAGAAATGCTCGAAAAGACATACCTCACATTCCACAAAGAACATAGTGTCCTACCAGCAATGTATAGAAATTGCGGATACACAAGGTTCTCTGAGTTAATTGTTACACTCATCATCGCAGAGAAAAACAATGATCTTCTCATAAAGAATCACAACTCTCGTCCTACGGGAGCCAGAGCATTCCCTGAGGTGAATGCAACGGATTTTCATAATCCGGAAGAGAAGAAAAATCAAACCTATCGGGGTCGTGACCGATTTAATCGGGGTCGTGCCCGCAGATTTAATCGCGGACGCGGAAGAAATTTCAGTTCACGTGGGAGAAATTCTTTCCAATGGGTTCGTTCTCAACAAACCCCCAAAGGAATAGATATTCAAGAGACCACCGCACAGAAGCGTGATAGCATCTGTTACAGATGCGGAAGCAAAGGACATTGGTCCAATGTGTGTCGTACCCCGGAACATCTTTGCAAGCTATACAAACTGTCTACCAAAGGCAAAGGGAAAGAAGTGAACCTCACGGAACACTTTGAGGGTACATCGTACCTTGATTCTCCCGACTTTGAAAATGACTTTGATGAGACCGTTATAGCGGATAACTAAAATGCTTGTAATAATGAGACTGCTGAAAGATCTCCGGTTATGCCATTATGTATTCCTGTTTTCAACGAATAATGTGTGTTTTTTTGTTTTGTAATGCAAAATTATTAAGTATGTTCTAATAAATAACATTTACTTTCTATCATCTAATTTTTGTAAATTTCAGCGGAAATGGATGAATCGATAACCAAGGAAATGGTTCGAGAAATTTGTATACCAGATAGTGGAACAACACACACTATTCTGAAGGACAAGAGATATTTCTCTAATTTAAAACCGACAAACATTATTGTCAATACAATATCAGGTCCTACAGACTTGATTAAAGGAAGTGGCAGTGCAAACTTTATGTTGCCTAATGGAACCAAGTTTTCCATAAAAAATGCCTTATATTCTCCGAATTCTAAAAGGAATTTGTTGAGTTTCAAAGACATATACCTTCAAGGATATGATACTCAGTCTGCAACTGAGAATGGAAAAAAGTATATGTATGTAACTTCCGATAAATCCGGAAAAAGGCTTATATTGGAAAAATTTCCAAAACTTCCGTCAGGACTGCATTATACTCATATAAATGCAATCGAATCACATCTAGTGGTTAAAAGAAATCCAGAAGATTTCACATTATGGCATGATCGCCTCGGTCACCCGGGCACCACAATGATGCGTAATATTATGGAGAACTCACATGGTCATTCACTGAAAATCCAAGAGATATATCAGGGAAATAAAATGACATGTGTTGCGTGTTCTCTTGGAAAATTGATCATAAGGCCATCGCCAGCCAAAATTGATAAAGAATCACCAAAGTTCCTTGAAAGAATTCAAGGCGATATTTGTGGACCAATACACCCATCATGTGGACCATTCCACTATTTTATGGTGTTAATTGATGCATCTAGCAGATGGTCACATGTTTGTCTATTATCATCTCGAAATATGGCATTTGCGAGATTTCTAACTCAGATAATCAAACTGAGGGCTCAATTCTCTGATTATCATATTAAGAAAGTTAGACTAGACAACGCTGGTGAATTCACATCCCAAGCCTTCAATGATTATTGTATGGTAACGGGAATAGAAGTTGAACATCCGGTAGCACATGTTCATACACAAAATGGCTTGGCTGAATCATTAATTAAACGTCTGCAATTAATTGCAAGACCATTGATCATGAAATCAAAACTCCCAACATCTGTATGGGGACATGCCATTTTGCATGCAGAAGCACTCATTCGGATAAGACCAAGTGCATATCACAAATATTCTCCATTGCAATTAGCTTTTGGTCGAGAACCAAATATATCCCATCTAAGAATCTTTGGTTGTGCGGTATATGTGCCTATAACACCACCACAACGTACAAAGATGGGACCACAAAGAAGAATGGGAATATATGTTGGTTGTGATTCCCCATCAATCATACGATACCTAGAACCACAGACTGGTGATGTCTTTACGGCACGATTTGCCGATTGTCATTTTGATGAAAAAGTATTCCCGGTTCTAGGGGGAGAAAATAACAAAGTAGGAAAGGAAATAGAATGGCGTGTGCCATCTTTGCTACACCTTGATCCTCCTACAAAACAGTCAGAACTAGAAGTTCGACGAATTATGCATTTGCAAAGTATAGCAAACCAGCTACCTGATGCATTTGCAGATACTAAAACGGTAACGAAATCACATATACCGGCTGCAAATGCTCCTGCTCGAATTGAGATACCAAATGAACATGAAAGAGCAGATAATACACGTGAGTCTAGAACCCGCTTGAACCGTGGTAGACCCGTTGGTTCTAAGGATAAAAATCCTAGAAAACGAAGGGAAGCTGAGAAGCATAATGATCCCAAAATTACTGAAAGTATTTTGGATGAAACGAATCATGAGTCTAACGACAACACAGAGCTTCATGAAGGAAATCATGAGATCTCTATAAACTACATTCATAATGGAAGGATATGGAATCGTACTGAAATGAATGTAGTCGATGAAGTTTTCTCATACCTTGTGGCAAAGGAAATAAATGAGGAAAACGATGATCCAGAACCAATGTCTGTATATGAATGTCAAAACAGACAAGATTGGATGAAATGGAAAGATGCTATACAAGCTGAATTTTATTCGCTTAATAAACGAAATGTATTCGGACCTATTACACTCACACCCAAAGATGTGAGATCGGTTGGATACAAATGGGTCTTCATTCGAAAACGAAATGAGAAAAATGAAATTATGAGATATAAAGCTCGCCTTGTTGCTCAAGGATTTTCTCAAAGACCTGGGATCGATTATGAGGAAACATATTCCCCCGTTATGGATGCAATCACGTTTAGATTCTTAATGAGTCTAGCGGCTAACGATAATCTAGAGATGCGTCTCATGGATGTTGTTACAGCATATTTATATGGATCATTAGATACTGATATCTATATGAGAATTCCAGATGGGTTTAAAATGCCAGAAGCATTAAGTTCCAAACCTAAAGAGTTATGTGCAATAAAATTGCAAAGATCATTATATGGGTTAAAGCAATCTGGACGCATGTGGTACAACCGTCTCAGTGAGCATCTAACAAAAGAAGGATATGTAAATGATCCTTTATGCCCATGTGTTTTCATCAAGAAAACAACATCCGGATTTGTGATTATCGCGGTGTATGTTGATGATCTAAACATAATAGGAACTCAAGGGGAAATACAAAAGGCCTCAAATTATTTAAAAGGAGAATTTGAGATGAAAGATCTCGGGCAGACGAAATACTGTCTTGGCCTACAAATTGAGCATTCTCAAAAAGGTATATTTGTGCATCAGTCCACATATACGAAAAGAGTACTAAAACGATTCAACATGGATAAGGCAAATCCATTGAGTACTCCCATGGTCGTGAGATCACTAAATGTCGAAAATGATCCATTTCGACCACATGAGGAAAATGAGGAGATACTTGGTCCTGAAGTACCGTATCTAAGTGCAATCGGAGCACTCATGTATCTTGCAAATTGTACTCGACCTGATATATCATTTGCTGTTAATCTTTTGGCAAGATTTAGCTCGTCCCCTACCCGAAGACATTGGAATGGGATTAAACATATTTTCCGATATCTTCAAGGAACGATTGATTTAGGACTGTTTTATCCTAAAAATTCAAAAGGTCAAATGGTCGGTTTTGCAGATGCAGGATATTTGTCAGATCCGCACAAAGCGAGATCACAAACAGGATATGTTTTCACGGTCGGAGGCACTGCTATATCCTGGCGCTCTCAGAAACAGACGCTTGTGGCAACTTCTTCAAACCATGCTGAAATCATTGCACTCCATGAGGCAAGTAGAGAATGTGTATGGTTGAGATCAATAAGCCAACACATCAAATCAAGCAGTGGGATCCACGAAAATACGGAGCCAACCGTTTTATATGAAGATAATGCTGCATGTGTCGCTCAAACAAAGGAAGGATATATCAAAAGTGATAGAACCAAACATATCCCTCCAAAGTTTTTTTCATACACTCAGGAACTTGAGAAGGCTAAAGACATTGAAGTCAAGTATATTCGATCATGCGACAATGCTGCTGATCTCTTCACAAAGTCGCTCCCTACCACCACGTTCAGGAAACATGTCCATAACATTGGAATGCGTCATCAACGAGATTTACAAGATGACTCATGATCCCTCGAGGGGGAGCTTGCGTAGTTGCACTCTTTTTATCCTTCTATGGTTTTTCCCAATGGGTTTTCCTAGAAAGGTTTTTAACGAGGCAACAGATGACACGACGCAAGAAATATAGTGACAATTGGTCTCCAAGGGGGAGTGTTATAATAGTCAACAATAGTAGGCTTCGAGAAATGTATCGCAGAGTCAAAAAATGCGTGTAAATTATTATTTGTGTGGAGCCCACTGTCACTATGCATGCACAATAACTTACTTTTCATTGTCTATATAAAGAGATTCGATCGATTGTAAATATACAAAATTCATAATAAGAAACTCTCTCTCGCCTCTCTCTAATAGTTTCAGTATACTATTCCTATCGGGTATAAAAATTTCTTCTTCTTTTATATTTATTGAGATAATAAATTATCTCTTTTTATTTTATAACAGTTATCTATATATAAAAAAATAGTAAAAAATTGGCCTTGAAAATCGGTAGCGTTATGGATAAGGACACTTTAAAGATGACCAAAAAATGAGTCACCGTTTTCTCTCTATATATAATCACACCTCTCTCTTCATCCAAATCCATTAAATCACAAATTTCATTATTGAGAAACCTTCAAAATTACTTTAATCCACCAAAAAAAAAAAGAGTTTCTTTCTTAAGTTTTTGTGTTTGATCCTATCTTGTGAAGCTAAAGAATCATGACTATTGCTTTAACGATCGGAGGAAACGGGTTCTCGGGTCTACTCGGATCTTCGTTTTCATCATCTTCTTCATCGTTTAGATTAAAAAACAGCAGAAGAAAGAACACGAAGATGATGAACAGAACAGGAGTTGTTTGTTCTTCTTCATCTTCTGTAATGGATCCTTATAAAACTCTTAGGATCCGACCCGATTCATCTGAATACGAGGTCAAGAAAGCTTTCAGACAACTCGCCAAAAAGGTTTTGACTTTTTCTCGATCATTTTAGATCTGATGATACTTGTCGCAAATTAGGAGCTAAAGCTTCGATTTTTATCATCTGGGTTTCTCAAATTTGATATCTTTCTGATCAATTTGGTTTATTTGCAGTATCATCCTGATGTTTGTAGAGGAAGCAATTGTGGTGTACAGTTTCAGACAATCAACGAAGCTTACGATGTAAGTGTGTGTTTATGTAATTAAACAGATTTGAATTCGGTTTTTCGTAACAAAAAATTGATTCTTCTTCTTCTTCTTCTGCGTTTTTGAAGATTGTGTTGAAGCAAATACAGAGTCAAATGGAAGGGACAGAGGAATATCAGCCGTTCGATGTATCTGAGGAAGGATTCTATGGAATGAATGATCCAGATTGTGACACGTGGGAGGAATGGATGGGGTGGGAAGGAGCAGGAACACGTGATTACTCCTCTCACGTTAATCCTTACGCTTGAGAAAAAAGATTTCACAAATTTCGAAAATTGTTATTCGAAATGTGTAATTAAATAACAACCAGAGACTCTAATGAACCAATGTAAATAGGTGAAATTGTCTCATTAATGAATTACTAAAAATGTAAATTAAAGTAATTTTTCTCCTTCATGTAAATTCTCAATATTCACGTTTAAAAAAAAAGCTTTTTAAGCTTTCGTGAAATTTCCTAGTAAATAAAATTAGTTTTTAAAGTTTTGTTTGACATTGTCAACATTCACAATGTTAGACATTTTCAACATTGTCTCATTAATGAATACTAAAAAGCTTGTATGATAATTTTCAAAAAAAAAAAAAAGAAGTTTTGTTTGACCTTATAATACCGAATTATCATTGTAACGGTTTTCTTTGTATTATTTTACAATAAAAATCTAACAGCTCAAAGTATTTCAAAAACCTCTTCTTGTGTTCTTCAAAAAACAAACAATTGCAGGATCTAATCCATGGAGAATGATCCACTGCAGTACCTGAAGAGATCAAAAAGATAAAACATCATTTCGTTTTTCTTTTGTTTCAAACTCAATTCATGGATTAGTAATTTAGTAAGCTTTTACCTGTTGCTGAATCTTTGGACAGAGTCTGTAGCATCAAGAAGAGTTTCACTTGCTTTCTCTAAAGCCATGTATAGCTCTTTACCTCTGGTTATACGAGCGATGACCCACGCGTTGTTCTTCGCTCGAATGCTTATTTCCATGTCTCTCTCTACCTTCGCGCGGCTCTTTTCTGAATCCACTTCTTCCCTTAGCTGGTTTAGTGCAAGTAAAGACTCCTGAAGTTTTGTTGCGTTCGATCAGTTTTGGTTATGCAATCTCATTAAATCGCAGTGTATGATTGATGGATGTTCTGTTTTACCTTTGCTAAAGTTGCTACCTTTCCCGGTGGAGAAGCTCTGGAAATTTCCATGTCGTTATCAACTAGCAAGTAACGGTAACCACTTACATGGTAAGCGTTTTCACCGCCCCATCCTTTGGATAGCTTCTCTTCGACTTTCAAGATTTTCGCAGATGCCTGCAAAAATACATATCAACGATAAGAGATAGAGCCTGGAAAGTTATGACAGTGACGCAAGAGAGGTTTAGAGAGATGAGCTAACGTTTTCAATAACTTGGTGCTTCACGAATGAGATGTCTAGCTCTCCATTAACAATGGCAGGGGTAGGCACGAGAAGAACCAAGGTGAGACTCTTGTATTGATACGTCAAAAGGTAAACTCTTTCTTGCGTCTGCTGTAGCCAGATTGTCGGGGTGGCATCTTTACCCCAGATATCGGTAACAAGAAACCCGACTTTCCCTTTTGACCATTTCTCGTGCTGTAACGGTCTAATAACACGAGCTGCATTATTACCATTTCCTGAAGGCAATGGATCAGTTGAACCAAGAAGTTGCGCCGAGGTAGATCTAGAAGTGATTTGTGATAAAGTGGATCCCTTGCGTAGATATGACCAGGAACTCATGCCAGAGGATTGCGCGTTTGTGGTCAATCTCATGACAGAAAATGTAAACAAGTCGACAGTATCATCCTGACAAGAGAGAAAGAGATGGCAGAGATTACAAGTTTTAGTATTGGTGGACTATATAGTCTACGCATACCATGCAAATCAAGAATCTGATCGACACAACAGTCTTAGGTAAGAATATTGCAAGTGAGGTATTTGAAAACATACCGGTGAGAGAGTTGTTGACACCAGTAGATCATGAAATAAAATCACAGAGTGGCATCGAACAATACCCGCACATGAATCTAGCACTCCGACAAGAGACTGTTACATCTAACAAAAATACTAGTCAAAACAGTGAACCATAAAGTGTGTTATGGCGAATTGGATTTTCAGACATCTTACAAACCTGAACTTCTAATGCCGCGTCCCTTGCTAAAGTAAGCATCTGAACCGTTCCACGTTCTTTCAAAGTTTCACGGAAGGATGGTAACCGAAGTTTCTTCCCAACAAAAAGATCTGCCTCAAAGATAGAAATCCTTTTGGTAAGCACTATCACACAAGGATTTTATGCGCTTCATATGGTGGATATTGCTTACCATATAAATAGTCGGTGATGAATGGATACAAGTGTGATCGGATAAGCCCTCCAGTTTGTTCTTTTTCAAGCAATGCCCTAATTGAACCATGAAACATAACAAAGAGGGAATGAACTTCCTTAAGCATTCTCCGCAATGCATCAACCCTCCATATGGCTTCAATCTCCTTATTTTTCTCTACAACCTGCCAAAATCTTGAATCAAGTTTCGTTCTCTTTATGTATCTGAATGATGTGAAATGCAAGTGGCATAAAAAGTAAAAGAGTTGATAATGCTGTACCATAACCATCCATATATCGGACTCAGCTTCATAGAAAACATGAGAATGTCTCTCTGCTTCTATTACCTCACAAGCTGCCTCCGGAGAGAAAAGTCTGCATTTAAATTCCATAAACCACTTCTCAGAAACACCCAAAAATACAGGTAAACACAAAGACTACTTAAAACATAATGTTTTCCTCAAAATCCATGTGAATATGATCCGCACAGTGAGACAAAACCAATGAATCTATGAGCTTGAATATCTGAAAATAAGGAAAAATCTTTTGTAGCTAACCTCGTGAACGTGATAAGCCCTTCGCTTAGCCCGATAACCGATAGCTGAGTTGAGAAGGTTAAATCAGGAGGATAGAAGAACAAGATTTTGTCAAGTTCCTGTCCTTCGTTTTGGCCTCTTCTTAAGTCAAACACACAAAGTCGAAAGCTTTCACTACCAGAGCTCATGGACGCCATTACCATAGCTTCTAAGAGCTCATTAACACCTTAAATCACACCAAAAAAAAACGTCTATCTGATAATCAGACAATAATACTATAACTCTGTGTCTAAAGTTCATAAATTTAAAGGCTTTTCAAGTGCAAATCGATGCAACAGACGCGTAATGCAACGTCTGCAACAACGTTAACGCAACAACATCAATTTTTGCTCATAAAATGAAGGAAACATTACGAATTTGGGGGTGTTCAGATCATCGCAAGTCGATCAATTTGAAATTATAAACACAAAAAAAACAACAAAAATAGGGAAATGAATTACCTTGATGATGAACCCTAAGATCAAAAATCGAAGGAGTGATCGAGCTTCAATTATCGCAATAGTTAAATGTACAGAACGAGAATCACAAACAGAGAAGTAGAAATTTAGATGATTTCAGACAATCGAAACTCGAAGTAGGATAATTTTTCAACCGATCAAAACTTTTTCTTCCGGGAAATGTCAGATCGTAGATGGTGAGAGGATACCAGGTAAACGGGTCGGTCAATAAAATTACCGGGTCATCATGATCTAATGGTTCGGGTCAATATATGAATCGGATCTTTTAGATTCTCATCGGCTTACGTCATCCACTTGTGTTTTCCACTATAATCTATTTTTTTTTTTTTTTTTTTTTTTTTTTTTAAATTGCACGTTCTCAAATAATTTGATTTGGTCTCTTCAAAATCTAGAAACAATTTCCAGAACCGGTCATAACATTTGTTTGACATATTATTTCCTTTAAATAGCTACGCTTGGATCAATAATTGATAGTATGACTATTTAATAACTGAGTTTATGTACATATTAAATAGACAACATTAAATATCTACCCAACTTTTCGAGTGGTTAATGTGATAGTTAAGTGTTAAACCGGTAAAATTTGAGTCTAAACCAAACTGAATTGGTTTGTATTTTGGTTTTAAACCTCTCTTTTTATGTGATTTTCGCCCACAAGGGATGGATGCTTCCTTTTTTTTGTTTGCATCTTCGCGATTCACTCGAAAGCAAAATTAGTTAAGTATCCAACGAACTCATTTCGGCGATCATCATCTCGATTAAGATCGATTCTTGTTTTTAGGGTTTCTCGTTGAGAAATTGTGTGAATTCTGCTGTACAATTTGAGTCCTTTTTGGTGATTTTTGCCTGTTTTATGGTTTCGAGACGATCTCTCTGATTCTGGGTTCCAATCCGATTTGATTGACTGGTGGGTCATTCAAACTCTGAATCTTTGTTTGATCATCGCCTTGTAGTGTATGATTTGTTTTGTTAGTTCTCTGAAATTTTTGATTTTGTGTCCCAATCTTCGATCTTTGATCATTTTTTCTGAGGCTGGTTCTTCGTGTTCTTGTGACAGTTGCCTAGTATAGAGTAAGAACACAAAGATCGTTCTTGATTTCTTCAACTGGAGGTTTGAAAATTCTCGCTTTTGATCCGTTGTGTTACTGGCATGTAGTCTTGATCCTAAATTTCCGTTCTTGATTCTGCATTAGATAGAGCAATAAGAACTTTTTGTATTTCAACCTTGTACTTGTTCGGTTTTGTAGTATCTGGAGATTGGCAACAATGTCTGAGCTCAAGGAGCGTTTGCTTCCTCCAAGACCAGCTTCAGCTATAAACCTCAGGGGAGACGGAGGATCTCGGCCTTCTGCATCAGGGAGACAAACTCTACTTGGAGTTGATGTTTTGGGTCTTAAGAAGCGTGGACAAGGTCTTAAGTCGTGGATTCGTGTTGATACTTTTGCCAATACACAGGTCATTGAGGTCGATAAGTTCACAATGATGCGTAGATGCGATTTACCAGCACGTGATTTAAGGCTCCTTGATCCTGTGTTTGTGTATCCGTCAACTATTCTCGGCCGAGAGAAGGCTATTGTTGTAAACTTAGAGCAGATCCGTTGCATTATTACTGCAGATGAGGTTTTGCTCTTGAATTCCCTCGACAACTATGTGCTTCGGTATGTGGTTGAGCTGCAACAAAGACTAAAGGCGAGTGCTGTGGGTGAGGTTTGGAATCAGGATAGCCTCGAATTGAGCAGGAGGAGAAGTAGGAGTTTAGATAATGTGTTTCAGAATTCGTCTCCTGATTATTTACCTTTCGAGTTTAGAGCTCTTGAAGTTGCCCTCGAAGCCGCTTGTACCTTCCTTGATTCCCAGGTTAGGCATCATTTCTGAACTTACTGAATTTGATTTGTTATCATTGGGCTTACATTTGAACTTTTACGCATTTAGGCTTCGGAGTTGGAGATTGAGGCGTACCCGTTATTAGATGAGCTTACTTCAAAGATCAGTACTTTGAACTTGGAGCGTGTGCGTAGACTAAAGAGCAGACTTGTAGCATTGACAAGAAGAGTTCAGAAGGTCCGGGATGAGATTGAACAGCTTATGGATGATGATGGTGATATGGCGGAAATGTATCTAACAGAGAAGAAGAAGAGAATGGAAGGATCTTTACACGGTGAACAGTCCGTACTTGGTTACCGATCAAATGATTGTTTTTCTCTTTCTGCACCAGTTTCTCCTGTTTCTTCTCCTCCCGATGCCCGGAGACTTGAGAAAAGCTTGAGCATTGTAAGGAGCCGGCATGACAGTGCAAGAAGCTCAGAAGACACAACTGAGAATATAGAGGAACTAGAGATGTTGCTGGAAGCGTACTTTGTTGTCATCGATAGCACTCTCAACAAGCTAACCTCGGTACATAATAACCACTCCTTTACGCTAATTCATTCTCTTTTCAACAACAGTTTTAATCATCTCTATTTACTCTTCAGTTAAAGGAGTACATCGATGATACAGAGGATTTCATCAACATTCAATTGGTAACTAACTACCTTAAGATCGTGATCACAGCTATACCTTATTTGCTTAGCAAAACCATGAGAGTCTGCTGAAATTTGCAGGATAACGTGCGGAATCAGCTGATCCAATTCGAGCTGCTCTTAACTACGGCAACATTCGTTGTAGCCATCTTCGGGGTTGTAGCCGGGATCTTTGGGATGAATTTTGAGATAGATTTCTTTGAACAAGCTGGTGCTTTCAAATGGGTTTTGACCATTACTGGAGTATGTGGCCTACTTGTATTTTTGGCATTTGTCTGGTTCTACAAACGAAGGAGACTCATGCCCCTGTGAAGACATTAACTGCCTCGACAAGTAGAAGATTTCTATTACTGTTTATGTCTTTGCTTATGTTAATTTATTAATCATCTATGACCTTCACAAGATGAAAAACAGTGTTATATAGGAAATTTTATGAGAATGAAGCTTTAGCTTGAATCAAAAAATGAAAACATGACTAGAGAAGATGAGATTGTGAGGATCAAGAAGAGAGTTTTTGTTCTGTAGAGAAGAAAAAATACATATTGCACAAGGTTCTTCTCTAAACTCAGAAGCCATTCGTCTCAAAACCAAGATTACAAGACAGAACATGTAAAGAATACAAAACAAAAGCCAGACAAATCCTCTTACATGTTCGATTATGTTAGCTGCACCGATTTACCTCTCGTACTCCTCTGTTATGAAAATATCGTTGCGAATAAAATAGCGAGAGGGACTTGCTGTTTCTTCAGGAGCCAATATTAAAGTATGGCTAAATTAAAATATTTGGCCCATTAAGAATTGAGCTTTGTTTATCCGTTGAATTCAGTGATATTAGGAACGATTTTTTTTTTTAATTGAATTGTATAATTTATTCAAACTCAAAAAAATCGTATTTACAGCAAGTGCATTTTTTCTTAAAATTTTATTTTGTGAGCAGTAAATATCATCTTAGAATGATTGTGAGGCAAACCACAATTCCAAGCCATCGTCGTATCGAGCAGTTCCGTGAAGCAAACCAAAATTCCAAGCCATCGTCGTATCGAGCAGCTCCGTGAGGCAAGCCACAGTTCAATTGGTAACTAACAACCTTAAGTGCGGAATCAGCTGATCCAATTTGAGCTGCTCTTAACTACTGTAACATTCATTGTGGCCATCTTCGGGGTTGTATTTTGAGATAGACTCATGCCTCTATGAGGACATTAACTGCCGAGACAAGTATACCGTTTCTAATTAACTTAGAGCAATTCTACTTAAAGTCTTAAACCTTGTCATTATCTGTGTTTAAAAATATTCTCATTTATTGGATAGAAACCTCAGTACAGTGTGAAATGATACATATCTGAACTGAACAACACTGGCTCAGACATTACTGAGCTATGTTTCTATGGACATGGAAAACAGTGTATGATCATTCACACCATGTATCTGACTAGAGTCTGCAACAAGGATTACATGGGAGAAAAATATTACTTTTCAGAGGATGAGAGACGTGCTTTTCGAGCTTTATCGGCTTTTTCCATGTAATCTTGGTGAGACCGATGCTTTGATCCTGAAAAGAAACCAGATTTACCAACAATTAGCCTAAACATTACCCAAGAGAAAATACCAAATGTTCACACAACCAAATTAGGCAAAACCAAACAAACACTCTCTGCTACTGATGACTTCGAACTTGTGATCATTATGTAAAAATCTGGCAAACACAGTAGGACTGTGATCATCCAAGTCTATGAGCTTAACAAAAACATTGTGATTCATCCTCAAATCCGCCGTTTGAATCCTAAGATTCTAAATCTAGCAGCTTACGAATCAAAAATGAAACTTTCAACCTAAAAATCTCGACTTTCTTTCTAATTCTCACTTGTTTTCTCGGAATCCAAAACAGAAAGAGGTAATATTCAATCTAAATCGCCCAGAAAACTGGAAAACGAACCTTGAGTCATTAAATACCAAGGGATTCCAAAGATGATGGTGATTATCCCGATCCCAGCTAAAACGTGCTTCTTTTCACCACTGTACACATAATGCTCCATCTTTGCCCTAAATCCTCCTCCTCCTCCCAAATTCGAAGCTCCATTTCTCTTTTTCTCATTTCCCATCTCGATCTCCACAAATTTTCAGAATTCGACTTCTAGGGTTTATCAGGAAATTGGATTTCTCCGTCAAAAAGATCACCTATGCAAAGGTTTTACAAACATCTAAATTGGGCCTTACTTAAGCCCACTAACATAACTTTTTATTATTACCATATTAGACCAGCTTTCCGTACATAATAGCTTCTAGCCCCGTTAACTTTATCATTTCATCCCCTCGCTTCTTCACTTCCGATGAGCTATGGCTGCCATTGTTGCGATTGGTAGGAAACTAACGCGAACGCCACAATATCTGCTACGTGCAGTGTCGACATCTTTTTCTCCGATCCCATCTTTCCAAAATCCTTACTTCTCTTCAGCATTTCATCGAGCAGGTCTTGTGCATTCTCACATCTTAAGCCATGTCCCAAATTTCGTCTCTTTCAATCGTTTCTCCACTCAAACTCTCTCCGAAACGTTTGATATCAACCAAGCTCTTGCTCCGCTTGAACATGGTCTGGTTGAATTAGTCAGACAAGTCTCTGAGCTAGAGTCGGAAGCTGATGCTATGGCTTCACTAGAAGAGTCATCTTTTGATCTCAATCATGAGTCTTTGTATTCTCTAATCTGGGAATTAAGAGATGAGTGGAGGCTTGCGTTTCTGGGATTCAAATGGGGAGAGAAACGTGGTTGTGATGATCAGAAAGCTTGTGATTTGATGATTTGGGTTTTGGGTAATCATCAAAAGTTCAACATAGCTTGGTGTTTGATTCGTGATATGTTTAATGTTTCAAGAGATACTAGAAAGGCCATGTTTCTCATGATGGACAGGTTAGAGTTTCGTTCTTCTTCATTGTTCTGTTGAATTTTGTTGTGATAATAGAAAAGATTTTGACTAGGTAATGAATTGGTTGTATGTAGATATGCTGCTGCTAATGATACTAGCCAAGCTATTCGGACATTCGATATCATGGATAAGTTTAAGCACATTCCTGATGAAGAAGCATTTCAAGGATTGCTTTATGCATTGTGTAGACATGGGCATATTGAAAAAGCTGAAGAGTTCATGCTTGCAAGCAAAAAGCTCTTTCCGGTGGATGTTGAGGGGTTTAACGTAATTCTTAATGGTTGGTGTAACATTTGGACTGACGTGACTGAAGCAAAGAGGATTTGGCGAGAGATGGGGAATTATTGTATTACGCCTAACAAGGATTCTTACAGTCACATGATCTCTTGCTTCTCTAAAGTTGGGATCCTTTTCGATTCTCTCAGGCTATACGATGAAATGAAGAAACGAGGGTTGGTTCCAGGGATTGAAGTTTACAATTCTTTGGTTTATGTCCTGACCCGTGAGAATTGCTTTGATGAAGCTATGAAGCTTATGGGAAAGATGAAGGAGGAAGGACTAAAGCCAGATTCAGTCACCTACAACTCGATGATACGGCCCCTTTGTGAGTCCGGAAAGCTGGACGAAGCAAGGAATGTATTGGCAACCATGATTAGCGAGAACATAAGTCTAACAGTTGATACATTTCATGCATTCCTCGAAGCTGTAAATTTCGATCAAACTTTAGAGGTTTTAGGCCAAATGAAGATTTGTTGTTTAGGTCCTAAAGAAAACACCTTTCTCCTCATTCTTGGAAAATTGTTTAAGGAAAAGCAACCGGAAAATGCTTTGAAAATCTGGGGAGAAATGGATCGTTTTGAGATAGTGGCTAATCATGCTCTTTACTTGGCTACAGTACATGGCCTTTTGACATGTGGGTGGCTTGCAAAGGCCAAAGAGATGTATTCAGAGATGAAATCAAAAGGATTCTCAGGAAATCCTAAGCTCCAGAAACTTCTTGAGGAGCAAAAGGTGAAGGGGGTCAGAAAAAGCAAGAGAAAAGATTTTCAGAAAGTTGGTTCTCGGGGAGGCTATATGAGTCAACGATCAATATACAAAAAAGAATCAGATACGGCGTAAGACTTGAAGATTGTGATCAAACTATCACTCAAGTAATGACTCATTCTCAGACCTCGTGGTCTCAACTCTTCGGAACTATGATAATTGCACGAGAGCAGAAGCTTTATTCCCTGCCCATATGTTCCATTTGGTTTGTATCTTTCACGACATCCTCTGTGCAGTTTTTCAGGTAATCTCTTCTTCCATTTACCAGATTTGGTGATCGTTACCTTCGCGTATTCCTAGAGGAGAATATCCATGAAAGTGTAAAATAATAATTTGCAACTATGCTGGTTCAGGTATCATTCTCTGGATTACATGAAAGACATCAGAAACTAGTCTGGTTCTTTATTGTTATATATACACACTAAGTTTTCATGCTCGCTGCACGCTCGAGTACATGAATTTTGAGTTCAATGTATTATGATGTGAACCAGACCGCGTGCGTAACAGGCAAAGGCTGAGTTCAATGTATTCAAAGGCAAGATCTTCAGAGCTCTCATTGTCCATTTTGTCGTTTTTCTGTGTTCTTTTATCCTTGGACTTGGTTTTTTTTAATAATTCCTCTGTGACATGACTCATGAACCATGATAATTGATATGGCCTTGGATTCTTTTGCGTGTTGCACTTTTCATGCCACATTTTAAAGAGTTATCATTTTCCATCATCTGTAAAGCTATGGGTCCTTTGACTATGACTTGCTTACTTTATTTAATTTGCAAGCTTTTAAAATCTAATTGCTTAGTTGCTATTTTAAAACTTAACTTGCTTATCATTGAAAAGCATGGTCATTAAACACAAACGAACATTTTAGCCCTAGTGTTGATGAAATTTGCACCTTGTTCATAGTTTACAAACATTACAACATAATACAATTCTCAAATGCTAAAACTCTCTTTTAAGTTACATCCAACAATTTCGTTGAAAAAAAGAAGATCAGATTAAATCTCTGAACAACTACTCTGCATTGCCCGGTTTTGAACTTCTACGCTTTGATCTACTTCCATAAAATTTTGACGGAGGAGATGGAGAAAACTCGAAAGCAGTCGATGAAATCTCCATTTCCCCTCTCAAGATCCTCACAACTTCACTAATATCAGGCCGTAACTCGGGCGTTTTCTGCAGACAAGCCAAAGCCAAGTTAATGCACAGTCCTGCTTCTTCCTTGTTATACACATCCTTCAATCTCTCGTCTACCAGCTCAAGAATGTTTCCCGACTGAGCCAATTGCCTACACCAACTCACCAAATTCGCTTTTTCAAGCTTCATCGGCGATGCTAGGACGTGTAAAGGCCTCCTACCTGAGACTATCACTAGAATCAGTACTCCAAAGCTGTAGATATCGCCTTTCTCCATCAAGTAACAGCAACCGCCTCCATACTCTGGTGCTATGTAACACAATGTGCCTCTCATACTCGTTGTGCTGCTTAATTCGCGGCTGAACAAATCTCCACTCCACATCTCACTTCCAATTGATCTATTGTTATTGTTCTTCTTCTTGCTGCTGCTATTGCTTTTCCTTCTCCATCCTCTTCTGAAGCTAAACTCTCCCGCTATTTCTCCTTCTCGGTCTTCCACGCCGTTTCCACCCTTTTGACGGAAACAGTATCGAAAATGTGGGACTTTTAAACGATTCTTGAACTTGATTCTCAGAGTTCTAATCTTCTTTTTATTGTTCATCTCATCTTGATGTTCTTCCTCTTTCCACCATTCCTCCATATTCCTATGCTTCTTCTTCTTCTTCTTCGATTTCTTGTTCTTCCTCTCGCTGATCTCTTCTTTCGCAAACTTCTCTCCTAGAGTATCAAACCTAGATTCATTCAAACCAGAGCCATCTCGATCTTCCGCTTTATCGATTGTCCTAGTCGAAACTCCCAGCTCAGGAGTGCTAGTGCCAATGATCTTCTTCTCATCGTCCCAATCCGGATTCACCGTCTCAATCTGACTCCCTATCCATTCCCTAACATAATCTTTACTACACAATTCACCACTCCCTTCTTGCTTCCACCACCAATCCCTTCCCCATTGTTTCGATCCTTTCTCCAAATCAAGAACCGAATTCGGACTCAAATTCATCTCCTTGCTCTGATCAAACTCATGATCCTCGCATGACAACAACACATTATGACCATCATTCAAAACCTCTTTACCTTTTGTATGATCACCTTCCATAGCTAAGCTCATCGAACTCAGACTCATTCCTTTGATATTACAACTTGTTCTACTGTTCTTCGAAGACGAAGAAGCTTGTAAAGCAAGAGCAAAATCAACCTCATGAGAATGCATTGGAGTACCAATAGCAGTTTGAGGAGTACTCTCTCCTCCAAAATTCCCAGAAAGTTCTTGACTTTTCCCCAAATCTTGACTAAACAAATCAACACCATAACCTCCTTCAACTTTAACCCTAGACAAACCAAAATCAGAAATCTTTGCTCTAAACTCAGAATCAAGAAGAACATTACTAGGCTTTATATCTCCATGAATCACTGGTGGGTCACAACCAAAATGCATAAAGTCAAGAGCTTTCGCTACATCTAGTACAATACTAAATCTCCTTTCCCAATCCAAGCAAGAATCTCCATCTTCATTGAAAAGAAACTCTTGGAGACTCTTGTTAGGCATATACTCATAAATCAAGAACCTTTGATTCTTCTCAACGCAGTATCCTAAAAGGGTAACTAATAAAGACGATTTTAACCCTCCAAGAATCTGTAACTCGTTCTGAAACTCAGTCTCTGATTGAAGAGAGAGATTATCGAGTCTTTTAACAGCGAAAAGCTTCCCGTCTCTTGTAATGCCTCTGAACACAGTCCCTGATCCGCCTTTACCGATCACGTTTGCATCGTCGAAATCGTTTGTTGCTAGTTTGAGTTCTTTGTAAGAGAAAAGCTGGAGCTTTAATGGCGAAGCAGAGACGTCGAAGAAAGGGATTGTTCTTGAACGGTTTAGAAGAGAAAACCAGAGGTGGTAAATGAAGTAGAGGATTGCGAAGAAGATGACAAGTGAAGATGAGATTGTTAGGATTAAGAAGAGAACTCTTGTTTTGTTTATGAATGGCTTTGGTCGGATTGGATTTGGTCTTGAAGGCATGTCTCTGCTCTGTTTTTTTTTCTTGTTATTGAAAGATTGATTCGTTTCTGAACATTCGGTATGTCTGAATCTTTAGTCGTTGAGAATGTTTAGAGAAACAAAAAAAAAGCTGTTCATGAGATTGCTTTATTTTTCACTTTTTATATAGTTTAGTTTGAGAATTTATTTGAAAAATATTTGAATAAATCGAGGTAATAATTACGCATAGAAAATTAGAAAAAGAAAAGGTTATACTATAGTGGATGGATTTGACAAAAATATAAGAAGACAAAGGAAGAATTGAATAAAAAGAGCAAGAAATGAAATGATAATGTTGTTTTTTTAATGATGATGTTAGTTGCTTTTGGTTAGTGGATCATATAGTGATGTTAAGATTAGACTTTTTGTTTGTTAATTTATACATTTTTTGTTCGTAGGTCGTTTACTTGCTAAATTAGATTGTTTAGTAAAGATTAGTGAGTTTGTTAACGAGTTACAAGAAGAAGAAAATTAGTTAACGATTTGGGAGGCGAAGTGTCCAAGATGCTTTTTGACTACTTCGGGAGTTATGCATAAAATTATTTGATGCACACATCCCACCCATTCTTTTTGTTTATGCAACGGACCGACGTATGAGCCTAACTATTATAAAAAAAAAGATTCATTCCGAGTAAAATAATATCGGTTCTTGGTGAATTTATAAATGTTAGTAGACTGCGGTAAAATAATATCGATTTTTTGTCAATGAGTTGAAACCTCTTCTTCACGATGTCTAACTTCAAATATTTTATCTATCAGTTTTTTCTTTATTTCGTTCTCGACAAACTATAAAACCCATTTAGCTAAGATTAAGTTTTGCTTTGCTCCATGACTTTATAAAAATCGGTTTTATAAAAATAGACCGCGGTCACTTTTCTTACTCCATACTTTTTATAGTATTGTTCTACTATGCTTGTTAAGAAAATTATTAGCATATAAAATTATTTTCATTGACCATAATGCTTTGATCACACTCGGGGTTGAAAAGGACTTTGTAGCTGTTTTGGCAAAATGTGCACGAATCTCAAAGATTGCAATGGATTTTTTGGTTAAAATTCAAAGGAGTTTTGGACAGAATGTGATTAATATTGTTATGGGATAGGGAAAGACCCACAACGATTTTGGTATTGTTACGACACATATAATGTTTTTAGTTCATAAAGAAACAAAAACACTATGGCATGTCCCATTCTTTATGTTGTGATAAAGTCATAAGTGGACCAACAGTGTCATGTGCACTCAGATTTTTGAAAATTTCTTCGTTATACAAAAGAATAAAATAGAGAGTGCGAGTCAGGAGGGTAAAAGAATCTCCACTGTGTTTTGTTTTGTTGTGTGCTCTTTACAATGTTCAAAATTATACTCTTTTAATAATTACTATGTTCACGATTGAGTGCTCTTCGTAACTCGACTGCGTTTTTGTTTTGTTTTTTCATTTATCTTTAGCTTCTGTCCTATATTTGCTTGATACACTAAGTTTACATTTTGTTCAAGTAAAACATTAAGTTTTACATTATCACAATTGAATACAAGTTATAAAACTTCAACAAACTAAAATTACATGCAATTAAACATTTGAGTATATTTAAATATTTGAGCAATCTAAAACTTACAAAATTGGTGGTGAATACGGACGACTTTGTCAAAGTAATCAAAATATTAAAAGTCTATCTATATCAAGTTTACATTTTGTTTAAATAAAACATTAAGTTTACTTTAATCACAATTGAATACAAATTAGAAAAATTCAACAATCTAAAATTACATACAATAATCAAAGTTTCAAAAAAAAAAAGATTACATACAATTTGAGAAAGAAGGAAAAGTTTTAAGAAAGAACAACATTATTCATGTATACATTATGAAACATTAAGTTTACATTATTCACAATCGGATTAATTAGAAACTTGAATGCTAATTTACACTATCATACAAAAGCAAGCTGAACTTGTGGTATCTCTAACGGACAAATGAATAATCAAATGACGGAAATTCGGTTGGTTTGTACAATTATGCAATCTAACATCCCAATCTCTTGATTAGTCCAAAGCATACATAATTCACGGTTTCATTAATTAGAAGCTTAAGTGCAAAGTACACATTATAATGTAAAAACACGTTGAACTACAATACCTCTAACGGACAATTGAATAATCAATTGACGGGATATAAAGTGCGGTTGGTTTTCACATTATATTATGCAATTTAGCACTCAAATCTCTTGATTAATTCAACCATCTAAAATCATACATGCTTTACCTGTGAGCCTTGAGCCATCATCTTCTTCACGGTAAATGCGAATCCCTACAACAAAGACAAGAAAGTTGATTTAGTTAAGTGGACAATATAACATATTGGAATTAAAAAAGAGGTAAACACAAGTGAGTATTTATATCACAATAAAAGAAGACACAAGCTATAAAGTATTTAGAAAGAGTAATGAACTATGCAATTCATTATTTTAATTATCCTCAAACATCAAGTTACGTTTCTCAAAAAATTTTATAGCAATTGGAGGGTACATATAATTTCTTTCTTATTACGAATTCTTAAAACTAAGCATTTGGATCCTATGTAAAATTTTCAAAACGGTTGTGCTTACGACAAGAACATGATTCATAAAAGAAAAAGAATAGAAATATCAAACCTTTAGTCTTAATGAGCAGGATACTGAATCCAAGTCTCTGCAATTGCTTACGAGTATAGGAGACGAAGGTTGGTGGGAAGCTTTGGAGCAAGATTTTTTTTTTTTTAAGGATTACATCATTATCATATAGAAAGAGATGATATTTGAAGAAAAACTTTGGATCTAACATTTTCTATCTTGAAATTTTCAAGATTTGGATGCAAGATTCCATCATTATCACATAAAAAGGGGGAGAAAAATATGTAAACACATGAAAAGATAAAAGCAAAAGAAGAGATGATTTTTGAAGAAAAAGTTTGGATCAACATTTTGGATCTTGAAGGTTTCAAGATTTAGATGCAAGATTTCAAAGAATGAGAGGCTTTTTGAAGTAGAAAGAAAGATTTAGATGCAACGTATCTGTTTGTTTGTGGTATTGTTGGTCTTTTATAAGCAACTTGAATTTATGTATAACGGCTAATTTTTTTACCGTTGTATTGTACAAACTGAGCCTAGCCTATACCGTTTCAAAAACTGACCGTTGAGATTTTTCAACTTTTGTTTTATTTTATTTTTTTGGTCAACGAAGTGTTGCTTTTTTCTTAGTGTTAACTGTTAACTACATATGTATTACGACTATTGCTAATTGTATATAATCAAAGTATCAAACTGTCTTAAGACTTAACTAAATACGAAGTAAAATCCACCGGAGGAAGACATGTATTAATATTTTTGTTCGTGGTGTAAAGAGTTGTTGTTGCAGATTGCGGTGTGGAAATTTCTACATGGATCTAAAGGAACAGATGTATTACCGACAAAACAGGCGTTATTAGTCATCACACAGTACATACCAAGGTTCGTTATGTTTGTTCCTTTAACATCAGAGATCAAGAAAACCGCAGGAGCTTTCGCTGAAGGTGGTTGGGTTGGTGCTGCTTATTACCTCCTCTGGTATATGCTTGCAAGCCACGTAAGCTTTTCAATCCATCTTTAGGTTAAAATTCTGACAACAGCTTTGTTCTGTTTTTTCTCTGTTTCCAAAACGTTTGTTATATACTTTGGTAGAGCTTTCTGGTACATGTTGTCAGTGGAACGTAAGGATACATGCTTGAGATCGGCTTGTAAAGTCGAAATCTTCTTTTCGCGCTTCTTATCGGGAATGTGCAGACTTGCCTTCAATCACTTACGGTTCATTTAGAGGAAATGAGGATCAAAAGACGCGATTCCGAACAATGGATGCATCATAGGTCACTACCACAGAACCTGAGGGAACGAGTCAGACGCTATGATCAATACAAATGGTTAGAAACAAGAGGAGTCGATGAAGAAAACATAGTCCAGAGTTTACCAAAAGATCTTAGAAGAGACATCAAACGCCATCTCTGTCTTAATTTAGTTCGCAGAGTAAGTTCTACTACAAACCAGAACGTGAATTGCCCTAAGTATTAAGTTAAATGAATGGAAAAAAGAAGAAAAAGGAGGAAGAAAGTCTGATTTGGAAACAGAACCGACTAAAAAACGAAAAGACGCTATTGCGCGAGGAGAACGTTTCATACGTTTTAAACGAACATCTGTTTGCTTAATTCTTCCGCAGACACATATTCAATTCTTTGAGATCGTTTAATCTTGAAACTGTTCATCTGAACATCAAATCTTGAAACCTTGAAACCTCATGGTAAAAAAATTTCACATTCTTGTATTGCCCCTTTCTCTATTTAATTTCGCGACTAGGTTTGAAGAAGGATGCCCAACCCCTGAAGACCCTGTACTGTGAAGGCTATCGCTCCTGTTGATGACAATATTTCTGCTTGTGGCAAAACCTCACAAGTTGTTACGCCGGTGCTGCCTAGTAGAAGGCAAAAGCAACGTCAAAGGCAACGTCGTGCCAAACTTCAATATGATTGCAAATGTTGACCTTTTTTAAAAGGCATACAAATGAAATTTACCACTTCTCAAAGAACAGAGACAAGCATCAGAAACAGATTATACGCACTTTAATAAACTGAAACACCATTCTATTACTAGGCCCAATTGAATATCTTTGACACTAGATACATATCTTCCACACTAAAATAGAGAGTGTGAGTCGGGGTAAAAGAATCTCCACTTGTGTTTTGTTGTGTTGTGCTCTTTACAGTGTTCAAAATTATACTCTTTTAATAATTACAACGTTCACGATTGAGTGCTCTTCGTAACTCGATTGCGTTTTTGTTTTGTTTTCTCATTTATCTTTAGCTTCTGACATATTCGCTTGATTTATATACAAGTTATTAAGATACACTAAGTTTACATTTTGTTTGAAATAAAACATTAAGTTAACATTAATCACAATCGAATACAAATTAGACATATTCAACAATCTAAAATTATTCATGATACATTATATAAAGTATGTATCATTCACGATCGGACTAATTAGAAACTTGAATGCTAATTTACACTATCATACAAAAGCAAGTTAAACTTGTGGTACCTCTAATGGACAATTGAATAATCAAATGATGGGATACCCAAATTCGGTTAGTTTGTACAATTATGCAATGTAACACCCAAATCTCTTGATTAGTCCAAGCATGTATAATTCACGGTTTCGTTAGTTAGAAACTTAAGTGCTAAATACACATTATAATGCAAAAACACGTTGAACTTATAATACCTCTAACGGACAATTGAATAATCAATTGACGGGATATCAAGTGCGGTTGGTTTTCACACTATATCATGTAATTCATCACTCAAATCTCTTGATTAACTCAACACTCTAAAATCATACATGCTTTACCCGTGAGCCTTGAGAACCTTGAGCCATCTTCTTCACGGTAAATGTGAATCCCTACAACAAAGACAAGAAAGTTGATTTAGTTAAGTGGACAATATAACATAATGGAATTAAAAACTAGGTAAACACAATTGAGTATTTCTAGCACAATAAAACAAGAAACATGCTATAAAGTATTTCTAAAGAGTAATTAACCATGCAATTCCTTATATAAATTATCCTCAAACATCAAGTTACGTTTCTCAAAGACGTTTAGAGCAATTCGAGAGTACATATAATTTTTATCTGATTACAAATTCTTAAAACTAAGCATTTGGATCCTATGTTTAAATTTCAAAACGGTTGTGCTTACGACAAGAAAATGATTCGTAAAAGAAAAATAATAGAAATATCAAACCTTTAGTCTTAATGAGCAGATTTTGAATACGAGAGTATAGGAGAAGGTTGGGAAGATTTGGAGCAAGATTTCCCTTTTTTTTCTTTTTCTTTTTGAGGATTGCATCATTATCATATAGAAATGGGAAGAAAAACATATAAACTTGAAAAGATATAAAAGCAAAGGAAGAGAGGATTTGTGAGGAATAAGTTTGAATCTAACATTTTCTATCTTGAAATTTTCAAGATTTGGATGCAAGATTCCATCATTATCACATAAAAAAGGGGAGAAAAATATATATAAACATGAAAAGATAAAAACAAAAGAAGAGGTGATTTTTGAAGAAAAAGTTTGGATCAATATTTTGGGTCTTGGAGGTTTCAAGATTTAGATGCAAGGTTTCAAAGAAAGGGAAGATTATTGAAGTAAGTGTATGTGTTTGTTCGTGGTATTGGGCTTTAATAAGCAACTTGAATTTTTGTCAACGGCTATTTTTTTTTTACCGTTGTAAAACTGAGCCTAGCTATAGCCTATACTCCGTTTCAAAAATGACCGTTGAGATTTTGTACTGTTCAACGGATTTGACTTATATTGTTTACTTTTGTTCTGTTTTTTTTTTGTCAGCGAAGTGTTACGTATGTATTACGACTATTGCTAATTGTAATATAATCAAAGTATCAAAGCGTCTTAAGACTTAACTACATGCGAAGTAAAACTGTCCAAGAAAGGAATATTAGTGGTTCGTAATATAAATTTTGGTTCTTGATTTAAACCGGATTGAACCGGTATGGTTATTTGGTCACAGCAACGTCTACGTGGCACTCGTCTGTTTATTCCTTCGCCATACAAGGTACGTATGCGTAATTCCTTCTCCTTCTTCTTCCCCAAGTTACAAACCCTAGATCCTAGAAAACATCACATTACGAAAAAAACAAGAAATTGATAATGTTTGTTGACTGATTTTAATTTCTCTAAAGAGCTATTTTATTTCTTATATGTTTTTGCTAGGTTTTGGTTCGTTACATATGTGATCATTCAATTCTTCTTGAGAAAATGTACAAATCCCAATATACAGGTGGCCAAAGAGAAAAATTCGTAAGGTAAAAAGAGAACAAAATCGATCCTTGTTTCACGTTGTTATATAATTCATGAGACATCTGTTTTCTTTATCTATATGAATGTTGTTGTTAATTAACATCTAAATTATTACAGATTAGATGATACAGATTCGAGAGTATCAATGTCTTCTACTACTACGGGAATGAAACGATCTTGCTTCGGATTGTTTAACCTAACTGGTCGTGGAAAGACAAAGAACACATCCAAATCCTTTAGAGAAGGCGTTAAAATCGGATCTGAAGGGTTAAAAACAATCGGAAAATCGCTAAAATCAGGCGTTACGAGAGCTGTTTTCCCTGAAGATTTAAGAGTATCCGAAAAGAAAATCTTTGATCCTCAAGACAAAACACTTTTACTATGGAACAGAATGTTTGTCATCTCTTGTATCCTCGCTGTCTCTGTAGATCCTCTGTTTTTCTATCTTCCGATTGTCGATAACTCGACGAACTGCATTGGAATAGACTCTAAATTAGCTGTTACAACTACAACTCTGAGGACGATCATCGATGTTTTTTATCTAATGCGAATGGCTCTTCAGTTTCGTACGGCTTATATCGCTCCTTCTTCTCGAGTTTTTGGAAGAGGTGAGCTTGTGATTGATCCTGCAAAGATCGCGGAACGGTATTTGACTCGTTATTTCATTGTTGATTTCCTCGCGGTCCTGCCTTTACCTCAGGTAATTCAAACAAAACTTCAATTTTGTGTTTTTTAGTATTTTATAAAGCTTCAATATTTGTATTTATTATGTACTAAAGCTTCAATCTATTCAATTTTTTGTGTTGCTATTTTACTAAACGTTCAATGTTTGTGTTTTACTATTACTAAAGCTTCAATATTGTGTGTTACTAACTCAATAATCATATTGGATATACATTGATTACTTGAATTTGATGATTCTTGGTGTTGTTCTTGCAGATTGCGGTGTGGAAGTTTCTACATGGATCTAAAGGAACAGATGTATTACCGACAAAACAGGCGTTATTACGCATAGTCATCACACAGTACATACCGAGATTCGTTAGGTTTATTCCATTAACATCAGAGCTCAAGAAAACCGCAGGAGCTTTCGCTGAAGGTGCTTGGGCTGGGGCTGCTTATTATCTCCTTTGGTATATGCTTGCAAGCCACGTAAGCTTTTTCAATCCATCTTTAGGTTAAAATTCAGACAACAGCTTTGTTCTGTTTTGTCTCTGTTTCTAAAACGTTTTGTTATATACTTTGGTAGATAATTGGTGCGTTCTGGTACATGTTGTCAGTAGAACGTAACGATACATGCTTGAGATCGGCTTGTAAAGTCCAGCCAGATCCTAAACTTTGCGTTCAGATTCTGTATTGTGGAAGCAAACTTATGAGCAATCGCGACACGGAGTGGACTAAATCAGTCCCTGATCTTTTCAAGAACAATTGTTCTGCGAAAAACGCTGATTCGAAATTTAACTATGGGATCTATAGTCAAGCTGTTTCTTCTGGAATTGTATCTTCGACAACATTTTTCTCCAAGTTTTGTTATTGTCTTTGGTGGGGTCTTCAAAATCTCAGGTAAAAAACATCGAAGATTCCACGAATCACTGTTATCTTTGTGCTGTAATGTTGACATATTGTGTGTGTTTCGTGTACAGTACGTTAGGTCAAGGGCTACAAACAAGTACATATCCAGGAGAAGTTCTGTTTTCCATTGCAATCGCTGTAGCCGGGCTTCTTCTTTTCGCGCTTCTTATCGGAAATATGCAGACGTACCTTCAGTCACTTACGGTACGTTTAGAGGAAATGAGGATCAAAAGACGCGATTCCGAACAATGGATGCATCATAGGTCACTTCCACAGAACCTAAGGGAACGAGTCAGACGCTATGATCAATACAAATGGTTAGAAACAAGAGGAGTCGACGAAGAAAACATAGTCCATAGTTTACCAAAAGATCTTAGAAGAGACATCAAACGCCATCTCTGTCTTAATTTAGTTCGCAGGGTAAGTTCTACTACAAACCAGAATGTGAATTGCCCTAAAAGATTCTATACTTGATTCACAAGGAACAATGTGTTTTCTGTATAGGTTCCTCTGTTTGCTAATATGGATGAGAGATTACTAGACGCAATCTGTGAGAGACTGAAACCAACTCTATACACAGAGAGTACTTACATAGTCCGAGAAGGAGATCCGGTTAACGAAATGCTCTTCATAATCCGAGGCCGGTTAGAGAGTGTAACAACAGATGGTGGAAGAAGCGGTTTCTTCAACAGAGGTTTATTGAAAGAAGGTGACTTTTGTGGTGAAGAGCTTTTGACATGGGCACTTGACCCTAAAGCAGGCTCAAGCCTACCTTCTTCCACAAGAACAGTGAAGGCTCTAACTGAAGTAGAGGCTTTCGCTTTAGAAGCTGAAGAGCTTAAGTTTGTGGCTAGTCAGTTTAGGCGTCTTCATAGTCGTCAAGTTCAACAAACTTTCAGGTTTTATTCTCAACAATGGAGGACTTGGGCTTCTTGTTTTATCCAAGCCGCTTGGCGTCGACATTTAAGAAGGAAAAACGCAGAGCTTCGACGAAAAGAAGAAGAAGAAGAAATGGGTTATGAAGATGATTACTATGAGGATGATGATAATATAGGTATGGTTACAAGGAGTGATAGTACTGTTGGATCAAGTTCTACATTACGTTCCACGGTATTTGCATCGAGATTTGCTGCTAATGCGCTTAAAGGTCATAAGCTAAGGATCTCTGAGAGCTCAAAGAGTTTGATGAATCTAAGAAAGCCATCAGAACCTGATTTTGATAACCTTGATACAGAGGAATTATGCTAAGTAATTAGAATGTTCTCTTAATACTTCAAAACAGAGTCTTTAACTGTAAAGAGTTACATAAAGGTTCCTTTTTTATTGTTTAATCGAATCTTCATGTGCAAGAAAGTAAATCCTTTTCTCAATCATTCATAGTCATAAGCTAAATTAGAATATTTCTTATACCTAAACCTTTAAAACAGAGTTTTTTACTGTAAAGACTAAAGAGTCACATAAAGGTTCCTTTTTCTTGTTGAATCAATCTTTTATGTACAATAAAGTTTTAGACCAAAAAAAAAAAAATGTTCAATAAAGTTAAATACTTTTTCGAGCATTCATTAGATATCACGAGGATCAACAAAAATCACGGAGGAAGAAGAAGAAGAAGATCTTGACCTACTCCAATCGGACGGTTCAGATTCATCAGAGAGTTTCTTGAGGCACCAAAGATCTTGAGCCCACGAAAGCCGTCTCCAATGAGGAACGGCCATAGCCACTGCGTCCGAGGGACTAAGCTCCGCCGCTACGGCTCCACATCCTTCGTCGTAGCTCCCAATGTTATGGACAAAAGAGCATAAACTTTTCATGAGACGTGGACCTTCTTTGCCTTCCATATGCATTCCGTACATGAAATAAACCCAAAACTTGTCGAACACGTTAGGGCACGAAGGTAATCCCAACCACGGCATACAAGAATCGAGAAATCTTGAACCGGAGCAAAACAAGTGAGTTAACCGTGAAACGCCTTTCATTTGCAGCCTAAATACATCCTTGGTGCTCCAAACGCTTAATATCGCGAAATCCGCGAGAAAATCGCGGTCTAAGCGGTTTGACTTGGGACTTGGCACGGCTATAAATGTTCCTAAGCTGTTGTGGCTGGCTAAAATTGCGTCTATGTCACGAGGGAAGAATTCTGAGTCTTTGAAAATCCGAGTGTAAATTGATTCCGCGATTTTTGGAGTTAACCGGAGGATTGAGATGTCTGAACCGATCGGTTTGGTATGTGCGTGAACCGGTTGAACCAGCATTGTCGGTGTACGGAATTTGACGTAGGAACATTTTTTGGTGAACAAGTTAATGGAAGGTTCGTTGGTACAGTCAGTGGCCATGTACGCGTAGGTTGCACCTTGTTGCTTGAACCATTTTTCAAGTGCTTGAACCAGTTTTGTTCCTATGCCTAAGTTCCTGCTCAAAAATCAAATTCAAAAATTTATATGGATTAGTGCATTATATCATACTTTATAAATTAAAATTGATTAGTAGATAGATAATTAGTTTCTAGGAGACTAATTATATGAGAAAAAGGATCAGTTGGGGTGGATACACGTGTCAACAAAGGGCAAACAATTGAAATCTATCATCAACTATATATATGTTTAACTTATTTTATTAAGTGGAATGGAATTCGAATTTCGTAAAAGCAAAACATATATTCTCACATAGACATGATTTAAAATTGTTTTTAAGCTAAGTGGGTTTATATGTACAAGAATCTTTCTTTAATGACTAAGGATTTTCTATATCGAAGCTAATGATTAAATAAAATATTTGTCTTATGTATATGTGGAAGCAAAATAAAGAAACGGACATGCATAGAAGATGGAAACGTACGTTCATATTTTAATCAGAAAAAGAACGAGAGAAAGAAAAAAAAACAATGACCTTCAAGAAAACAACTTGTGAACAAATGTGTCTTTGTCTATTTTCAAAAAAAAAAAAAAAAAAAAGTGTCTTTGTCACGTTTATGATCATTAGATAACGGTAGTTGCAAATCACGAGTCCATGATTATTGATGAAAAAACTAATTTTTTGCCAACTTAACTAATTGAGTCAACAAATTAATTTAGTCTACTCTAAACTATCCACAATTATCATTGACAAACAAAAAATGGAGTACTAAATTAAAGAACAAAAGAGAGGAAATTACCGATGTGAAGGTGAAACTCGAAGACCAAGAACATAGGCAAGTTTGACATAAATTGAGTTTCCTCTAGTCACAGATTTAACACATCCTCTGACAACTCCCACCATCTTTCTTCCTTCTCCATACTCTGCAACCTACATTTTAAAAAAATTTAATCACATAACAAAATTCGACATCTATGAATATTGTAATCTTTCGAAAGGAAAATTGGAGTCAAATTTCAACCAAAAATCCACCTATACATATTCAAATATAGAGAATGCATGTAACATTAATTAAGAAGAGATTGGTTATGGTTAGTTATGAATATTATTACCAGCATCGTGTGGCAAGAAAAATGACGGACGCGACTAACCGGATCGCCCAATAGATCGGAGATCATTACCGGTTTGCCATGTTTTCCGGTTTCGTCACATTTCATTTCCATCTCCTCCACGTCACGCTTGTCGGTTTCTTCATCGTATTCTCTCACTACCACCGTAACCGTAACTTCCTCCGCCGTAGCCGCCGCTATTTTTCTTGACATGGATGCGTTTCCTCGTGTTGACAAGGAGAAAATATACGTGCGAGTCTTTTGTGTAATTTGTTCTCTAGTGGGGTTTTTCTTGATTTATTAGTGGTTTTATAAGTTGGGATTATTTCGTGATGTCACATGTATATATAGAGATAGTTACGAGGCAGCTTTGTAAAGTTTATGGGAACCTTTTTATTATTTGAACATCTTTGAACATTTTTTTTTATATATACCAAAAAATAACCTTCTTTTTATAATTATGCAATGATAATGATCACATAATGCTTTCCGTGAACCGGTCGGTTCATGTAGTTAGGGTCAAATGTATACTAATCAACCGAGTAATTTCTCTCCATTCAAAATATATATGTTGAACTGTCCAAACAAAATATGTTAAACATTGGTATATAATTAAGAAAGGCGACTAAAGTGGTAGAGTAACATTCAAAGCTAGGTTAGCAAAAAAAAATATTCAAAGCGTATGAGAGGAAAATGGAGTAGAGTTGAACAAGGCATATGTAGTTAGTGCATATGGCGGCGGTTCTTTACGCTAAACAATTGTAATTATTCACCTTTTAGTATTAAGAGTTGAGACTTAAGACCACGAATATATTTTATTTTATGGGTTTATTCTTAAATGTTGATTATAGAATTAATTTTTAAAATTGATCAGTTGTTATATTATACATGGATGGTATGATTTCTAGTGGCTGTTCATTAGATGCTATTGCAGATAAATAATTAAATATTGACATAACATAACATATGAAAGAACTAATTGATAAATCGAATTTTTGAAAAGGACAAGAGTCAGGTTCATATAATTGAGAACTCGAGTGTGCTAAATATTGGTGAAATGGTCTAGTAATGGAATATGAAATGAAAATATCAGTTGGCCAACCAAAAAACATCGTATGAACCAAGAGACAAACAGAAAATGACAAAAAAACATATGTACGAATTAATTTTTTTTTTTGCCAATATGTTTTTTTTGTTTTTTCTCGAAATGTGTAGTTCTTTTCAAGTTTTGGATCTCTCTCACTGGCTAATGAATCTCTTTAAGATTTTGTATGTCTGTCTTTGATGTACCGACGTAGGGTAATAACATCCGATAAGCACTTCACACCTAATAAAATATCCAAACGACAACTACCACTAAAGAAACTAATATCCTTATAGCATGAAGCCAATGTACAAATCGACAACACATAAATTAAAAATCTAGGTTAGTTATAATTGTTCACAGAAAAAAAAATATAAAAGTATATATGATTTTATTGAATATATTTTAGACTTTTGCTGCTATCTAATCTAAAATTCATAATATATCTCATGAACGTTGTTGGATAAAATAAAAGACTATAAGTTCTACACAGCAGAAAATTATAACAATTTTTTATATCATTTAAAGTAGTGTTTCTGTTTTGCATTTTTGTACAATTGGTTATACATCAAATGCATTAAAATCTCGATTCCTATAAACACAATTTTACTGTTCTTTGGATTATATATTGATAAAAAAAAAAAATTCTAATAGATGTGAAATTGTTAAGGATAAGAATGTGTTATTAGGACTGACTGCTTCTAATGTCATATCACTCACATGGTTTCCTTCTTATAGCTAAGAGAAGGTGTGCTTTTCTTCTTCTTCTTTCTTTTTTTTGTATGTTTCTCTTCCTTATTTAATACAGCAATCATATAATGTAACTACTAATTAAAGACTTAAAAACACACGTCTCTTTTAAAAACAACGAATTACTATATATAGGTGTCGGGTAGAACAAGATAAACCTTCACTATATTTTTCCAAGTCCTAAAGTCTTATAATGTTCACATGAATCACATCCATAATGAGTTTTTAACCAACTTTTGGGAATGATAATTAAAGCTTTTGATTTTAACATTTACAACCACTTGTAACGAGTTATACAAGTTTTCGTTCAATAGTAATCTGATCTTTCTAAAAAGAAAGTTAAGCTAAGTTTATTCCTTTCTTTGATGATATAGAACAAATTCTAATTCAATCCCCACATGCAGATTAATTATATGATATCCTCTCATCAGGCCCGGCTCAATTAAAGATTTGACATAGTGCAAAAATTTTAAATAACACCCTAAACTTTAATAAAAAATTTTCAAAACCCCTATATTTTAAAAAATTGCTATAAAACCCAAGTAAAAATTCGTAAAAATCAATTGAACATAGTGCAAATGCACCACTTGCACCATATTAAAACCGGCCCTGCCTCTCATAAGTATCATATCTTAAATATATAAATAAAAAATAACAAGTAGCATATATTTTAATGATTTCATACCGTAGGAGGAAATGATTCGTGAGATTAAAATTACAACTTAAAGTAGACCTTATATTTAGTGAAAAAGGTGGAACTTCATATTATTCTTAAATTCTTGAATAAATTAATTATTCTTGTTCATTATAACTTATGAGTATGTGGTAAGCCGAAAGAATGTCCACAAGAATATTATTTATTGGGATGATTCTCCTCTCATTTTTTCAAATCCTCATTTCATAAACATTAATCAATAATTAAATAGACAAAATTATTTTTCTTTTAACTTTGAGGCACACAAAAAGTAAAGCAGTACTAAATTTCAATGATCTTGTGGCTGAATAAGAACCATTTAATGATTATACAATTCCAAATATTCAATAGTTGCAATGAATAGACCAAACAAACCAAAAAAAGGTTAATTTGCTCACTAACCAAAAAAATAAAAATAATTAGTCAAGTAACCAAAACTAACTTATGTGGTATAATAACATCCATTAGATTTAGGGTAATTGGCTAGAATTTGAATTATATTTTTTTTTTTGGGTTATTCAACCCAATTCCCCAAAAAAAAACACTTGCATTGAACAACAAACACTTGCATTGCATTGATTCTATGTAAAAAACAAAAAAAAACACTTGTGAGGCTGTGACAATATATTGGGCCAAACAAAGTTATTAAGGCCCATTTGGAAACCCAATATCACTTGTTTGAACGAGACAGATTTTCTCGGGAAAATTCTCAATCGGAAAAAAAAACGTAAGCGAAATGGGAATATTGGCCGGGATCGGAGTTCTGTTGCCATTTCCGTTCTACTGGTGGCTATGGGCAAATCCTCAGTCATGGGTCAATCTCTGTGGTCAAGGAAGAGACCCATCAATGGTGATGGCACGTGTATCTCACGTGCTCAAGGCTGCTCAGCTCCTCTCTCTCTTCTCCGTCGCTTCTCTCTCCTGGCCTCCTCCGTTCTACTTCTGGCCACTCATTGCCTTTGGCCAGTTTCTCAACTTCAGGTCCAATCTTTTGTCTCCCATTTCTGTCTCAATTTGTTGAATCGAAATCCAATGTGAGACTGATAAAAATTGGAATCTTTAGTCCACCCATTTTGTGATACTTTCCTTCTCCGCGATCTAATCTTTCTACTGCTTTTAAAAGTTTGTCTTTTTCAAAGTTTCAATCATCGAATCTTGTCTAGTTTTGTGTCTTGTAAAGTTTACTTAAAGGTCACATCTTTAAAAGGTATATATATCAACTGCTAGGTAAAGTTGTGTTTTTTCCGCACTAGAGAGTGAATTTGAGTGATGTTTGATATGAAATAACTGCTTTTATGTCCTGTAACTGAGCTCTCTTCTTGACTTGTTGAAAAGTTTGATACTTAAAGGTCATATCTTTGCACAGGGTATATCAACTGTTAGGTGAAGCTGGAACTTATTACGGTGTTCGATTCGGTAAGAACATACCTTGGGTTACAGAGTTCCCATTTGGAGTCATCAGAGACCCACAGTATGTTGGGAGTATAATGTCTTTATTGGCATGCTTCTCTTGGGTTCCATTTCAATACATTCTCCTTTGGTGTCTCGGCTATGTTTTCATGATGTTCGTTGAGTCAAAGGAAGATCCAAGTGCTCGCGCGAAATCTGCCTCCTGATTCTACAGCATAAACCCACTAGTTAGAAGAGCTTCTATCTGGTTGTTTGACTGTTTTCTTTCTGAGTTTGTATTCTCTTTTGTATCCAAACTGATTTTTACAGTTCCATGGATAATGCAGTTTGAGTTTATACATTTTCTCAGGTTTTCGGTAATCTATAGAATAGTATAAAAGCAACCCACAAGACAAAAGAAGAAAAAACATTATCATACATTCTTGACAATATACCAAACATACGATTCTCTTACATGGAATGATAAATCAAAATCATAACGAACGAAAAAGAAACAGAGTTCATATATCAGCTTTGACGATTATGAGGATCATCAGCTAACGATAACTTGGCATGAGGTAGAGAGTCTTGGAATGGCAAGGAGTTTCTTGAGGATGTCAGATTCTTCATTCTTTCTGCAACCATCCAAGGAGAAAGTGAATTTCTTGAGGACTGTTGAGTTCTCCAGAAAGTAACTCACTAGGATCATCGCCGCTGCATCATCGTCTTTCATTGGCTTTACTATCTCAACAGACTCGAGAGTGTGTAGGAAACTATGAGGTTCAAGTAAAATACTAATTGGCTGCTCCCATGGGGTATCAAATCCCTGCAAATTAGGACCAAGTAGATGTAAACAAGTTCAATATGAGATACTTTAACCATTTGCATAAATAAAAAAGAAGTTTACATATGGGTTTTGTAAACAATCCTTACCAAGGAGAGAGATTTCAGATTCGGGCAGCTCTCAAGAAAGATTGGCAACATATCCCAGTTGTAGTCGTTGAGGTCAGCACGCAAGGAAGATAGGTTACGAAATAGGGGTACTCCTTCACAGTTCGAGAACTTATAGATGACCTGCAAGAAAAAAAAAAGTATCAGAGTAGAGGTGATAACGTATTTGAGAGGTTTATATGAAAAACTTAAGCATAAGTTACCTCGAGAGTTTCGGAAGTGATGAACATATCTTTGACACTAGAGATCCCGAGGAGAAAACTACAAATCACATTTCTCTTTGTCTTTGGTAGATCATTCGGATGGAACCGAGGCAAGTTAAACATAACATCGATAACCACCTTATCAGGGGAACCAATGTTATCTATTATGAAACGGTCAGTATAATGATCAGCAAGGTGGAGCTTCTCAAGCCTGGGAGCATCAATTACAACCACTAGTTCTTCAACACTATCGTTATCACAGTTGCCGAAAAGTGTGAAGCTCAATAGAGACTGAGAGCACACACGTAAGACTTTTACATTGTCATAAGCACGGATCTTCAGAGTTAAGCTTTCGAGAACCGGGCAGCCTGAGATGAGCATTTCGAAAGCCCGATCGTTTACAAACGTAACCCTCTTTAGATAGATAACTTTGAGAGAAGGTAAAGTGACAAAGGACTTGGGGTTAACCAAGACCACTTCACGTAGCTTCAAGGAAACCAAGCTCTGACTAGTGTAAACTGTTAGAGGCATCTCCAATCTCTCGGCGTGCCACGGATTATCGAGAAAATGGAGATATTGAACTTTCCGCCTAATAACATTGTCGATCCACTGAGTGAAATGATCAACCTTATACGAAACCAACTGAATCTTAGCTCTGAACTGTGGTCATTTAGCTCGAATTTATGCAGGCATGATTCGCTATTAAAACCAAGAAAGCCATCGAGAAAACTCACGAACGAGTTGCAATCCGGGAAATCACTAGACTCCAAGTCCAAAGCAGGTACATATCTCCAGAGATTTCTCCATCTATGTGATAACACACTAGTCTTTACCACATCCTTTGTGGTAAGATTCAAGAGTATCTCAAATTTCAAGGAATCTAGCAAATTGCTAAGTTTATCTAGATCAACTTCCATGCGTTTCTCCATCTACTCTGCCATTAAAAAAAAAAGCATCCTTTACAACTTTTTTTTAGGACAAGTTCGCAGTAAATTCGAAGGATTTTAGACTCAGATACCCAAAAATCCATCAAAAGTCACACGGAAGGAATCGAGCAACAAAATGACGAAATGAAAGCTCTAACCGAGAGAGTGTACCTGGAGGATGAAAACGAAGAGACAAATCTTGAAGCAACTATGCCAAAGCCAATGTTTCCAAGATCTTCACTCTTTTAGTGTTGATATGTGCTATAGGTTTTAGAACGAAACTAAGAAAGATTTTCGGGTAAATCTATGCATCGATTAGTTCTGTAATTCAATTTCTTTTAGGTCACAAGTTCTGAAATTGTATGTATGAGTACAGTGCGAGTGTGAGACTAGTATACGTACGTAATAAACAAAAGCTACAGGGAACAACTGTAATAAACAAAATGGTAAGTAGCAATCTGTAATAAACCAAAACTGTAGAACATTTCTGCAATAAATATAAAATATCGGGAAAATATGTAATTATTCAAAACTCTAAGAACGATACTTAAAATGTAAAAGATGCCAGGAATATCTGTAGTAAACGTAAATGGTGGTTAACATTTGTAATATATATGGAAAATTGCGTGATAAACAAAACAAACGTAAAAGATAAATTATGAAACAATTTGACCCCTTTTTTATTTTTTTTTATACATAGCACCGAATTAATATTCTCGTAAATAATAACTCTCAATATGCTAATTTCAACAAGTTAACACACAATCATCAACAACTAGCAGAAAAATAACTTAGTTCAACTTAACGAATTAAACCATCAATAATTATTCAATCAATCTAAATAAAACCAAATAACCAATTCCAATAACCAATAAAATCAATTCAAAATTTACAATTCAGCAACTTAGCTATTCTAACGATAACAATGAACCACACAACCGAGACACTAGATCATTTCTTCTCCCTCGCCCTGATTTCACGATCACATTTTTCTCTTTACCTGTATCACATGGCAAAAAGAGATGCGTGAGTATTATCACAAATACTCAGTGAGACGCTCATTCTATCTATTTGGCTATACACACAGGCATAAGAAAATATCACAATACAAGCGATCAAACAACAATGCATAACACAATAATCAACACGAGAATCACACATCAATCCAAACATCAATCAAACGATTCTGACATTCTCTTTACCCAGATAAGTCATGGTCACGCACTCACCTTGGTTATAGATCGATTCTAGATAAGAACAACTACGAAGAGAGACCTCTCTCTCACCTACAGCCTTTGCTCTACCTTCCCTTCCTCACGAACCAACAAAACCTCGATCCTTTCTCCAAAAACAACCTAAACCGAATTAGGGTTTTAGAAACAGGATTGACACGCTGACTTCGAAAGCACACAGAAAACGGAGATTACCTTAGAATCAGAATCGGAAACCTGATCTGAAAACTAGACAGAAAGATCTAACTAACGGTATGCGGATCGTCTTCTGAATCCTTCTGGTTCGACGGAAATCTTCCCTCGAAATAGACTGATCGCAGACCCGAAACTGCATAAACCTCTCTCAGTAAAACAATCATAACTCCTAGAATAAACATCCGATTGACAAACCGTTTTCTCATATATCAAGATCAGAGAGTGGAGAACTTAACCTGAAAGTGTTGCTCATATCCGATCTGTTTTTACTGGCCGTTACTCTCCTCTTATAAAACCGGACAGAACTGTTTCCAAAACTTAGCAACAAGAACACACAAGGATCTCTTCTTCAAAACTGTTTTCTCTCATTTTCTCTCTGTAAAACGCAGCCTCTCTATGCTGCTCGGCTTTTATACAGAAACCCTAGGTCTCCGTTAACCAAAACGTCAAACCGACGATTAAAATCGAACTAATCAGTTTAATACGATTTTCCAAAATTCTCAATTTTTGGTTTACGGGTGTTACAAATTATATGGGGGCTTCAAAACGGATTGCGTGGTACCCCCGGACCGAAGGAAGGGCTTCAAAAATGAATTGAATCAATGAAATGTTGTTTGGTCTCGAAAGATAATTGGTTGATTAAAAAAAAAAAAAAACTTGAAATTTCTTAAATTAAAGAAATTTAGAGGGTAGGTGGGGTCCCTTTTGTGTCTATTTTTCGACCTTATACTAAAAAGCAATTTGTGTCTGGACTAATTAAAAACATTTTGTGTTGGGATAGATTAATACAAAGACAAAACATTCCTAATCTACACTACTAATCATTAAGCAATAAACTATTTTTTTAAGTTTGTGTAGATCTCAAATCTGTTTTTGGGCTTTTTCGGGTTAAGACCCATTTATTTGTATCTGAACTTGACCCGCTTTCTCGGGTCGGGTCCGTCTGCGGAAGAGCAAAATGATGACGTGTCAAACTGTGATTGGGTAATAAAAAAACTTCTCTTCCTTGGTACTCTTAACTCTCTCTCTTCCTTCAATTCGATTCCTTTCGTTCTCGATCGGAAAAGTCCTCTCCTTTATTTGTTTTTGGGTTCTTCGAAGTCAAAAAAAAAGGATTTTCTCGTTACTATTCCAAAGATTTTGCTTTTGTTTCTTCTCTCTTTACACTTTCTTATGTATGTAAGTAAACCTTACTCATTCTCGTGATCCCATTGAGCAGCAGCAACTTGGGTCTTTGTCTTGATTTCTCTAGAAGAATTGGGAAAATTTTAGGTGAAGACTTTCATTTAATCAAAATGCAGGTCTTTCTTTTCTAGGGTTCTTCGTAATTGCTGTAATCTCTTGGACTTGGGTTTGGGAAATTACACTTATTTAGTTGTGATCCAGTCTTTGTTAAGCATTTTCGAAAGAAAAAAAAATCGAAACTTTAGGTCAATGTCGGCTCCACCGCGAATCCGGTCTGTTGATTCCGACAGAGAATTCCGGTCAGTTCTTGGTCCCGCCGGTAACAAGCTACAGCAGAAACCGGTGTCAAAGCCGGTGAAGAAACCAGTGGATAATAAAACTAAAAATCTCAACTTTACGGCGAAGAAAACGCCGCAATGCTCGCCTCTAAGCCCTTCGATTCTGAGACGAAACGGAATCTCGATGACTGCTTCGTATTCTTCAGATGCTTCGTCTTCGTGCGAGTCGTCGCCGTTGAGTATGGTGTCTACTTCGAGCGGGAAGAGAGTTTTGCGGCGAAATGGGTCACTCTCTTCCTCTTCTTCTTCACTGAGAAAAAATCTGACGGAGGAGAGAGATGAGAAAGCTGGTGGTTCCGGTGATTGTTTCTCTGATGGTCGGAAAAGATGCGCTTGGATCACTCCCAAATCTGGTAACAATTCTCTTCAATCTGTATGTTGAATTGTTGATGACCTCTTAATGATTCTGGGTTTGAGTAGTTTACAAGATTTGTGTAATTCCCTTTTATTGGTATTGAATTTGGAAGTTAGTAGTTTTATGTAGAGCTCAAATCTTGAGTGTGGTTATTGAACAACAACCACAGAAACAGGATCAGTTTCTTTGTCATTTCTCTAAGTTGATGAGCTTAGGCCTTAACTTTTATCTTGGCTTGAATCTTTTTCCTCTGCTATGACTTGACTTGACGCGATGTTTGTGTCTTCGTTGTTTCTTGTTAAAGATCAATGTTACATTGCTTTCCATGATGAAGAATGGGGAGTTCCTGTCCATGATGACAAGTACGTGATGATTTCTCTTTTACCGATTACTTTTGTTGATCCGAGAGATGGTCTATGTGATTATAAACGCTTTTTTTTTTTTGCAGGAAACTTTTTGAGTTATTAAGCCTGTCTGGTGCTCTTGCGGAACTATCTTGGAAAGACATTCTTTCCAAAAGACAATTATTCAGGTAACCAAAACCAAAAGTCTTATGGTAACATCTTCGTATGAGCGCAAATCTTAGAAATGCTTTTTGCTTTGTTAACTTAAAACAGGGAAGTTTTCATGGACTTTGATCCAATTGCAATATCTGAACTAACTAACAAAAAGATAACATCTCCTGAGATTGCTACCACCACGTTACTATCAGAGCAAAAGCTACGGTCAATCCTCGAGAATGCAAACCAAATGCGCCAGGTAACTTAACATCTATAAACCTGATCATAGTTTGTGTTTCTTAACAAAATCACCTTTTTGTAAAACCTGGTATCGGTTTTCTCTAATGCAGATAATAGTTGAATTTGGATCATTTGATAAGTACATTTGGAACTTTGTTAACCAAAAGCCTACTCAGAGCCAATTTCGGTACCCACGCCAAGTCCCAGTTAAGACTTCTAAAGCCGAATTGATAAGCAAAGACCTTGTTCGCCGAGGCTTTCGTAGTGTCAGTCCAACGGTTATATACTCGTTCATGCAAACAGCTGGTCTCACAAACGATCATCTAATTAGCTGCTTCAGACACCAAGACTGCTTATCAAAGGACGAGACCGGTAATTAAAGAAAAACCAAGAATTGCCAAGAGAGAATAGTTTAACACTGTGCTGCTTAGTTTCTTGTTGTGTTGTTGCATATGTACAGATGTTGTTTTTGTTGTCAAATTAGGAGGAAGTTTCTAAGCCGAATGTATTGGAGATTGTATGAAAACGAATACATGTTACATTTCCAGTATAACAATGGATTATAATCTACTCTTTTTCTCCCTTGAATGCCAAATTTGAATCTAAAAATACTAATTACGGGATTTGAAACTATAACTATTTCTCGGTTTGGTTCTGTTGATACAATTTTCCTGTAACAGCTGCAGCTAAAGCTGCTGTAAAGTTAGGATCTTTAGTCAAGGAAGAAGCCATTTGCTCAACCAAAAGTTTATGAACTTCTGGAAAATCGATTCTCGATGTTGGGCTCATCGCTTTCTTGGATTCGGTAAGATCTACAGTAGTCACAGGCTCAGCCAAGCTACTACTACTTCTGTTGGCTGCAGCAGCTGGTGGAGCCGAACCACCAACAGATATGTAGCGGTTTGAACCCTCATTTGAATCGATCTGTGAAGGCATTGGATGGTTATGTTCACCCTCATAAGTCGCTACCAACACAGACTGATCCTCCACACTTCTTTGAACCTAAGGAGAAACCAACACAAGAATCAGAATCAGATGAATATCCCTAACAAATTTATGTAATCAAGCTCATATTTTTAGTAAAAAAATCGGGTTTTATCCGTATTATTATTACCTTCTTTTTGACAGAACAGCTTGGAGCACAAGCACATTTGAAATAAGCTCTTGGAGATGGATTGTCTCTAGTCACTTTTTGTCCATATTTCCTCCATTGATACCCATCTTTCACAACCTATAATTAAGAAATAAATTCTAAAAATCAATAAACCATATATAAATTAAAAGTTTCTATTAATAGTTATCAAATTTTGATAGTTTTCTACTTACAAGGGTAGTGTCAGAAGCTTCGGTCTTGTAATAAACCCTTGAGACTTTCTCTTTCACAACAGTCTCTTCTCTTTGCTTCTTACACAGATACTGATCATCTTGATCGGTTGAGCTACTCTCCGACACTCCTCCGATAACCGCCGAGCTAAATGCGTCATCTCTCACCGGAGATTTGCGTTTCTTGGGAGGACTTGTTTGGTCTCTCTCGGTTACGTTGCTCTTGTTAACATATTCCATTAGTTGCTTCCTCAAAACGTTGTAATTGTCACACATCAAAGTTAGCATCTCCGAGAGCTTCTTGTTCTCAGCACTCACTCGGTTTAATTCATCCACCAAAGCACTTGTCTGAAATTTATCATTTATAGTAATATTGCATGAGGCTAGTAACCAAATCTTGTTTATAAAATCAAATTGCAAGAACTCAACACATGAATTATTAACCACTTTTTTGGGTTAAAATTTATGCATACATATATATAATATGTATACATGCAAATCTATAGTTATTATAATGAAATACTAACAATTTCCATGGATATGTGTAAATGAATTTTCTTGGAAGAAGGATCAAGAATACGAGAAGAGAAGCATACCGTTGATGAATCTTCTTCAACTCGCATACGAGTAACACCAATAGTGAGATCTAAAGAAGTATCGACAAAAGACGATGAATATTGGTCCATGTATAAACGAATCTTGGAACTTGGTACTTGTGAATATGTATATGTGTGGGATCGTTCCTTAAGCTGAGGAAGAAAGTTAGAGGGATTCTTGATAAGAGTTGATGTTGTTCTTCTTCTTTTTTTCTCTTTCTGGGATTGTGGAAGAATGAAAGATTTTGATTCTATATATAAAGCAAGTGTTCAAGAGGAAACTAGGTGGAAAGAGAGAGAGGATCAGAGGAGCATGTGCTTATCATTTTCTTCTACTTTTTTTAAGTCTTTGGACTCCTCAACTAGACTTAGCTCGGGTCCACTCTCATACACGTATTTGCTCCAATCTTTTTCACTATTTTTTTTTTCTTTTCTAAATTTAATATGTATGTGTGTTCTATTCTTAATATTTTTTTTTAAGATAGTTGGTTGACATTGTTTATTATTAAACAAATAATTATATGATCTTCGATCATCTCTCCACGTCCTCTTTGAGATGTTAGTATTTCATTGTATTAAATGATCTACTTTGTTTTCATCAAGTATATGCATTAAAACCTTTGTTTATGAAACAAACATTTTATATTTACATGATAAAAAATTTAACAGTAGTGCTTGACATTTCTTAATGCTTAGTTTTTTTTTTATTAAAAAGAGATTATGGACATTTGTAGTCTATAGTCTTTCCGAAACATATCTCAAAACAACTAAATATAATTTCTTTTCCAACAATAAAATTCGAATTCGTGACTTTAAATCTTAATATTTTGGAAAAAAAATCATAATACATCTGTGAAAATGCATACGCTAGATTTATTAATGGTTTGTTTTTTATAACGTTATTAATGGTTTGTTTGTTATCATATGATATATCAATCTAGATCTAGTCTGTTGAATCCAGAATTTGTAAATATTCCGCATGCATGTTTATGAACGTTACTAAACATGCTTAAACCTTGGGGGTGCCGAGTCTGCCACCAAAATGTATAAGTTCAAAAAGAGAAGGAACTTCGATTCGTCTCAAATAGAAAAAACGAATAATTAAGACGTGCTATTATCTTATTTTCATGGATTCAAGTAATACTTTAACAAAAAAAAAAATGGATTGAAGTAATAGACTCAAAAATTAGCCAATTAATTTATTACAATGCCTTTTCAGGTAACTAAATTAATACATAACGAAAAGATTACGAACGACATGTGGGATAAAAGAAATGATTGATTATAGATTTGTAATAATGAAATGTAGTAAATGGCGTGCTTAATTAGAAAGTTTGATGTTCTTATTGTTAATTAATTAGCACGGTTCACAAAAAGTAATAATTAGTTCGGTGTGTATAGTATAATAGTATAAGAGAGTGTGCGGAACGTGGTTTGTATGTTTGAATTGTGAGTCGCGCTATAATAATAATTGAAAGATTCTTTCATAGTGTAATAAGTTTATTATACGTGTGCTTTAATTTGTTCGGTCAAAGTCAAGTACACACGGCTTTTTCAAAACCCATTGGACAAGTGACAAATACTGTCGTGATGAACTTTATCAAATCTTTTGTTTTTGTTAATCTTAATTTTTTTTTTCCAAAGCATTGCATTAAATTAAAATTTTGAGTGTTCGTACAATACGAAATGAAAATGATATCTAAGAAAAATCAAATATGAAAAATTATTTGATAAAATATCAGAAATCCTCTATATATTAATTGAAAAGACACTATGTGAAAAAATCTTATGTGTCACTCAATAAAGATTTTAAGAGATATATTAATTAAATTAACCAATCAAAATATCTAATTAACTCTATATGCTATATTTGAAATCTTTATGTATTTACATTAATTTTTTTAACATAATCTCACAAATTATATGTTACTAATTTAAACTCAACTAAAATATAACATTTCAATATTTAAACTTTATATAACATAATGATTTAAGGATGAATCATTTTACCGATGTTAATTACTTTATAAAAAATTGTATGTATGTACATGTGACTGATCATACAATTATTTTCTTTTAGATAGTTAAATTGTATCAATATTCTTCTAATTAAAGTTGCGCTTTTTTTATAAACATACAACTCTACAACTCAAACATTAATGGTTAAATTTCAAAAATCATCATTTTTACTTTTTTTATTCTTTTGATTTTTATTTAAGAAGATTTACATACTAACCCGATATTTTTTGGGTTTGATGAGCTCAAATAAGATTAAGCGAACCCATTATCTCTAACGTATTCGATTTATATTATAAACACTTACCTTCAATTTAAATGTCATGCATATTAAATTTTGTAAAAATAATATATTTTTCTATACGAGAGATATATCATTTGATTTTTTTTTTAATTTTTTCCGTATATTATAAAAAAATTATAATTTTTATTTTTAAATATTATAATCCCGCGTTTGACGCGAGAGAAAAATCTAATATTATACATTTAAACTGAATAATTTTAGATATTTAGACAGATTCAAACAAATGTTTAAGAATAACTAGGTTTATTAACCGAACTATCTCCCACGGTTTATAAAAAAACAAAATTAAGAACATCAAATTTTATTAGTATCTATCATAATTTGATCGATTCGTGTTATGGTTTGCCAAACCTCAAATTTGAAGTTTTTATTGTTGTCCTCCAACAATAAAACCTAAAAAAAATAATCTTATTTTGCATTTAAGTCCTCCATATTAATTAAAATTTTAAAAAATCATTAAACTTTTTATAAATAATTACAATACATACAAAAAAAACAATACAAAAAATATCAACTCATAAATAATTACATTAAAATATAAAATTACATATAAATAATAATGAAACATAGATAATAAAAGAGAAATTATGAATAAGATATTAAATTACTCTTGAAAATTATTTTCATAATACTCCCAAATATGATAAATTGTACATATTAAAATAATTTCGACCAAAAAAAAAAGTACATATTAAAATAATATATTTTTTGCTTGATGTAATATATATGAAATATTAATTAGATATAAACTTGTATGGATTAAAATGTTACAAAAGTAAAATAATATGAATAAGTTTAAGACATCTTATATAATATTTTAAAGTTTTTCTAAACCCAAGTCATGAGAGGATGTCATGTGTCACTTATTTTTTTGACATTTGTCTTTTTATTTATTTATTGAGAAAATTAAGTGTTTTTCATAACTTTAACAATTGATTTCTAAATTTAATGTAAGTTAATTTCAAAAATTAAATTGTAAGATAAAGATGACCAATTTCAGTTTTTTTCTTTTTTGATATCCACGAAAAATTATAATTCTAAACTAAATGTGTTATTGTAAATTTTTAATGGTTTGAAAATATATATTTTATTTATTACTATAAAATAAAAATATATTTAAAATTTTAGATAGGTAACTACCATTTTAAAACAAAAATTCAAAAAAGAAGGTCACAAAAAGTTTTAATAAAAAGAATCGTAACATTAACAAAAAAATGTGGTGTAAAAAAAATAATTAGTGATTTAAGGAATTTTAAGATTGTTAGAATGTTAAAGTTGTCAATCATTTCCTAACCAATAATCTCGAAAGAAAATCTTACTCTTCCACAAATTGTTAATGCATAAAAATATAATAATTCACAAATGAATCGATGTGTAAGATAAAAATTGCAGAAAAACGATAAAGGGAGTGAGAAAAAAAAACAATCAAACAACAATTATTCTTTCTTTACAATTTAAGGTTCTAACAAAATAAAACACAAAGATACATTCCAACATCTCTGTTGAGATAATGAAGATTTCTCGATAGAAGAAAAACATACTACAACTTGTTTCATCAATAATTTTTTTTATTACAAACGTATTTGATGCAAAATAAAAGACGACCAATCATGTAATAATAAATATAATTTTATTATTATAAACGTATTTGATGAAAAAGAACACGAGTTTAGTTAGTATTTAATTGGTAATATAAATGACTCTCATTAATTAGAAACTAAAAAAAAATTCACGGTCCACTAAATAATTTAATTCGAAAATATATTCGTCTAATCGATAAATAAAGTGTGGTTGTGATCAGTAAAAAAAATTGCATGGACAAATTGAAAAAAAGAAATAAATTCGAAAAGAACGTACACAAACAAATAAGTGATCAATAAAATATATCCTCATTTGCCTTCATGTTTGATATTTTATGATATGATATTGAATGGCCATGAATACAAAACTAAAAATATATAATTAGGAAAGGTGCAATACACATCAATATTACTAGAAGAAAATAATTATTAAAAAAAATTTCCTAAAATATTTTAAAATAATGCGCGTGATAAACCCTAGTATATAATAGTAAGGACTAAATGCTAATAAAAGATGAACCTCAAATTTTGAGGTTTTGAATAGTGAAACCTCAAATATAAGGTTTCACAATTGAAAACCTCAAAATTTGAAGTTTTGAAGTTGTTGTTGTTGGAGAGCCAAAAACCTCAAATTTGAGGTTATTGTTGGAGATGTTCTTAGCTGGTAAATTCTAACTTTATTTGATAATAATTTTCGTAACCATGATTTTTGTTTACTAACTAAGATCAATTTGTGAAAGCCCTTTCAGTACAGTGGTTTGACAGAAGATTCATTAATACTGCTACACCTACAGGTATTGAGTTCGGATCCCGGAGAATATAAATTATAATGCAAGCAAAATTTATAGAAGATTTTCAGCGTGGTGCAAGGAGAGTCGTCTGGAATAGTCCCACATATCAAAGCTAAAAAATTTCGTTGTATAATTATCCGTGTAATTGTTTTCATAATTTGTAATAATTCATAAATCTAGACGATTAAAAAAAAATTAAGATTAATTTAATTATTATTTTTGGATCAACACTAATATTTTCTTATAGTCAAGCATATTCGACGTTTCAAAAACTATACTTGACAAATTTGTTTGATTTACCCGAATATTTTATTCGTAAGATTAGAGTCTAGGGATAACAAAAAACATATATTGACCTCAAACTTATCCACTATATGAAAAAGAAACTTCACTGAGGTAGAGATGGAATCACCATCTACCGATCATTTTGGACTTTCTCCTGCATTACATTATATATTCTTTATTCTGTTCACATCTCATGCAACAAATATGCAATACACACAAAATAATATTTTTTATTAACTTTATTTTGTTTTACTTATATTCGGAATTCTATATATAATCTATAATTCCTACAAAAAAAAGGGAATACATCGTTAAGAGGTATGCACTCATTAATATTTACAAGCATAATAGATCAAGTTTTACGTGTTAATTTTTAAGCAGTTACTGTAATCAATAGGTCCAAAAGGGAGTCTTTATAAATTATATCCATATTGACGACTAATATTCCAATAGAAAAGTAAAGCTGCTAAATTTGTTTTCATCGAACAATTTGGTCATAAACCATAATTAGTGATTTTTGTTTTGTTTTATAAACCGTGGGAGTTACAAACATTTGACTCATAATCTCTTCGGTATCCAAAGATAATCTTTGGATATTCCAATTTAAAAAATAACTCTCCGTCCAAAAAAAAAATTGAATCCGTGATACAAATGAACCAATCCTCTTGTATTACCACTAAGCCACTACCCCTTTGATCCATAATTAGTGATATTACAAAGAAAAGGGTCTATAACTTCAATGAGTATTTATAATCAACCATTAAATTGATTTCCAATCCATCGAATAAGTTAACTACCTTGTCTGAACAATAAATATGTTTTTTTATTAATAATATGCAATATATGAATTGAAAACATGTATGATAATTGAATGATGATGTTAATATATAAAACCACGATACTATATATTATAGTTGTTTTAGCATAATTGGGAAAAGAATATTATGATTTTTTTTGTCAAACGCTGTTTGAATATTGAAATGCACAAAAGAAAACTGGCCGACGAAATAAAATTAAAAGTCGGTGATGAGATGTTGGACGTCACTGGTGATGATGATATGAAGTATATTATTATGAAGTCATGAAAATGAAAATACAAGTGGACAACAAATCAACACAAGAAAAGAAGTAACGAAAGCACAATTCCTTTGTATTTTAAAGACTTTGACCTCTTTGACCGTTGACACGTTGACTCTAAAAATCCTCACACACGAGTGGTTTCGTTTTACTTCCATTCCTGTCTTCTTCTTCCGGTCTAAATAAATCTATTTTTAAGTATTTTTTTGTTCTTTCCAAATCGCGCATGTAAATTATATATATATATATATATATTTTTTTTTTTTAAACTGCAAGATTATTTAAGGTATGAGATGTGAAAACAAAAGGTATAAGATCCGTACATTTTCTTAGACTGAAATAAAAACGAGTTTTTTTTTTTATTGACATAAACAATTTACACTCGAACTTGATGTCTAGTTTTTTAAAATTTTATTTATAGGTACAAAGTCTTGAAATTTCACTTTTTTAACTAAACATGTGATGTCATAGTTTTTGAAGTTTCTTAAAAAATATTCTTCCGCTTCACAATATCCTTCCAGTAATTTTAAATATATCATTTTATAATATTACAAAAATGGATCAAAAGATATCTTTTTTTTTTATTTGAAACTTAGATATCTAATTTGTTACTAGTCAAACTTATTTAATAGTATAAGATAAACAGTTTTTATTTTAAATAAGTTATTAACAGAGTTTCAAGAGTTAATTTGTCTTTTAACTAACCAATAGTTCTATAAATAAAATAGAGATAATCTCTAAAACAAAGTCATAATGAATTTTAAGAGGATGTTTGGGATAATTTTGTTTTTCTTGGTTAGTTAAGCAGTAATAGAATAGTAGGTACACCGTAGACGAGAGATGCATTGAACGTGGTTAAAAGAACAAAAAAGCCGTACAATTCAAGGGTTCATGAACTATAAATAGTCTATAACATGTGTTGCCTAAATGTCTATCAATATATCAAATTAATACTTTATTTTTAATTCCTCTTGGCTTTTTGGAAATAGTCTTTTGTTTTTGTCTTTTAATATGTCTATATCCACTTAATTTTACGACCAAGTATGAAAACCAACGACTAATCCAAAATCCTTGATTCTATTACTAGTTAGCAATGTTTTACTTTTCTTCGATATGCCACGTCAGATTTTATTTCTAAATTTAGTAGTTCGTTTTTTACTTATGGGTGTGCTTTAACTCTAGAAATTTCATTTCTGGCAACAAAGAATACGTAAATTTCATTGCATGAATTTAATTATCAAGTCTTCAACATATATACGTCACCATAAAAATGAAATAATGTGTGTATACTTACAGTGATACAGACATGCTATTATTATAGTATTAGCCATCAGATGAACAGTACGAATACGTGAAATACACGTTTTCCTTTGACATTTATTTTGTACTTTATATTATTATTCCCATGGTTTGATTTGGAATTACGTTAGCTTTTGTCATTTGTCTGTTTTGTTTTGTTGAGATGTTTTTTTTTCTTTATGGTAGATGACTAGATGGCCGACCAAAAACAAAAAGGGTTCGTTCATGAACCAATAATTAGTGGTCTGATCTAGTATCCGACGGTTTATATTTGATTCAATTATTCTCCTGAAAAATTCGTTGTAAGATATATACAAGTCAGTGCACGAATGTGCCTCTAGACAAGATAAACGTTCGAATTATATATTGTTTCTTTAACAAGATAAGTAAAATATGATACCTTGTTTCATATTACTATTCCTATCTGTTAATTAATGATGCTGTAATTGAGGTCTAGACATTGACGAATTCTAGTATTTCAGGTTACTTTAAACCGGAGATTGACACTGAAGTACAAAAATAATAATACGAAAACCATCTTTTCAATTTTAAGATCTTAAAAAAAATTGTTATATGTTTTTATCAAAAAAAAGTCACGGTGGTTTTATAGCTCAAGATTAATCAAGGTGGTCGAGGCCAAGGATCGAGTCTCATCTATTATGTTGATCAGCTAAATAAACCTTAGACCAAAACAATATATATACATATATAAGATATATAATTTAAAAATAATTATGTAAATCAATTTTTAAAAATAAATGAGTATTAAAAACAATATCATTAACCAAGTGGTGATTCTTCAGTGGTTGAAATATTTGAAACTAATATTTCTACTATGATTTCAATCGTTTTTAGTTATCCGTAGACGTTTCTAATGGCAAGAAACCTGGATTTCTACGAACTTTGGAAAATTAGTATGAGATTCTCCGGCTAACAAAAAACAAAAAACAAAAATGTTTGTTATTAATTTGCTTATCAGTTTTCTTTCCAAAATTTTATGGTGGTCACAGACTCGCAGGCATTTTTATTTGCTCAATACGTAAAGCCCATATTTCATTTGGTAGTTGTTCGAAATAATGTTCGAAATAAATCCAGAAATTTCCTCCTTAATCTTTAAAGGCCGAACTTTAAAAGTCCATTATAAGAAGCCCATCTATGTCAACTATTATTAATTGCACCATCACATGCTACATATCTCAGAGTCACAGACTCGCAGGCAGTCACCACCCACCACAAGTCGAATTTCCCCCGTCACTGAATATAGACACAGTACCCGTCAATGAATTTCATCAGATAACTTAATTTATTAAAGTCCTTTCAAGTTTTTATATTTAAGAAATATGTTTGTCGAGTAACATGTACCTATGCATAATATACATACATACTGTCGCATTCATTTTATATAATTTTAATTATCTTACACTCGGAGATTATCCCAAAATGGTTAGTTATACTATAACTTAGACGACTACATACATATTAGCCTGCATTTCATATTTTCATATATATATATATATATATATATATCTCTGCACTGGTTGATTAGCTAAATATGTTTTTAAAAACATTTATATTCAACGGACTACAATTATTACACAATGAATGAGATAAGAACGTATGTACGTAAGTCAACTTCAATATGAATAGCTACAAACTAGTAGAAAGTCATAAATTCTGTATCTAAGTACTGGATTTATCTCGACTATTAAACCGTTACATATTTTTGCTTTATTATCGAAGACTTTAGTATCTTAATTCACTTGATTTTATCAAATACTCCGTCCATTTCAATATGTATGATGTTTTAGAAAATTTTTACATATTAAGAAAAATATATTAATTTTGATCTATTAATACATTGTTTTTTGCACTAAATAATTTTTCATAAATTTAAGCAATAGTAGTTTAATAAAATCAATTAATGTGTCTTGAAATTTACAATTCATTATTATTAATTTTTAAAAACTACATTGAAAATTGAAAACATCATATATTTTAAAACCATTTTTTTTTCTAAAACATCATACATATTAAAACGGATGAAGTACTTTTTTTGTTTCAAAATGATTGATTTTTTTAGAAAACATATTAGTAATGTTTAACTATATGTATTGCTTTTTGTTTAATTTATCAAAGTCTTTTCAAGTTTTTATATATAAGAAATGTGTTTGTCGAGTACCTATGTATAGTATACATACATACTGCCGCATTCATTTCATATAATTTCACTCGTAGATTCTCCAAATATGGTTATACTAAGGGTCTAAATGGTAACCGCAAAATTTTTGCTGAATTTGCAGAATTTGCTGAATTACTGTTGATTTCTTGCAGAATTTACTGAATAATATTAAACTTAAATGGTAACCGCATAATTTTTGCTGAATTTGCTGAATTTGCTGAATTACTGTTGATTTCTTGCAGAATTTGCTGAATAATGGGTGTAAATGGTAACCGCATAATTTCTGCCGAATTGCTGAATTTACTGAATTTTTAGTAATTTTTTACGGAATTTGCTGAATAATGTCAAACTTAAATGGTAACTGCGGAATTTGTTGAATCTGCTGAATTTTTGAAAAAAATAATTAATTAAATAAATTAATGGATTGATAAAACAAATTTTTATACATAATTTAAAATATAGTATTTTTCTATTGAAATTGAATTATTTTTTAGTACACCTAATTTTAAAAATATTACAATATTATTTTAGAATTATCAAGCAACTTTAGTAACATTTAATCACACTATACATATATATTTAATGGAAAATTGCAAAAATGCCACTTTTGCTGTATATATTTGCAAAAATACCACTAATTATGAATTTTGATGGTATAAATCTTAAAATTCTAAACCCTAAAAAATGTTTTGATCCCTAAAACCAACGAAACCTTCAAAACCAAATCCTAATATAACATAGTTAACCCAAATATAGATAATACAATGAGTAAATAATTTTGAAAAAGTGACATTTTCTCAAAGATTTTGAAATTGTGGTATTGTTTCAAAATTTATCTATATTTAATGATATTTTCCACAAATATTTTTTTGCAAATTATAACATATTGAATAGGCCTAGGCATATAAACCGGACTCGAATATCCGAACCTGTATCCGATTCGAAAATTTATAGGTACCTGTATGAATATAAAATTTCTAAATACGACAGAACCTAAACCCGATAAGATCCAAACCTTTACCGGATCTGAATACCCGTATACCGAGGCCTAGGTACCTTTTGTCATATTTTTAACTAATTTAAATTTTAGATTTAGTATTTTAAATACGTATTGTTTTTGATTCAAATACTTTATAGGTTATTTTGTAGATTTTAAGAAAAAAAAAAAGTTTTAAGTACAATAGAACCGAAAAGAACATGTACTCGAACTTGTACCCAAAATTTTTTAGTACAATTAATTGTGATCCGATCCGAACCTGTACTCGAAAAACCCGAATATGTATCCGATCCAAAAATTCATAGGTATCTATATTGGTATAAAATTTCTATACCCGACATAACATTTACCCGAGTAGATTTGAATCTTTATCCGACCCGAATATCTGTATGCCCAAACTTAGTATTAAAGAATGTCAATATTTTTTTTTTCAAAAATCTCCAGTACGTAATATTTTTTTCCCACAACAATTCTTCAATTTTTGTCTTTTTGTATCATTCTTCACAATTCTTCAACTTCTTCAATTTTTATCTTTTTGTCGAAATTCATCAGATTATACAAATTCTTCAAATTAACCAAATGGTAACCAAAAAAAAGTTATTCTGCAAATTCTTCATATTCTTCAAACTAATCGGTTACCATTTAGTGCCTAAAACTTATAACATACATATTCTTAGCAAAAGAATGTAAAGTCATCTCCATCGGCTAGAAATCCGATCGGACTCTAACGTATAATATTTTCGTAGATTGAATTGACTTTAATTATTTATTTAAATATTAAACTATTAACATAATATTAAATCAATCCTATAGTTACATGTGGCAATTCAGCTTCTCACAAACTTAAGAAGCGTCTCCCATATGAGATATATACTTCTCTTATAAATTTTTGTGCTTTTTAACTTTTTTAACTTTTCTAATACTTAGAAATTTTTGTGAGATATTCCAATGGAAATGTTCTAACATACATATCGTCACCATCATTTCATATATATCTCTGCACTGGTTGATTCTCTAAATATGTTTTTTTTAAACATATATATATATATATATTCAATGGACTACAATTATTACACAACAATGGGATACGAACGTATGTACGAAGTCAACTTCGATATAAATAGCTAGAAAGTCATAAATTCTGTATCTATGTACTGGATTTATCTTGACTGCTTAACAGTTACCTATTTTTACTTTATCGAAGACTTTAGTGTTTTAATTCTCTTGATTTTAATCAAAGAGCTGCTTTTCTTTTTTTTTCTTCGTGATGAATAATGACCGTAGATTGTGGGGGTCGAATTAATTAAAATTTGGCATATTCTCAAATATCTATGCTCAGTATTTGGGATATATAAACTGCAACCAATGGCTCATATTTTAGAGCGTATGGCTTAAAAGGCAATAAAGCATCTTAGTCAATTAAAGAAACATTGAAAACAAATTATTCTTCCGTATTCGAAATATATATTCCACTTCTTTTTCGTTATCTCCTTCGTAAAGCTAATGTACTGTTCTACGCACGTAACAATCTAACAACGAGACAAAAAAAATGCCATAGGATTGTTCTAAGCTACCTAGGTTCTTGATTAGCATAATTTAATCTTACTTTAGAAGGTAGGAAAAAAGTCAGATACCTCATAATCAACCAAATGATCGTAGTTTCATAGAAGAAAAACATCAAGAGCATCTATCTACTATATATATATACATGACACTTTCAATTTTTTTTAAAGCATGTTAAACTTTTTTTCTTCTTCTAATTCTAAAACTAAAAACCTAAATAACTTTTTGTTTTCCGTGTGACAAAAAAAAAAAAAAATTCCATTTGATGTCAACACTCTTCAAAATTTTTAACTTCCAAATATTTTTAGTTTATTTCTTTTTGCAATACTCTATTTTGTTTCCCCAAAATCATGCTTCAGCCTATTATTGATGTCAATAGTAATTAGAAACAATATTGTTGATTAGGGGACAAAGAGAGAGAGCCGTCCAATTACACTTTTGCAGAGAATCTATGAAAAAAAAGAACTGAAAGTGATGGGCCCACCGCTCTATCGAGTCGCTGAGATCCAATCGTTACACACGCTTAGCTCCATGTGGGACCCACCTTCATATTGTTCGTTTCCCTACTTGCAACGTTTGTTTATAACTCTTTTAATTAAATACCTACTCTACTCAAATCTGGTTCATATGGTGTATTATCTTCCTTCTGGTATAATTAGGGTAGATTTTGGACCCAAACTAAATCTATGCTTAATAACTATAAAGTACCAAATCTATACTTATATATTTTGTAAACTATTATGTGATACTCCGATTTTTATCGGATGTTCCCGAATGGACAAAGATACTCTGATTTTTATCACATGTTCTCGAATGGACAAAGATATTCCGATTTTTATCACCCCAACTAATCATTTATAGTAAATATAATCGTCAAATAACTAATTTACGAATTTTTTTAATGATATAAAATATCACATCATTTCGATTGTCAAAACGAAAATGGTTAGATATTTTAACGGTTTATCAAAATTGAGCTATGGCTAAAAATACACAGAGCAATTCTTCAACAAGTGTGAATTTCCAACTACCACTGACGACCACACGCCATTGATGATTTATTCACGATTACTATTAAACTTAGAATATTCTGCAAACTTACCCTACCATTTTTTTTAGATTGGATGATATCTTCTTTGATAAAACAAAATCGAGAAAGAAAAAACAAACACTCAAGACAAAAAACATACAAACAAAAAAAAATCATCTTTAATGCACTTTGAGGACCCAACAAAGAACAAACTCAAGTCTTGTCACTCACAAGTCACAACCTTTGAACTTCATTTTCTTTCTAGATCTCTCTCTCTCTCACCTTTTTCGTTTTTTCATCCACACTTCTTTCACTCTGTTTTTTTTCTTTATGAGATTCCGAGGTTCGTACCAAAATAACCTTTTTTAAAATAAAAGCTTTAAGAATTAATTAATCACAAAATCTAACTAACCCCTCCCTTAAAAAAATCGCCATCCCCTTATATATATATTCATCGTTGCTGGCTTTTATTTTTAGTCAATATAATTAACAAAGAGATTAGAGCTCAGAAAAAAAAAAAAATTAGGAAGAGAAACGGCGATGGCGGCTACAGGATCAGGACGGCCTCAGTTTCTTTCGAGTAACAGAAGTTTTTCAAACTCTCCACTCATCGATAACTCTGATCCTAATCAGATTATTGTTCCTGAGGTTTGCTTTTCTTGATTAATTTTATAATTTCTAAGTTAATAATCTCAGGATTTGGCTTAAAAAAAAACCCTTGAATATGAAAACGGCAAATGACTAATCTCTAGATTATGGATTTGTCTCAAAACCATTGAAATTGTTTCATCTTGTGATAAATAAGATGTGATTATAAAACCAAAAAAAAAAAAAGAAGATGTGATTAGTAGTTTACGAATTAATCAATAAAAGTTAACAGTTTCAGAGTCAAGAAATGGCTGTCAGGAGTCAACAGATCAGACTTAAGAACACACAGAGAATCTTGATTTTTTTTTTTTTTTTTTGTATTTCTTGTTTGATTTGTAACTTTGTTTCATTTCTTGATGTATATATATGCAGAAGAAGAGTTGGAAGAATTTCTTTGCGTACTTAGGCCCTGGTTTTCTTGTTTCAATCGCTTATATTGATCCTGGAAATTGTAAGATTATTCATAAAATCACATCACCTCATTATATCATTTTTGTTGTTTCTTTTGTAATTATAGATTATTAAAGCTTCTTTTCTTCTTCTTGTGTGTTTTGCAGTTGAAACTGATTTGCAATCCGGAGCAAGATATAAGTATGAGGTGCGTTTGTGCTTCTCCGTTACTGGCCTTTAGCTTATAGTTTTTCGATATGAAAAAATACCGATTTCTTTGTGAAAACAGTTACTTTGGATCATATTGGTGGCTTCTTGTGCGGCTTTGGTTATTCAATCCCTGGCTGCAAATCTTGGTGTTGTCACAGGTTATAACTCTTTCAACAAAAAAGTGAGTATTTCTTTGGTTTTAGTTATAAATGGTCCAAGTTTACGAAATTTGGTTACATGATCACAGGAAAACATTTAGCTGAGCATTGTAGAGCTGAGTACTCCAAAGTTCCAAACTTTATGTTATGGGTTGTCGCAGAAATTGCAGTGGTCGCTTGTGACATACCTGAAGGCATTACACTTCTCTACTCTTAGTTATGTTTCAGTAATTTTCTCTAATCTCTATGTTGATACTAATTGCCAAAATGTGTTTCCTTTATATAGTCATCGGAACAGCTTTTGCTTTGAACATGCTCTTTAGCATACCGGTATGGATTGGTGTTCTTCTGACCGGATTAAGTACACTGATGCTTCTTGCACTTCAACAATACGGGGTATTAATTTCTGACTATTTTTGAACATTTTGATTTCATGGTGCTATGCTAATTATGGTTAGTTCTAATGATGTTTGCAGGTGAGAAAGCTGGAGTTCTTGATTGCCTTTCTTGTGTTCACAATTGCTATATGCTTCTTTATTGAGATCCATTACTCAAAGCCAGACCCAGGAGAAGTCCTACATGGTCTCTTTGTTCCTCAACTTAAAGGAAATGGCGCAACTGGTCTCGCAATCTCTTTGCTCGGAGCCATGGTTATGCCGTAAGCTTTTTCTTTCTCTCTTCACTCATCCATGAGAATATTCTTTGATAAATGTTTTGAGACCTTCTCTTGTCCACAGGCACAATCTATTCCTCCACTCGGCTTTGGTTCTCTCCAGAAAAATCCCTCGTTCCGCTACTGGAATCAAGGAAGCGTGCAGGTTTTACTTGATAGAAAGTGGATTGGCTCTAATGGTGGCCTTTCTCATAAATGTCTCTGTGATATCAGTAAGTGGTGCAGTTTGTAATGCCCCGGACTTAAGCCCTGAAGATCGAGCTAATTGTGAGGATTTGGATTTAAACAAGGCGTCGTTTCTACTACGGGTAAACTGCTTTCTTGCTTGCTTATTGTGTTTCTTTCCATAATGATTCAGAACACTAAAGATTTTCACTTTCTCTGTTTTGAAACAGAACGTTGTGGGGAAATGGAGTTCAAAGCTATTTGCAATCGCGCTTCTTGCTTCCGGTCAGAGTTCAACGATCACTGGAACTTACGCTGGACAATACGTCATGCAGGGTTTTCTTGATCTAAGACTCGAGCCATGGCTTAGAAACTTACTAACAAGATGCTTAGCTATAATCCCTAGTCTAATCGTTGCTATCATCGGTGGTTCAGCTGGAGCCGGAAAATTAATCATCATTGCCTCGGTAACACAATCATTCCATCTCTAGTCATAATGTATGTATATCACCTACTAAACCAAATCAATCATTTTTAAAATTTATTCAACAGATGATCTTATCCTTTGAGCTTCCGTTCGCGCTAGTTCCTCTTCTCAAGTTCACTAGCTGCAAAACCAAAATGGCTTCACACGTCAACCCAAAGGCGGTATGTAACAATCAAGGCAAAAAAGATCGAAAACCTTCGTCGATATCTGGCTTAATATGTTTCCTTTTTTTCACAGATTTCAGCTTTGACTTGGGTCATTGGTGGTTTAATAATGGGAATAAACATATACTATCTAGTAAGCAGCTTCATCAAACTGCTTATCCATAGTCACATGAAGCTCGTCGCAGTCGTCTTCTGTGGAATTCTAGGGTTCTCAGGCATTGCCATTTACTTAGCTTCTATAGCTTATCTCGTCTTCCGGAAAAACAGAGAACCAACTCATTTTCTTGCATCAAGAAACTCACAAACTGAGGAGACACTTCCAAGACAAGACATTGTCAATATGCAGTTACCTAATAGAGTGTCTACATCCGATCTTTGATTGAACAAGAGGGTTCTCTTTTTTTCCGGAAGACAAGATAAGCTATGAGTTCAATCATCATTAAAACTTAGGATTATGATAAAGTTTTTAAGTCCAAACCAAGTCTGAAAAGCCTTTCGATAGTACTTGTAGTGGAAAGGAACTTAGATAGGTCTTATAAGAATTGGTTTGTGTCTTGTTTTTATCAGATTCTCGTAGGTTTATACAGGGAACAACGTTACAATAAATAACATGGAATAAAATATAAACTCTTTAATGGGTTTTGTTTTCTCTATATCACCTTGTAAACTATATCTCCAAATAAAAGTTATTTTTCTTATCTTTTGATATTTTTAATGCCCAAAAATATAGTTCATGTTTTCTACTACTATATACAATGTTTAGACTGTTGGAAATAAAAACTTTAAGGTGGTGGAGAAAGTGTTTGAGAAATTTGGGAGAGAATATAAATTTTGAGAAGTAGAAACTTTTATTACTTAGAATTTTTCTTGGAACAACTTGATTACAAATGAAGGGGGATGGAGGTATTTATAGCCTCCAAAGTATAAAATATCTAGAATATTTTAGTCCTAAATCTAGAGAATTCTAACAATATTTTATTACAATTATCTAGATAATTCATAGAAATATCTAGATATTTTATTTTTTATTACTTTCTAGAAGATTTTAAGGAGGTGGAAGTTTAGATATTTTTTAGATAAAATTCTAGAACATGGATCAAGTATTGGGTTTGGCATAAGATTATTGGATCATTAGCCCAATAATTAAACTTGATCCAAAATCAAGTGTACCTTTCAACACCCCCTCTTAAACTTGATTTTGCTACTCCAAGTAAACTCCTCATCTTGACAAAATCTTCGCGCTTAAGTGCCTTAGTGAAAATATCAGCTACTTGATCATTCGTCTTCACATACTCCAACTGCACGTCCTTTTTGGTAACACACTCTCTGATGTAGTGATAGCGTGTGTCAATGTGCTTACTTCGATCATGGAAGACTGGGTTCTTTGCCAAAGCAATAGCTGACTTATTGTCCACAAAGATCTTCGTTGGTTCCTCTTGTGCCAAACTCAGCTCCTTTAACAGGTTCCGTAACCAAATAGCATGGCAAACACAAGAAGTGGCTGCTACGTACTCCGCTTCGCAAGTAGAAAAAGTTACAATCGGCTGCTTTTTCGACATCCATGTGAAAGCCGTATCTCCAACATAGAATACGAAGCCACTTGTGCTTTTTCGATCATCTACGTCGCCACCCCAATCGCTATCGCTATATCCAACAAGTTTGTAGTCGTTAGAAACAGAGTAATACAAGCCAAAGTCTATGGTACCTTTGATATAGCGAAGGATCCTCTTAGCCGCCTTGAAGTGAGTTGTTGTTGGATGCTCCATGTAGCGACTAACAACTCCTACCGCATATAAGATGTCAGGTCTTGTGCACGTCAAGTAGCGTAAGCTTCCAACTAAACTCTTAAAGAGTGTTGGATCCATACTTTCTCCTTCTTCGTTCTTCGACAACTTGGCTCCACATTCCATTGGTGTGCTAATTGGATTTGAGTCATCCATCTTGAACTTCTTAAGTACCTCCTTAGCATAGCCTTCTTGAGTAATGAAGATTCCACTGTCTTCTTGATTAACTTCAATCCCAAGATAGTAAGACATTAATCCAATGTCGGTCATCTCGAACTCCTTTCTCATCTCCATCTTGAATTCCTCGAACATGCTTGGATTGCTACCAGTGAATATCAAGTCATCTACATATAAGCATGCAATCAATATATCTCCATTTTGAATTTTGATATAGAGTGCATGCTCATATGGACACTTGATGAAGTTTTTCTCCTTGAAATACTTATCAATTCGAGTATTCCAAACTCTTGGAGCTTGTTTTAAGCCATAAAGCGCCTTCTTTAACCTCAAGACTTTGTTTTCTTCTCCCTTGACAATGTAGCCTTGTGGTTGCTCAATATAAACTTCTTCTTCAAGATCTCCATTTAAGAAGGCTGATTTGACATCCATTTGATGTATCCTCCAATTGTTTTGAGCCGCAATTGAAATGATTAGTCGAACAGTTTCTAAACGAGCAACAGGAGCGAATACCTCATCATAGTCGATTCCGGCTCTTTGACTATAGCCTTTTGTCACCAATCTTGCTTTGTACCTTTCAACTTCTCCTTTAGAGTTCTTCTTTGCTTTATACACCCATTTCACACCGATCGCCTTGTGCCCATTTGGAAGTGATGCTAACTCCCAAGTATCATTCTTTTGTATCGCCTTGATCTCTTCATCCATTGCATTTCTCCATGTCTTCTCTTCTATAGCTTCTTGAAAATTCATGGGCTCGCAATCCACAAATAGACAAAATAAAGTAAGATTGTCTTGATTTTCGGTTACCTCGTAAATCTCTTCAATACTTCTAAACCTTGGAGTCCTTTCACTTGAACTGTCATCTCCTTGAGAACTCGGTGTAGGTGAAGTAGGTGGTGTTACAGGCTCCTCTCTTGGTTGCTCCACATCATCTTCTTCAATACATGGAAAGAAATTATACTCTTCATCATTTGATCTCCAATCCCATTCTCCTTCTTCATCAAAGATGACATTTCGACTGGTGATTGTCTTCTTTGTATCAGGATTGTAGAGTTTGTAGCCTTTGGAGTTAGCGTCATATCCAATGAAGATGTACTTCTCACTTTTGTCATCTAGTTTGCTCCTCTTCTCATCCGGCACATGAGTATGAGCAATGCTTCCAAAGAATCTTAGATGAGAAACACCGGGCTTCCTTCCACTCCAAGCTTCTTGTGGTGTTTTCCCCCAAACACTTCTTGTCGGAGATCGATTTAAAATATAAACAGCACACGTAACTGCTTCTGCCCAAAACTCCTTTGGTAATTTCTTACTTTTGAGCATGCTTCTCGCCATCTCAAAAATTGTCCTATTCTTCCTTTCCGCTACTCCATTTTGTTGAGGGGATCTTGGCACCGTCAATTGTCTTCGAATGCCATTATCTTCACAATAATTCTGAAATTCTTTAGACGTGAACTCTCCTCCACGGTCAGATCTCATGGCTTTGATCACAAGACCACTTTCCTTCTCGACATGAGCTTTAAACTTTTTAAAGTTTTCAAACACTTCTGATTTCTCCTTTAAAAAGTAGACCCATGTTTTTCTTGAAAAGTCATCAATAAAGAGAAGGAAGTAGTTACTTTTACCGAGTGATCTTGGCTTGATCGGACCACATACATCCGTGTGTATGAGTTCTAGCGGCTTCCGAGCTCTTGTGCTTGACTCCTTTGGAAAACCCATTTTGAATTGTTTTCCAAGTAAACACCCTTCACATACTTGATTTGGATGTTTGATGCAAGGCAAACCTCTCACCATTTGTTTATTCGAAAGTAGCTCCAATCCTCCAAAATTGAGATGCCCAAATCGAAGATGCCAAAGCCATGACTCCTCTTTGTAACACATTTTGAGACATTGCGCGATGTCACTTTGAATGTTAAGGACAAACATTCGGTTTCTTAACATCGGGACCTTGGTAATGAGTTTGCTTCCTTGGTCTCTTATAGAAAGGTGATTATCTTTTAATTGAATATCATAACCTTTCTCTAAGAGTTGTCCAAGGCTCAAGATGTTGGTCTTCATGCTTGGAATATAGTAAACGTTGGATATAAATTGGTGATCTCTATTCTTCAATCGGATGAGAATATTTCCTTTACCTTTCACCTCCATCTTTGATTCATCTCCTAAAGCCACATTTCCTTTCACCGATTCATCAAGCTCCACGAACATGCTTCTTCGGCCGCACATGTGATTGCTTGCACCACTATCAAGATACCACTTGTGATTCTCTTCTCGTTCATCATTTTTGCAAGTCATCAACAACATATCTCCTTCTTGATTTATTTCTTCAACATAGTTTGCCTTCTCCTCGACTCTTTTGTTGTTTGGAACTTTACATTCGGAAGCATAATGACCATACTTTCCACAATTATAGCATTTAATGCTTGATTTGTCGTACCTTGATTTTGGACTTCCTCTCCCACGACCTCTTGATGAGTTTTCTCCTCTTTGGTTGATGTTGTCTTCATAGGACCTCCAACCTCTTCCATTTCCATATCTACGGCCTCGTCCTTGGATTTGACCACCACCACGCCTTTGATAACTTTGACTGGTTTCTTCTTTAGCTTGATCAATCCGCATATTAAGCACTTGTTCGGCGATATCTTCCTTTTTCTTCTTCTTTTCTTCATATGCTTGTAGGGATCCAAGGAGTTGCTCCATTGTCATATCCTCCAAATCTTTTGTCTCCTCTATAACGGTGACAATATGCTCGAATTTTGGATCCAACGATCTAAGAACCTTCTCCATGATTCGTACTTCATCTAACTTTTCTCCATTTCTCTTAAGGTTATTAGTAACCGTTAAGACTCTTGAGAAGTAATCGGACACGAGTTCACCTTCTTTCATTTGCAACGCTTCAAATTCTCCTCTTAGAGTTTGAAGACGTACCTTCTTAACTTGCTCCGCTCCTTTGTAAGAGGTTCGAAGCTTCTCCCATGCTTCTTTGGCCGACTTTGCTCCTGCGACCTTCTCGAATGTGTCTTCATCTAATCCTTGATAGATTAGACAGAGAGCTTTCTTGTCTCTCTTCCTTGAGTCTTTCAAACTATCCTTTTGGGTTTGAGATAAACTCGTTTCGTTCTCCGGTTCAACGTAGCCTTTCACGACTATCTCCCACACATCATGTGCTCCTAGGATCGCCGTCATCCTTAAACTCCAATTGTCGTAGTTGCTCTTTGTGAGCATCGGGACTTGGAAGGGAATACCGCTACTCGCCATCTTTTTTAGGACCTTGAGGCTCTGATACCACTTTGTTGGAAATAAAAACTTTAAGGTGGTGGAGAAAGTGTTTGAGAAATTTGGGAGAGAATATAAATTTTGAGAAGTAGAAACTTTTATTACTTAGAATTTTTCTTGGAACAACTTGATTACAAATGAAGGGGGATGGAGGTATTTATAGCCTCCAAAGTATAAAATATCTAGAATATTTTAGTCCTAAATCTAGAGAATTCTAACAATATTTTATTACAATTATCTAGATAATTCATAGAAATATCTAGATATTTTATTTTTTATTACTTTCTAGAAGATTTTAAGAAGGTGGAAGTTTAGATATTTTTTAGATAAAATTCTAGAACATGGATCAAGTATTGGGTTTGGCATAAGATTATTGGATCATTAGCCCAATAATTAAACTTGATCCAAAATCAAGTGTACCTTTCAACATAGACTTGAAGAATATTCTGCAAAATTGTCCCATAATTTTTTTCAGATTGGATCATATCTTCTTTGATAAAACAATATTGAGAATGTGATTGTGTAAAATAGTTTTCACAATCGTAAAATCTAAACTAGTGTATAAAAAATCAATAAACTTAAGAATGTGCATCTAAATGGGATTTGACAGGTGGACTTGCATAATTGTTGTTAAAGTGTGTCTAATTTTAATGTTGTCGTAATTATGAACGTGATAGCACGTGCCACATATGTCAAAGCGTAGGCCCAACAAAAACACACACAGTCTTTTAGTCTTAGACATTCCGATGTTCATGCAAATAAACCCCTTTTTGGCTTAAAATTTTAAAAAATAAAATAAACCACTAACTAAGTCCACAATTAAAATCTTATTTGGATATTCCGTTATTTGTTGTAATCCCCCTTAAGTTGTGGAGTAATCTCGATCTCTGCTTCTGATTTTCTTCTCCTTGTAGTATAAATAGTTTGTGAAAGCTAACAAAACTTTTCAACAACTTAATTCTTCTTCTTATTCTTCTCTTTGGATAGAGGTTAGGGAAGAGAGACGGCTATGGCGGATGCAGCATCTGGTCGATCACAATTCATTTCGAGTTCCGGTGGAAACTTTAACTCTCCACTCATCGAAAACTCTGTTTTTTCTTCTTTTTTTTGAATTCTTCTGAAAACGTTTTCACATGTGTTTACTTGATTAGTATAATATTACTAAGTAACAGTTTACTAAGATAATCACTAGACTGAAAAACAGAGGATTTTGATTCAAAAATGGCAAGAGTTTGTTTGATTAATAACTTTGTTTTATTTCTTCTATATGCAGAAGAAGAGTTGGAAGAATTTCTTTGCTTACTTAGGCCCTGGTTTTCTTGTTTCAATCGCTTATATTGATCCTGGAAATTGTAAGATCATTCATAAAATCACATCACTTTGTTTTGTATAATCTTTTTTTTTTTGTACATTGACATGATCCCTCTGTTTTACAGTTGAGACTGATCTGCAAGCCGGAGCACAATACAAATATGAGGTGGGTTATTACTCTCCTTTAGTTTATCGATTTTTCGATATGAAAAAATCATGATTTCTTTGTGAAAACAGTTGCTTTGGATCATATTGGTGGCTTCTTGTGCGGGTTTGGTGATTCAATCTCTGGCTGCTAATCTTGGTGTTGTCACAGGTTATTACTCTTCAACAACAACAACAAAAAAAGAGTCACTCTTTTATAGACCAAGTTTACTAATTTTGGTTACATGATCATGACAGGAAAACATTTAGCTGAGCATTGTAGAGCTGAGTACGCCAAAGTTCCAAACTTTATGTTATGGGTCGTTGCAGAAATTGCAGTGGTTGCTTGTGACATACCGGAAGGCATTACACTTCTATACTCTTAGTTAGTGTGATTCAAATATAATTCTCTCTTATCTCTCTGTTAATACTAATTGCCAAATTTTGTTTCCTTATATAGTAATCGGAACAGCTTTTGCTTTGAACATGCTTTTTAGCATACCAGAGTGGATTGGTGTTCTTTTGACAGGCTTAAGTACACTGATTCTTCTCGCACTATCAAAAATACGGGGTATTAGTTTCGATAGTTGAAATCTCCTTGTTTTGGTGCTATGTATGGTTAATTCTTATGATGTTTGTTCTTGTTTTGGATTTATAGGTGAGGAAGTTGGAGTTCTTGATTGCATTTCTTGTCTTCACAATAGCTATATGCTTCTTTATTGAGCTCCATTACTCAAAGCCAGACGCAGGAGAAGTCTTACATGGTCTCTTTGTTCCTCAACTTAAAGGAAATGGCGCAACTGGTCTCGCGATTTCTTTGCTTGGAGCCATGGTTATGCCGTAAGTTCACTCTCTCTCTCTCTTTACGCATCATCATAAGATTCTTCGATATATGTTTTGAGACCGTCTCTTTTACGCAGGCACAATCTATTCCTCCACTCGGCTTTGGTGCTCTCAAGGAAAATCCCTCGTTCCGCTTCTGGAATCAAGGAAGCTTGCAGGTTTTACTTGATAGAAAGCGGCTTCGCTCTGATGGTGGCTTATCTTATAAACGTCTATGTGATATCAGTAAGTGGTGCTGTTTGTAATGCCCCGGACTTAAGCCCCCAAGATCGAGCTAGTTGTGAGGATTTGAACTTAAACAAGGCCTCGTTTCTTCTACGGGTAAGTTGCTTTGTTGCTTGCTTATTTTGTGTTTGTTCCTATAATGTTTTCAGAACATTAAAGCTTTAAGCTTCCTCTGTTTTCAAACAGAACGTTTTGGGGAAATGGAGTTCAAAGATATTCGCAATCGCGCTTCTTGCTTCCGGCCAGAGTTCAACGATCACTGGAACTTATGCTGGACAATACGTCATGCAGGGTTTTCTTAATCTACGACTCGAGCCATGGCTCAGAAACTTACTAACAAGATGCTTAGCTATAATCCCGAGTCTAATCGTTGCTCTCATTGGCGGTTCAGCTGGAGCCGGAAAGTTAATCATCATTGCCTCGGTAACACAATCATTCCATCTCTAATCATATGTATTTATAGAAATGACTTACTAAACCAATCAATCATCAATATAATTCATCTTAAACAGATGATCTTATCCTTTGAGCTTCCGTTCGCACTAGTTCCTCTTCTGAAATTCACTAGCTGCAAAACCAAGATGGCTTCACACGTCAATCCAATCGCGGTATGTAACAATCAAACACATATTCATCTAACCAAAGCAAAAAAATATCGAAAACCTTTGTCGATATCTGACTTAATATGTTCCCTTTTTTCACAGATTTCAGCTTTGACTTGGGTCATTGGTGACTTTATCATGGGAATAAACATATACTATCTAGTAAGCGGCTTCATCAAGCTCCTTATCCATAGTCACATGAAGCTTGTCGCGGTCGTCTTCAGTGGAATTTTTGGGATCTCAGGGATTGCCATCTACTTAGCTTCCATAGCTTATCTTGTCTTTCGGAAAACAAAGAACCAACTCATCTTCTTGCATCAAGAAACTCACAAACTGAGGAAACACTTCCAAGAGAAGACATTGTCGATATGCAGTTACCTGGTAAAGTGTCTACATCGGAAGTTGATTGAATCTTATTCAATCATCATAATAACTTGGACTCAAACCAAGTCGTCAAAGACCTTTTGATAGCACTAGTGAAAAGGTTCTTAGACCTTATAAGAATTGGTTTGTGTCTTTTTTTTTTTTTTAATCAGATTCTCGTAGCATTTGTTCTTTGATAGTAGTTACAATAACATTTGTTCTTTGATAGTACTAGTAGCATTTGTTTTTATCAGATTCTCGTAGCATTTGAATTGGTTTATATAGTTAGGGAACAACGTTACAATAACATTGGATAATAAAAATCATTGCTTCCATTATCATTATTGTACATATCCTCAATTACAAAAACGAAAAGAAAAAAAAAAGAAACAATCAGCTATATATATATATATATAATGATATAAAATTAAACAAATAACTTGGTCAAACCAAACGTATTACTTTAGAATAAAGGTTATTTTTTTTTTGGTGGGTACGTATGATCAGAATGTATAGTCGTAATGTGTGTTCTAAGATTCGATTATGACTTCGTTTTGGTTCGAATCTTGAGGAAGAGGAAGATGGCCTTTCTCTTGCAAGCTCTTGACTGATTCGTAAAGAGATTGCTTGATTGGTTTAAATTCCAAGCCCAAGTCTTTTATCTTTTGAGTAGTGAATTTGTATGGCTTTGCCCTAGGATTCTTCTCGTCCGAACACCTAATAACATTAAAGCAATACCACATGTTAATCAAAATACGAAAATGTGGATAAGAATTCTTGTACATTACTCTAGAAGTAATTTTATTATATTTTTGAACTAACCAAAGGAGTCACAAGTCATGAAACTAGTGACCAAACTCTGGAGTAGGTGAAGAAAAAAACTTTTTACACTCTCGGATTTTTGTCAAATGGAGTTAGACCCGTAAGAAGACTACACTTTTTTGGTATAAACACAAAGACACAAAAACACAAACAAGTGTACACATAAGATTTTGTAAGATCTCCACGTAAGCAGTAGGTGATAGATGACATGGACTTTGTGATGTAAAAGTAGTCGTACTAGTACGTATACACCAATCTCCACCACAAGTGCTAATAATAATTTTTAATATACGTGTAATGGGACAATAGTCACACTACCAAATAGGCAAATACCACTCATGTCCCTTTTATCCTAATTGATTATTATTTTATAATTATGAGAAGTATTCCAAATCAAATTCAAAATAGTTTGTAAATCTTTAGAGGATCATCAATGATAGTGTTTAATGGATTTTAATGAGTTTTTAAAAGATTAAAAACAATTAAATAATACACAAAATACTTAGAATCCAAATAAAAAAGTTCTAATTTTAGAAATTTAGAACCCTAAATTTTAGAGATTTAGAACTCCAAAAATAATTTATAATAAAAAAAAATCATTTAGAAGTTCAAATTAACTATTTATTAGAAGGACAAAATCGTGTTGACTATAGTACAAATTTGACCGAAGTGATTAAAGAGCCAAACGTTGACTTACTTGGTCGGAAGTGGATACTCGGGGAAGAATTTAGCCAGAATCTCAACAACTTCGCCGCGGTGAAGCGCGGTTTCGGCGAGAATGTAACGGCCAGAGGCAGAGGGTGATTCATAGACCATAACATGGGCTAGTGCCACGTCGCGGACGTCCACGTAGACTTGAGTCAAGTTAGCATAGGTCTTGGCTGAGCCGGTTAGGTACTTGAGAATATGGACTAGACTAGCGTTGACCGCTGATTGGAGCGCTGGTCCGAGAACTAGAACTGGATTTAGCACCACCAAATCCACACCTTTCGCCTTTGCGGTCTTCCACGCCGATTGTTCAGCTACCATCTTCCCATAGCAATACCAATTCTACAAGCCAAACAAAGGAAGAAACTCAGTTCCATAAAAAATTCAATTCGTAATCGAGTTTTTGGATTAACTGGTCGAAGAATCCAACTAATTCTTGAGGCATGTATACTACTTGGTAAGGTTTAAATCTTAAAACACCAAGACTGAAACCTAAATGACCAAGTGAGCCACGCGTAGTGTTTATACATGAATAAACTAGAGCTTTGATGAGCTTACGCTCTTGGCTATGGAACCGGGACTATCGAGCCACTATATATTAAGAGACCGATTGAGATTGAGGACGGTCTAAATGACTAACCAAGATTATGGAGATAATCAAGAATCAAGAAAGTTCAAGGTTAAGGAGAAAAAAGACCTTGGTGTTTTTGCAGAATTCGAGATCACTCCAGCAGTTTTCGTCGACTGTGGCTTGAGGGTCACGGTTAGGGTTCATGTAAACTGCACCGATCGATGACGTGAATACCACGCGTTTGACCTTGGCTTTAGCTGCCGCGTCGATCACATACTTTGCTCCATTCACCGCCGGTTCCAACATTGTTTCCTATTCAAACATTACATAAAAAGATTAAAAACTAAATCAAGAAAACAGAGTAGTAAGTACTCTTATGTTCTACGGATTAGAGAATTAGATAACTAACGGGATCATCGGTCATCGGAGAAGCGGTGTGAAAAACGCCATCGCAACCGTCGATCGTGGCACAGAGAGCTTCGTAATCAAGAAGATCAGCACTGTGAAGAGTGAGTCTTTCTTTGGCTCCTTGAAGCTCTCTAAGATGATTGTTCTTGGGATCAGATGGGTTCCTTACGGTTCCTCTTACGGTGTAGCCTCTCTCTAAGAGTAACTTAACAATCCAAGAAGCAATGTAGCCACCGGCTCCGGTGACGCAGACGAGTTTCCCGTCGATAGGCATCTTTTTTTTAGAGAGAGAGCAAAGAAGAGAGTCTTGAAATGGTTTAGAAGGCTTTAAAAGAGCTTAAGAGAGAGTATGTTGTTGTTATGATGTGTCGTTTTAGAGAGACTTTGTAATTTGTATATATAGAGACTTAGAAAGAAGTTACTATTTTTTCAATTTACTTTGATATGTTTTCACCGAACCATGGTCCATGGTAAAGAGTTGGTGAGTCTACATAACATAATATTATATTTGTTTGAAAAAAAGAACAAACCTGAAAAAAAAAATTGTTTTTTATTTCGTTGTGCTTTATTGAAAGAGTGTGGGTTTGGTGAATGAAGAAATGATCGTGGTTAATATTTTATTCAAATTTATGAACACTAGAGAAGTACGATAGTTTCAAAGTTTTAGGTGATAAGTGTAAATGCATTCCGGAAAAAGGCCAAACAAAATCGTCAACTAAAGGTGTTGTGAATCTGACTTTTACAAAAATATTCCTATATTTACCAAATGTAAAGGCTTAATTGGTTAACTTTTAGGACTTCGAATGCGAAATTGCCAAATATATTTCGACAACAACAAAGAAAATTTGCTAAATAAGTAACAAGTGTTTTTGGCTCTCAAATATATGATATGATAATAAATTTATAATTCAAATATATGGAGTTCTAGAAGACCTTGATACAAAGTTAGTAATCATACGTTCGCTCTTTAAGATCTTCTATACAAATCTATTAGCAATGCTTTTTGATTATTAATTGGTTTATATATCCTTGGTATCATCATCTTCTTTTAAATTTATAACTTTATATATTCCAATTAGAACCATTTATAAAATGGCAAATTGATGAGTTAGTTGAGAATATGGACCTTGACTCACTCTATTGTACCGAAAGATATAAAACCGGGACACAACTTTTTACTAATAGGAAAGTTCCCCTGAACCTTATATCACGTATTTTAATTTGTTAACAAAGATTAATTTTGATGTATATATCTTCATGGGAAAGATTAGTTCCTTGTTTACAATAAAAGTTAATAAGTACATGATTCTTGACCGTTGGGAATTATACATCGTTTGATAACGAATTTTAAAAGGAAAAAGAGGATTAAATAAAAGACTAGAGAACATAATGAATTATATTAGTTTGAGTAATCGAGTAGCCAAACTCCTATAGTTGTAATGTCTTTTGCAAAGTCTTTTCAAGCCACCTTTGAATTATGTTTCAATTTAAATCTAACATGGGTTTGAACAAGAAATAAGTAGGTTAATTATGTTCCAAGTCAATTATGATTTAAGTAATTTACTTTCTATTGAAACTGATTTATGTTAACTCTACTTTTGAGTATTTGGACAAAACTAGTGTCTCTCATTGAAACCGTGTCCATGGGGTTGAACAAGAAATAATTAGGTGAATTATGTTCCAAGTCAATTATGATTTAAGTAATTTCTTTTTTTTTATTTACAACTGGTTTGTGTTAATTTATTTTGAGCATTTTGTAGACAAGAATAGTGGCTCTCGTCGAAACCGTGTCCAGTCCAAGATTGTTGAATGTAATTAAAACTAAGGGACAATTTCCGAGTGATTTCTCTATCAACTCAGAATTAAAGTCGCACGTGGAAAATGATTTTATAACCGACTGAAAAAAACATGTGGATTCTCTATGAGTAAAGTTGACTTAAACTCTCAAGACATAACACAAACCAAGTAAACTTCATATCTCAAACTAGTTCAATAACAATCTACTTTAACAACGAAAAAAAAAACCAGTGAGTCTTTTTGAAATGGTTTTTGTTTGACAATGCCCCAAGTATAAACTCCAGTTCAAGACTCTCTTCTCTCTTCGTCTTCTTCTTTTTCAATCTCAGACAAGTTTGTGCTTGCCACTTTATCATCAACCACCTCTTCTCTCTCTTGTGCTTCATCCTCCATCTCTCTCTCTTCATCTTCTTCTTTTTCAATCTCAGACAAGTTTGTGCTTGCCATTTTATCATCAACCACCTCTTGTCTCTCTTCTGCTACATCCTCCTCATCTCTCTCTTCATCTTCTTCTTTCTCAATCTCAGACAAGCTTGTGCTTGTAACTTTATCATCAACCTCTTCTGCTTCAACCTCCATCTCTCTCTCTTCATCTTCTTCTTTCTCAGTCTCAGACAAGTTTGTGTTTGTCACTTTATCATCAACCTCTTCTCTCTCTGCTGCTTCATCCTCCATATCTCTCTCTCCATCTTCTTCTTTCTCACTCTCAGACAAGTTTGTGTTTGTCACTTTATCATCAACTTCATCTGCTTCATCCTCCATGTCTCTCTCTTCATCATCTTCTTTCTCAGTCTCAGACAAGTTTGTGTTTGTCCCTTCATTATCAGCCTCTTCTGCTTCATCCTCCATATCTCTCTCTTCATCATCTTCTTTCTCAGTCTCAGACAATTTTCTGTCTGTCACTTTATCATCAGCCTCTTCTGCTTCATCCTCCATATCTCTCTCTTCATCTTCTTCTTGCTCACTCTCAGAAAAGTTTGTGTTTGTCCCTTTACCATTAACCTCTTCTCTCTCTTCTGCTTCTTCATCCTCCATATCGTCTGTTTCTCTCCATTTTGGCTCTTCTTCTGACTCTGAGCCCTCTCTTTCACTCTCAGCCTCTGAATTTGGAAATTGTTTCTCTTCTTCCTTGGTTTCAGCTTCTGTATCAGCCAATTCCAGGCTCTCTTCTTCGCTTTTGTTTTCGGATTGTTCCTGCTTCTCACTATAACCATCTTCGTTTTCATGGTCCACATCTAGACTCACTTCCTGCTCTTCTGTTCTCTCAGTTTCAGCATTCAACTCTTTCAACGATTTGAGATTCTTTCCCTCTCTTGTTTTTTCGGATTCTTTGCTCACAACGGCAGCCTTCTTCGATCCACCTTTGCCTCTTTTCGCTTGTTTATTTACCTTTTTTCCAGAATTGTTCTTCGTAACTGTTCTACTGGAGGATCTATCACCATATATATACACACCACTTCATTCAGAGCAAGGAATCAAAACTTCACATAAGCAATAACTAGAATTATAGTAAATTCTCACACACCTTACACCAGAGGAACTAGTCGGCTCCACAGACACACCCACGTTTTTGCTTCTCTTGACTTTCTGCCTCTGCATTCTGCAAAATCATACGAACACCAGACTTGAATCAAATTCAGTAAAGACTTGACCTTTATGCAGATCACAGTAATGAAAATCTGACACATTAACCGTTTTACTTACACGTCAATTAAAGGAATGGACTCTGGCAGATCAATCTCCATGTCCTGCTGATTCGATTTTGAGGAAATCATTAAGCATTGCAGTTACACTTTCTTGAGAAACAAAAAAAAATGAACTTGTACCTCACTGGCAGAAGTGTTGTGATCCTCCTCGAGTAACTCCCAGCGTTCTTTAATGAGATTAAGCTCTTCTGAATCTCCATCAGTATATACTACCTGCAACCAGTGGGAGAACAAACATTCCATATGAATCAACTAAAATCAAAAGGCGTGAAACTGATAGGTGGAACAGAAACAAGTAGCAGATCAGAGATGTTTTCTCACCAGATGCATCTTCTTACGACTACAATAAGACTTGACGATGCCTTCATAAAACCTGCACAGTGAAATACCATCAACGGAAAAGCAGAGATAAAGGTACACTTGAAAAAAAAAAAAAACCTTGAGCTATTACTCACTACATCAAAAAAATTTCCAAACACACTTACGTCTTGTCGAGCGGCCACCAGATCTTAACTCTCTTACCGATCAAATCCTTGCCTAAGCCATTCGTATCAGACTCCTGAAAAGAGGAAATACATATATCAGTTGGTAACAGATATGTGGCAATCGATGGCTAATAATGGGGATGGAAGGCAAGAAAGCTTATTATACCACTTCTTTTCTTGCTGTCCGTCTCCTTGTCAGATGACTCTGTAAAGTTTCTTCAGATTCTTCTGCCAATTGTCTAGCTGCAACTTGAGAAACCATCTTCTGCATAGTGATCCAAACGTACAAATTCTTCAACACAAAGTTTTACAGTAACATTTACAAGACAAATCTATGATCATCTTGTTTTCTACCTTGCTCTTTGATGATTGTGGAACAGGAGTATCCAGGGATGCACGTTCTGAATTCTTTCTCTTAGCAACCGAGCGAGCTGATGATCTTTTTCCGCTGGAGTTCACAATCTTCGCTTCAACAATTGGCCTCTTCTTTGCTGTTCTCTCATTTTTCTCTAAGCCATTCTGGGACCTTGTCTTCTTGCTTGAATTTCCGATATTTCTGTCGTCTTCTGGAATTTCATAGCTCTCCTGGTTTGATTCTTTCTCGCGAGGCACGTCATCACGGAAGCACGATGCCAATTTCTTCAATCTCGGTGAAGAAAGAGAATCTAAATCATGATCACTTTCATCGATCGTAACCTGGCTTTGTTTCAGAGACCTACTAGTGGCTGGGGAAGATTCTTTAGGCAAAGGTCTTTTCTTGGTAGTCACCTTTCGAAGTGATGATTCTCCCCCAGATCCTTTTATTTGGAGCTTTGAGTTTGAAGACGTCCTTAATGAATCTCTTTTTCCGGAAAGCCAAGAAATGTCATAACCTTCATCAGGATTCATCAAAGAATTAGGTTTTCGTCCTCTCTTCCCTATAATTCCTAGTTCTGTTTCTGCATCTGTACTTTCAGACCGCACTTCCTTCAGACTCTGTCTCAACAAATTCGAATTGTTTCCGTTTCTTGCTTTGTCATTCACATTGATACGTTGAGTTCCATCTCTCGCAGGTCTCTTGGAACCACTTTTAGAACGAATCTCCTTGGGAGAATGCCCCAAATCCAGTTTGTCCTAGATCAAGGTCATTGGTTAGACAACATTGTTAACTAATGCTGAAACTCTACAGAGAACAAGTCCACCATATATAGTACCTCTAATGAATCTCTTTGGGCTACTTGTCTCCCCAACTTCGGTTCAGCTGCCTGAAACATGAAAAAGATAGAAGCTCGTAACTAACAGACTAATATGAAATTTCAAAGTAACCATATTACAACTCAATCAACCATTAAAACAAAGAGCTCAGAGTATCAAGAATACCTCATTTTCTTTGGTGTTAACTACATTATGGACTTTAGTAGTGTCAGGAACACTCTGGCATATGGTTGTAACTACTGGAGAATACATATCCAAGCTGGTGCCTGCAGACTTCAAAGCTTTGATGATGTATGTTCTAAGTTTACGAGCACATCTACTGAGAACCTTCTCCGCAAGACTCCAAGACGTTGGTGAAACATTCTAAAACACGTAGAAGAAGTAAAATCAAATCCCAAGATAAATGACGGCGAGAGACTTAGCTTGAAACAGAAAGAAACCATACCTGATTTTCCTTTTTGACACTAGCTAAAAGAATATCGAGCCAATCCGTGGATACTTCTTCGGTTTCATCTATTATGGTAATCATTATCATTTCCATTGACGAAAACACCACTTGAGAATGATCCGATCTAATAAATGCGCACACACAAAAAAAAAAACCCCATTCAGTATATGATCTAAACTAGATTCTCAAATATTGTAAATTAGGTTTTGTAAATCTAATCTACCTTATGTTTTTCACAAAGTTCCGAAACATTTGTAGAATGAGGTCATAGCACTCCAAGTCCAACATCACTAAGCATGATCTGACCTTTGATACACTATCAAGAACAGACTCGGCTTTCTTATAACTGCGAGAAGATGCATCAGCTAATTTCTCAAAAGCTTCAATCGTCAACCGAAAGATCTCCTGTAATACCAAAGAGACATATATCAACAAAACGTAACAAAGAGAGAAATGAAGGCAGTGTTACTGGAATCTGATTTACCTTCATTTGATCATCACTGTAAGGGGCTTCTGGAGCAGTAATCCTCAGAATTTCGGTTAAGCAAGAGACAACTGAAACCCTAACATCAGAATCAGGATGGTTCAAGAGGTCAACTGATACCAAAGCCTTCTTCGATGGAATTAGGGCATTTTGCATTGACAATGGTTGATCCTGCTCCACATTTCTAAGCAGAGACTCAGTTTCCTGCACACAGATAAAATTGAATAAGAAATTCAACAGAAAAGGTTTCGCCTTTAACCAAATTAACAAGTTCATATCTAAGAAAAAGCAACGAATTCACCAAAAAGGACCAAGATTTAACCAAAGATTCCACTAAAATCAACAATCAAGCTTTCCTTATCGGCAAGAAAGAGAAACCCTAATCGCATTTCGTTAAATCCAACCTAACAAAGCAAAAAGACCCAATTTTTGGTTTTGAAGAATCAAAAGAAACTGATGAGGAAGAGAATTTCGTACATCGAGAAGAGTAAGAAGCTCCTCAGTTGAAGAATGAGGCTTAACAAGATTGTATCCAGCCTCGATTAGTGCATCGGAAAGATCGTTCAATCCCACAATAGAAGACATTTCTTCTTCTTCCCCAGAAATCCTCTAACTTCGAAACCCTAAAAAAAGGGTAATCAAACTGTGGAAGACGTAACGCTTCGAATACTGAAGGTCAGAGCAAGAAAGGAGAAAGCTTTCGGGTGATTCTGATTTCCGAGGTTAAAGAGCGGTGTGGTAAACATGCAAAACAAGTTATTATATATACTAACTACGAAATTAGAAATCTAAAAATGGAAAAAATCTCAAGTGGTATCGATTCATTTTGGGTAAAGTTATGGATTTTTTTTAGGGTTTTTAAAAAAAAAAATTTGTAATGAACATCTAGGTTGTGTTGAATCCTTGATTTGTTTCCATAGTTGATTTTTTTTTTTTAACTAACGCACTTCATTTATCGGTTGCGTAAATACATTGTAAGAAATCGAAAAGGTTCGAAGTAATAAAGTGGTAATTTTTTTTGATAAGAAGGGGGAAAATAGTAAAAATGTTGAAACTTTTTAAATCCTGGCAACAGATAGTAAATGGAAAATGATTCATAAAAAAGAAACTATAATTCCACTTTTAGGGACATATATATAATACACATGTTCCCGCCTTCACTCTTGTTAAAGTTCATTCTTTAGTGTATTTGATAAGATTAAAGGTTCTTACTAGTGACAGATTTTTGTCTACAGATCTGATCACCCAAATGACTTGACCAAACTAGAAAGAAGCTAAAACTTGTGTATTGGAAGAGTAGAGACTACATAACATCAAAACTTATGGTTCCAAACAAACTCCGAAAAGAATACTCTAACCATCAAAAACAAAAAGAGGGGACACAAGAAGGGGGAAAAAAGCATTATCTATTCTTGCAATTTGACATTGAAATGCTTTCTCTTGCTTTTTAGTGAGATTCGAGATGCTTCTTAACGATGTTGAGAGCAGTTGTCTCCTCTCCGTAATCCTACGACAAGTAAAAACATTCTCATTTCAATCACAGGAACCCACAACTTTCATTGATTACCAGACACAGAACAAAAGTCTGCGACAAGTTATGGAGATTTGAGTATAAACGACTCTTTTACCTTAATTACAACACAAGAGCATCCAACCACTTTCCTAGCATTGCCTTCCGAATCGATCTTGCAGAGCTGTCACCAAATATAACAAGCATCTAAGTTTAAGACGAGAACCCAAAATAAATCACAAGATAAAGTTCTAGAAGACTTACACCAGCCCATTCACCAAGGGTCTTGGCACTTGGAACGGTAAGCAAATTGATGTTATGATCAGCACATAGAGCTTTAACAAGCTTGACATAATCAGGTTGGTTACAGTCATCAGCCAAAACACATAGCTGAGCAACACGCTTCTCAATAAGCTTAGCACTTTCATGGAGACCTCTAGTCACACCACCGTGCGCACGTGACTTCCTAAGAGTCAACTCCAATGCAGTCATCAAATCCATATCCTCCAGAATAGCAGCTGCCTCAGCAACAGGAGGAACAACAGGAGCAGCAGCCTCATCGCTTCAAACAGCAAATTATCGAACTCCTCAGAACATAATTATATAGGCCAAAGTCACAGTGCAATAAACATGAACATTATCTAGTGAGTGGTTTGAGTTGTAAAAAGTTGAAAAGGAACATTTGCATTGTGAATTTTTGAATCAAGAACATCATATAAACTCTCAAAGACCAGTCACTATCAAATTCAGTAAACGAGACAATGAGAATTGACAAATGCATAATCAATTTCGGAAACAAAAAATGTAAGTAAACAAACTCATCGCTTCAAAAAACAAATTATAGGACTCATCAGAACAGAGTTATAAGCAACTAAAACTAAACGTCTATTGAGTGGTGTGAGTTGTAAATTTGCATAGTGAATTTGAGAATCAAGAACATCATATAAACTCTACAAAGCCAGTCACTAGCAAAGTCACTCTACAAAGCCAGTCACTAGCAAAGTATAAGACTCATCAGAACAAAATTATATAAGCAACTAAGAGTAAACCTTTATCTAGTGACTGGTGTGAGTTGTATACAGAAAGATTGAAAAAGGAACAGTTGCATTGTGAATTTGTGAATCAAGAACATCATATAAACTCTACAAGACCAGTCACTAGCAAAGTATAGGCCGAATCAGAACAGAATTATATAAGCAACTAAGAGTAAACCCTTTATCTATTGAGTGGTGTGAGTTGTATAAGATTAAAAAGGAACATTTGCATTGTGAATTTGTGAACCAAGAACATCATATAAACTCTACAAAACCAGTCACTAGCGAATTTAGCAATCAAGACAAAGAGAATTGACAAATGCATAAAAATTTCGGAAACAAACAAAATGTAAGTAATCACAACATCTTAGAGCTTCAATTGCACACACTATGACCAGACAAATACAAACCCAGATAGAACGCTATATCCATAACCAAATCAGCAGATTCGAAACTAGCATATAAGAGTAATAACTCAGAATATCGATCAAAAACACTTACCCAGACATGTTTCTATGTGAATGCGATTACGACACAGGAGAGATTTCTTTTATCTGCCAAGAAACGAGCTCACAAATCGATACCTAAATCAAAACATCAACAAAAGCTCACACATAAGAAGAAAACTTCATAGAATCACATTTCTGAACACGAAAACGGAGTAATATCGCGAATCGGAATTTCTAAACACGAAAACACAGTAACGTCGCCTAATCGGAGTTTTAAAATCGCCGGAGAAGAGAGTGAAGAAGAAGACTAACCTCAGATGGATCAATGGCTGCGTGAAGAAAATGCTTATAGATTCGATTTATCGTTTTATTAAGAAACCAAAACCATAAACTCACTGATTACATTACTGGGCCTCAGTATTATGAACTAATGGGCCTTATATTAGGCCCAACAAATTCTTCTTTCTCGTTACATTTCTTGAAACGAAAACTGGATTCGAGTCATTTTGTTACAGACATAAACAGTTCAAATTCAGATGATTGTGAGTGAACCTAATTGTGAACAAGCATACTTGAATCTTGCACAAAATTCTTGTAAAATTATAGGAAAAAAAACAGAGAAAGAGAGATAGTTTTAAGGAATTTTTATTGATTTTCTTTCTAGAGAGCAACCTGACCATTTTCAACACCTAAACCATACAAAACACCAGAATATTTCTGCAACGGACCAATGAAGAAATTCTCCTTGAGCTTTCTGAAAGTACATGACGTGAGTAAACTATCCGAACCAGCTTGATGACATATCCCAACTCTTTCGACCTCGAGAAGCTCCGCGAGCTTGTTCAGACCACCGTGAAGGCTGTTGCAGAACTTCATCAGGTGTTTAATGTCGTACACCGTGGGAAAATAAACGTTGATCAGCTCGAAGAACCCTGTTTGCGTATCAGGCAGGTTTTGACAAGTGAGGAGCTTAAGCAAGTATCCGAAATCGTATCCACTGTGAAATGTAACCCAATGGACGTTTTCGTTAAGCACAATCCCTGATGACATTAAGAGCTCTGCGAATTTCTTCGAATCGATTCCGTCTTGAGTGTTTTTCGCAAAGTCGATTCCCGATTGTTTAAGCAAGTCGATGGAATCCGTGGCGAAAATGTCGGAATTGACATCGAATTCTCTGAAATTGAATTGCCAGATGCAATATTTCTCTGTTCCACAGGTTGGGAGGTTACCTTGTTCATTGGAGAAAGTGAGACCAAGCTGGATAATCTTGAGGATGTTGACGTTCGTTTTCAAGGTTTCGTAGTGGTAATCTGCGTTGGATTTAAAAGTTCCGACTGGTCGAACGACGATTCCTGGGAACTCAGTGTCCATAGCAACGTAAGGAAAATCGTCGACGACTTCTCGAATCAGATCCATCTCTTCTTTAAGGTTATAGTTCCATACTTCGCGGATTTGAATCGAATCATCTTTCAGAAACAAAGACATATCTCTTCTTATGTATGACGACGATGATGATGATGATAACGCGTTATGGATCTCGGGAGCATCTGGATTGACGACGACGATGAAGAAGACGAGTGGGAAATCCAAAACCTAGAACGGATCTAGAGGTAGACCCGATCTGGTTTCGTTCGAATCTGCGATGAATCCAACAAAAAAAAGAAAGCAATCGAAGATTCAGATTTCAACAAATCTGGAAACAAAAATCGCAAATCTCATAGATATCAATAATCGCATGTATATAAGAAGGCGGAGAATCGAACCTGATGATCAAAGGCGAAGGAGAACGAACGATGGAGGTAGAGAAGGCGGCGATTGTTGTGGCTAGGGTTTTCAGAGGAGGATGTGGTGGTTTATCGAAAGGAGAAAAATGGAAGGAGAAGAAGAGATAATATTTAAATCGATTTTTATCATTTCCTCGTTTTTCTTTTTCTTTTTAATTATTTTTAATGATTTTTTCTCTCTTCTGAATCCGATTTTTTTTTGTTCACCGAAATTTTTCTTTTCTCTGTCAAATTCAAATTTTCTAATTAGGATCTTTCTGCTTCTTTTTTTTTGTGTCATTAAATTTTGTTTACTGTATTATTGCTAAAATAATATTGGATTTAGCTATCCTTCGAAAAAATATATATATATATATATATTTGATTTAGCTAGCTAGCTTGCACTTCATCGGTGATTTAATTGATTTCATTTGCCAATTGTGTCAATTAAATCCAATTAATCAAGTATTTACGTAAGTAAACTTAACTCAAAACAGCAATGCATGAACGTGTTGTGAATCGTCCATGAGTCATGACAACATCTAACTAGCTATTTCTACTTTATGACTCACTGTCTATCAAATTAAAACGAATGTACCTACGTGGAAGAATGTGTAAATTGCACAAAACAATTTAATTAACCATATAATGGAGATTCTCGATTCCTATATAGTATAGATTTCAATTTATATCCTTGATAATATTTAATTCATTTTGTTTCTCGACAAACTAATAACCAAATTGGGCAGGCTAAGAGTTGGCTATTAGAAACATGGCCATTCGTATTTAATTTATAGGGAAAACGTTAATCTCATTTCATAAACTAAAACGTAACACTACAAACTTTCCTGAATTGTCCTCGAGCAACCTAAAAATAAAAGGTTGTAGACAAAACTATCCATCTTGTAAGAGGAAGAGATTAAAGAACATGTTTAGGTTTCTAGAAGAGGAGTTATATATATATATATATATAACAAATCGTTTATTTTATATAAATAAATAAAATTAATTTGTAATGATTGGAACCAAAGTCCATCAGAAACATACATTTGACGGTAATTAATTAAGCTCCCATTGATCTTTGGTTTGAAGTGCTTCCTATCTCAAAATTGTTCTTGCAGGAAACGAAGTCGTGTTAATTAATCATCATTTTCTCTACCACAACACCAAGGCAAAATCATCTTTTGAACCGCTCAAGTTATACGTGCATGTGGAATTGTTGTGTCCGTGTACGGTTTTAAGAAATACAACAAGTATGATGAGATGATTATTTTATTTAGTTTCTGCACATATATGGAGGGTGTAGTACCAATAGGAAGAGTAAATAAAACTTAAGTATCCTTGAATATATATAAGGGCAATACGTACACAATAACTTAGTAATTATTTTTTTAAGTAATAACCAATACTATTGAACCAACGGTTAGGTTAATTATCCTTATTCTCCCAATCCCAATGCGAAAGTTCTATTTTGCAACCAAAACATATTAGAAAGCCACACACACGTGAAAAGGAAAAACGAAAATAGAAAGCCACACACACTGATGAAAATAAAACGTTGGTATTAATTATATGATTTCCTTCAACCCTGGTTCCTCAGACTACGGATCCTCTCTCCAAGTGGAGCAAGTAGTTCTCTTAAGTTTTGCTCTCTTTGAGCGGCATAGTTCCACGGCTTCATGCTCACACCTGTTCTGACACGTTGATTTATCTCATGCCATCCTGTCCTAATAGCATTGTAGAGCTCATAGCCATATTTTTCTTTGACCGCCACAATATCTGGCATCTCAATCATAACAAAGTCGTTTTCTCCATCTCCTCTCTGAGTTTTGCTTTCCAATCCGAGTGCAGAACATCGGCTAGAATTTTTGCTTTTTCCTCCCTAGTTGCTTCATCATCATGAGGAGAGATAATTGGATCCTTGAGGCACGCCTTTACAAATATATTTTTATCTAGGCTTCCCGGGATTCTTAATATGTCAACATATGGATCAATAGCTGGAGTGTTTAGTTCGGGCAACGCCTAAAACAAGAAAGAAAAAGTGAAGAGTTATGTTCAATTCATATATTTTGTTTTTGCTTCTTCTTTTTTTCATTAACTGAAGTACACGTATATACCTGCAACACGGTGAATTTTGCTTGTCGGATCTCGTTATCTCTATAGTAAAGGTTATCTTGGAGACGCCCAATCTCCCGTTCGTAACGCATCCTCTCCCGTTCATAATCATAGATTTTCTCTTCATAATCCTTGATCTTCTGTTCGTAATCATTGAGTTTCTTCTGCATCTCTTCAGTATCCATCTTCTTCTTCTTGGTTTCTTTTTTTTTTTTCTGAAAGAAAAACAAAGACAAAGAACTATTATAAATGACATAATTTTAGAGAGGTACAAAGAGAGAGAAAGTAGAGTTTTTTTCTTAAACCTGTTTTTGCTATTTGATCCAAGTAATAATGTATTATGCTCTCATGATCATACGTATTTATAGGTGAAAATGTGATAAAGATGATAGCGACTATCTATCGTGCGTGCTAATCAAGTCATTGTGAAGAAAAAGCATAAACCTCTAATACACAATATTTGATTTAGCTATCCTTCGAAAATATATATATATTTGATTTAGCTAGCTAGCTCGCACTTCATCAGTGATTTAATTTATTTCATTTGCCAATTGTGTCAATTACATCCAATTAACCAAGTATTTACGTAAGTAAACTTAACTCAAAACAGCAATGCATGAACGTGTTGTGAATCGTCCATGAGTCATGACAACATCTAACTAGCTATTTCTACTTTATGACTCATTCTCTATCAAATTAAAACGAATGTACCTACGTGGAAGAATGTGTAAATTGCACAAAACAATTTTATTAACCATATCATGGAGATTCTCGATTCCTATATAGTATAGATTTCAATTTAATTATATCCTTGATAATATTTAATTCATTTTGTTTCTTGACAAACTAATAACCAAATTGGGCAGGCTAAGAGTTGGCTATTAGAAACATGGCCATTCGTATTTAATTTATAGGGAAAACGTTAACCTCATTTCATAAACTAAAACGTAACACTACAAACTTTCCTGAATTGTCCTCGAGCAACCTAAAAATAAAAGGTTGTAGACAAAACTATCCATCTTGTAAGAGGAAGAGATTAAAGAACATGTTTAGGTTTCTAGAAGAGGAGTTATATATATATATATATATATATATATATATATATAACAAATCGTTTATTTTATATAAATAAATAAAATTAATTTGTAATGATTGGAACCAAAGTCCATCAGAAACATACATTTGACGGTAATTAATTAAGCTCCCATTGATCTTTGGTTTGAAGTGCTTCCTATCTCAAAATTGTTCTTGCAGGAAACGAAGTCGTGTTAATTAATCATCATTTTCTCTACCACAACACCAAGGCAAAATCATCTTTTGAACCGCTCAAGTTATACGTGCATGTGGAATTGTTGTGTCCGTGTACGGTTTTAAAAAATACAACAAGTATGATGAGATGATTATTTTATTTAGTTTCTGCACAAGGCAAAATCATCTTTTTTTATTATCCTTGAATATAAGGCCGGGCAATACACAATTTTGAACAAATGTGTGAACAAAACAATAAGATAAAGAATCAAAACTACCTTTTGTTGGTTGGATTCTTTTCGACCTCAAAAGTCGAGTGTGTATAGAAGAAGGCGTTGATTGTGTTCATCTACTTGAAATCAGAGATAAGAAATCGATACTTGAGTGTGTATAGAAGAAGGCGTTGAATTGAACTTATCAAAGGCACCGTGTAGAGAGCAAAGAGCGAAAGAGATGTGACTGAGGGTCTGACTGGTGTAGCCTCAGCGGTTGCGGGTGCCGGAGTTTGCGGAAACGGACGGTTGCGGTTTAAACCGTTATTAATCGATTCATACGATTGCCGCAACAGTTAAAAATTATTGGTTTTGCGGAATATTTATAACTAGTTGACTAACAGATACGGTAGATGTTAAATATTAAATTAACAATATAAACACATTATATAGTTATAAAAACATCAAAACCATACTATTACAGTAAAATATAAAAATCGCTAATTCAATATAATTAGTAATAGAATACCATGAGTATATTTATTACATCAATTTTTTAATTGTTTAGTTCAGATAAAAATTATGATTTAAATGGAGAGTTTTTTATTTACTTTGGAGAGGTTAATGTTACATTTTGAACATTTTACTTTATTAAATTATTTAATCAGTGATCAAGAAAATTTTTATTCAAAGAATTATGGTTTGAAGATTTTATAAATAAAAAATTATGATAAGTTATTGAATATTAATTATAAAATTTTAAATTATTGATATATTTCGTATTATAGTATCCAAAAATTAATTTTAATTTTTAAATAAATTTTCTCTTTTTTTAAATTATCCAACCGTAAACGTCCGCGCCCGCAAACGCTCGAGGGAAGCAGTTTTTGATTTTGAGAGATTTGAAACGATACAGAACGGTATAAAACATATTCTATAATTGTTGTCAGACGCTAACAACAGCTGTGGTAGTGAGTGAACCAATCAAGAGTAACTTTTGAGTTTTGATCACAACGAAAAATATATTTTAATTGGGGTAAATATTAATATAATTATATAACATATATTTAAATATAATAATATTATAAATATTAAATAACTTTTTTTAAGAAAAATTATATATAATAAATAATAAATATTTATTTTTATTGAATTTCTATTTTAAAATTATTTAAAAGACATTTTAGATGTTATTATTTGGATTTTAATAAATAAAATGTAATGAATAATTATATTTTTTTGGTTGTAAACAACGTAAATTATAGTTTTTTGATAAATATATATAATTTTATAAATATTTAAATTTTGTGTAAACTAATTTCTTATAGATGAAAGATATATCAAACAGAAAAATGCAAATTAATATACAAGAAATAGAAGAAAAAAAATTGAAAACAATATGCTTAAACACATGAAGAGCAAAAAAAATTTTTTTTATCAAATAGGGTGCAAAGAAAAGGTTTGAACTTTAATCATGAGGGTCACACTTACTTATTTCAAACAAATTTTCTATTAAATGCCAATTATATGAGCCTATAAGCCTAATTTCATAAAATTCATATGGCTAATTGTCCCCCTTAATTGTGAACTAGCTCCACCATTCACTCCATTATGGATAACTAGAGATTGTATACCCGTCGCGTGGATTTAAAATTAACATGTAAAATATGCAACAGTTCTAGCTTATTGATTATTTGTGTATTTCATATTACAAAAAATTGTCGTTGTACTAAATAATTATCTAGTTAGAAGATTAAACATTTTGAGCAAATTGTTGGACATATATAATGTTAAATGTGGAAAGAAATAGACTATTACATCGTATGCATATGGAAAATATTTTTTTTTGCACTAATCCACAACTTGTATGTCTAATTTATCAATATTCACTACGGTTCCTTAAAAAAATGAGTGGTTGTCGTTTTTCCTGCATAAAATGCGTTTGTAAAAAGGATTATTGATCAGACAAGTTGTATTATGTTATGGTTCTATCGAGACATCTGCATTATCTCAACAGAGATGTTAGAATGCATCTTTATGTTTTGTTTTGTTATAACCTTAAATTGTAAAAAAAGAATAATTGATGTTTGATTGTATTTTTTTGTCTCACTCTTTTTATGGTGTTTTTACGATTTTAAGATTACTGATCCGACAAGTTGTAGTATGTTTTGTTTCTATCGAGACATCTGCATTATCTCAACATATATGTTGGAATGCATCTTTGTGTTTTGTTTCGTTAGAACCTTAAATTATAAGGAAAGAATAATGATATTTTTTTGTATTTTTTTTGTCTCACTCTTTTATCGCTTTTTTATGATTTTTCTCTTTCATATCGATGCAATTTTTAATTATTATGTGTTTTCTGGATCACAATTTGTGGAGGAGTAAGATTTCCTTTCGAGGGTATTGGTTAGAAAACGATTGACAACATTAGCATTCTAACAACCTTAAAACTCCTAAAATCACTAATGAATTTTCTATAACCATATTTTTGTTAGTGTTACGATTCTTTTTATTAAAGTTTTTTTGACTTTTTATTTTAAAATTGTAGTTACCTATCTAAAGTTTTAACATATTTTTGTATAGTATATTGTTGGATTTAATAAATAAAATATATATTTTTCAAACTGTTAAAAGTTTATAATAACACATTTAATTTGAAATTATAATTTTGGGTGGATATCAAAGGAAAAAAAAACTGAAATTGGTTATCCTTATGTTATACTTTAATTTTTAGAATTAACTTATAAAGTTAGCTATTAAATTGTAGGAATTAATTGTTAAAGTTGTTAAAAACACTTAATTTTTTTCTTTTCAATAAAACAATCTAAAAAATAAATGTCAAAAGATTAGATGACATATGACATCCTCTCGTGACTTGAGTTTAGAAAAACTTTAAAATATTATATAAGATATTTGTTTATTAAAAAAAAACTCAGATTTAACACATTAAACACTTTTTTTAATCCCATCTATAAAGCCTTGTAAGCCCAAGCAAAGCAACATATTTCTACAGTCCAAATAGTGTAGGCCCAAGAATCAGCTCTTCTTTTTAAAATAAAATTGTATAACCTTTTAAAAATGAGATTGTAGAGAGATTGTTGTTACTTAAAGCAAGGCAAATCTTAATTGGGTCTTGGAAGACAGAGAAACAGTACTTAAAACACACTCTTGCTTGTTTTTTGGGAAGATGAATGTTTTTACAAAGTTACATATCTCATTATCAGGAATGGGCTAAAGGAACTAAAGTCCATTAGAAACATTTGATGGTAAGCTCCCATTGATCTTTGGTTTTAAGTGCTTGTAGCTTGGCGACCGCCGTTTCTATCTCCAATTTCTTCCTTGCATGAAACGATGTCGTCTTGATCATCATATTTTTTACCACCTTTCTTTGCCTAATCAAACACGACGCTAAGGCAAATTCTTCCTCTGAACCGCTGAAGTTATGCATCCACACCGTAACCACGCGGAATCCAGCATTGAAGAACAAATGATCATTGTTATTCTCCTTCTTTGGTGAAGACTCACCTTCTTCCCTAGGAGCATTGTTATCCTCCCACAACTTGTTCTTTGGTGAAGACTCACCTTCTTCCCTAGGAGCATTGTTATCCTCCACACCAAACAAACTATATAAGATTATGTTTAGTTATAAAAAAAAATAAAAAGATTTAAGACTTGGTAACTCAGATGCATGAATGTTACATTCCATACCTTAAATAAGATCTCAAGCTCTACCATTTCAAAAGTCCATAGATTTAAGACTTGTCTAAACCTCTCAACTTCTCTTGGACTCGTTAAATCTACACTCACTGACAAGCATGCAGGATTTCTTGCTCTCAACATGTCACAACATGTGTTGTTTACCACAATTTCTTTATGCCCAACGCAATTTTCCTCCTTAATCATACATCAAACACCACAATACTTCATTCTCTACTATATATACATTTGGAGAACACATGTAACAATATATGTACCTGAGATATGTTGTAGCTGATGTGAGGTAAGTATGTCCCTGTAAGCCAAAAGTTTCTATTAAACTTGAGTCGAGGGGAATTGAGGACAAAGTCATTTCTCCGACATGAGAAAATTTCTTCGAGAGCAAGAATATGCAAGCTAGGTGATGACACTTGAATGCCATCAATCTTATCGCAAAACGACACTTTCAACAACTGTAATCTCTTGTTTTCAATCTTCAAAGGACCACTTTTTTCTAAGCAATTGATGTGTAGTACAAGCACCTTAAGGGAAATGCAAGATGCGAGGATTCTGTTAAAGACTCCAACATCGCGAGCGAAAATACATGAGAGCTTGAGGGTCTTGAGATTTTGGCAGTTGTTGAAGCAATGATGTGAGGTTGAGGTTGCGAAAAAGTATGAAAAGAGCGAGAGTGATGTGAGTCCTTGATATGAGTTTGGGGGAAACTCGATAAATTCTCCATTGTTTGTTGGATCAAGATGGTGTCTAAGTGTGAGATGCTTGGTCTGCTTTACACTGGTGAGTGATTGAATCCAAGTATTCAGCATCCCGTTTGTATAATGGTCGATTATGCAGCTCTCTAGATGTCCACGGTGATTTTTTATAATCTCAATAACCAAAAGATATGATTTAAAACAAAAAGGCAAGAAGATATAAAAAGAAGAAGAAGAGAAATTGAGAAAAGGGAACCTTGGTGATCAATGTAGCGACTTGATTCGAAACATGGAGCGTATTGTTGGAACGGGTAATCTTCTTTCGCATGTCCAAGACTAGATGAGACATGTGTTTCCACACATGTTCCCATCGTTTGGACACAAGGCCCGTCCTTATCGCTTCTTCTGTGGACAGTCTCAATAAGATCATGAGCAATACATCATCGGGGAGTTTGCTGATCCAGTCAACATTTTCGACCGGATCAGATGATGATGAAGATCTCTCCATATTGAATTGGTATCCGTCCCAGTAGCTGACCTAAAACACAAAGCTTACACCATATTCATTTACCAAAAATAACCAAACAAACATGAGTGTAAGCTAACAAACAGTGAGACAAAGCAGATATAAGCTACTGAAAAGTTGGACGCATAACAAGATAGCCGGACGCATAACAAGATATTCGCAATACATACACTTTAGAGTGCAGTGAAGACCTCCTGTACTCAAGTAACTCTGAGTATATCCATGCTATGAAGACAGCGATTACTCCGAGCAGAAACGAAAAATAAAATATCAAGAAAGATACAAAATAGAGAACAGAAAATCAAACCAACTTTACAAGAATTATGTTGTCATGCCAACCAAAAAACTACAATACTTGATACAAAGCAAATATCTAGTGTGAATCATTTTCAAATATAAAATTGAAGCTTGAGAACCTGAACGCTACTAGCATTTGGAGACATTAGATCCTTTAGACAGCAAAGTTTGATCTCAAGCAATATGATCCAACTTATAAATTCAATCATTCCACACCCTAAACATGTAGTAAAAATCACATTCCACAACTGTGTTAAAGATTCAACTTAAACTAACTAAAGTTTCACCAAATTTTATAAGAAGGCGGAGAGTCGAACCTGATGATCAAAGGCGAAGGAGAACGAACGATGGAGGTAGAGAAGGCGGCGATTGTGGTGGCTAGGGTTTTCAGGGGAGGATGTGGTGGAAGGAGAAGAAGAGATAATACTTTAATCCATTTTTATCTTTTCCTCGTTTTTCTTTATTTTTTTTTAATTATTTATTTTCAGGGTTAATTTACGTAATAACCAAAAAAATGTATAATTGTCAATCGGTATACATTTTTTTTATAGTTATTGATACTAATTTTCTTTATTTTTTTAATGATTTTTTCTCTCTCCTGAATCCGATTTTTTCTTTTGTTCACCGAAATTTTTCTTTTTTCTGTCAAATTCTAATTTTCTAATTAGGATCTCTCTTCTTCTTTTTTTGTGTCATTAAATTTTGTTTACTGTATTATTGCTAAAATAATATTGGCATACCAAATTAGATATAAGTATTTAACGATAGGTGGTTTTATTAACCGTGGCTAAGTACACAAAAAAAGTCACAGTGAAACACTGAAACTGAAAGGCACGACACTTAACAAAACATAAGGTCCTGAACGACCAGATTTTTCTTCCTTGACCATCTGCTTCCTGCAAAACAGAACAACACCACTTGATTCAATTATATTTTCATTATTACAAGTCCATTGATGCAATGCTAACAAAGTTCAAATCAAAATAAGCATAGAGCCAGTTATGAAAGATAAGTCTCTATAGGGGTCTAGTGTCAAGCTTTAATATACTCTGCGTGACCAAAGATCAATGAGGAGACAATGCAATGCTTGCTGCAAAACTAAGGAACAAGATAGTAGTGAGTACCTATTAGGTTCGTTTGCGTTTGACAGTTAGAGTTTTGATGTGCTGTGTCATGTACTCGATCACTTCTTTCAGTGTGGCTTTTCCTCCTCGTTTGGAATTCCACAGTTCCGGAACTGAGTAGCGACCACTTGCATTATACTCATTAAGCTCCTCAAGCGCTGTCTTCACTGCGTTCATCACCTCTTCTCCCCACTCTTCTCTCAGATTCTTAAGTTGCTCATCTTCTTCATCCACCACTAACTGCACCATATCCATTATATATAACAACACCATTACTACTAGTTCACCAGAATGAAGAATCATAAAACGGGACGGAGAGACAGTGGGAAAGAAAACCTTCATATTGTCTTCATTCCCCACGCGTTTGTATGGGTACCATGCTGAATCCTTGAGGTTTTCCTGCCATTTCGAGCAAAGCATTGCATACTGCACCTCAGCTTCTTCGCCACTGAATTTCTGCTTGCACGCCTTCATGAAGGGCTTTTCATTTAGTTCTCCCATCCGCTTTACTTGGATGATGGTACGATCATTCAACATATCTCTCAATCCCTGAAAAACCCAATACATGCAAACAATTAATCATTGGAACTATTAACAAATGCTGGACTGTAATGGCAAGTATCTGTGAAGCTTTTTGATCATAGAATCCTAAAGAAGTTGGGAAATCACCCTTGAATACACCATCAGTATACAGATTTCTCAACCAAACAGCGTTTGAGTCTTGACTGCATCATCACCAACATTTAACTCGCACATATTATACCAGTACCCAAGAACATGGAAGCATTAAAAATATATACCGTAATCAATTCTCCGCGAGCTTCTTGTATCTCATCATTGCTTTGACGTTCTTTTATCATGAGTGCCGAGTTCATCTCCTCCATATCTTGTAACTCAGAACGCTTCTCCTCCAGCTCTTCGATCATATCCTTCATTCTCTTCTTAACGTCCTCGTCATCTTCATCCTCCCCATGCTTCATGACTTGCAGCTTTCCTGTCAGCTCTTGAATCTCCATTTGAAGTTTCTGCTTGTTGTTTAAGTCCTTCTCAAGCTGAAGGATCTTGTTCAAAGTCTCCTCTTTCTGCCTCTGGAGTATAGAAAGAAGAGAGTTTCAACCTTCAAAAAAAAATTCGAGGGATGTTTTTGTTTTTTATTGACATGTACATACCTTGTGTTCTTCCACAAGTCTCAAGACACGATCATCTGTATTTTTCTGCTCCACTGTAGCTAATTGGAGGGAGCAGTTCAAGGCATCGTTCTGCCATAACAAGAGTAAACAAAAAGATCATCAGAACCCTGTTAAACATAAACGCATAAGTATAGTATGATCACTAAATATTACCTTCTTCTTTTCTTCATCAAGCTTTTGTCTCTCCAGTTCAGTTAGTGCTTCCTTCTTGTCCAATTCTTTGGACCAATTTTTCAGTTTTGTCATCTTAGACTCCAGTTCATTGCTCAGCCTATCTGTTTCTTCTAAGATTCTGTTGACATTACGCCGCGACAACTCCTGCATCCTTTTTGTTTCTGGAGAAAAAAAATACAGAAACGAGTAACGAAACTAAACTCAGGATAAAGCCAAGGCGACATATAAGCAATTAGTTTCAGAACAAACCTTCTTTATAAGCTCGGTCAAGCTCTTCTTTCTCTAAGAGAACCTTGTGCAGAGAGATCGCCTTCTCGTTGTACTTGTACTGGACCTTGTTCAGATCCTCATTCGTCATAGCAATTTTATTTGCTAGCTCTTCCACCACAATATTCGTATTCTGCGCTTCCTCTTTGGAGATTTCAGAGAAACTTCTCAGTTTCCCTTCACTGGACAAGTACTCTGCTATCGACCCTTGAGAGTTGTAGTCATCTGCACGTGCGCACCAACCATAATTCTTGGACCTCCAGCCTCCTATTTTATCACTCCAGTCTTTTTTGCCGCATCGCTTAATCTCATATTCCTTCTCAAGCTCTGTGACACTCTTGAACCCACTCATACGCTTGTTAAACTTAGCAATGACGGCAACTAACGAATCCTGCTCAATCCATAGGGTTTTAACCTCAAGAGGCTCAAATCTAGCGAGCTTCTTCAACCAATAAGCTGAACCAAGGAGCAAATTCTTATCATCATTGCTTCTCAATGGATTGATGACAATCCCCATCCAAGGCCAGACATAAATATCACTCGCATCTTCTTGAGGCTGCTTTGACGAGGACGCGGTAATTCGTAGTGGGACTTCAGCATCACCAGCAAGCTCGTTGTTCATGTACTTGGCCAAAGCCAAGTGATTAGCCTTTTGTTTAGCATTTCTGCTCGCAGATCCTTTAGCAACACCAGACGCATGAGCAAGCAGCTCCTTGTACTTGTAATGTTGCTTCTTCTTCCCTGAGCAAAAAGGGCACCTGAATATGCCATCCTTCACCTTAACCTTGTGCAAACCTTTCTTGAGTTGCTCGTAAGGTTTCTCAGAATAGACCTCAATCTCAGACTCACTGACCTCTGACTCGTCATCAGAACTTCTATCCATCTTAGTAGGTGGCCTGTACCACAGAGTTTACAACAGATTTATTCACAAAAAAAATGTAAACGAAAATGAGTGTAAGTATCAAACCACTTAAAACTCAACATAAAATATCTAAAACAAACAAAATTTTCGCCAGATTTTAGGAATTGTTGACACATGATAAATAATAGTTTATCAAAGCTTATTCCCAACATTTTAGAGCAAAAACATAGAAAAGCTGAAACAAAAATTTCCTCAAGGGTGGGTTTCTGTCTTTCTGAGCCTACCCACATTGTTCAAGTCGAGTGATAACGGAGAACAAATCATGAGTTTCAGTAAGAAGGCGAAGAGACAGATCACAACAAAGGTTTGAGAGATTTCAGAGGAAACCCATATAATCAAACCCTAGAAATTACAAAACACAGTTCGCGTGAGAAGCGATTACCTTGAGAAACCGAAAATGGCGATGGCAGAAGGATGTGAAACACTGAAGAAATCAACTTCTCACTGGCAAACAAAAAGAACACGAGGAAGATCATTCATTAGAGAGTCGAAATTGAGAAATCAGAAACGTTCATAAGGAAAAATTCGTACAGGAAAACGAAGAATCGAGACGAGACCCTAAAAATTTACGAGGATTCGCGGCGTGTAGAGAAGAGTAGAGAGAGATGTGAAGAGACTGACTACTTTAAAGGGGGGAAATTAAAATAGCATGAAAATGTGATTTCTGATCACTCGATTACCATTAATATCTACTTTTTTATCAATATAGATAAATAAACTATAATAAATTCACATTTAGCACATTAACACTAACCCCGAGGGTATTTTACGGCCTTGTAGGCCCAAGTGTAGGCCCAAACGTTTTTTTAAAGCCCATTGATGAGATCGTATTGGAGAGATTGATGTGTATAGTTGTATACTAATAGCAATATATAGCAGAGAACTTGAAAAGAGAAGGTGGATACAATGAGTTTAGATTCAAGATACAACAAAAATGAAAAACACTGAGGAAAAACAAAAGAAGTCAGATTGATAGTTTTAGTTTTAATCAGATACCAGAAGCACAAACACTCATGTGCGTTTGAGTTTGAGCGTATTGATCTGGTTAGCCATGTGCGCAATCCCTTCTTTGAGTGTGGCTTCTCTCCCTTCTTCATAATTCCACAGTGCCGGAACTGAGTAGCGGCCGCTTGCATTAAAATCGTTAAGCTCCTCGTGCGCTGTCATCACCTCTTCTCTCAGATTCCTAAACTTCTCATCTTCTTCATCCACCACTTCCTACACCATAACCACACCATTTAACAATCCTAACCATAATGAAGACTTGTAAAACGAGACAGAGTCAGAGAGTATAACAGAACCTTCACATTGTCTCCGGTCCACATGCGTTTGAATGGGTGCCATAACGCATTTTTATCAAGATCGCCCATCATCTTTACGCCGATCTTGCAAGATTCGCCACCCGAAGACTCTCTCAATGCCTGTCAGAAATTAATAGGAACAGATTTGTATGTAAAACCCACAAACCATATACCATCAGTCAAGAGCATGAATTGTATTATGAAACACACCTTAATCAACTCTTTTCGTGCTTCGTGTATCTCATCCTTGCTTGCACGTACTGTTATGAGGAGGATTGTATTCAAATCCTCTAATTCTTCTATCTCACAGCGCTTCTCATCCATCTCTTCAGCCATCTCCTTCATTGCTTTCTCCATCTTATCAATCACTGTTTTCTTCAGCTTTTCAGCCATCTCCACCTCCTTCTTTGCTTTCTCGATCCCTTCACTCAATGTTATCTTCAGCTTTTCAGTAATCTCCTTGAATGCTTTCTTAATCTCTTCACTCAATATTTTCTTCAGCGTTTCAACCATCTCCTTCATTGCTTTCTCCATCTCTTCAATCACTGTTTTGTTCAGCTTTTCAACCATCTCCGTCTTTGCTTTCTCGATCACTTCAATCACTGTTTTCTTCAGCGTTTCAGCCATCCCCTTCATTGCTTTCTCGATCACTTCAATCACTGTTTTCTTCAGCGTTTCAGCCATCCCCTTCATTGCTTTCTCGATCTCTTCAATCACTGTTTTGTTCAGCTTTTCAGTAATCTCCTTGATTGCCTTCTCCATCTCTTCAATCACTGTTTTGTTCAGCTTTTCAGTAATCTCCTTGACTGCATTCTCGATCCATTCACTCAATGTTTTCTTCAGCTTTTCAGTCATCCCATTCGTGTCCATCTTCTTCACCTTCGGTCTTCTGTTTCGTTTCAGATTCAGCAAAAAATTTCACCGGAATTTAGAAAATTGTTAGACAAAGGATGATAAATAACATGCTCTCCAAGTCCAACCCACATGAACAACAATAGCTTATCAAAACTTATTCCCAACATTTCAGAGCAAAAGCATATAAAAGCTGACACAAACAAATTCCTTACGGGTGGGTTTCTGAGGCTAACCCAAATTGTTCGAGCCGAGTTTCAGTAGAGAAGGCGAAAGCGACACATCGCAACAAAGGTTTGTGACATTTCAAGGGGAAAACCATATAATCAAACCCTAGAAAGTACAAAATACAGTTCGCGTGGTATAGAACGAGAAGAGCTTACCTTGAGTAAGCAAAAACGGCGATGGCAGACGAAATACTGGAGAAATCAACTTCTCACTGCAAAAAAAAAAAAAAAAACACAGGAAGATCATCAGAGAGTCGAAATCGAGAAATCAGAAGATTCGTAAGGAAAATTTGTACCGGAAAACGAAGAATCGAGACGAACCCCTAGAAACTTACGAGGAATCGCGTCGTGCAGAGAGAGCTAAAGAGCGAGAGAGAAACGAAGAGACTGACTTAAAGGGGGAAATAGAAATAGTGTGACTTTTGAGTTTTGATCACTTGATTACGATTAATATCTATTTTATTAGTATAGAAATAAATTATTAACTATAATAAATTCACATTTAACACATTTAACACTTTTTATAAGGCCTTGTAGGCGCAAGCAAAGGAACCTTTTTCAATCCAGATTGTGTAGGCCCGACCGAAATCAGAAAAATCGCCGCCGATGATCGCATGAGAAGCAATTGCCGATCTACGATTACCGACGGCCGCGACGATGATGACGCGGCCACTGACCTCGCGAGACGAACCGCCATGGCCGGAGCTCGGGGAAGGTTCTGGACTTATGGTGGTTAATGACCTATGTAACCTCGGAAGAGTAAGTTGATTTACACACTAGAATTAGAATAAGGCCGTTCATGTCAACACACCTTGCCGTTTTCCGCATCTCTAAATAAATTGGCTGCTGTTTTGTCAACAACAACAGAGAAAACAAACCTAAAGATTAGCCATGGGCCCATAAATATTGTGCAAATTATTTAATAATTTTCAAGTTTCACCCATAACGAAGCCCAATTAATCAAATTGCGTTTTGGATAAACGGCTATTATTTAAATCTCACGTGTTACATTATACCACAACGGTAATATTTTACACCAACGGTTAACTTTTCAAGCTTATAAGAACAAATCGGTGATTCATGTTTCCTTATAGTTTCTGACTTCTTTCTTCGGTGTGTATCTCTGTGTTTTTTCCTGTTCATGTTCTTGTCTTCTTCTTCTTCTTCTTTGATATAGAAACAGAGAAACGCTCTTGAGAGATGAACAGAGTGGTTCGGAGTTCTCTCGAAGAAGATCATGAAACTCAAACTCGAATCCGTTCGACGCTTTTCAACACCACTAAACGGTACAAAATCATCTCTTTCCTTTTGCTTTTGTTTGATTTTATATGGATTTCTTCAATTCAGAAATCGTTTTTGCGTTTGGTTAACAAATTGCAAATTTTTAGGTTACTGTTGCTTCTTCTTTAGGTTACCGTTGTTCATCGATCTGAAGTTTTTTGTTTTTGTTTTTATATCCCTTGAATGATGCAGATGGAGTAAACGATGAGGAAGAAGGATACAGAACAGATGTAATGCAATATTCGGATTGTGTAGAGTTCTTATGATTGAGGTCAGTTTGAATAATTCTATATATGTATCTGTAGGTGGTGTAGCGTATGAATCCTTGTATAGATGTATGTGTAGGGAACGGATATGCATAGATGTATGTTTTGGTGTGCATATGTAGACTAGAGAACAATTGCTGGAACTTTTCCCATGACCCAAAATCAAGGAGGAAACTTAGATTTGCCATATTAAAGTAACTTGGAGTGTTGAATTGCATAACTATGATAATAAATCGAGCATGGCTCCTGTCATTTGTCATGCACTTGATCGTTAGCGATGCTAGTAGTTTGGTTTTGTCTTCGCATCGTATTTGCCGTCATCACTCTATTTCTTTAATTTGGCAATCAAAGTTTTCCCCACAACACATAGTTTAGGTGAGGAATTAGATTTTAGGTGAGGAATTAGGATACCTACGGATGGATTTCAGGTTATTTAGGAAGGAAACATGAATAATCGAATTGTTCTTAATAGAAACCCCGGTCTTTCGATGTGTATATATATCCCTGTTTTTTTTTTTCTTGTTTGGTGTTTGTGTTCGTGTCTGTGTTTTAGTTTAGAAACAGAGATACATAGCTCGGAGAATATGAAACTCAAATTCGATTCCGGTCAAACCCCCACTAAATGGTACAAAATCCTTTTATTTTTGCTTGGTTTTGAATGGATTTATTATATGTGTAGTGTGTGGATAGACGTATGTGTAGGGAATGGATGTGCATAGATGTCTGTTTAGAGAACTTAGATTGATGGAATTGAAAATCATCCACCACCCAAAATCTAGGAGGGAACTTAGATTGCCGGATTAAAAGAACTTAAGAGTGTTGAATCGCATAACTATGGAAACAGATCGAACATGGCTCCTGTCATTTGACCATTCACATGATCGTTAGCGATGCTAGTAGATTGGTTTGTCTTTCATATCGTATTTGCCATCATCACTCTAAATTCTTTTAATTTGGCAATAAAAGTTTTCTCCAGATTTAGATATTAGGTGAGGAATTAAGATACTTATGGATGGATTTATTTAGGATAGGAAGGAAACATGAATAATCGACTTGTTCTTAATCGAAGCTCCGTTCGATGTGCATACTCTGTGTTTTTTTTTTTTTTAATTTAGAAACAGAGACACGACGCTGACGTGGCGATGGTGGCTGAGCTGAGAAGGATTTGGTTCGCTTAGGGAGAGATCGAGGACGATGAGAAGCACCGGAAACGGAGGCAAGAAACACCGATTGCTTTCAAGCCGGAAAATTAACTGCAGCAAATTATCAATGATTTAGCCTATTGTATCACTTAACAAGTTTAAAATCCAATATTATATCGTTAATGAAATTGAACTCAAAATAGCAATGTATGCCATGAACGTGTGGTGAATCGTCCATGAGTCGTGACAACATGTATTTAACTATTTCTACTCTATGACTCATTGTCTATCAAGTTAAAACGAATGTACCTTCGTGGAAGAATATATGTAAATTGTTCATCGATTTTATTAACCATACGCAACAAAATTCCTTTTGAATAATGCATACACATCTTCAAATAATTCTTAGCAAGAAGAAGAAAAAATTGCAAAGAGCGATAAAGAAAAAAGGAGTGTAAATATAAACAATCATCAATGATTTATACTTTGATGTAATGTATTAAGGTATTAAGAAGAAACCAAAAAAAAAAAAACATAAATGAGAAAAGCTAAAAATGGGTAATGGTAAAAGCAAAATCTCTTTATCTAACTAAACAACCCTTTGATCAACACTCTCTGCACTTTTGATTTTCGCCATCTCATTAGTCAGTACTTCCTTCACTTTGCTCTTTAACTGCAAAAAAGCCAAGTAGAGAAACAGATTCACTCAAAACACACTCTTGCTTCTTTTTATTTTTGGGAACATAAATATTTCTGATAAGATACATACCTCATTGAGACCTTGTTCTGTTTTCACCGAGACATGAATCGATTCATCGGGTCCTGTTTCTCGGTACTTGATGATTTCTGCTTCATCGCCGCTTCTATCTTCCTTGGCATAGATCACCGGAGAGCCTTCCAGCAGATCACATTTGGACACAACATCAATCCACAAGTAATCCTTAAACCTCTCCTTTATTTCTTTATAAATCCGAAACTGCAACGCCCTCCAAACAACCAAATCAGCAAGTATCACAGTAAGAATTAGCAATGAATCCATAAGAATTTGTTTTTTACCTGATCAGAAGGAGAAGTCCCACATTCTCCAGTTAGATCATGAACATATAGAACAGCAGTTGGAAGATGAGTGAGTACAGCAAGAGTTAGCTTCTCTAGATTATTCCTATCCTCTGTAATGACCAAAAAATGAAAAACTTTAAAAACATTATAAACAATGCATCCACAAGAGAGTTTATAGCAACAAGACTTTACCATCACATCTCCTTAGAAGCCCTGGGGTGTCTGTAACCTGCAATGTGTGTTCTGGATAATTAATAACTTCATTCATGAGGAGTGTGATTAGATGCAACAAATTGCAAGTAACGTAACCTGAAAACGTTGGTAGTTCAAAATGACGTGGCCCATAAGAATTCCTCTGGTGGTGAAAGGATAATTGCAAATCTGACATTCCAGAAAAAAAAAAAAAATCATAAGGAATATACAAAGCAAGTTATTATCACATATATATGAAGACTGGGACATAAGGCAAACCTCAGGCTTCCCTGTTGAAAGAATGCGGACCAACGATGACTTCCCAACGTTTGGTGCTCCGACAAGACAAAGAGTTGGCATTTGCAAGTCAACAACTGGCATAGCCCTCAAAACCTACAAAATGCTTAACTCTTTTCACACAGTCCTGATGATTAAGTCTAACCACTGGAAGAGAAAAAACAAAAGATTCATAGCAACAAACCTTTGCTATGCTTAACAAATCATCAACAGCTTTTCCGTGTTGCTGGAAAACTAATTCAAGCTTCTCCACACCCTCGTTCAAGCGGTCCTCTGCTTCTCGCTTTGACAATGCCTGCAACAAAAACATCTTTTTAACTTTTCCTAAACTGATACTATGATACAAAAAGTTGGAAAAATGCGATAGTTTAGTGTTGCAGAGCTTATAAGAGATTAGCTAACACGAAAGAAGATACAATGTGTTTTTTCTGACAGAAATTGAGGAGTCTGACCTTGGCACAGAGAGAAGCATGTTCCTTTCCAACAATAAGCACTTTCTTCCTTAGAACATCAACTTGTCCTAACACCTAAATACTTAAATTTATAAGCCTATGCTAAAATCAGTTGCAGGGTGATACGCTGAATTACTTAGAGGGTATGCAAAATCGATACCTCCTCATACTTTCCATCACCTAGTGTCAACTCAATAAGAGACCGCTCATACGGATGCAATAGTCTCTTCCTCGGAAAACTTTCCATATATCCTTTTAAAGGTAGAGCCAGTTCCTTAAACAAAGAGTCATAAATTTCTGATTTGATAAGACAACAATCATTCAAGAATTTCAATCGAACACAGCGAGTGATGCGATGAACTTACTTTCATTAATGCATCAAGTTGTTTAGCACCTCTATTTCTTTCTCGCTTTGCAATATTAGCTATGCCTGAGACCAACAATGAACGAAAGACACAGTTAAAGAGCCTGAATGTGTGAACAAAACGATGATATAAAGAATCAAATTACCTTTTGTTGGTTGGACTCTTTTCGACTTCCTGAGTGCAGAACAATATAAATCAATTGATGGCATAACCATTGGTAGTTTTTGAAAAGCACCTAAACCTTCTTGCACTGGTGGTTGTTTTTCCTGCAAACCAAATCCCAAACCGTTACTTTCCCTCACAAATTATAACCCCAAGCTGGACACTTGTATTCAAAGAAGGTAAACAATGGTTCCAAAGGGGAGATTTTTACCGGAGAGGTGGGGATTTCAATCTGCTTCTGAGTAATGTAAGAAGTGGGAAGGTAGCTTGAAGTGACGACTGGAGAAACAGCTGTTTGAAGATTCTGACATTGACGCAAGGTTGGAGACCAGAAAGTGTGAGACTTTGAGGCTGAAAAAGAGTGGGAGGGAGAGAGGTTAGAGGAGAAGAAGAACGAAACCAGTCATGGATTAGAGGGAAGCGATTAAAGTAGTACCTGTGGAGAAAATGAAACAAAGCTGTGGTGATGCTAAGAGACGCCATTGATTCGGAAACAAGCTCGACGCCAATTTCATCGTGTTAAGCTAAAAAGAGAGAAGCTTTTGATTCAGACAGGAGAAAGAATCTAATCCAAAGCTCTCGCCTTGACTTATCTAATGGGCTTTTGACGCCATCGTCATCATTTTCCGATTGAACAGAGTTTAATAAAAGGCCTAACTTTAACTGAAATTTCCGGCGTAAAGAACCCAAATTTTGTCTTCTTCTTTGGTGAATTGCAGGTTTTCACGAGCCTCTTCTCTTCTCTGTTCAGTGTTCACTAGTCCCGATTCGACCGCGTTGTTTCCAAAACGCATTTGAGATCAGTCGATTTCCGTGATAACCGGAACAGACCGGATCTTAGATTATTGGGCCGATGCGATATGTTGCTTTCATTGGGCCTACAAGGCCTTATATACTCTCGAGATTACGAAAAAGTCAAAAAGGTAATTTATTACAGTAATTAATGATTATCTATCTAACCCCACTATATTAAGCGTAACCGAAAGTGATGAGAACTCAAAAGTCACTCACTCTCAGGCACATCTCAGAGGCGAAGAAGCCGAGGTGCAGTGTGACGATCTTTGCTTGAAATGGGAGGAAAACCTCAAGGATCCATCATGGCACCCATTCAAACGTGTGTGGGTCGGAGACAAATTGAAGGTTTTGTTATATACTATGTGTCCCATTTTTACAAGTCTTTGTTATGGTTAGGATGGTTACATGGTGTGGTTTATGGTGTAGGATGTGGTTGATGAAGAAGATGAGAAACTTAGGAATCTGAGACAAGTGTGGGGAGAAGAGGGTGATGAATGCGGTTAAGACAGCGCTTGAGGAGATTAACGATCATAATGCAAGTGGCCGCTACTCAGTTCCTGTACCATGGAATTATGAAGAAGGTAGAGAAGCTACACTTAAAGAAGGGATTGCTCACATGGCTATGCATATCAGTACTCTCAAACGCAAACACACATGAGCGTTTGTGTTGTATACTTCTGGAAAACTATCTGTGGACTTCTTTTCGTTTAATTTGGGTTCTCTACTTCTCTTTTGAACTTCTTTTGGTTTAATTTGGGTTTTCTGCTTCTCTTTTGAACTTCTTTTGGTTTAATTTGGCTTCTCTTCTGAACTTCTGGTCTTATTTTGGTATTTGATATAAATATTTACTTATCTCGTTTTTTCCAACCTGTTGTTTGGTAAACTTTAGTATTATTCTACAAACGAGATGTTTTTTTAAGAAAATGTGAGACACTTAATCTTTGTAGTGACACGAAATTGAATCCAGTTACTTGAAGGTGTAGAACCAACTTTAACCGGTATGTCGGGCACATACAATATGTGAATATTGGTCCAGTAGTCCTTATTACTACCATATATGAGGTCTTACTTACGGATTCTTCTTGTCTCGGTCTTCTAGGGAAAGATTGAAAAACAAAATTAATTGGAAAACAAAACAACACGACTTCCTACTATCATTGCAAGCTTCAATTATGATTGTGTGTGCGGCTCAAAAAACAGCTTTTACTATTCCTCTACATGCAGAGGTCCAATTTAGAAACACTTTGGGTTTAAATATTGTAAATCATTTTTCCTTTTCAACAAAGCAGAAGACCAAAGGTGAAGACTATGAAAGCAACCGAAAGAAAGAAAAAGATGAAGGAAACATCTAACGAAGAAGAGTTGGAGAAAGTAAAGAAAAGGCTTGACAAGTTGGAGTAAAAGGCTGAGAAACTTGATAAGAGGATGGAGAAAGTAAAGAAAAGGCTTGACAAGTTGGAGGAAAAACTTGATAAGAGGATGGAGAAAGTAGAGATGATAGTGGAAGCAGAGATGGAGGAGCGTTGTAAGTTAGAGGATATGAATTCAGTCCTACTCGTAAAAGAACGTCAAAGTAATGATGAGATACAAGAAGCAAATAAAGAATTGATTAAGGTGTGTATGTATATATATATTTCATGTTCTTGAATGTTGATGGTATACATGTGTTTGTGGGATTTCTGCAATATATATAAATAGATTTTTAATGCTGCAGGGGTTGAGAGATATATCGGGTGGTGAATCTTGCAAGATTGGAGTTAAGAGGATTGGAGAACTTGATGGAAACCCCTTCATGAAAGCATGCAAGCAGGGATTCATCACTGGTGAAGAAGCTATGGTGCAACATGCAATACTTTGCTCCAAATGGCAACAAAGCCTCAATAATCCAGCATGGCACCCATTTAAACGTGTGGGGACTGGAAACAAAATGAAGGTATTGTTAACAAAAGTTTTTTTTATATACATTTCTTGTCCCATTTTGCAAGTCTGGTGATTATTGGTTATGGTGCAGGAAGTGGTGGATGAAGAAGATGAGAAGCTTAGAAAACTAAGAGAAGAGTGGGGAGAAGAAGTGATAAATGCGGTTAAGACATCACTTGAGGAACTAAACGAGTTTAATCCAAGTGGTCGGTACATAGTTTCGGTAGCATGGAATTTTGAAAAGGGAAGAAAAGCCACACTCAAGGAAGGGTTTGCTCACATGGCTAAGCATATCAATACTCTCAAACGCAAACACTTTGCGTGAGTGTTTGTACTTAAAGAGTTTGTGCTTCTTGATTCTAATTAAACTATCAATCGACTGATCTTTTGTTTTAGCTAGCTAGTGTTTTCCCGTTTTGAATGTCCGAATCTAAACCCATATGGTAGGAGAGTATTCTCTTCTTGAATCTAATTAAACTTATCTCGTTTTTTCAGCTTGATGTTCGGTAAACTTTAGTATTATTTTACAAAAAAGATGTTTTTTTTTTGTTTAAAAGAAAATGTGAGACACTACAACCAAATCTTTGCAGTGAATAGTGATCAAGAAATTGAATTTAGTTTTTCAAGCTACATCACCAAATGAGTCTCTCAAAACTACCAATGGATTTAGGTTTAGTTTATCAGTTTTCGTGAGAACCGGAATTAGAGCGACATTTAACATTTCATGTTATACATAGATCAGTCGATTCCTAACCGGGGATTACATTATGGTTCGATCAGTTCAACCAACCGGTCGGAAACCGTAACTGAATGAGTGAGACGAGCCTAACAAGTGTATTGGGCCTATGCAATATGTTGCTTTACTCTTCTGTTCACTACTGTTGGGCCTGGACCTGCGGCCCAACATTCTGAACAGTTCGCGAGAAGCCCGACGGGCTGTCAGATCGCCAGAATCCCGACGGACTGCCAGAAGCCCATCCCGAAACTCTAACCACGGTCTGACCACACCTTCGAGATAACCACGGTCAGCTGAACTCGAGTTAAACTCAACACCGTTCACTATAAATAGACGATACGGGACAGTGCAGAAGGCATTCACTCTTCCCTCAAGAAATATCGATACCATTATTTGTCAGTCCGCTAGATTGTAGTCCTTTATATTCAACATCTAGTAGTTCGATCTCCGACCTAGAGAACTGATAGCCCGGGGTCTGTCCGGACTACTTGTAGCGACCTATTTTCATCCACCTTTCTTTGACTCTACTTTCTATACACGAAATTCTCCGACCTCCGATCTATTATAAATTCATTGTCGATCTGTTGGATCAACAACTACTCCCCCGATTCGACCGCGTTTTCTAACCAGATCAGCGTTTTCCAAAACGCATTTGAGATCAGTCGATTTCCGTGATAACCGGAACAGACCGGGTCTTAGATTATTGGGCCTATGCGATATATTGCTTTCATTGGGCCTAGAAGGCCTTATATACTCTCGGGATTACGTAAAGTCAAAAAGTGTTAAATGTAATTTATTATAGTAATAAATGATTATCTATCTTTTTTCTTTTCTTTTTTTCTCTAACCCCGCTATATTAAGCGTAACCGAGGCTGATCAGAACTCAAAAGTCACTCTCAGTCCCATCTTTTTCACTCTTCTTCTTCTCTGTAAGTTTTTAGGGTTTCGTCTCGATTGTTCGTTTTCCTTTACGATCTTCTGATTTCGACTCTCTTACGATCTTCACTTGTTCTGCCACCGCCATTTTTGCTTTCTCAAAGGTAATCTCTTCTCATTCTATACCATCGAACTGCATGTTGTACTTTATAGGGTTTTGTTTCTATGGATTTCCCTTTGAAATTTCTTAAACCTATGGTTGTGAATGTGTCTCTTCGTGTTCTTTACTGAAACTCGACTCGAACAATTTTGGGTAAGCCTCAGAAACCAAACCCGTAAGGAAATTTTGTGTGTCAGCTTTTATATGATTTTACTCTGACATGTTAGGAATAAGCAAACTTTGCACAAACAAGCTTTTGATAAACTATTGTTGTTCATGTGGGTTGCATTTGCACAGCATTTTACTGAAGTTGAAACAAAACAGAAGAGATGGCTGAAAATCTCAAGTATACATTGAGTGAAGAGATGGAGAAAGTAGAGAGGGTGATGACTGAAAACCTGAAGATATTAATGAAGGAGATGAATAAGAAGCTTGAGGAGAAGCATGAAGAGATGGAGGAGACTCGTCGTGACTTACGAGGGTTAGAGAATGTGAATACATTCCTCTACAGTAGACAACGTGAAAGCAGCGATGAGTTATACGAAGCACGAAAAAAATTGATTGAGGTGTGTTTCGCTATATATTTCATGTTCATGACTGATTGATATATGTTTTGTGGGTTTTACTTTTTACATACAAGTCTGTTTTTTAATTGATTTTTCTGACGACAAGCATTGAGAGATTTTTCGGGTGGTGAATCTTGCAAGATCGGTGTAAAGAGTATGGGAGATCTTGATGAAAAGCCGTTTGTGAAAGCATGCAAGCAGAGATTCAGTGACGAAGAAGCCGAGGTGCAGGGCATCAGGCTTTGCTCGAAATGGAAGGAAAACCTCAAGAATCTATCATGGCGCCCATTCAAATGCGGGTGGACTGGAGACAAATCGGAGGTTTTGTTATATATGTCTCTCTTTGTGTCCCATTTTACAAGTCTTTGTTATGCCTAGGATGGTTACATGGTGGTTTATGGTGTAGGATGTGGTGGATGAAGAAGATGAAATACTTGTGAATTTGAGACAAGAGTGGGGAGAAGAGGTGGTGAACGCGGTTAAAACAGCGCACGAGGAGCTTAACGAGTTTTGTCCAAATTGTCGGTACATAGTTCCCGTAGCATGGAATTATGAACAAGGGAGGCAAGCAACTCTAGGGGAAGGGATTGCTCACATGGCTAACCAGATCAATACTCTCAAACGCAAACGCACATAGTGTTTGTGAAAGAGTTTTTGCTTCTGGAATCTATTTAAACTATCTATCGACTTCTTTTGGTTTTGCTGGTGTTTCTCGTTTTTTTTTTTTTTAATCTTTTATGGTAAGAGGGTTCTCTTTTGAAGGTATGGTATATTTTGCGATTGATATAACTAATTTCCTATCGTTTTTTTCAGCTTGATGTTTGGTAAATTTTATGTTATTTTACAAATAAAATGTTTCTTTAAAAACCAAAGCGGTTGGCACCAAATGCGCGTCAAAATGGAAACAAGTTTAATTGATCTGTTATCCATAAAAACGGACCTAACCGATGTATTGGGCTACACTCAAAGAAGGGTTTGGTCACATAACTAAGCATATCAATACTCTCAACCGCAAACACACATGAGTGTTTGTAGTGAGTTTGTGCTTTTGGAATCTAATCAAACTATTTATCAACTTCTTTTGTTCTAGGTAATGTTTCTCATTTTTTGTATCTCGAATGTCTGAATCTAAACACAAGGTAGGGTTCTCTTTTGAAGTTGTGGTCTATTTTGATATTGATATAACCATTTCTTATCCTTTTTTTCAGCTTGTTGTTTGGTATTATTTTTTTTTATAAAACATAGAAGTTTCGAATCTTTTGTTCATAATCTCTTCGGTATTCAGAGACAGTCTTTGAAAATTCTGATTTAAAGAATAATTCTCCGTCTCAAAAGAGATTTGAACCCGGAGCACAAGGGAACCAACCCGGCAACCCCCTTGTTTGGTAAACTTCATAGTATTATTTTACAAACAACATTTTTTTTTTTTTAAGAAAATGTGAGACGCTTAAAAACCAAAAAAGCCAACCAATTATTTGCAGTGATCAAGAAATTGAATTCAGTTTCTTCAAGGTACATTAGGTTTAGTGACTCAAAACCAGTGGAATTAGGTTTAGTTAATCGGTTTTCGTGATAACCGGAACTAGACCAGATCTTGGACTATGGTTCGATCAACTCGTTTAATAATCTCACCAAGCCGATAAATCGATAAATTTGTCTCATCTCTAACTCGTAATCTTCAGAATCTTATGTCTCCTAATACACTAACTAAACTATTAAGAGTTAATTAGAATTCTTCAATATAATAGGTTACACTAAAATCAGACATAGTATTTTAAAGAAACGGTTTAAGTATCAGAAAAAAAAAAGATATATATTCAAAACTCTTTTCTTCTAAAAGTAGTGGCCTTCGTCCTTTTGTTTTGGTGTACCACCGAGAAGTGAGAACATTCTAGTACCAATGATTTAGATTTGGTATTTCTGTATGCAAGCTTTTTCAGTTTACAATTTCCCACATGGATTTATAACATGCTTAGCTTCTTATATACTTAGTTGCTTCTCTATTTGGTTATTGTAACGTTTTAATTGGCAAGAACAACTTTGTAGATATTTGAGACATTTATTTGGATTTCGGTCTAAAATATATCTTTAACTGTAAAATAAATTTGAATCGTTAGACAGCAAAATTTGAATGACAAAAAAGTTTCCAAAATTCAGCAATGCTAGAAAAAAGTTTAATTGGAATTTTTTTTTATCCAATAATCGAAACAATAATGGCTCACAATTTGTTTGTGACACAACAATTATAGTATTTATATCACGCTTGCTTTAATTGTATGGTTCAATAGCAATACAGGGACAATTTTCAAATTCATGATGAGTTGTAAATAACACTCTCTTTCTTTGGTTAATAATAACTTTTCTTTTGTTCTGTCCGATTTAAGAAACAAATAAATTAATCTCTGTTTTTCTTTCTAAGTATGATACGATAACTCGTTTTCAAGTGATTTGGACAGGCCACATTATGATTCCATACATCAAAAAGTATAGCTAGAGTATATTATACATCATCCAAACTATGGGTTAAATCTGTCTAACAATATGAAACTCTAATTTGTTAGACGTACGACCTTATATATTATGAGTGATCATCTAAAGATTATTAAAAGATATTTGTGCACATTTTACATATATACCTGTGCGTCCATAACTCCATATGTGACTATGTGTGGTGGTGTTAGATTGTTGGGAGTGGAGGAACAAATCAGGACCGTTCAAAAGATGGTGAAAGGACTGTTTGTTCTAAAGCTCAGGGTCACATCACCCAAATAATAATTGTGCAACTTTCCTTTTTTCCTGGTTTAATTCGTTTAACCGTATTTTCGAAGTGTTCAAATTTTCAAAGATACACTCAAGATCGTATATATATATATACGATCCTTGTTATATATATATATATTCATTATATTTGAAAGAAAAAGAAAAGATCCTTGTCACAATAGCATATGTTTTATGTGTGTGTTATTAAACGTTAACGAATACAAGTTTTTTTTTTGTTGCTATGAATGTTAATAGCGAACGAATACAAGTTGCGACTACTTGTTTCGTTTGCATGTAAATGAATACATGATTGCGAACAAAAATGAAAAAGAAATAATATGATTTCGAAGGGGATGTATCAAAGAGTAAAGGAGAGGAGTCTAAATAGCTAGAAATGTTGTAGGGTCGAGAAAAAATTGTCAAAAGTCCAGTCCAAATAATTTTGTCCCTCACTAATCGTGGCTACCATGAAATTGGTCAACTTTATTCCATTTTTTACTTAATTATTTTCAAAAATTTCTAATTTTATAAGTAAAATAGCTGGCTCACTTCACTGTACTCGTTGAGTCTTATTTTGTCTTCTTTAACTTTCTTTTTTTCCAAAGTTTTCATATTTTTGGGCGTTAGTATAATTGACATAATGTTTCATCAGATCAACTGACATAATGTTTTAAACCAGCGTTCCTGATGGAATATATATTTGGTGACATAATGTGATTTAACTTTTAAGGGAATGGACGAAAATTAAATGGTTATCTTAGTCCTAGGAAGTATAAATTCTCCGGATATAATAGACCTCGCTCTATTTGTTCAGGTACGTGTTTCTTTTTTAATCAAATGGAGACCACTCATTTGCTTAGTCTATAAAAATAAAACAAATGGTATGTATTAAAAAACTTGAACCTTTAAGTATAATATGTTGTTATTTAAATTAAAGATACTCCATAGTTCATACGTTCGATGGTGAGGATAAACCGAGTGATTAGTATTATAACTAAGATTCTAAAGAACAATTAGTTTCGTTAATATTCCTTAATGTTTGTTTATTTGCTTGAACTACTTTCCTCCTGTTTTTTTTTTTTGCATGAATTAGACAATTAATCCAAAAAAAAGTTTCACAAACAAAAAAAGAGTCGACTGTGACAAGGAAAGGTCAAGAACCATCGCTTTTATCATCATTCTCTTTGTTAAACAACTCACAACCACACACACAAACCCAAGTATTCCATTCTCATGGAGAAAGAAGACCAAATTAAGCAAATAATGCATGTTCAGAGAGATAAAGACATCCACAATTATTCCTTCATTCTAAAAAGCTTCTTTAGTACACGATACATGTATCACCTAAGTAGAAAAATAAAAAAAACATGATATTCACGACCCATTCTCATAAAGATAGCAACATTTAACATTTCATGTTATATAGAGTGTCTTTCTTAGAATGCATGTATTAAAAATCAAGTATTATCGATCCCACTCACTCCTCACTCCAAACCAAATAATCTATCCTCTTTTTCCTTACTCATAAGTCAACTCTCATTTCTTCCCCTATATAAATACCCTATACACATTCTCATTTCTACAAGACAACAATCACAAATATCATAAAACAAAGATCTCCTCTCTCCTCTCTCTTCTCCTCTAATGGATCACGAGGAAATTCCATCAATGCCCTCAACTCCGGCGACAACTCCGGGGACTCCAGGAGCACCACTCTTTGGAGGATTCGAAGGAAGGAGGAATGGTCATAATGGTAAATACACACCAAAGTCACTTCTCAAAAGCTGCAAATGTTTCAGTGTTGACAATGAATGGGCTCTTGAAGATGGTAGACTCCCTCCTGTCTCTTGCTCTCTCCCTTCTCTCCCTCCTCCTAACGTTTCCCTCTACCGCAAGGTACATTCGTTGAAATTACACTTTTACCCCTCCATATATTCATGTTCCATTTCAATGAACATTAAACCAATACATGTTTTGTATGTTTTTGTGTGTGTGTGTACAGTTGGGAGCAGAATTTGTGGGGACATTGATACTGATTTTCGCCGGAACAGCTACGGCGATTGTGAATCAGAAGACTGATGGAGCCGTGACGCTTATTGGCTGCGCCGCTTCGGCTGGTTTAGCGGTTATGATCGTTATTTTATCGACTGGTCACATCTCTGGTGCACATCTCAATCCGGCTGTTACTATCGCTTTTGCTGCTCTTAAACACTTCCCTTGGAAACACGTTAGTACTTTTAAATTTTATTTTTCAAAATGCATACATTAATTTCATTTTTGGGATGTTACTGATGAGACCCACATGAATTTATAGACATGCACATGCACCTTCAATTAAATTGTAACACAAGATAATCAAAATATAAATAACCTTGCCACATGAAAGTGAATGTATTCCTAATTATGATTGGTATGTGAACGTTTTAAATGGCAAGAAAGTTCAGGATTAGTATGGGTTTCGGTTTGAGATTTTCCCGGTTAACAAAAAAAAAAAGAAAAAAAAAGATTTCTAATTGAAATAACTGATGTTATCTTTTTATTGGTGTCTTTCATAATTCATTGTTTTAGGTGCCGGTGTATATCGGAGCTCAGGTGATTGCGTCGTTGTGTGCAGCGTTTGCATTAAAAGCAGTGTTTGAACCGACGATGAGCGGCGGTGTGACGGTTCCCACGGTGACTCTTAGCCAAGCTTTCGCCTTGGAGTTCATTATCAGCTTCAACCTTATGTTTGTTGTCACTGCCGTAGCCACCGACACTAGAGCTGTAAATTTTTTACAAAACAATAACATTTTGAAGAATATTGAAAATCTTGTTTGTGTCTGAAAAGTTAAATCATAAAATTACAGGTGGGAGAGTTGGCGGGAATTGCGGTAGGAGCAACGGTCATGCTTAACATACTCATAGCTGGGTAAATCATAATCAGAAGATGGATCTAAATATTGTACCAAAATCTCCATTTCATGTGTCATGATGTTGTTTATGTGAAACAGACCAGCAACTTCTGCTTCAATGAATCCTGTAAGAACACTGGGCCCAGCCATTGCAGCAAACAATTACAGAGCTATTTGGATTTACCTTACTGCTCCAATTCTTGGTGCATTAATCGGAGCAGGAACATACACAATCGTGAAGCTACCGGAGGAAGATGAAGCACCCAGAGAGAAGAGAAGCTTCAGAAGATAAAAGACAAAAACATTCGCTATGTTACTCTGTTTGCATTACCTCATGTGTATAATATAATCTCTCAAGCCTGTGACTGTGATGGTTATAAAATTGCAAAAGCGTTTATGCCCTTATATCAAAATTGCAAAAGCGTTTCAGGTTATTGGTTTTTAGCATACAGATATTAAGGAAAACAGAACAAGTAGCTAGCGATTTCATCGATGCTTCTAATTCATTTTGACGATGAGATCGTTGATCTTATCTTCGCGGTTTCCAGTATCTCCTCCTTTGCTGAAAACTTGTTTCTTCCCGTGCAAAACACCGGCCTCCGGTTTGTTGAGTTTCATGGGTCCCAAGAATCTCATAACTTCTCTGAAATGATCACCCACCCTTGCTACCTCATTCACTAGGTCTTCTATGCCAAACATTTTGTGTTCTCCTAGAGCCTAGGGCAACACAAGTCGGAATGATTAAGAACAGTATGGTTACTATCTGAAATAAGCGCTCTAATGCTTGAACAGTTGGAAACTTTACCTGTTCGATTATGTTGTTGTCGGTAAGAGGAACAGGATTCCCCTCTATTATTGTGTAACCCTTTTTGTATATGAGGTCCTTAACACTCTTTTCATTCGGGTAACTTCAAGCAAGAATGGCAAACAATGGTCAGCTCATAAGAGAAATCAAACAACAGATTAGGGACGGTTCAGGCGTGTTTTTGTTCAGATAAACAAGGAAAGATTGAAAAAGAGGATTTTTCATTTACATACCCATAAGTGACGTAAGGCTGAACTTTCAGAAGCTTTTCGAACAAACCATCAGTTGCTTTGGCAAATACACCAGTAAAGGTGCTCCTTAGTCGCAAACTGTTAAGAATCTTCTTGGTCTTTGGGCACATATCATTCTTGCTGGTCACCAGAAAGAGAAGAAATGAGAAAACTTGGCAGAGACAGAGATCAAATTCCAAAGCCAAACTAAAACTGTCGGGGAATATCAATTACCCTTGTATGCGAACGATGAAAACGAGGTTTGATTTTACTGGTGGAGGAGTTGACTTTGGCCTCTTTACTCTCTGCTTCATCCGGATAAGATCTAATTCCTAATGGTAACAAAAGTAACAAAGAAGAAACAGTCATTACAGAGAATTCAGCAAGTTGTGAACACAACCTTGTAAACCAATGATAAATCTCAAGGGAGAAACACACTTTCTTATTTGTAGAACAGATACAGTCTAAGAAACAGAGACAAAGACATAAATTTGGTAACTTCAACTACACATGAACCGAAACCTAGAGGTGTCTAACTACAAATTCTAAAATGTAGAGAAGTCTATATATGCAAAGTCAGAACTTTAAGATGTACCTTAGCCCTGAACTCTAGCACGAAATCTTCAGGCCGTTTGATATCAGCAACTTTCTTTTTCTTCTTGATGAAATTTCCCAACTCTAGTTGCTTCTTTCTGATAAAAGCAAGCTCATCTCTGTTCTTCCTCTTCTTCAGTATCACCTCAGGTATGTAATCCAAACCCTTAGCTTCTTCTTCAACCATTATCTTAGCTTCTTCCTCAGCCATTCTCTGTTTCTACCAAACAAACAAGTCTCAGATTGAGAAAAAAGAAAAATTACAGTGAAGAGTAATCATGAATATCTCAAAATTGAACAACTTTAGCGAAACCCAAGAATCAAAAATGAAAAATTAAGACCGAGGATTCTTATTTCTGATTCGATTCATAGAAACAAACAGAAGCTGAAGTAAAACCCTAGAAGCGGGATATAGAGACGAAGCAGAAGGAACAAGAGAAGTAAGTAGAGAAGAAAACGAAATTACCAGAGGCGACGAAGCAATTGAACGGCGACTGAAGGAATCGGAAGTTCTACGGCGGCAAAATCGTAGTTCGCTGCAATGGAAGTAGAGAAAAAGAAACTAGGGTTTATCAACCTAAATCTCTTTTTGTCTATTTACAACTTTGCCACCAGACCTAATTACGGTCCGGGTCAGGTCACTATATATGGGCTTATGGGCCTAATTGAATTTTGAGCTAGCCCACTGTTTCATGACATTAGATCATGTAATGGGGATGGGCTTTATTAGTGTGGTTATAGTGCAAATCATTTCTACCAGTCTGATTTTTTTTTTCCATATTAAACCATAAACCTTAAAATCTGATCTCAGTAATTCTAATTCAAACCATTTCAAATGCCAAGTTGATTACATCCTCTTAAACTCTTATTTAAAAAAAAAAAAAAAACCTAGTATTTGTTTTTTTTTTTATTTAAGAAAAGACGGAAATGTATAGTATTTGTTTTCTTGAGCCATTGTTTTGTTTTGTATAGTCTAATCCAAAGAATCTATTACCCATCAATGAAATTCGACCACAGACAAATATTTGTAGACGGCAAAAGCTGTTTAGGAGCAATCAAATGAATTGGTCATTTTTATTACTAATTAATGTAGCTTTTAGCTGAACTTGGGATGTTTTATTATTATTGATCATGGACGTTCTTTTTATTTTTATTTTTTTTGCCTTTTGTTTTGTTATTAAAGAATGAGAGGGTGGTCCATATATTTTTGGTTTGGAGGTTGAACCGACAAGGTAATCTAGGAGGAGATATATTGTCGAAATTGATTAGACAAAGCAAAATAAAAACAAAAATGCATCACCTCATAAGTCACTACAATTAAAGCA